>CM065815.1:140448285-141661571 GCA_033398695.1 Orobanche coerulescens | reverse complement strand
TGATTTTACGTTCAGAAACGGCCTAAACGCCTTCTATGAGTCGGGGAGAAGCTTCCCATCCAATTTTCTTACAAATTGGCAAACAGGGTCTTTTAACGTCAGATTCCCAAGACGTTGTTCATATTCTGGTTTGAATTTATTCCACAAACATCGAATTCCATAATGTACGAGTCCACTAGGATGCGTGTCAAGAGAAATTTCGATATTATCTAAATTCTCTTTATTCATACCATCCTTAATGAACTGAATTTTATCTTCTCTGTTTGTAGATGGAATTCCTAAAGATCGACATTTCAAATTACAGTTCCATCTAGCACATTTATAGCAAACGGCAATCATCTTTGCTCGTCGTTTCTTTGCATATGAACTTTTTCCAAGCCCTGGTAAAAATCTAGTCGGTGTTTCTGTGAATTCACCCTCTATTCTTACTTTGGCTTCAATTATGAATCTTATGTCAAAAAGTATGCTTTTATTCATAAGCAACCTCATCCTTTCAAGTCTCGTCTTATAAATCTTTAAAATGACATTTTTGCTTAGAAAGGGAAATCTTTTTTCGATTTTATTCAAAGTTTCTTCCATGATAAAAAAATAAATAAAAAGACAATGAAAATAATTGAAGAAAATATCTACAAATATCGCTTGTTGTGGGAAATCGAAAATCCGACTTTAATAGTCACGGAGTACCGTTATCCGCCACTTGACCGGACAAACACAATTGAGTACTAAGTTACAATGTCGAGAAATTTGTACCTATAAAAATAGTTTACAATGTAAGATTTCAAATATAACTTATACTTCCCCGGCAACGGCGCCAAAAACTTGACACGTTCTTAGTGTAATTATCGCAAGTGCACGATATCGTATCAAGTGGTAAGTGGACTTTTTGAGTCCGGTTTATCGATCCCACGAGGAAGTTTGGTTATAATTTGAATTATACACTATTAGTCTATTCTTATAGATACTAAGATGAGTGAAACACACAATTAAAGAGTTTGGTTTAATAATTGCAAAGAAAATGCAATAATAGTTCTAATATTTTAAGGAAATAAAAAGATAGCAATAATAATAGATTGATTAACGATAAAATGAAATAGTTGGAATTACAAACTTAGTTCGTCATTAGTTATAGAAGATGTATAGGAGATCATAAGATGAATTTACTTATTATGTTGTGTAGATTCGATTTTCCTTAAAAAGACGATTTCTCTTTCGAACTATAAAACGCCCCTTACATATTGAATCAATCCACTATATTTATATGTTGATTGGCTTCAATACATAGTATTAGGATTTATGAAAATAACTCAATGAATCATCTAAGGTCTAGAGGTATATTTCTATCCCCTAGAACTGTAATATCCGACTGTAACTTTTCATTTTTACCTGTCATTGTATTATTCGGATAATCTGATTATCATGAATCGTTGCATTTAGTATTATGTTGAGGTATTATAGATTTGAATTTCATATCGTTGTTATTTCATTTCATATATGATGATTCGATGTTAATTAGAGAGTTGCATTTTTGAATTTTTCTGTTGATGTAGCGTACGCTACATAGTACGATTAACGTACGCTAATCCTGTGCCTTAGCGTGCGTAATGTTTCCTCTGTTTCGTACGCTAAGAGGGAATCTGGCATCAGTTGACTTCAGCACGTGAACTCCTTAGCCGTTGGCATGCATGTGAGCAAGGTCTGAGCTGTCATGTCGGCTAGAGTCAACTTTTATTAGCGTGCGTAACCCATTTCTCATTAGCATGCGCTAACGACCTGCGAATTCAAGACAGTAGCCACTGTAAGCTGCTTACGTACATAATATTGACCGGTTAGCGTACGTAAGTGCATTAGCGTACGCTAAACTATTCCGATAGCGTGCGCTAAGTATGTACAGTCTATTTATAGGACCAGCCTGTTTTTCATTTCTTCACAACTCTAAACCGATTCTCTCTCCATATATCGTCCCTCTGCACTCCCAAACCGATATCAACCTTCCCCAACTTGCTTCCAAGCCTTAAATCTTGGAGTGGAGCTCATTTCCTTGTAGATTAGGAGGTGTTCTTGAACTTGGAGTATATTTTCTCATAGCATTGAAGTTGTTCTTCATTTCTGGAGGTAGGTGTACCTTCCTCTCTGCATTATTTTCATATGTTGATGTTGATAACGAATTATACTTCACCTAGAGTAGATTAATCAAGTAAAACATAGTTTTAATCCAACCTTTTTAACACTTTTGATGAATATGATAAATAAGGGTTTGAGATGGATGTGTTCTTGATGATATGGTGATTCTAACCGCGTTGTGACTATCATGATCATCTTGTCGGACGAATTTAGCTCAGTAAAATACCTTTGAATCAGTTAACTTCACCATATTTGGATTTAACTAATAGAGATGTTATCATAAAGTGATTAAACACCATTTTAAGTTTTCACTTACCTTGGGAAGAACTTGGCCATGTTAGTAGTAGAAGGATGTCTTCTTACTCATATTTCTTAAGAATCATATTCTCCTTATGTTTAGGTCAGCAAGATTTTGAATGGTTAAGGATAATTGTGAAACCAACACAACAACTTTTCATTAATCTAATGTGTTGGGAACTTAGTTTGTTTTGATCATCATACTAGATAGATGGTGAATTCATCATAATGTTAATGAATCTTCCAGCCTTGTAAACAAAGATTTTGATAACCCTCATGGATATGGTGTAATCTCAGAACTAATAAACTTGTTGTTAGCTTAATAGTCAATTTAGATGAGAGGAGAATGATCATAAATGTGCAGATTTTACCTTTCAATGTTTTAATGTTTTGGAAAGTTTAATCATCATAAGATGATCTTAACATCATAATTGGTTATTTAACATACCCTTGATAGAACTCTTGTTTATGATGAACCATGCGAACATTCGGTAAGTATTGTAAACCAATTTTTATGGTTGTAATGATGTTAAAAGAACTCCTGACATAAGGCTTCGATAATTGGAAGTAGCAAACTATTCTAAAGGATTGTAGGATGACGTCTTATTAATCCTATATTGATAATTATACGAATATGTTATTGAGTAAAATGTATTTCGTTTAAGGTTGATTGTTCGAGTAAACAATATTAGTTGAGGACCGTTTGTTCGTTCCGACAAGAAAAGGACTATTCTCGTCTCCGTATTGAGGCAAGTTATCTTGCTTGGTTATAATGATGATTAGATTCTTGTGATGGTTATATATTTCATGTGTATGAAATGTTTATGAAATGCTTGTCGTGATTTGACATTGTCCTTGACGTTGTTCCGTTTCATCATGGGGGTTGCATTCCCAAACACGTCACTTTGAATTGTTGATCTCGTTGATCTTTATTTTCACTTCGGTGAGTTTCCTTGATCCTTAATCGGATATGTATTTCGTTGAACTTCGTTGTCATGTTGTATCGTGACATTTCCGGAATCATATCTGCGTGCCGATTGGATATTGTGTAGGATTTTTAGCCGGGCACTTGTATAGTCATACGTGGATGTTTCTGTATTGGACTGTGCACACGAGACGTAGTTCGTGAGGCTAATTAGGTACATTGTCACACGTATATTCTGGATTCCGTATACGGGGTGGACATGTACACGGACATATTTCTGGATCGGGCGTACTGTGATGTCCATCTTGAGCTATATTGATAATCGTTCATAGTCCATGTATGATTGGATGTGTTCGATGTTTTGTGACTGATTGTTTCATACGCCCGAGGGGTATGATTAATAGTCGGAATGATTTTCTTGAGATCTATATATGTTAATTGTATAATGTCGGAAGAATTGATTATCATGTATATCTGACCCTGTGTTATGGGCGAAATACTTGTATTGTATTTTAGGTCGAGGCAAAGGCAAAGCACGGGAAGAGCATGCTGACGGCGAAGGGTTTGAAGGATACTAGTTCGGGGGGCCCACATCATTTGTTGTCCGGTTATGTTAAACCGTGTTATGTTATTTTATTTCCTGCTTCATTTAGATTGCTATATGGTTGTATTGACATTTGAAGTATTTTCCATCTCCATATGGTTTATACTTGTCTTTCGGATCCTGTGTATTATAAGGCTCTTGGCCATATTTTTTATAAACTCCTAATCGGAGTAATGACTATTCATTGTGGTTCCGTATCACAATTAATATATAATCTGTTTTGGATATCGCCTGATGGGTCCCAGTGTGGGGTCCACGGCACTGTAATAGCCGCCTTTTTGGGGTGTTACAAGAACAACTTAGAGTGAAGATCATTTGATCTAATCAAACATATTTTCTTTCGAAACATATGAAGACCATAAATATCGTCATTTATTGGCCAAATAAATAAAGATTGTTAAAACAATGAAAATCACACACAATAATAAGTAATTCACAATAGATCTTTATACAAACATAAATAACATGACTAACCTTGTTTATAATCCCAACTAAAGGTAACTTAGCCCATGAAGGGTTTAATATACATAATACAAGCTTTGGTGGTCATTATTAGTTGAATCAAGAGAAAGAATTGATCCTCACTCCCTTAGTAGATAAAGGAGAAAGATGCAATAAACTCTCTGAACAACATATGATATACCACACTTACACAAATTACTCAAGAACACAAGTGTGTTCTTCACACAAAAAGATTACAAAAAGTGAAAAATTATGAGATGAATGATGAATGATGAAGGATCTAATTGAGGGGTCTATTTATACACCTAAAGTCATCTAATAGCTCCAAAACTCCAGCATTATTACAATAGATCGGATCAATGCCAGCCATCCCCTCAATAATACACAAAAAGTATAAAAAATTAGACAAATCTTAACAATCTGTCAAGAGTTACGGCCGTAACTTGGATGACTTACGGCCGTAACATTCTGTAGTTACGGCCGTAACTTGGCTTCGTCAATTTGCTCACTGGTTGCTTTGAGAGTTACGTTCTCAGCCCAGAATTTCTAAGACTTTGCGTTTTTACCCCACATCTTCTTCGGATGATAACTTTTGATATATAACTCTGATTTTGAATCCGGAAAGACTGCCGAATTCATATCGGAAAGCCCTACAACATGAATATATCAAAATTCAACAAAGAGAATATTTAATAAACATGTTATTTCTTGAGTAAATCAGTTATTCAATCTGATTAAGACTAGATTTACATCATCATCCAATAAAAATAAAATTATTAAAAACTAATTAATTAAAAGCAAAAAACGAGTAGACTAGCTCAATTATGGGTGAAATTTATCGATACAAACCATGGATAAGTGTATAAAACTGACACTTATCACACCCCCAAAACCATATGGGAATATTACACGCCGTAAACCCTTTCCACAAGGATCTACCAGGCTAAACATCCATAAACAACCAAATGCTTGCCCGGCCAGGGCCAAACAATAAAATAATACAGACCGTCATGGTCACTTACACGTGAATACACAGACCGATGAGGTCACACAACCCAATCAACAAAACTGACTTAAATGACATTACCCACACCGGGGTTGAAATACAATGCAGCGGAAGACTGAAATCAACTCTGACAACACAACAAAAATCAAACAACTCTCGACTCATGATTAGTATCGCAGCTCGTCATCCTCTTGTGCCAATCATGTGACTGCTCCCCTGAATCTGCATGTACCTGGACGCAAAACAGACATCCACCCCCCGATTACTCGGGGGTTAGTAAAACTCCACTGTTTTACTAGTGCAAGTATCAAATCATACGAAATGTAACAAGCAAGTAATAATCGTGAATCAAATATAATAATCAAGTATCAAAATATCCCCGGGAGGTTTTCGAAAGGGAAGATAAGATATGAAGCATTCGAAAATAAGATTATCATCTCGGGAATTTTTAGAATTTCAAAACCTTTAAGACATCAAGTCCTGATTCACAAAACCATTCGAAAGACTTTAGGGCCTTAACCCAAATCTTGTTTCATAACTCAACAGTTTACAATACGAGAAATATTTACTCAAGCTTAGGACTCGGTCCAACATTCATTTTCATAAAACTTTTCCTTTCAAAACTTTGATTTGAAAATAAACATGCTCATGACACCGTGATCCACTGTCACGTGTCTCCGTAGGTTCAACAACCCGCACGGACTACACCACACACAATTAAACAAACATAATCAATTACGACACCGTGATCCATTGTCACGTGTCTCCGTAGGATCAACAACCCACACGGACTATTAACCAGACATAACCAATTCCGACACCATGATCCACTGTCACGTGTCTCCGCAGGTTCAACAACCCGCATGGAAAGAAACAAACACATCAATCACAACAACTAGTCCCGACCCCGTGAACCTGTGTCATGTGTCACCGTAGGTTTCGTTGAACCCGCACGGTTGGACGTACTGTGTCCTGATTCGATGGACCTGTGCCATGAATCATCGTAGGCCTCATCAGACCCGCACGATTGGACCTCAGCACCACATACTAAGTTTTGATCCCATGGACCTGTGCCATGAATCCTCGTAGGCCCCGTCGAACCCACATGAGTGAACTTAGCGTTCCAGCACACCACATTCACTTTCACATTACATACAATAATGAGCACAGTTAATCACTCACGTTGATCACCACAAAATCGTACATCACACACACATAATACAATCTCAACACTCTCAACAACTATCATCAATCAACGACAAACAACCAACATAACACACGTTCGGTACACAAAACATTGCACAACCAAGTGTACAAACATCCCATATGTACGTTGCAATCCTACACAAATGGCACAACAGCTAACTCGTATACCAATATAACACTATTATTACAAAGCCTTCAAATTGCGCAATACACAACCAATTCAAACAGAACATATTTACGAAGGCAAGCAAAATCATCATAAATATCATACATGATTACTAGTCGCAAGATACAAGTCGTATAATAAGATACTTGCCTTACTAACCGCTACCGAATGCTCCGAAGAACACGGTTCGACCGGGAAGCTCAGACCCCAAAGAAGGCAACGAACGGAAGGGTTCCGACTCGAGTTCTTTACAAGAATTTCGTTCCTAAGTCACAACGATATCAATTCAATCACAATTCTACGAAAACGTATAGAACTTCCCAATTTCTACCCATTGAAGCATTTTATCGAACACTTTGAGGGCATAGTCCAATATAATCGTTTAACGGAGAAATACTCGAATTTGTTCTGCAAATATTCAAGGGTAATGAATGATTTAGAGTATACAACCATGTTCTAAGAATAATCTGAACTAAAATGAATAAAATCGGCCAAAACATCAAGAAACCTCAAAAATTCCCAAAACCAAGAGTTTAGGTGTTCATACCTTCGATCCGGGCGGAAGATGATGTTAGACATGAATCAAACTTCCAAAACATGTTGCTCTATGTCATATCCATCCAAATCCATCCATTATTGATGAAGAAATGCGAAGAAACGAAGAAAAAGGGTGTGCCAATGTCAACATTAACGCTAGCTGAATGAGAATGTCCCTGATCTGTACCGAGCTGATTGGTACTCGGCAAGGAGTGAGTCGCCCTCTCACGCTCCTGATTATGACTACCACCACGACCACGGCCTCGGCCTCGACCCCTCAGCATACTGAACGGACAACTATTCAGAACAACAAAATAAATACCACATAATCAACATAGGGCAACAACCAGTAGCACAATAAAGTATTTACTCCAAGTCATCACACGAGTACACGAACTAACAATGCAATAATAGACTTAATTTCATAAGTAATTCGCACGGTTACATCAACAGAGGTGCCCGACTTTTACCAAAATAAACACGATCGAGACCACATACATGTCATTGAGACTAGACACTTGTAACATTCTTTAAAAATAAAATTTTTCCGAGGTACTTGTTCAAATGTTAGTATTTTAAAATTTGCGAGTTTCGAAAGATTTTTCTAGGATGAAATTTTAAAAACACTTTGGTTAATACCTCGGTCATTGAAGTGGGGAACGATACCTAACAACGTATCCCGCCATTAGGGCATACAACCTAGATTTTCTGACGAGAATAATAACATAGCAACTCACTGCACGACTTAATCTCAATACATAAACACACAATGTTCTAATTTACGAAAGCCAAAGTTCTTTTGCAAAACAGAAATTTTCCAAAATCCTTTGGTTCATAACCAAAACGACAGTAATATTACGCAATATCCGAGGTACTTCAAAACACATTTTCCAAATACCGTCTGATGGTGTCATTTAAAAATACACGGCCCATTTGTCCAAATTTAACCGATTTTAAAATCCATACAAACCGTGGTTTGACCGCACCACCAAAATGTTTTCGAAAAAATCGGTTATTACCAAGATGCTCAAACCATAAAGTCCTTCAGACAAACATTCCCAAACCTACTTACCACATTCCAAAAATAGTTAAATTTAAAACCGCATGCTAAAATGGAAACCAGGGTCGCCAATCCAATTAAATGCATCTCGTGGCACCAAGTTTAAACACACAACAAAATCATTCATCGGAGTTTCTCACAAACTCTACCATCGGTACCTTTTCAAAACCCATAAAGGTTTACAACTTTCACCCCATACCACCCCACACGGTGGTTCAAAGGTAAAACAACAACACACCCATTTTTATACATATACTATGTGCCACAAGTATTAAAGACACTATATTACACAACACCATGCAAATATAATTATGCACCACAATAACTCACTAAGATAAAATCATGATACACAGGTACCTCGCATAAAAGAGGAGACTTACATCCACAGGTGGCACGGAGACGACGGTCGCGCACGATACTAATCTCATCCGACAACATATCCGACACGTTGTGACTACGCACAACTCAACTTGTCACCCGACATCTCGAATGACAAAACCACACAATACTCGACAAATCATGACTCGAATTGACCCGACAGCCTAGGTTTCCGCAACCTAAGCTCCGATACCATAAATGTAACACCCCCAAAACCATATGGGAATATTACACACCGTAGACCCTTTCCACAAGGATCTACCAGGTTAAACATCCATAAACAACCAAATGCTTGCCTGGCTAGGGTCAAACAATAAAATAATACAGACCGTCATGGTCACTTACACGTGAATACACAGACCGATGAGGTCACACAACCCAATCAACAAAACTGACTTAAACGACATTACCCACACCGAGATTGAAATACAATACAGCGGAAGACTGAAATCAACTCTGACAACACAACAAAAATCAAACAACTCTCGACTCATGAATAGTATCGCAGCTCGTCATCCTCTTGTGCCAATCCTGTGACTGCTCCCCTGAATTTGCATGTACCTGGATGCAAAACAGACATCCACCCCCCGATTACTTGGGGGTTAGTAAAACTCCACTGTTTTACTAGTGCAAGTATCAAATCATACGAAATGTAGCAAGCAAGTAATAATCGTGAATCAAATATAATAATCAAGTATCAAAATATCCTCGGGAGGTTTTCACAAGGGAAGATAAGCTATGAAGCATTCGAAAATAAGATTATCATCTCGGGAATTTTTAGAATTTCAAAACCTTTAAGACCTCAAGTCGTGATTCACAAAACCTTTCGAAAGACTTTAGGGCCTTAACCCAAATCTTATTTCATAACTCAACAGTTTACAATACGGGAAACATTTACTCAAGCTTAGGACTCGGTCCAACATTCATTTTCATAAAACTTTCCTTTCAAAACTTTGATTTGAAAATAAATATGCTCATGACACCGTGATCCACTGTCACGTGTCTCCGTAGGTTCAATAACCCGCGCGGACTACACCACACACAATTAAACAAACATAATCAGTTCCGACACTGTGATCCACTGTCACGTGTCTCCGTAGGTTCAACAACCCACACAGACTATTAACCAGACATAACCAATTCCGATACCGTGATCCACTATCATGTGTCTCCGTAGGTTCAACAACCCGCACGGAAAGAAACAAACACATCAATCACAACAACCAGTCCTGACCCCGTGAACTTGTGTCACGTGTCACCGTAGGTTCCGTCGAACCCGCACAGTTGGACGTACTGTGTCCTGATTCGATGGACATGTGCCATGAATCATCGTAGGCCTCGTCAGACCCACACGATTGGACCTCAGCACCACACACTAAGTTCTGATCCCATGGACCTGTGCCATGAATCCTCGTAGGCCCCATCGAACCCACACGAGTGAACTTAGCGTTCCAGCACACCACAATCACATTCACATTACATACAACAATGAGCACAGTTAATCAATCACGTTGATCATCACAAAATCGTACATCACACGCACATAATACAATCTCAACACTCTCAACAACTATCATCAATCAACAACACACAACCACATTAACACACGTTCGGTACACAATACATTGCACAACCAAGTGTACAACCATCCCATATGTACGTCGCAATCCTGCACAAATGGCACAACAGCTAACTCGTATACCAATATAACACTATTACCACAAAGCGTTCAAATTGCGGAATACACAACCAATTCAAACGGAACATATTTACGAAGGCAAGCAAAATCATCATAAATATCATACATGATTACTAGTCGCAAGATACAAGTCGTATAATAAGATACTTGCCTTACTAACCGCTACTGAATGCTCCGAAGAACACGGTTCGACCGGGAAGCTCGGACCCCAAAGAAAGCAACGAACGAAAGGGTTCCGACTCGAGTTCTTCACAATAATCTCGTTCCTATGTCATAACGATATCACTTCAATCACAATTCTACGAAAACGTATAGAACTTCCCAAGTTCTACCCATTGAAGCATTTTATCGGACACTTTGAGGGCATAGTCCAATATAATCGTTTAACGGAGAAATACTCGAATTTGTTCCGCAAAAATTCAAGGGTAATGAATGATTTCGAGTATACAACCATGTTCTAACAATAATCTGAACTAAAGTGAATCAAATCGGCCAAAACATCAAGAAACCTCAAAAATTCCCAAAACCAAGAGTTTAGGTGTTCATACCTTCGATCCGGGCGGAAGATGATGTTAGACATGAATCAAACTTCCAAAACATGTTGCTCTATGTCATGTCCATCCAAATCCATCCATTATTGACGAAGAAACACGAAGAAACGAAGAAAAAGGGTGAAAATGGCCGGATGACTCGGTCCAGGCCCTTAAATAGCCGACCATGGCCGACCGCTTACGTACGTAATCGGCGATGGCCTACGTACGTAATCGGCCATGGCCGAACTCCCTGTACCAAATCTGCCGACATGTTACGTATGTAATACCCGGTTGTGAATTCATTTATTATCATTCAGTATCTGTCACTCAGAATTTTTTTTCATTCAGTAATAATCATTCATCATTCATATTCAGTCAACTATGTTCACCATTCGGCGTATTTTGGGATCATCACTGTTTGAGATCGAGCCGAGATTATTGTCATCATTATCATCATGTTTTTATTTGCAATTTGAGAGGTAGCGCACGCTACACATTGTAGTTAGCGCGCGCTAATGAGGTGCATGTAACGCACGCAATGATTCAGTACTAGCGCACGCTAGCGCAAGTGAGGCAGACAGTCCAGAAGGTACTGGGCTGATTTGGGAAATTCGTAGCGCACGCTACGAGTGGTAAGTAGCGTACGCTAACTATGCGGGTAACGCACGCTAAGACTTCAGAGTAGCGCACGCTAGCGCGCTCAGAACAGAGGACAGTAGGTTCTGGACTCCAGGATTTTGGATACCAACTATCAGGTAGCGCACGCTAACATAAGGTTAACGTACGCTAAGGACAGGCTGTTAGCGCACGCTACCAAAAGTACTTAGCGCACGCTAACATCAGGAGTTAGCGCGCGCTAAACTGGGACAGTATATATAGGACAGTTTGGTCCAACTTTCGTCATTTCTTCATTTCTCAATCATTTCGGACGAGCTCGGGCGATTCGGAAAGGTCTTTTCGAGCTGCAATCATCTAGAATCATATTCAAGCTCCTAAGTTGGATTAATCATCATCTAAATCAGTTTCATCACTCCAAAGCAAGGTAATGATTATTGGATCTAGAATTTCGGATCTTGGGTGTTTTGCTTTCGATCTCTTCGTGTTAAATCGATATTATGTTGGAATATGTTAGATATGGATTATCTATCTTGGATACATGTATTTCTACGGATTCATTGGAGTAATTTTTGGAATTTGTGAATAATTGAGGAATTGTTCAAGAACCCTTACGGGTTGACTTTGGAATTTTGGGGGTTTTCGACTAAATGTTGTTGAAATATCGTTCTAAGCATTCCTATTGGATTATTGATAGTATCCATGAGTTTTTGTGGGTTTGAATCATTCATTGGGAGTTGGTTTCGGATGTAATTGAGTTTTGGTTGTAAACAATTGGAGATTGTTTACAACGCGTTTGTTTAAATGCCCCAATGAGTTTCGGGTATTGTTGTATCGACTTTTGAGTTGGTTATGATCATGCTCGATTCGTGTATTAAGAGAATTGTTGGTTTTTGTGTTGTTTAAGGTTGTTCGAGCGGCCGGTAATTTCATTAAGGACGTTGATCGTGGAAGTACCTTCTCGCCTTCGGTTTGAGGCAAGTTTTATACTTGTACTAGTCAATGAGCTAATGTCATCATGTATGTGTATGAATGTGTTGTATCATTCCGAGACTTAGTCTCTTCATGAATTCATTGATATCAAGAGATCGTTCGATACGACACCTTCCGGCAATTTTGCCAAATGTTATTGTTGTTCGTTAACGGCCGATTCAAGGCATTGTAATACTCATTATTAATGTCATTGTCGATAGCCGGTTCGCGGTATCGATGTATCGATTGTTGTTAATATAGATGTCAATTTAAGACATCGTTGAGATCATTGTTATTCCTGTTTGGATCGTCATTAAAACTGTACAGGCCGATTAAAGGCATTGGCTTATTCATTTCTCACCTTCGTCGTCGGTAACCGATTAAAGGTGCCGAGGCATCCTTCATATCATTGTCATCGATTGGCCGTTCTCAGGCAAATCTAAATGTTCAATCATTCACTGCATCATTGTTATCGATTGACCTTTCTAAGGCAATCGAGGTATTCACTCATTCATCGTGTCATTGTTATCGATTGGCCGTTCTCAGGCAAATCGAAGTGTTCAATCATATGCTGCATCATTGTTATCGATTGACCTTTCTAAGGCAATCGAGGTATTCACTCATTCATCGTGTTATTGTTATCGATTGGCCGTTCTCAGGCAAATCGAAGTGTTCAATCATCCGCTGCATCATTGTTATCGGTTGGCCGTTCTAAGGCAATCGAGGTGTAAATTTGGGACTGTCAAGGACGGTTTCTATCCATGTGTTACTATCATCGTGTTGGCCGACTCAAGGCAGCACACTATCATTCATTGTGATACGGCTTCGTGCCGTGGCTTCGGCCCTAATTGTGATACGGCTGGATGCCGTGGCTTCGGCCCTAATTGTGATACGGCTGGATGCCGTGGCTTCGGCCCTAATTGTGATACGGCTGGATGCCGTGGCCGCCCTAATTGTGATACGGCCGATGCCGTGGCTTCGCCCTAATTGTGATACGGCCGATGCCGTGGCTTCGCCCTTATTGTGATACGGCCGCCGTGGCTTCGGCCCTCATTGATACAGCTTCGGGCTGTTTTGACTTCAGGTGTTTGTGTTATTTGTTAATTTCCGCTGAACGGCTTTCAAGTCTTTATTATTGTCCTGGTAATTTCATTGGAGCCTTCGGGCATTGTGATTCATAATTAATTCAGTCCTGGTTTGGCTCATGTCTTGTAATTCATTGTGGTATTCTGTGATTTTGATTCGCCGTCGGGCACTTATGTTCTAACCTGTCGAACAGGTATTAATAGTATGTCGTGGGCATAGTATTTCACGAATGCTCGGTTCTTACGTTGGTTTGTGAGCATCTCGTATTATTATCATCATTGTACCGTTTCATTCTGCCTTTGGATGCATATCATGTTATACATGTATTTGATGTTCATTATCTGGATGACTGACCCCGTGGGGGCGGAACATGTTTTTCATGTTTTAGGTGCTTGCAAGGAGAGAGTTGATACACAGGGGCATGATGATGGCGACGAGGCATTCGAGCGATACTAGTCCGAGTTGTTCATTATTGGTCAGTCAGTTGGAGTGTACTCCAGTCTTGTCAGTTGTTGTCGTGTTGTATTACCCGAACAGATGTTCGTGGATGCTGTTGTATTTCATTTTGGGCCATGTAGGCCACTTTTGTCATTGAAATTCCTTATCGGAATATTGTGTCGGACATCATGGTAGGGACTATGATTTTTCCTTTGTTGTTTAATTTATTGTATTTTAGTCATGTTCGCCTGGTGGATCTCCTGGCGTGGGGTCCACGGCACTGTAATAACCCAATAGGATTTGGGGGTGTTACAGAAATGGTATCAGAGCTTTGGGTTGTGAAATACCCTGAGATGTAAGTTATGTGGTCCTACCGACGCGGTAGTAGTGGGATTGTCAGGTTATGACAATCTAGTCAGTCAGGTTTTGTGAGTCGTAATATTAGTGCGACTGCACGAGTCATTCATTCATCGAGTCGTCGTCAGTGAAGACTAGTATCGCGAGACCTCGAAGCATCGTATGACCTGTGTAAGGACTCGATTCTCTTTATGTTCATACATTCATCATGTCATTAATTGTTTATGCCTTGTTGAAACCTATATGCGATATTGGTGTTATGATTGATTCATGACTAATTGTTTTGGGACACGTGTGGCTTGTGTAAGCACTAAGGATCAACTCATTCATCAGTTAATAATCCTCAATCGTCATGCTGATCTTGTCGATCATGTTAATTCATTCATAACTCAGTCAATATCATTACTCAGTTAATTCATCACTCAGATAATTCATTCATCACTCAGTCAATATCATTACTCAGTTAATTCATCACTCAGATAATTCATTCATCACTCAGTCAATATCATTACTTAGTTAATTCATCACTCAGTTAACTCATTCATCACTCAGTTAATTCATTCATCATTCAGTCAATATCATTACTCAGTTGCTTCGTTCATCACTCAATTAACCTCATTGTTCAGCTAATTCATTCATCACTCAATTAATCTCATCGTTTAGCTAATTCACTTGTCACTCAGTCAATCTCATTGCTCAGTTAATTCAGTCCTCATCCAGTCAATCTCATTGTTCAGTTAATTCATTAATCATTCAGCCCATCTCACGGTTCAGTTGTTGATCTTGAGGATCGAATTTTCAACCTTGTTAACTTGTTCAAGGTAATCATTTCAGGAATTTCATCAGGCAATCATGTTACCTCATTTGATGTTTCATATGGTCTTATCATACTCTGACGTAATGTCGACGATCATTTCATTAAATCATTAATGCATTCATTGTGTTAGAGCGTGTATACTCATTATTGTCACTCTGTAACGTAGTCATAATGCGATATTCATGCGGAATCTATAATCATCATATGACTTTCCTACTTCAGTATGGATAGAGCTGTCAGAGGACGCAGGGGAAGAGGCCGCGGTGCGGGCCGGAACCCGGTATCTCGTGTGCATGCCCACACGAACGCGAGGGATATCATTAATTCATCAAATAGCGAGGCTACTCATTCATCAGCAGATAATCATTCACTGTCAGGGAGTCGTACCCGAGAGGCATCTCACTCGGAAGGTGTTCGGGTTGATCCATTCATATTTATGCAGGGCATGATGGCCCAGATGACTCAGATGACGCGGATAGTGGAGACCATGCAGACCTCGATGGTTCGTGGTCCACCACAACAGGATGCAGTGCCATTTCATGGACAGATCGGAGGAGTGAATCGATTGTTGGCGATATCTCTCGCCGATGCCGCCTACTTTTGAGGGTTCGGAACCGGTGATATTGTTCATTGGCTCGAGCATTTTGATAAACTCTTCGACATGGTTCGTGCCTAAGAGAGTAAAGTGGCGTGCGGCTTATTACTTGAGTAAGGGCGCTTATTCGTGGTGGCTTTCTGTGAAACCCTTCGATCGTGATTGTATATTGAGCGAGTTCAAGACTCTCATGTTAGAGAGGTATTATCCGGCTCCACTTCGTGAATCCAAATTGTCAGAAGTTTTGAACCCCGAATCCGACGAGGACGAGGGTGTTATTGTCATTGCGAGAAGTTTCAGGACTACTTCGTTTGCTTCGTCAATTATCCGTCTTGAGGCGGATAAAATTAAGTATTTTAGCAAGAGGCTAAATCCGCGATTGAGGATGAAGTTGTTCAATCACAATTGTAATTCACTTAGTGAGTTCATCGGGAAGGCTCTTGGAGCAGAGCTTTGGATCAATGAGCTTACTCAGAAGCATCATTCAGTTTCTTCAGGAGACAGGACTAGAATGCCGGCTCGTTCGAGAGGGACATCGGGCTCCGACATCCAAGGGGTCGCTTTCTAGTCGTCTTCGTCTTTGACAGATCTTCCTCTCGAGCGACGAGTTCGACTGTCGTTTGCTTTAACTGTGATTCAGCAGGTCACGTTAGTACCCGGTGTACGGTGCCAGCTATTGTGTGTTTTCTGTGTGGGAGGCAGGGACACCGGCAGAAATACTGCAGGGGTTCTAGCGCCAGTAAATCTCAAGAGAGCTCAAGAGCCTCGAGGGATTTTGTTACTCCAGTCCGTACTTCATTCAAGGGGCCCTATCAGGCTTCGAGAGCCCGAGGTAAGGACATTCATCACCAGTTTTGAGTAAGTTAATTCTTGCTCGGTAGGAGGATAATCATTCATTTCATTGTCGTTCATTCATTCATATAATTCATTCATCATGTATATCAATCATGTTGGGACTCATAATTATCGATTAATCATTCAATTCACGAGGAACGGCGGTTCCAATCACTTCAAGGAACTATCACTCATGACGTTATTAATTCACCTTGGTGAGTCATTCTAAATCCTTGTCGGATTTGTAGTCATTTATCATTCATCATTCATTGTTGTCACTTTCATTCTCGTGACCTTCTGAGATCTTAGTTAGCGGCGAGTTCATCGTCGGATATACCTTAAATCAATGATATGGGAGGATATCGATGATGGGTACATTTGAGATGTAACCTTGTTTTAGGATGATTGTGTAAATCTATCCGTAATAACGTATCGTGACTGTGAATCATTTATTGTTGGTCTATCTTATTATGATCATACTCGAGAGTCTTGAGATTTGGGTCATTTGTTGGGAGTTCATCCCTTCGACGTTGTGCTCGAGATTTCGTGATAATTTGGGAAATCGCTCACTATGTTTCGAGACGTCAAGTCTTGGGGACTTGGGCTTGCGGTTGATTTGGTCCAAAGGACTATTTGGGCGTTATTGTCTTCAGATCGTGATGGATAGTTCATATCCCGAGTTGTTTACCCTCAGTTTCGAGGACGAAACTCTTTTTAAGGGTGGGAGTATGTAATACCCGGTTGTGAATTCATTTATTATCATTCAGTATCTGTCACTCAGAATTTTTTTTCATTCAGTAATAATCATTCATCATTCATATTCATTCAACTATGTTCACCATTCGGCGTATTTTGGGATCATCACTGTTTGAGATCGAGCCGAGATTATTGTCATCATTATCATCATGTTTTTATTTGCAATTTGAGAGGTAGCGCACGCTACACATTGTAGTTAGCGCGCGCTAATGAGGTGCATGTAACGCACGCAATGATTCAGTACTAGCGCACGCTAGCGCAAGTGAGGCAGACAGTCCAGAAGGTACTGGGCTGATTTGGGAAATTCGTAGCGCACGCTACGAGTGGTAAGTAGCGTACGCTAACTATGCGGGTAACACACGCTAAGACTTCAGAGTAGCGCACGCTAGCGCGCTCAGATCAGAGGACAGTAGGTTCTGGACTCCAGGATTTTGGATACCAACTATCAGGTAGCGCACGCTAACATAAGGTTAATGTACGCTAAGGACAGGCTGTTAGCGCACGCTACCAAAAGTACTTAGCGCACGCTAACGATTCAGTCAGGGGGTACTGGACTACCCGGTACACGCATTAGCGCACGCTAACATCAGGAGTTAGCGCGCGCTAAACTGGGACAGTATATGTAGGACAGTTTGGTCCAACTTTCGTCATTTCTTCATTTCTCAATCATTTCGGACGAGCTCGGGCGATTCAGAAAGGTCTTTTCGAGCTGCAATCATCTAGAATCATATTCAAGCTCCTAAGTTGGATTAATCATCATCTAAATCAGTTTCATCACTCCAAAGCAAGGTAATGATTCTTGGATCTAGAATTTCGGATCTTGGGTGTTTTGCTTTCGATCTCTTCGTGTTAAATCGATATTATGTTGGAATATGTTAGATATGGATTATCTATCTTGGATACATGTATTTCTACGGATTCATTGGAGTAATTTTCGGAATTTGTGAATAATTGAGGAATTGTTCAAGAACCCTTACGGGTTGACTTTGGAATTTTGGGGGTTTTCGACTAAATGTTGTTGAAATATCGTTCTAAGCATTCCTATTGGATTATTGATAGTATCCATGAGTTTTTGTGTGTTTGAATCATTCATTGGGAGTTGGTTTCGGATGCAATTGAGTTTTGGTTGTAAACAATTGGAGATTGTTTACAACGCGTTTGTTTAAATGCCCCAATGAGTTTCGGGTATTGTTGTATCGACTTTTGAGTTGGTTATGATCATGCTTGATTCGTGTATTAAGAGAATTGTTGGTTTTTGTGTTGTTTAAGGTTGTTCGAGCGGCCGGTAATTTCATTAAGGACGTTGATCGTGGAAGTACCTTCTCGCCTTCGGTTTGAGGCAAGTTTTATACTTGTACTAGTCAATGAGCTAATGTCATCATGTATGTGTATGAATGTGTTGTATCATTCCGAGACTTAGTCTCTTCATGAATTCATTGATATCAAGAGATCGTTCGATACGATACCTTCCGGCAATTTTGCCAAATGTTATTGTTGTTCGTTAACGGCCGATTCAAGGCATTGTAATACTCATTATTAATGGCATTGTCGATAGCCGGTTCGCGGTATCGATGTATCGATTGTTGTTAATATAGATGTCAATTTAAGACATCGTTGAGATCATTGTTATTCTGTTTGGATCGTCATTAAAACCGCATGCAGCCGATTAAAGGCATTGGCTTATTCATTTCTCACCTTCGCCGCTTCAGAATCGATTAAAGGTGCCGAGGCATCCTTCATATCATTGTCATCGATCGCCGCTCGTGCAAATCTAAATGTTCAATCATTCATCGCATCATTGTTATCGATTGACCTTTCTAAGGCAATCGAGGTATTCACTCATTCATCGTGTCATTGTTATCGATTGGCCGCTCGTGCAAATCAAGTGTTCAATCATCCATTGCATCATTGTTATCGATTGACCTTTCTAAGGCAATCGAGGTATTCACTCATTCATCGTGTCATTGTTATCGATTGGCGCTCGTGCAAATCAAGTGTTCAATCATCCGGCCGCATCATTGTTATCGGTTGGCCGTTCTAAGGCAATCGAGGTGTTAATTTGGGATCGCCAAGCACGGTGTCTATCCGTGTGTTACTATCATCGTGTTGGCCGACTCAAGGCGGACACTATCATTCATTGTGATACGGCTTCGCGCCGTAGCCGCGCCCTAATTGTGATACGGCCGATGCCGTGGCTTCGCCCTAATTGTGATACTACCGATGCCGTGGCTTCGCCCTAATTGTGATACGGCCGATGCCGTGGCTTCGCCCTAATTGTGATACACCGATGCCGTGGCTTCGCCCTAATTGTGATACGGCCGGATGCCGTGGCTTCGCCCTTATTGTGATACGGCCGCGTCATGGCTTCGGCCCTCATTGATACATCTTCGGCCGTTTTGACTTCGTGTTTGTGTTATTTGTTAATTTCACGAACGGCTTTCAAGTCTTTATTATTGTCCTGTAATTTCATTGGAGCCTTCGGGCATTGTGATTCATAATTAATTCAAATCTGGTTTGGCTCATGTCTTGTAATTCATTGTGGTATTCTCGTGATTTTGATTCGCCGGCACTTATGTTCTAACTCACGAATGTATTAATAGTATGTCGTGGGCATAGTATTTCACGAATGCTCGCCTTACGTTGGTTTGTGAGCATCTCGTATTATTATCATCATTGTACCGTTTCATTCTGCCTTTGGATGCATATCATGTTATACATGTATTTGATGTTCATTATCTGGATGACTGACCCCGTGGGGGCGGAACATGTTTTTCATGTTTTAGGTGCTTGCGAGGAGAGAGTTGATACACAGGGGCATGATGATGGCGACGAGGCATTCGAGCGATACTAGTCCGAGTTGTTCATTATTGGTCAGTCAGTTGGAGTGTACTCCAGTCTTGTCAGTTGTTGTCGTGTTGTATTACCCGAACAGATGTTCGTGGATGCTGTTGTATTTCATTTTGGGCCATGTAGGCCACTTTTGTCATTGAAATTCCTTATCGGAATATTGTGTCGGACATCATGGTAGGGACTATGATTTTTCCTTTGTTGTTTAATTTATTGTATTTTAGTCATGTTCGCCTGGTGGATCTCCTGGCGTGGGGTCCACGGCACTGTAATAACCCAATAGGATTTGGGGGTGTTACAACGTACATTACCGACAGGCTGTTTCGTACGTAGCAGGCCTTACAGCCGTTACTGCCAGGCCATTACGGCCGTTACTCGGCCAGGTCTGGCCACCCAGGACTCGATCGATCCGACGGTCCGAAAAATCCTGAAACTCAGACCTGAACGTAAACCGAAAACACGATTACTAAGTACTCGCAAAGACGAATCCGAACACTAAGAGAACACACGATTCCGACCGCCCGAGGGCTCTAAATTCGACAACGGAAGTAATTACCCCAAACTTTGGGAAATTACGAAAATGGCCCAAAACGTTCGAAATACACGATACACGATCGAAACACCAAACCAAAGCTTACAACATGAACAATAACATTAAATGAACTTACGAGAAACTTGAAACAACGGTTTCGGACGAGATTCGCGAGAATCAAACTCAAGTGCAGAAAAGTCGTTTAAGAACACGGAACTCAACAAAACGATACCGAAACGAACTCGGATGACAAAAGTGCAGAATTAAATATTCTCAGAATGACGAAACGGTCATAAGTGAGTCGTCAAAATGGACCTCCGCCGAAAATGAAAATTACCAGAAATCGAAATTGCGGATATTACAGACCTTACCGTGTTGCATCAGAATGCAACCCAGTCCTGGTTTAGAAGTGTCGCTATAGATGACGAAGTTGCCCGTACCTTGAGGAAGCATTAACACTGGAGCACTCATCAACCGCCACTTGAGTTCGTCGAAGCTCTTTGACATGCCTTGGTCCATTCGTATTTGGTAGTCTTGTGGAGAATTTTGGTTAGAGATTGATAATGCATAAAGGCATACCTTATGATGTTCGATTCATAATTGAAGTCAAGGTAAGAATAGGATGTGAATTCACAGAAGCTCCCACTAAATTCTTATCAGGGCTTGGAAAAGTTCATATTTGAAAAAAAAAAAAACGACGAGTGAAGAAAATTGGAATTTGTTATAAAATCACTCGTTGGGATTGCTATTCGAAATGTCGATCTTTAGGAATTCCTTGCACAATCAGAGAAGACAAAATCAAGTTCATTAAGAATGTCCTGAATAAGGAATCATTCGATAGTGTTCTAATAACTCTTGAAACACAGTCTAGTGGGTATGTGCAATATGAAATTCTATGTTTGAAAGAGATTTATATTTGAATATGAACAACATTTCGAGAATCTGATGGTAAATGACACTGTTTGCCAATTTATAAGAAAATTAGATGGAAGCTCATCCCGACTCATAGAAGGCATTGAAGCCGTTTCTGAACATAAAATCAGAGGAAGATGTGTCACAGTCACGACTACTGTACATTCACATGTGCGTTTACTTTTTAATTTTGTCATTTCCATTATATTTTCTCTTTTCAAATAAAAAAATAGTGACATGCAATAAATACATTCTATATTCTTCTGAAATACGTGAAGCGCAATTAACGCGTTTACTTTTTCACCGAATAAGTTAAAATTACTATTATTGTTTTCATAATTCCCCCTAATAAGTTAATTTAAATAATGTTTCACCCTCAATTTATACTTCTATAAATATTATCATTTTTTTGTCACTTTACACCTCAAATATTTCTAGCAAACACAAAAGAAAGAAATAAAAAGAGATGGAAGTAACCTCTGATCTTAAATTTTCAAGTATCTGCGTTTTCTGTGGATCTAATCCCGGAAAAAGTGGTGAAACCATCACTACAGCATATAATCTTGGTAAAATATTAGCTGAAAGGAATATTAAGTTGATTTGTGGAGGAGGAAATTGTGGGTTGATGGGGTACGTAGCAAAAGGTGCTTATGAAGCAAGCGGTCAAGTTCAAGGTATCATTCCTAGTGCTCTTACTGAACCTGCTGGAAAAATAATAGGAGATGAAGTACAGGTATCCAACCTAACTGAAATGATGAATCTCATGCTTGACAAGTCTGATGCTTTCATTGCTTTACCGGGAGGGTTTGGAACACTTGAGGAAATTTTTCACATGGTGTCTTGGTCCCAGCTGAACATCCATCAAAAACCAATAGGATTGTTGAACATTAATGGATTCTATGATGGATTGTTAAATTTTCTCGACCATGCAGTGGAACAACATTTTATTACACCGTCTGCACGCGGTATTCTGATATCAGCTTCAAAAGCTGAAGACTTATTAGATATATTAAAAGCATATGTTCCTGAGCCCGATCCTACAGTAGCTAGAATTGAGTGGTCAAAGGGAAAGAAACGGAAGCTGAATATTGACCTGAACCTCTAAATTACCTTATCCCTTGTCGTTTTACTAGTTTTTTTATTGGGTTGTGTTCCATTCTAGTTGATCGCTTTTGGATTGTTGTGATATCATGTGATATCTTTAAATATTGTTTTTATTTTTATTTTTGATGGCAGAGTCAGGAGACTTCTCGGACTCTATTGAAACGTATCTTGGTTGTGTTATACTTAATAATATATGATTTTATTTCAACTTATGTTCTCAAAATAAATTCAAACAACATGAAAAAGTACTTCAAAACATAACACTTACTTGCACAGGGTATGCGAAGTCGGTGGATGCTTGACACGCTTGGAACGATTGCAGTGTAGTCGAAAAGATATTTCTTCAAAGATATTATTCTTGAAAATATGTGTAGTTGCCTCGCTTTTAGACTTCAAAATTTTTTTTTTTTTAAAAAAAGCGTGTAGTTCGATTAACCTGGCTCCGATACCATCTATGTAACATCCCCAAAATCTTGGGTAGCTACAGCGCTGTGGATTCCTCATGGGACCCACCAAGCTAGGTTATTCATTTTTACCTCACAGGAACTTTTGGTAAAAATAATAATATTGGAATTGATAATAAATTTTCATCATACGAACAGGAAAGTTGAAGTACACACGATTTTAAAATTTAATATATGCTCTTTATTTCCGAAATGATTGTCAAGGAAAATTTAACTCTATCCAGTCACCGTTCTCAAGCATGCCCCGTCCCTTCGCATTCCCAAGCCTGTATTTCTGAAGTTCCTGCAACTGGCAAGTATAACAATACCAGCCCATACCCGGGTCAGTCATAACACATTACAACAATATGCTCATATGTACGAATTTTGCAGTTCCAAAAGTATCAGCTAACAAGACAATCACATATACATACAATAACATATAAGCACCTATCCCCAATATCCGGATAGTGCAATTTCTACCACCCCAATATTCGGATGCACACCCCCAATATCCGGGTGCGGAACGAACGTTCGTTATAAATTTCTCTTTGTTCCCACTGGAACGGCATAACTTTGCATCTCTTCACATTCATCACATAATACACAGATTCACAGCATCACAATTGGCACAACATAATCAATACACAATGAACACATAAAATTGCAATAATGCTAGGGCCGAGCAAGTTGAACGAATGTGCCTTGTGAGTCGTCGATAAGATGATTCCAATTAAATCTCGAGAGTTCGTCCGTCCGCTCCTAGATAAGGTATCGATCTCCTAATAATAATATGCTATTAGCATTTGTTAAGACGTCTCAATTTAATTTAATGGCTCGCCCTTTATTTTATATTTCAACAAAATCATCGTCTAAAAATTAAATGCATTGGTAAATAGCTCTTAGATATCATCCTTGAATATTTTTAAAAATATTTTCAACAATTTATAATTTAACTATTACTTATGATGTAATAAATCAAACAATAGTCCTTATAATTTATTTAACAAAGTAACATTGAGAATAATTTCAATTTATTAATCTCAAATATTTCCAAAGGTAATACTTAATAACTTGAGTTGAAATAGAAATCCATTTCTTCCATTTCAAATATTCCTTAGAATAATTCTGGAGATTTTATATAAGAACATAAATTCATTCTTTCCTGTTTAATTATCTTATAATTGCATATATAGAAAATGATACTTAAAATTACTGTTAAAAATATAAGTACGTCATATGGGCAGATGCATAGTTCGATTATTCATAGTGTCTGTTATCATTAAATTATTTAAGTTTAATTAACACGGAAACGGAGTCGGAAATTTTATCATTTCCAAAAATTAAAACAAAAATAACTAAATACATATAAATACGTCAACAGAAAAACACACGAAACGGAATCGAAAAATGATTTACGGATCAAAAGTTATTCGCGATTTAAGTTACGTTTCTACACTTAAAATCAGCCTTGACTTGTCCAAAATAACTCAGTTTTACATATCTACATGATGTCTAATCTGCTATTACAAAAGTTAATATTTTAGATATGAATTTTATATACAAAACGCACAAATGATATATCAAGAACTACTTACGGATTGGTAGATAATCGAACTCAAAGATAGTACCTCGATATGGATTTCAAAAATTCACTGTGGATTTTAATCGGACAGGTTCCAGTCAGTATGTCAGGAAAGCTGGTCTGACTCGCCGGAAAATGACCCCGTATCGTCGGCAGAACGGACTACTCTCGGAAATATAAAGATGTACATTTATAAATATTGAGTTTCTTTATATAGTTACATAAGTTGTGAGTATAATGAATTAGGAAAAGGCTGTATTTATAGGACAAAAAACAGGTGACCTGTCAATTTGA
The DNA here is from genome assembly GCA_033398695.1 of Orobanche coerulescens. Lineage (NCBI taxonomy): Eukaryota > Viridiplantae > Streptophyta > Magnoliopsida > Lamiales > Orobanchaceae > Orobanche > Orobanche coerulescens. The sequence goes on along the minus strand of CM065815.1, from coordinate 141,636,390 downwards.
CACAGCCGCCCTACGTCACACAGCCCTGGCCAAGCCACGTGCGCGGGCCCTACTGAGTCACTACCGGCAGCCATGGCCGATCCACGTGCGCGGGCCCTAGCGAGTCACTATCGGCAGCCCCGGCCGATCCACGTGCGTAAGTACCGCCCGGAAGATTCCGTGCTCGGCAGTTGGCAGTCTCCACTAAATCGATCATAACTTTTTCGTTCGGACTCCGATTGACACGCCGTTTGAACCATTGGGAAGCTAACTAAATTCTCTACAACAATGTTAATTTTTAAAAAAAAATTAACTTCTCAAAAATCCTTGGTGATTTTTTCAAAATTGATACTTGTCCACGATACTTCCCAGAAAATGTCCAAATATATATTTTAAAATTTATTATGTAATAATACCACAATAATTCATTTAAATCAAGATATCACTTTTATAAATAATTTCACTAACTATTGTCATATAATAGTATTTACTTTATAATTTATATAATGTAAAATATTGGGATTTTACACCGAACGCCAACTCGCGATAATAAACTACGAAGGACAATAACAACAATGAAATGAATTCCATAGCACGACTCAAAGCTGTTGAATTCAAAGAACAAATAACGAAAGTTCAAGTGTTTCCCCCAAAACGGCCAAGAACACGATTCGTCCCGTCAAAACACAAAAACGGAATTCCAAAACGAAATAAGGATATACAATCCATAGGATATGTTTAACAACATCATTTAACAACAATCGATCCATCAAAAAACGGATGGAAAACGAGATCAAGAACAAATCCCCAAAAAAGTCGATTCGAAGGAAATCAAGAAATATACTTTGATTCGATGAAGAACAATGGATTAAATGATCTTAAACACAAGAATACTACTAAGATTAATCATACTCATCATGGATTAATCAACAATTCGGAACGAATCGAACAAAAACTCAAAAACCCCAAAATTCAAGAAATTGTGGTTCTAAGAAGAGATTACCTTGATTCGCTGGATCAAAGGATGATATAGGATGATCAATAAATATTATGAACTCAATAACTTCATGGATTTGTTGTTCAACAACAAGGCTTCGAGATCCCCAAGGCTCCAGCCGCGGAAGAGAAAGAGAGAAATGGAAAAAATGATCGAAAGTGGACTTCTCTGCCACATTTATACTGGGCCGGACTACCGTGCGCTAGGCTGCCGAGCTAGCGTGCGCTATCGGCCCAGGCCACAATCCAGAGACCTCCTGTAATGCCCGGATAAATGGTGTATTTACCTTGTACTCGACCTTATATTATTTCGACTTCGTGATGTTATAAATCGTAGATTGGTTTCCCGTATTTATGCCCTTATGTTTTTATATATCTTCAACATTTCATGCATGATTCTGCACGTACTTACATACGCTATCAGGCATCCATAACGTACGCTAAGGATGCAGTATTACGTACGTTATATGATGTTCATAACGTACGTAAGCTAAGTCAACTTGGGTTCGGATAAGGGTCGGCGTGTGGGGGCCGGGGAAGATTCGTGTGATTTCCGCGTGAACCTGGACATAGGTGTTACGTACGCTATGGTGCATGTTTTACGTATGCTAAGGACATGGATATTACGTACGTAAAACCCTTGTGATTACGTACGTAAGGAAATGGCGAAATCAGGTCAGTGAATTCTGGTCAGACGATTACGTACGCTAAGGGCTAGGGTATAACGTACGTTAAGTTTGTTACGTACGTAAGGGTAATTGCATAACGTACGTAATGCCCAGAATTCTATTTATAGACCTTGACCCTATTTCATTTCTCACCTTTCCTTTGGCCGATTTTTCGTGTTCTGGAGATCTTTCATCACCTCTTATCCTTCATATCATCTTCTGAGACGATTTTTGGGGAGCTTAGGCCTTGTAGATTGGTGTTCAGGCTTCCGGTGAAGAGTTTATTGAAGATCTTCTATATTCTTACATCTCTTAAGGTATGTTACGATTCACCAAACTAGAATTTACATTCTTAGCTATACTTTGAGCTTGTTCTGGAAATCATTGGATTAGTTAATGATCTTTTGAGTCCAGCACCATATTTTGGAGTTTAGAACCCGATTATGCCCTGTCTTTTTTCCATTAAGTAGAGTATTGATATAGCCTCGGTGGATTAAAACCTCAACATGAAGTATCCTTAATTCGTCGAAGTAATAAGCATGATTTCAGTTAGATTCTCTGAACCGTTTTTGTGTTCCACTGGTGTAATTCATGTATGTTAGAAGAATAGGTTTGACAATATTCTCCATGTTCTTGAGGTTGATTTATCGGCCAAGTCTTTGAACTCAAACCGTGTAACACCCCCGATATATTCAGGAATATTACAGCGCCGTAAATCCTTTACATAAGGATTTACAAGGCTGAAGAATTTAACGGACATTAAAAGGTACTAACAAATGGAAATAACGGAATTAAGGTACAACAGTTCTTACCAAATACTGAAAGTACAATTGTTCAACTGGAACTCAATAATACATCACCAAATTCAAATCCATCACAAATGACTTCGTACTCGAGTACTTATTGAAATAACAAATAAACAATAGATAAATAAACCCAGTCGGGACATCACTCTGCACCCTCGTCGTCATACAGTTCCAGTGGTTGTTTCCCCGCTCTCCTGGATCCTGAACACAAACAAAATGTTCACCCCCGAAGGGGTTAGCACAACGATGCTAGTACAAGTACCACAACATATTATTCATATCTCATGAAGAATAATAACGTAAACGACAAAATACCAACGAGTCTTCTCCTACGAGAAACTCATAAATGACATACACAACTAATAATCACAACATGATATCATAACATACACATGGTAATTCCGTTGATCCAGCGTTCACTGCCTAGAACCCACGATAATCCCGTCAGACCAACCCGTGGTGGAAAAACCCGTCCGATGATCCAGCGCACGCTAGCATAGATCCCCCGATGATCCCGTCGGACCAACACGAGGTGGACATACAACAACGACATACATGCACGACAATATGTATAACAACAATACATAAAACAATTAAAGTACTTGCCTCGATTTGAAGACAAGAACAACACTTCCACGAAAATGAACACTCAAAGGTCGTCCTCCTCAATCAATCACGTAACGAGACCAAACCTTAACAAAAGAAATGATATAGGATTTATCTCACGTCGTACGAATGTTTAACAATTCTATTTACGGCCAAAAGTTCATAAAATGCAATTTGCCTGAACTGCTTAGCGCACGCTAAGTACTCTGTGTAGCGTGCGTTAAGTCTGCCCGATAACACACGCAAACAACAAAGCCTAGCGTACGCTAACTATGCATGGTCAGTATTTCACTGACCAGCCGACTGACTCGTCTGATGGTCTAGCGTACGTTACGTACCAAACGTAGCGCACGCTAACTCGTGCTCGATAGCGCACGTTAATATTCATAGCATAGCGTGCGCTATCTATGCATGGCAGTTTACTGCTGAGCAGTAAACTGTTCTCGCCATGATCGAAACAATGAAATCTTCCGTGATACTTCATGTTACTTCCATGAATACCATGTACATACGATTATGAATGATCTTACGGATAACAACAACTTCGGATTCGAGGATATGCATACCATTATAAAATCATATTCCATTTCGACTACAATTCTTCATATGACGATTCGAAAAGCTTAACGGTTGATATCAACACCTTTATATCAATCAATATTATCATGCTGAAGTGGTTTAAACGTTCCATCTATACTAGATAAATCTTTCCATGATCAATCCTTTAGATTTATCCAACAATAATGATTTGTTAAAGTCAAGTCCATGATTATTATGAAGTCATCTACTAGATTCGAATTACCAATGATAGAAGCTTCTCTTTACATATTCAGTGTAATAAGATTCGAATCATGATGATTATAATCAAGGTACTTAAGGCTTATTCATCTCACTATTCCAAACATGATATACTTGGATAATTCATCTATGAAAATCCATATCTTGTTAACATGATCATCCAAATCGTTAGAATCCAACTCTAAGTCTGGAGATAGATTGAACATACCTTAATATGATGAAAATCACTGAACCGTAAGGTAGAATCCGACTCCGGTTGGTTGTATGCCACTCCAAGGTGCTATTCCACTTCAATGATTATTCCCAAATGATAACCAATATATAAACACCAACAAAATGTGTTCTAAGTGTGTAGGAGGATATCACAGCTCTCTGGCCTCTCAAGTATGCAGAAGGAACGAGTAAAATGTAAGCCAAAACGAGTTGTTGTCCCATTTATAATATTCTGCATTTTAACAAGTTAGCGCACGCTACTAAGCATTCCTTAGCGTGCGCTAATAATGGTTGACTTCGTAATTGTCCTAAAAGGCTCAAGGGAATCTTATCCGAACCCATGTCCCGGCTGGCGCATGTGCTAGCCGTCCCGCTCAATAATTGAGTCCTTAGCGCATGCAACTCCTACCTGCATAGCGTGCGCTAATAATAGTCCGATAGCGCGCGTTAAGATACATTCTTAGCGTGCGCTATCACGAGGTTGTTTGAGCAATTTTGCATGTTTCTATACTTATGTACAATGATATCAATGCACGAAATATCATACTCCAATAATCAAAACCACCAATCCGAATAATACATAGTTTGAATACAGATGAAATACACCTGTAATAAATCCGGATATTACATACTCTCCTACTAAAAAGGAGTTTCGTCCCGAAACTCAAGACAAAAATAACTCGGGATATCTAGACTTCATATCAGCTTCCGTTTGCCAGGTGGCTTCTTCCATTCCGTGATGCGACCACTGAACTTTGACCAAAACGATTGGTTTGTTCCTCAGCTGCTTAACTCGACTCTCGAGTATCTTGACCGGTCTTTCTTCAAACGTCCCATCCTGCGCGACTTCGATCTCTACGAAATCAATGATATTACTGGGATCTGGTATATATCTCCGTAACTGGGATACGTAGAACACGTTATGAACATGGCACAACGACGGCGGCAATGATATGACTGGGATCTGATATATATCTTTTTTCCATTACGTAGAGTATTGATATAGCCTCGGTGGATGAAAACCTTAACATGAAGTATCCTTAATTCGTCGAAGTAATAAGCATGATTTCAGTTAGATTCTCTGAACCCTTTTTGTGTTCCACTGGTGTAATTCATGTATGTTAGAAGAATTGGTTTGACAATATTCTCCATGTTCTTGAGGTTAATTTATCCGCCAAGTCTTTGAACTCAAACTGGATCACCGTAGTATCGTTTTCCTTGCGTAATATTCGAGCATGTTTGTCATCTTGAGTAACATTGGTGGTAAATCATAATAGCCGGTCATATGAGGATTTAGAATTTAATCCCTTATTAAAACACGAAATCTTCAATACCTTGTAAAACATCGAACTTTTAAACATCGGTATTTCACCTTCGAAATGATCGTTCAACTCTCCTGAAGTGCCTTATCGTTTCCGGTTCAGTTCTTATCTAGTGTTATAACCGTGAACCAACCTTGCGTCACTACTTTATGATCCTAATATAAGTATTCGGTGATCGTATGTTAGTATCGAGTGGTATGTTAAGTTCCTTGTATCTCTTTTTGAACAAGTTCCAAGCCTTGCATAGGGGTCGATCGTGGGGCGGTGACATACAGACGTGTGACGTTTGTTGGAGTATTTCATTCTTGCCGTTTTTGAGGCAAGTATTATATGTTGAGTATTGATTTATATTGGAACTTTGATCATGCATATGGTTTTGTTCATGTTGTCGAATATGAGAATTATTTCTTTGATTTCTCGTGGTATTCGTTGTTAATTGTTCGTATTGATAAACATATTGAAATGCATATATGTATGCATAATTGCTTGGTTAATATTATAAATGATCCAAGGGGGGGTCATGAGGATCTATGCTGAGGGCGCTGGATCGAATGTCCACCATGCGTTGGTCCGACGGGATCATCATGGGGATCTATGCTGAGGGCGCTGGATCGTTGGACGGGTTTTCCACCATGCGTTGGTCCGACGGGATCATCATGGGGATCTATACCGAGGGCGTTGGATCGTTGGATTACCCTGTATTGTGTTGATGGAATCGTGAGGATTCGCATCGTTGGATTCCGGTGACGGAAGTCCGTTTTGTATGTCTTATAATGCATTGATGAAATTTGTATTGTGATACTTGTACTAGCATTGTTTTGCTAACCCCTTCGGGGGTGGACATTTGTTTTGATGTTCAGGTAGCCGAGGAACGGGGAAGCAGCCACAGTACCGGCAGGAGGATGAAATGGCTCAGTGATGTGGTTGATGTTTGATGTTTGTTGTTTTTATGATTTGTCTTCTTGGTTCATTTTCAGTACTCGAGTACGCGTGTCTTATTAATATCGTTTCGATATGGTTGTATTAATTAACTCAATGGATCTGTTGGAACCGGTTTTGTAATTCGAATTTCTGTGGTATTGTTGGATTATTTTCACACTCCTTTTAATTAGCCTTGTAAATCCTTACTTAAAGGGTTTACGGCGCTGTAATTATTCTGAATATCTCGGGGTGTTACAGAATATGGTATCAGAGCTAAGATTCATGGATATCTTGGCAGTTGGGTTTTGGTTAGGTCTGTTTACGTCATTTGATTATGGGTCATTTGTAACATCACTGCTGAGCCAGCATCGTCGTGTGGACCGTGGTTGTAAGTCTCCTAATCTCAATTACTACCGTTTTATTTAATTCTTTTTTTGTGAATATTAATGGACTTTCTGTTAGAAAAAGTTGCCCTGGATATTGAGTATTTGTGTTTACAGTATGTTGAGGGGAGGTCGTGGACGCGGACTTAGTCGTGGATGCGGACGTATAAATGCGAGAGAGGAAGATTCGGTGTCTACCCCAGAATTAACCGCTAGTCGAACCGATTCCCATTCCGGAGGACAACAAGGATCAGCAAATAATAATGCAGATCCTAACGTGCTGGGAGTGCCTCAATAGGTGGTTGCCCAGATAAACCAGTTTGCTCAGGTTGTTGATCGCATGCAGACGGCGATGGGACAGCACCATAACGAGAATAACCGGGGAGACAAATGGCTTACTGAAGTGGTCAAATTGCATCCTCCAAAATTTGACGGTTCTACTGAGACGCTTTCTTAGGATCACTGGTTGAAGGAGTTAGAGAAGATATTTGCAGGGATTAACTGTCCTAACGACAAAAAGGTTCCGATCGCCCAATATCTTCTGACTGGGGAGGCTTTCGACTGGTGGGAGGCCATTCAACCTGAGGAGCATAATGTTGACTGGACGGAGTTCAAATTAATGATGGAAGCGCAATATTGTCCTCGCCCAGTTAGAGAGGCCCGAGTTCGGGAATTTTTCTCACCACAAAATTCAGAGGCATCTGTGACCGACGTGATTAAGAGTTTTAATCACCAGTTGACTTATGTGCGCCACTTGGTCAGGACCGAGGCGGAGAGAATTTTCCATTTTGACATGCGGATGAAGCCGAAGATTCAGCAACATATGTCCGGATTTGAATGCACCACCCTGCGACAGTATCAAGACAAAGTGTTGGCCTACGACATGAAACAGGCGGTGGTGGAGAAGTCAACGGAAGCAAAGAAGCAGAAAGTGTCTGACAACTTCACGGAGAATAAAAGTAGTGGGCCCCGCAAGGGAAAGTCCTCATTTCATTCGTCCAGGAGGCCTCCGCATCCTTCTCGAGGCGGAAAGAAGTTCCGGGCAGCACCAACCGTTTCAGACGCAGGGAAGAAATGTTATAATTGTGGCAAAACAGGGCATATTCGACGTGATTGTTTCGCACATGCTGTGACCTGTTTCGAGCGTGGACAGGAAGGGCATCGCGCAATATTTTGTGTAAATGCGACTCGATCTTTTGGTACTCGCACTCCAGCGCCAGTTCCGAAGGAGATAAGTGTGAACCAGACGCAGCAGAGTGGATTCCAGCAGCAGAATGTTGGGAAGAGGGAGACATCCAGTGCTGGGTCCGTTCCTCCGCGCCTGTACGAGATGAGGAAATCTGACGATCAGAACACTGCTGTTGCATCAGGTACGATTCAGATCCTTTTGCAACCAGTTAGTGTCTTATTCGATTCCGGAGCTACACATTCTTTCATATCATTAAATTGTGTTAATCGTTTGAAAATCTCGTGTTTATTTGATTGTGAACCATATGTCGTGGGTTTGCCGAGCGGAGAGAGAATTGTGGGAACCCTAGAAACTAGAGATTTTCCACTGTCTATAGGAGGGAGATATTGGCCATCGAATCTTATTATAGTTGACATCCATGGTGACGACTTAATTCTCGGAGACGATTGGCTCAACCGTTATGGAGCTATTCTGAATTACCGAAAGAGAGTCATTTCTATCATTGCTGATGATGGATCTGAACACTTATTCAGAGGATGGAGACCGGGAAGCTCGGGAAAATTGATCAAAGCAATGAAAGCTGTGAAATTGCTGAAGCAGGGTTGTCACGGATTTTGGTGCTACGCCATGAAGAAAGAAGGAGTAGAACTCTCATCTATTCCAGTTGTGAATGAATTTTTAGATGTATTCCCTGACGAACTACCTGGGTTACCTCCACAGAGAGAAGTGGAGTTCACTATCGAATTAGAGCCTAGAGCCGTTCCTATTTCCAGAGCACCATACCGCATGGCGCCAACCGAGATGTATGAACTAAAGAAGCAACTGGAGGAATTATTACAGAAGGGTTATATTCAACCTAGCATTTCTCCTCGGGGAGCGCCCGTTCTCTTTGTCCGGAAGAAAGATGGATCCCTCCGATTATGTATCGATTACAGGGAGCTAAACAAGGTGACGATCAAGAACAAGTATCATATACCTCGGATCGACGACTTGTTTGATCAACTGCAAGGGGCAAGGGTATTCTCGAAGATTGACTTACGATCAGGATACCATCAGTTGAGAATTAAGGAGTCAGATATACCAAAATCTGCTTTCAGATCCCGGTACGGGCACTATGAATTCGTGGTGATGCCATTCGGACTTACCAATGCTCCTGCGGTATTTATGCAATTGATGAATCGGGTATTCTTAGAATACCTAGACAAGTTGGTGGTCGTTTTCATTGATGACATCTTGATCTATTCGAAAGACACAGAGGAGCATGCCGAGCATTTGCGTGTGGTTTTGAGTATCCTGAGAAATGAACAGCTTTATGCGAAGCTTTCCAAATGCGAGTTCTGGCTTAGGGAAGTAACCTTCCTAGGGCATGTGATATCAGCTGACGGAGTTCAGGTGGACCCGAAGAAAGTCGAAGCAATCTTGGAATGGAAAGCTCCTAATAACGTGAAAGAAGTCCGAAGTTTCTTAGGACTTGCTGGATATTATCGCCGTTTTGTAGAGGGATTTTCCAAAATTGCTCATCCACTCACTCAGCTGTTACAGAAAACTCAAAAGTTCACGTGGGATAAGAAATGTCAGGCTGGTTTTGATGAACTTAAGAAGAGACTGACGACAGCACCTATATTAGCATTACCAGATGGATTCATGGTATACAACGACGCTTCAAATCAGGGTCTGGGATGTGTGTTGATGCAAAAGGATAAGGTGATTGCCTATTCTTCTCGGCAATTAAAATCGTACGAAGTTAATTACCCGACTCATGATCTGGAGTTAGCAGCTGTGGTCTTTGCCTTGAAAATTTGGCGACATTATTTATACGGCACCCATTGTCAGATCTTTACAGATCATAAAAGCCTCAAGTACATTTTCAGTCAGAAAGAATTAAACATGAGGCAAAGAAGGTGGCTGGAATTGATCAAGAATTACGACTTGGAAATTCTCTATCATCCGGGGAAAGCAAACGTAGTAGCCGATGCATTGAGCCGTAAACCTATTTCTCTTCGAGTGTTGGAAGCACCTATGTCCCAAACCAGCATTCAACGATAACTGATCCGCGAAGTGATTGAAGTATGGTCACCAGAAATCCAAGGGCAACTATATGTGATGGAACTGACTTCGTCCCTAGTCGAGGAAATCAAATCTAAGCAGTTGAATGATTCTCTGATCCTTCGATTATGTGACGAAGTAAAAAAAGGAAAAGCCCTAGGATTCGTGATACAAGATGATGGAGTTCTGAGATTTCAAAGTCGACTTTGCGTTCCCGATGATGATGATTTGAGACGGACAATTTTGAAGGAAGCTCACAGCGCTCCCTATTCTATTCACCCAGGCAGCAGTAAGATGTATAAGGATCTAAAACAAAACTTCTGGTGGGGAAATATGAAGAAGGACGTATCAGAGTACGTTTTGAAGTGTTTGACTTGTCAACAGATTAAGATTGAACATCAGCGACCTGCCGGAATGTTAAAACCGCTTCCGATTCCTGAGTGGAAGTGGGAGGATATCTCGATGGATTTCATCACCAATATGCCAAGGACCAAGACGGGAATGAACATGATTTGGGTTATAGTTGATCGACTAACCAAGTCGGCTCATTTCCTAGGAATTAAAGACGTGGGGACCAGAGAAATTGGCACGAGTATTTATTACAGAGATAGTCAGATTGCATGGGACGCCGAAGACCATTGTTTCAGATCGAGATGGTCGCTTCGTGTTGCACTGCTGGAAGGCAGTTCACAGGGCTTTGGGGACAGAGCTGAACTTTAGCACGGCTTATCATCCTCAAACGGACGGTCAGTCCGAAAGGACTATACAAACAGTAGAAGACATGCTGAGAGCTTGTGCTTTGGATTGGTCAACTGATTGGGAAGTTCACTTGCCATTGATTGAATTCACCTACAATAATAGTTGGCATGCTTCTATTAAGATGGCACCATTTGAAGCTTTGTACGGGAGAATATGTCGATCGCCTCTGTGCTGGGATGATTCTTCGAACTTGATCGGGACGGAACCGGAATTGATAGTTTAGACTCAAGAGAAGATAGCTTTGATTCAGGAAAGACTGTTGACTGCCCAGAGTCGACAGAAGTCTTATGCAGACATGCGTCGTCGCCCATTAGAGTTCGACATTGGGGACCACGTACTATTGAAGGTGTCTCCTACGCGAGGAATTTTCCGTTTGGGGAGGAAAGGTAAGCTAAGTCCGAGATATAGCGGACCATTTGAGATCCTCGAGAGAGTTGGGGATTTAGCATACAGGTTGGCCTTACCACCATCGCTGAGTCATGTTCACAACGTGTTTCACGTATCCCATTTGCGGAAGTATGTACCAGATCCCAGTCATATTATTGATTTCGACGAGATCGAGATAGCTAATGATGGCACCTTCGAAGAGAGACCAATCAAGATACTCGAGAGTCGAGTCAAGCAGTTGAGGAGTAAACCGATCTCCTTGGTAAAAGTTCAGTGGTCGCGACATGGAGTCGAAGAAGCAACATGGGAGACGGAGGAGAGTATGAAGTCGAGATACCCATAATTATTTTTGTTTTAAGTTTCGGGCCGAAACTTCTTTTTAGAGGGTTAGTATGTAATGCCCGGATAAATGGTGTATTTACCTTGTACTCGACCTTATATTATTTCGACTTCGTGATGTTATAAATCGTAGATTGGTTTCCCGTATTTGTGCCCTTATGTTTTTATATATCTTCAACATTTCATGCATGATTCTGCACGTACTTACGTATGCTATCAGGCATCCATAATGTACGCTAAGGATGCAGTATTACGTACGTTATATGATGTTCTTAACGTACGTAAGCTAAGTCAACTTAGGTTCGGATAAGGGTCGGCGTGTGGGGGTCGAGGAAGGGGCCGGGGAAGATTCGTGTGATTTCCGCATGAACCTGGACATAGGTGTTACGTACGCTATGGTGCATGTTTTACGTACGCTAAGGACATGGATATTACGTACGTAAAACCCTTGTGATTACGTACGTAAGGAAATGGCGAAATCAGGTCAGTGAATTCTGGTCAGACGATTACGTACGCTAAGGGCTAGGGTATAACGTACGTTAAGTTTGTTACGTACGTAAGGGTAATTGCATAACGTACGTAATGCCTAGAATTCTATTTATAGACCTCGACCCTATTTCATTTCTCACCTTTCCTTTGGCCAATTTTTCGTGTTCTGGAGATCTTTCATCACCTCTTATCCTTCATATCATCTTCTGAGACGATTTTTGGGGAGCTTAGGCCTTGTAGATTGGTGTTCAGGCTTCCGGTGAAGAGTTTATTGAAGATCTTCTTTATTCTTACATCTCTTAAGGTATGTTACGATTCACCGAACTAGAATTTACATTCTTAGCTATACTTTGAGCTTGTTCTGGAAATCATTGGATTAGTTAATGATCTTTTGAGTCCATCACCATATTTTGGGGTTTAGAACCCGATTATTCCCTGTCTTTTTTCCATTACGTAGAGTATTGATATAGCCTCGGTGGATGAAAACCTTAACATGAAGTATCCTTAATTCGTCGAAGTAATAAGCATGATTTCAGTTAGATTCTCTGAACCGTTTTTGTGTTCCACTGGTGTAATTCATGTATGTTAGAAGAATTGGTTTGACAATATTCTCCATGTTCTTGAGGTTGATTTATCGGCCAAGTCTTTGAACTCAAACCGTGTAACACCCCCGATATATTCAGGAATATTACAGCGCCGTAAATCCTTTACATAAGGATTTACAAGGCTGAAGAATTTAATGGACATTAAAAGGTACTAACAAATGGAAATAACGGAATTAAGGTACAACCGTTCTTACCAAATACTGAAAGTACAATTGTTCAACTGGAACTCAATAATACATCACCAAATTCAAATCCATCACAAATGACTTCGTACTCGAGTACTTATTGAAATAAAGAATAAACAATAGATAAATAAACCCGGTCGGTACATCACTCTGCACCTTCGCTGCCATACGCCCGGTGGTTGTTTCGCCTCTCCGGATCCTGAACACAAACAAAATGTTCACCCCCGAAGGGGTTAGCACAACGATGCTAGTACAAGTACCACAACATATTATTCATATCTCATGAAGAATAATAACGTAAACGACAAAATACCAACGAGTCTTCTCCTACGAGAAACTCATAAATGACATACACAACTAATAATCACAACATGATATAATAACATACACATGGTAATTCCGTCGATCCAGCGTTCACTGCCTAGAACCCACGATTATCCCGTCAGACCAACCCGTGGTGGAAAAACCCGTCCGATGATCCAGCGCACGCTAGCATAGATCCCCCGATGATCCCGTCGGACCAACACGAGGTGGACATAAAACAACGACATACATGCACGACAATATGTATAACAACAATACATAAAACAATTAAAGTACTTGCCTCGATTTGAAGACAAGAACAACACTTCCACGAAAATGAACACTCGAAGGTCGTCCTCCTCAATCAATCACGTAACGAGACCAAACCTTAACAAAATAAATGATATAGGATTTATCTCACGTCGTACGAATGTTTAACAATTCGATTTACGGCCAAAAGTTCATAAAATGCAATCTGCCTGAACTGCTTAGTGCACGCTAAGTACTCTGTGTAGCATGCGTTAAGTCTGCCCGATAGCGCATGTAAACAACAAAGCCTAGCGTACGCTAACTAGGCATGGTCAGTACTTCATTGACCAGCCGACTGACTCGTCTGATGGTCTAGCGTACGTTACGTACCAAACGTAGCGCATGCTAACTCGTGCTCGATAGCGCACTTTAATATTCATAGCATAGCGTGTGCTATCTATGCATGGCAGTTTACTGCTGAGCAGTAAACTGTTCTCGCCATGATCGAAACAATGAAATCTTCCGTGATACTTCATGTTACTTCCATGAATACCATGTATACGATTATGAATGATCTTACGGATAACAACAACTTCGGATTCGAGGATATGCATACCATTATAAAATCATATTCCATTTCGACTATAATTCTTCATATGACGATTCGAAAAGCTTAACGGTTGATATCAACACCTTTATATCAATCAATATTATCATGCTGAAGTGGTTTAAACGTTCCATATATACTAGATAAATCTTTCCATGATCAATCCTTTAGATTTATCCAACAATAATGATTTGTTAAAGTCAAGTCCATGATTATTATGAAGTCATCTACTAGATTCGAATTACCAATGATAGAAGCTTCTATTTACATATTCAGTGTAATAAGATTCGAATCATGATGATTATAATCAAGGTACTTAAGGCTTATTCATCTCACTATTCCAAACATGATATACTTGGATAATTCATCTATGAAAATCCATATCTTGTTAACATGATCATCCAAATCGTTAGAATCCAACTCTAAGTCTGGAGATAGATTGAACATACCTTAATATGATGAAAATCACTGAACCGTAAGGTAGAATCCGACTCCGGTTGGTTGTATGCCACTCCAAGGTGCTATTCCACTTCAATGATTATTCCCAAATGATAACCAATATATAAACACCAACAAAATGTGTTCTAAGTGTGTAGGAGGATATCACAGCTCTCTGGCCTCTCAAGTATGCAGAAGGAACGAGTAAAATGTAAGCCAAAACGAGTTGTTGTCCCATTTATAATATTCTGCATTTTAACAAGTTAGCGCACGCTACTAAGCATTCCTTAGCGTGCGCTAATAATGGTTGACTTCAGAATTGTCCGGGTGTGTCCGCGGGAATCTTATCCGGACCCATGTCCCGGCTGGCGCATGTGCTAGCCGTCCCGCTCAATAATTGAGTCCTTAGCGCACGCAACTCCTACCTGCATAGCGTGCGCTAATAATAGCCCGATAGCGCGCGTTAAGATACATTCTTAGCGTGCGCTATCACGAGGTTGTTTGAGCAATTTTGCATGTTTCTATACTTATGTACAATGATATCAATGCACGAAATATCATACTCCAATAATCAAAACCACCAATCCGAATAATACATAGTTTGAATACAGATGAAATACAACGTAATAAATCCGGATAATACATACTCTCCTACTAAAAAGGAGTTTCGTCCCGAAACTCAAGACGAAAATAACTCGGGATATCTAGACTTCATATCAGCTTCCGTTTCCCAGGTGGCTTCTTCCATTCCGTGACGCGACCACTGAACTTTGACCAAAACGATTGGTTTGTTCCTCAGCTGCTTAACTCGACTCTCAAGTATCTTGACCGGTCTTTCTTCAAACGCCCCATCCTGCTCTACTTCGATCTCGCCGAAATCAATGATATGACTGGGATCTGGTATATATCTCCGTAACTGGGATACGTGGAACACGTTATGAACATGGCACAACGACGGCCGTTTGTATAGTTCTCTCAGATTGTCTGTCACCGCGGTGATAAGTCAGATCAAGTTCACCCGGTCCCCAAGGCCTTATGAATCGCTTTCCAAAAGTGAGACACAAAACGGCCGTCTCGATCAGAAACAATGGTCTTCGGCGTACCATGCAATCGAACTATCTCCGAAATAAATACTCGTGCCAACCTCTCTGGTCCCCACGTATCCTTAATGCCTAGAAAATGAGCTGATTTGGTTAAACGATCAACTATCACCCAAATCATGTTCATTCCTGTCCTGGTTTTCGGCATATTAGTGATAAAGTCCATCGATATGTCCTCCCACTTCCATTCAGGAATCGGGAGTGGCTTCAACATTCCGGCAGGCCGTTGATGCTCGATCTTAACCTACTGACAAGTCAAGCATTTCGAAACATAGTCCGCTACATCTTTCTTCATGTTGCCCCACCAGAAATTCTGCTTCAAATCCTTATACATTTGACTGGTGCCCGGGTGGATAGAATAGGGCGAACTGTAAGCTTCCTTCATAATTGTCTGTTTCAGAACATCATCATCGGGAACGCAGAGTCGGTTCTGAAATCTCAAAACCTCGTCATCATGAATTATGAATCCGGGGGCCTTTCCTTTGATCACTTCATCACGTAACCGAATCATCAGAGGATCATCTGCCTGTCTAGATTTGATTCCTTCCGTTAATGATGAAGTTATATCCATCACGCACAGTTGTCCTTGGACTGTTTGTAATCATACTTCAATCCCTTCACGAATCATCTCTCGTTGAAGGCTAAGTTGGGATGTCAGCGTCTCCAGCATCTGAATAGAGACAGGCTTGCGGCTAAGTGCATCGGCCACTACATTCGCTTTGCCTGGATGATATAAAATCTCCAAGTCATAGTTCTTAATCAGTTCTAACCATCTTCTTTGCCGCATGTTCAACTCTTTCTGACTGAATATGTACTTGAGACTCTTATGATCCGTAAAGATCTGACAGTGAGTCCCGTACAGATAATGCCTCCGGATCTTCAAAGCAAAAACTACTGCTGCTAGATCCAAATCATGTGTCGGGTAATTCACTTCATAAGGTTTTAGCTGTCGTGACGCATAAGCGATCACCTTATCATTCTGCATCAGTACGCACCCAAGTCCTTGGTTCGAAGCATCACTGTAAACTATAAATCCTCTAGTTCCCTGTGGAAGTGATAGAATCGGTGCCGTCGTCAATCTCTTCTTCAATTCATCAAAGCTAATCTGACACAACTCATTCCACTCAAACTTTTGAGTTTTCTGCAGGAGTCGGGTAAGTGGGCGGGAGATTTTAGAAAACCCTTCCACGAATCGACGATAGTATCCAGCAAGTCCCAAGAAGCTTCGGACCTCTTTCACGTTCTTTGGAGGCTTCCAATCCATAATTGCTTCGATCTTCTGAGGATCTACTCGACTCCTTTAGCTGACACCAAATGGCCGAGGAACATTACTTCCTTTAGCCAGAATTCACACTTAGAAAGTTTGGCGTACAATTGTTCATTTCTCAAAAGTTCCAATACAATCCGCAAATGATGCGCATGTTCTTCCGGGCTCTTAGAATACACCAGAATGTCATCAATGAACACGACCACAAATTTGTCCAAAAATTCAATGAACACTCTGTTCATAAATTGCATAAATACAGCAGGTGCGTTAGTGATACCAAACGGCATCACTACAAACTCGTAATGTCCGTAGCGAGTTCAGAATGCTGATTTCGGAACATCAGATTCCTTAATCCTCAGCTGATGGTATCCTGATCTCAGATCGATTTTAGAAAATACCGCGTTGCCCTTGCACCGTCAAACAGATCATCAATCCGTGGCAACGGATATTTGTTCTTAATCGTCATCTTGTTCAGCTCTCGATAGTCAATACACAATGGAGCGACCCATCCTTCTTTCGGACAAAAGAATCGGCGCTCCTGTGGTGAAACGCTTGAATATAGCCCTTGTCCAAGAACTCCTCCACCGCTTCTTCGCGTACATCTCAGTAGGTGCCATACGATACGGCGCCTTAGAAATTGGTGTAGCTCCGGGTTCCAGCTCAATGGTAAATTCCACATCCCTTCGTGGAGGTAGTCCAGGTAACTCGTCAGGAAATACATCTGGGAATTCGTTCACAACAGGAATGGATGAAAGTTCCACAATTTCGTCTTCCTTCTTCATTGCATAACACCAGTATCCGATACAGCCCTGTTTCAACAATTTGACAGCTTTCATCGCTTTGATCAATTTTCCTGAGCTGCCCGGTTTCCACCCCTCGAACAATATTTCGGAAACATCGTCAGTGATCAGCGAGATATTCCTCCTTCGGTAGTTCACAATTTCTCCATATCGATTAAGCCAATCGTCTCCGAGTATCAGGTTGTCTCCTTGCATTTCTATCACGATCAGATTTGAGAGCCACTCTCTGCCTCCAAATGATATAGGGAAATTTCTAGTTTCTAAATTTCCGACAATCCTCTCTCCACTCAGTAAACCAACAACATAAGGTTCACAAGCATGAAAACCGGAAATATCCAAACGATTTACACAAGACAAAGATATAAAAGAATGCGTAGCTCCTGTATCGAATAAAACGCTAACTGGCTGGGAAAGGATCTCGGACAAGACTGATGCGACAAAGAGATCCCGATCGTCTGTCCTTCTCATCTCGCATGCACGTGGGGAGCAGATCCGGCACTCGATGTCCCCTTTCGGTCCCATTGTCCTCTCGCTCGCCCGCGGCCAAAATTCCGAGGCATCTCGAACACTTTGCCGCGCCTCGTGGAATACCGCCTCCTTCTCGATCGGGCCGTGGTGTACGGGCTCTAAAAGACTTTGCAGCCTCTTCACAAAACACTGCCCGATGTCCCTCTCGTCCACAATCAAAACAAGTCACGGCAGGAAGGGGGCAATTCCGTCGATAGTGCCCCGTCTGGGCGCAATTAAAGCATTTCCTGGTAACATCAGTAATAGTTGATGTCGCTCCGAAGTTCTTTCCGCTCCTAACTGGGTGCGGAGGTTTCTTGAAAGAGTGAAAGGATGACTGGGCCTTACGGGGCCCGCTGTTCTTGTGCTCTGTAAAAGTACCAGAGACTTTCTGTTTCTTGGTTTCCGCAAATTTCTCCATGGCTGCTTCCTTGATCTCATATGCCAATGCCTTATCCTGGTATTGGCGGAGTGTGGTACATTCAAATCTGGACATGTACCTCTGGACTTCTGGTTTCATTCTCATATCGAAATGGATCATCATTTCTGCATCTGTTCTGACCAGATGTCGAACAAATGCCAGTTGTTGGTTAAACGTCTTAATCGCCTGGGATACTGGCACGTCAGAAGGCTGAGCGGAGAAAAACTCCCGAACGTTGGCTTCCCTCACAGGACGAGGGCAATCCGAGCTTCCATCATCAATCTAAACTCTGCCCAATCGGCATCGTGGTCTACAGCCGGATGGCTTCCCACCATTCGGACGCTTCCCCTATCGTAAAATATTGAGCGATAGAGGCTCTCCGGTCATCTCAGGCGCAATTCTGCAAAGATTTTCTCCAGTTCTTTCAACCAATGATCCCAGGTGGGAGTCTCAGAAATACCGTCGAATTTGGGTGGTTGCATCTTCGCCACCTCTTGCAGCCACCGGTCACCTCGATTTCCCATGTCTGGGATCCCTTGCTGTCTCTCTCCCTGCTGTAGTCCCACCGCTACTTGCATTCGATCCACGACCTGGGCGAACTGAGTCATTGTTGGGATTCGGTGCCTAAAACGAAGGCCCAGCGGAAGCGGTAAAACGAAAATTAATTCGATCCGAATCCCTACGAGGATCGATCGAGCTACGTATATACGAATATCAAAAACGAAAAGCAAGAGTCGTAAGAAACTAACCCTCGAAGTCCGTTGATTAAATGGTAACCTTCTCTTGAGCTATTCCCCAAGCTCTTGAATGATCCAACGCCGAAAGTACCGTGTCTCTACTTGCCACGCGCCGGAGAAACGACCGGAACGACGATCACCTTGCTATCCTCCGAGGATACGGCTAGAGCTAAGTGATGAAGCTTCCAATATGAGATTATCACACTCTAAGTGTATAACTCACAACTCTCATTTATTTCTTGATTTTTCTCCAAGAATCACCAAGAACAAATTGAAGAAGAAGATGAAGATAAGTGTTTGAACTCAAAGTCTCACTTTCTCTCTCTCAATCTTTATCACGGATGGCTTGATTCATCTTTTAGAGAGTGACAAGTCTTCTCTTCTTATTCAATTCCTTTCCACATGAGAACAACTCATGTTTAACCCCACCTTGAAAAAGATATCAAATATCTATTCATTAAACACCTAATCAAGATTCCAATTGATTTAAAAATCAAAGTCTTGTCAAGGTGTGGGGAAGGGGGCGGCTATGATGAAGAAATACGACGAGTTCGGTTCGTTTCGGACTCCCGTGAGTCCAAACAGATAAACTCCGATTCCGTTCCGATGTATTTATATCGATCAATTAATCCAATTAATTAATCATATCAAATACATAATAACATAATTAATTTCTCCAAGAAATAGTTATATCTATGAATTAAATTAATCACCCAGTAATTTATTTAATCCATTAAGCCGTAAATCAATTTATCCGATAAATCGATTTAAACATCCAATGTCCCAAATTTAGATATCCAATATCCAATATTCATAATGAGAGAATTAACTCAATTCATTCCGTCAATCCTAATGCGCGACTCGGTAGGTCCGTCTCGACCAAAGAATGGAGGAACCAAAGAGTAGTAGCACCACCTAGCCAGCCTGGTGGCCTACACTGTACCCCGACTAAGAACGAATGATTGGGATCATTCAAGAACCATTCTGTCGTGAATACCAGTATACGTATAAACCCTTCTTTCAAATGTCCCGATCAAGTTATAGGGTCACGGTCGACCAAACCCTATCTCAGATTTGACGCTATGCATGCGTTAATGCAAATCGAGATCATCGAGCCGTCGTGTATCTAATACAACTAGCTCCAATGCTTTGGCCAAAGACTTATGATCTCATCTCCAATAACCGCATAGGACATATAACCCGCTCACTAACGGGAGAAAGAATTCTATCTTGGTATTCGGAGGACTCGCTACTTGCCCGTTAAGATGCACGTCAAGGTTGACCCCGCCTTCCGTTTACGTGGTCGAACTACTCTAATGAAAATCTTGACGTCACAAGCACATCCCTACTAAATCCTCAAGTCGAAGGTTCACGAATACCTATCACAACCTTTCGATTCCGTCATTGATCGTCCCGAGTGAAATCCATGTGACGAATCGAGGGTGAGTCGGTTCGAGTACACTAATCCAATTAGCATACCTATAACGTGTGCTCCCACTAACCATTAGTGTTCGACAGCACTCTCCATGTCAAAGAACACGTCATACAAGTCTTCACATAAACTTAACGCCTACCAAGTTTCATCGACTTGCGACGATTAAGTATTTGAGCTATAACCTTTCCAAAGGCCGACCCCTTATCCAATAAGGAGTGGAACGCTTTGCTCTCAAATACACGGACTAGTTTCTATATGTTTATTTACGAGTTAGGAATGTCAAGAACTACCAAGAAATAAAGAAACATTCATTTGCCTTATATAAATGGTTTACATAATTACAAGTACAATGCCCTCTCTCAACAACCTCCGAGTGGCATTCGAGGGCATACTCCTAACAATCTCCCACTTGCACTCAATGCCACACACTATGGTATCTAATACCCATGTTCTCTAGATGACGCTCCAAGCTAGTCCGAGAAAGTGGCTTAGTCTGGATCGGCGACGTTGTCGGCCGAGTCTACTCATGCAAGACAATGTATCCCTTGCGAACAAATTCTCTTACGAGATGATACTTCCTCTCAATATGTTTGGTGCCGTTGTGAAACCTCGGCTCCTTGGCTCGCGCTGACTCCGTCGTTGTCGCAAAGCATGGAATAGGCAAATTTCTCGGACATGGTATCATTTGAAGTTCTCCGAAACTTCTTAATCCGTAACCCTTCCTTGGAAGCCTCCGAGGTCGCTTGATACTCACCGACAGTGGAATCAAGGCCGCGCTTTGCTTGGCACTACGCCAAGATATCGCTCCTCCATTAAGAG
This sequence comes from Orobanche coerulescens, assembly GCA_033398695.1. Lineage (NCBI taxonomy): Eukaryota > Viridiplantae > Streptophyta > Magnoliopsida > Lamiales > Orobanchaceae > Orobanche > Orobanche coerulescens. The sequence continues at coordinate 141,615,016 of CM065815.1, read as the reverse complement.
TAAATATGTAGCCGAGTGGACATCGAGTCGTCCTTCGCCTTGGAAGTCCGAATCGTGAATCCCACCACATCCAAATCTCCACCGCCATACATAAGAACCATATCTCTCGTTCTTCTCAAGTACTTGAGAACGTTCTTTACAAAGCACCCAATGTTCCCTACCCGGGTTTGCTCGAAACCTACTCACCACGCTTACGGCATGCGCGATGTCGTGTCTTGTACACAACATAGCATACATAAGGCTACCCACGGCCGAAGCATATGGTATATTACTCATTTCCTTGCGTTGTTCCTCACTTTGAGGACACATCTTCAAGGTGAGTTTTATTCCATGTTGCATCGGTAGAAACCCTCTTTAGAATCATCCATCTTAAATCGCTTTAAGATCTTATCTATATAGAGGGCTTGGGAAAGGCCTATTGTTCTCTTCGCTCTATCCCAGAGAGCCGAATACCAAGAATATAGGTTGCTTCTCCCAAGTCTTTCATGGAGAAATTACTCAAAGCCAAGCTTTTACGTAACCGAGCATTCCCACATCATTTCCTATTAGTAGAATATCATCCACATATAGTACTAAGAATGCGATCTTGCTCCCACTAACCTTCTTGTATACACAAGGTTCCTCTTCATTTTGCACGAAGTCAAACTCTTTGACCGCCTCACAAAACGAAGGTTCCAACTACGCGACGCTTGCTTCATCCATAAATGGAACGTGAAGCTTGCACACTTTCTCGAATATCGACTTCGACACAAAACCTTTAGGTCGCTCCATATAGATTTCCTCCTCGAGGAATCCATTAAGGAAAGCCGTCTTTACGTCCATTTGCCATATCTCATAATCGTGGTAGCGGCTATAGCAAGCATCATGCGAATAGACTTGATCATGGCTACGGGCAGAAGGTATCGTGGTAATCGATCCCTTCCTTCCAGGTATAACCCTTTGCCACAAGCCCGGCCTTATAGGCGTCAACCTTGCCATCACCATCGTCTTTCTCTTGTAGATCCACTTGTTCCCACAGGCACTATACCCTTGGGGCGGTCTACTAGAGTCCGCACTGATTGACATGCATCGAGTCTATCTCGGCTTCCATAGCTTCACGCCATTTCGCGAGTCTACATCCACCATCGCTTGGTCATAGGTCGTTGGGTCGGTCTCTTGGCTATCACTTGGAACCTCATGGAGACCCGGCTCCTCCAAGTGCACAAGCCCATACCTCTCGGGTAAATGAGACACCCTACTAGACCTACGAGGTGGTTGTACTTGTGTTTGAAAGTTCGGTTCAGTTTCTTGCAGTGTCTCTCGAGGAGTTTCATTGTATTCTTCTAAAGAAATACTTCTACCGCTCCGCCTTCTGAATGAACTCATCTTCCAGAAGTGTGCTTGTAAAGCAACAACGATCCTTCGATCTTCGGGCATGTAGAATAGATATCCCATCGTCCCAGACGGGAATCCTATGAAACGTCCCTTCGCAGACCTAGCTTCCAACTTTTCCACCTTAGTCTTCTTGACATAGGCGGGACATCCCCAAATCCTAATGTGATTAAGACTTGGTTTCCTTCCTTCCCACATCTCATGTGGAGTTTTAGGAACGGATTTGGAAGGACATCTGCTCAAGATATACGCGGTCAGAGTGCATACCCCACGGGTAAATCGGCAAGTCAAGATAGCCCAAGATGGAACGGACCATGTTCAACAGGGTCCGGTTCCTTCTTTCTGACACACCATTTAACTGAGGAGTACCTGGAGGTGTTGTGAAACTATTCCATGTTCCTTAAGGAACTCGTCAAACTCCGTACTCATATACTCGCCACCTCGGTCCGACCGAAGTGCTTTGATATGATTACCAGTTTGTTTCTCGACGGGGCCTTGAATTCTGGAATTTCTCAAAGGCCTCGGATTTATGTTTCATTAAGTATACATAACCATACCTAGTATGATCATCTCAGAAACGTAATGAAATATTGATATCCGTCACGTCCGCTTCCAAAGCACCACATACATCGGTATGGATTAATCCCAGTTTATCAGCGGCTCTTTGAAATGTCCCCGTGAAGGGGGACTTAGTCATTTTGCCTTTAAGGCAAGATTCACAAGTAGGAAAGGGATCCGATCCCAATGGACCCATAAGTCCATCTTTTTCCATCTTGTAAACCTTGGTCTGACCAACATGACCAAGTCTAAGATGCCATTTCAAAACTTGATTGCTTTCATCCCTACCGCGTTTTCTAGTTATAGTATTCACAACTACTTTGTTGCTGAGATTTAGATGATACAATCCATTCAACAATGTAGCAGTACCCACTAGTTTATTTCTAAAATAAATTTTGCAGGAACCATCACCAATGAAAAATGAAAAGCCTTTTCGGTCCATGACCGGAATGGATACAATGTTTTTGTGCCCCTTGGGCAAAACAAGTACATCTTCTAAAGTCAAAACAAAGACGGATTCTAAACCCAAAAGAAGTGATCCTATGTCGGTCGCCTCGACACTATGCCCGCTTCCGACTGTGATCATAACTTCTCCAGCTCCAAGCTTCCTACTTTGTTCCAGATCCTGATTCACGGTACAAATATGAGAACTAGCACCAGAATCCAGTATCCAGGAAGTAGAAAATACAGTAGCAGAACAATTTGTTTCCAAAACTAAAAGTTCTGTACCTGAAGTGCCATGAAGAATCGGACAGTCTCTAGCCCAGTGGCCCAGCTCACCGCACTTGAGACAAACATCTTTCTTCTTCTTGTTCTTTGGAACCATCGGGGCCTTGCCCTTTCCCTTAAGGTCCTTAGCTTGTGGTCCAGTCCGCTTCTTGGTCTTTTTCTTCTTATTCTTAGACTTCCGAAGTCCAGAAGAAATCACAAGTGCAGACTCCTTCATCCGCGGGGTCTTCATCTGAGACTGAGCGGTCACCAGTTTGTTCATTAGCCCAGCTAAGTTACATGCAATCTCATTGCAGTTGAAGTTCATAACAAACTGTGAGAAGGAATCAGGGAGAGACTGTAGGATAAGGTCGGTTTGGAGAGAAGTATCCATTTTAAAATCAAGAGCCTCCAATCTCTCGATCATGGATATCATTTTGAGGACGTGTTCCCCAACCTTCTCACCTTCCTTCATCCTTGCACCGAACAGTTGCTTGGATATCTCATGTCTAGCGATTCACTGTGCTCACCATAAAGCTCGGTTAAGTGAGATAGAATCGCCAGCGTAAGTCATTTTCTCATGAGCTCTCTGAAGCTCATTAGACATGGAAGCCATCATATAAGCACGGACTTTCACGTCATCCTTAACCCACTTTTCGTGGTTTTCAATCTCTTCCCGATTGGCTCGAGTCCGCATAGGAGGCGCCGGAATGTCCGTCTCCAAGACGTATCCAGTGCCTCTATACCGAGGACAATCATCGACATGGAGCCAATCCACAAAGTTAGGTCCCATTAAGGTGTTCTTTTAGAGTAGAATTGCGAGTGGATTCATTGTCATATTGAGATTTGTCTGCATTAAGTATAACAGATTAATTAGTGACTCATTCAATTATGTTCTGAGTATGGAATTTAAGGTCTTTTCTATTCTTGTTACCCAGCTCCCACTATTTTTATCGGAATAACACACTCCCATGTGATATCCGGAAGTATCGTCGCTCTACTTCATAGTGTGATCGAGTTCTTTATAAATCTTAATAGAGGGCAACCGAACAGGTTTCTAGTCTATTAATTTTCATAAAGTGGTGTCCAACACCAACCCATCTAATGGATGATTCGATCTTCTTTTTCCCCTTGTTCACTCCCCTCAACCTATACGATTTCTATGGTTCGTGAACAAGTTAAGTTTATACCATCGACGCAAATCAGTTTCACAATTGAATCTTATCCGGCAACCTATCAGGTTTCTAGGGATAAAATTTGCTCCAACCGAAGGCATCCAATGCGCTCTCGGTAATTTATCCGTCCTCCCCGAACGACTACCCCGATAACTCGGAAGCATAGCACATCCGGTTTGGATTTCAATTTCCCGAAAACTCGATGGAGGGAAGGAAAACCTTGAAACCTTATAAACTTAATAATTTATAGTGGGAGAATTTTCGCGATTAACGTTACACTTTGCACATTAATCATATTAGCGCGTTTGAGGCATTCATACAATATGAAAAAACCATTCACAACCTAGTTGCTACCAACATGTGGTTCATGGACCGTTCCTAGAAAACAAAAACTTCGTAATCTAATTACAAGTCTTCGTCTTGAATCTTCGTCTTCTCGAAATGGATCTTCCTCCGGTCTTCGTCATTACATATAAATTTTACATCGAAAATTGCATCCTAGATACAAACATTTCTAGTAAAATAAATAGGCTCAAAACGGCCTTTACAACCCAATCGAATAAAACGAACGATTCAAATCTAAGTCCACGAACCACATCCCCATTCAAAAGCATTCATTCAATAAATACTATATAAATGGAAAGCGTAGAGATACATTGATCCAATCAACAATACGAACCGATCCAATCGATTCACACAATCGTAATTTGATAACGCTCAAAATAATTGATCGACCATAAATATTCCAATTAATCAAATTTCCCTTATAAAATGAAATACCATAAATCATTTTAATCATATTAAATCCAATTTAACATGCGGAGATTAATTTTCAAGAATACACGTAAAATCGAGCCGGGTGAAAATGGGCCAAAGATGACCGAGTCACCTCGGCCTACCGGCAGCCACGCTGGCTTGGCCGAGTCACGCTCGGAAGAATCCGGCCAGACACGACCGAGTCCTAGGACACGGTCGGTCGCCTGGCGATGACTTGGTAGATCGCCGACACGACCGTGTCATCCAGACACGGCCGAGTCACTTTCGGCGGACACGCCCGTGTCTCGACACGGCCGGTCTCCAGCGATGGTCCGCCACATCGCCGGACACGACCGTGTCACCCAGGAAACGGTCGAGTCATTCTCGGCCAAAATACCCTTTTTGTCCAAAAAGTCGTCCGACGACGATTCGGGGCTAGATTTTCGACCGGATATCCAATATCAATATTTTACGACTTTCATATCTTCAATATAAATCATATTTCCTAGAAATTTAAGATTTATATTTAGACATAAACTTACGAAAAATACAATTATTACGAACGAAAAACATATACCACGATTATGACTAAAATGATTCCAAATCATTCACCATCTAATCGAGCATTCCAAATGCCAATATCGTATATACGATCGCAAGACCTACGCTCTGATACCACTGTTGGGATTCGGTGCCTAAAACGAAGGCCCAGCGGAAGCGGTAAAACGAAAATTAATTCGATCCGAATCCCTACGAGGATCGATCGAGCTACGTACATACGAATATCAAAAACGAAAAGCAAGAGTCGTAAGAAACTAACCCTCGAAGTCCGTTGATTAAATGGTAACCTTCTCTTGAGCTATTCCCCAAGCTCTTGAATGATCCAACGCCGAAAGTACCGCGTCTCTACTTGCCACGCGCCGGAGAAACGACCGGAACGACGATCACCTTGCTATCCTCCGAGGATACGGCTAGAGCTAAGTGATGAAGCTTCCAATATGAGATTATCACACTCTAAGTGTATAACTCACAACTCTCATTTATTTCTTGATTTTTCTCCAAGAATCACCAAGAACAAATTGAAGAAGAAGATGAAGATAAGTGTTTGAACTCAAAGTCTCACTTTCTCTCTCTCTCAATCTTTATCACGGATGGCTTGATTCATCTTTTAGAGAGTGACAAGTCTTCTCTTCTTATTCAATTCCTTTCCACATGAGAACAACTCATGTTTAACCCCACCTTGAAAAAGATATCAAATATCTATTCATTAAACACCTAATCAAGATTCCAATTTATTTAAAAATCAAAGTCTTGTCAAGGTGTGGGGAAGGGGGGCGGCTATGATGAAGAAATACGACGAGTTCGGTTCGTTTCGGACTCCCGTGAGTCCAAACAGATAAACTCCGATTCCGTTCCGATGTATTTATATCGATCAATTAATCCAATTAATTAATCATATCAAATACATAATAACATAATTAATTTCTCCAAGAAATAGTTATATCTATGAATTAAATTAATCACCCAGTAATTTATTTAATCCATTAAGCCGTAAATCAATTTATCCGATAAATCGATTTAAACATCCAATGTCCCAAATTTAGATATCCAATATCCAATATTCATAATGAGAGAATTAACTCAATTCATTCCGTCGTCAATCCTAATGCGCGACTCGGTAGGTCCGTCTCAGTCAGCAATGGGAGGAACCAAAGAGTAGTAGCACCACCTAGCCAGCCTGGTGGCCTACACTGTACCCCGACTAAGAACGAATGATTGGGATCATTCAAGAACCATTCTCCGTGAATACCAAGATACGTATAAACCCTTATTTCAAATGTCCCGATCAAGTTATAGGGTCACGGCCATCAAACCCTATCTCGTACTTGACGCTATGCATGCGTTAATGCAAATCGAGATCATCGAGCCGCCGTGTATCTAATACAACTAGCTCCAATGCTTTGGCCAAAGACTTATGATCTCATCTCGCCAATAACCGCATAGGACATATAACCCGCTCACTAACGGGAGAAAGAATTCTATCTTGGTATTCGAGGACTCGCTACTTGCCCGTTAAGATGCACGTCGAGGTTGACCCCGCATTCCGGTTCATGTGGTCGAACTACTCTAATGAAAATCTTGACGCCACAAGCACATCCCTACTAAATCCTCAAGTCGAAGGTTCACGAATACCTATCACAACCTTTCGATTCCGTCATTGATCGTCCCGAGTGAAATCCATGTGACGAATCGAGGGTGAGTCGGTTCGAGTACACTAATCCAATTAGCATACCTATAACGTGTGCTCCCACTAACCATTAGTGTTCGACAGGCACTCTCCATGTCAAAGAACACGTCATACAAGTCTTCACATAAACTTAACGCCTACCAAGTTTCATCGACTTGCGAACGATTAAGTATTTGAGCTATAACCTTTCCAGTGCCGACCCCCTTATCCAATAAGGAGTGGAACGTTTTGCTCTCAAATACACGGACTAGTTTCTATATGTTTATTTACGAGTTAGGAATGTCAGTAACTACCAGTAAATAAAGAAACATTCATTTGCCTTATATAAATGGTTTACATAATTACAAGTACAATGCCCTCTCTCAACAACCTCTGAGTGGCATTCGAGGGCATACTCCTAACAGTCATCTGGTTCACCACTTGATGAAGGATCTCTGGTACAGCAGGATCTGGTTCGTTATTAATAGATTGTTGCGGTTCGCCTGAGCTATGACTGGCCTGGTTAGAAGGCGACGCTTCCCTTTCAGCATTTCTTCGTCCGCGTCCACGACCGCGACCACGTCCACGTCCGCCTCTCAACATACTGTAAGCATAAATACTCAATATAAAGGAAGCAACATCGTTCTAATATTCGAGTATAAAGAGACACAATATGTAAAGAACGAGATAGAGTTTAGGAACTTACAATCACCGTTCGCATGAAGACGTAGGCAGTGCAGTGATGTCATTCACGGCCGGTTACCTCAAAAGACATAAATGACCCCTATTTTAACCCAACGGCTAAGATATCCATAATCTTAGCTCTGATACCATATTCTGTAACACCCTCGATATATTCAGGAATATTACAGCGCCGTAAATCCTTTACATAAGGATTTACAAGGCTGAAGAATTTAACGGACATTAAAAGGTACTAACAAATGGAAATAACGGAATTAAGGTACAACAGTTCTTACCAAATACTGAAAGTACAATTGTTCAACTGGAACTCAATAATACATCACCAAATTCAAATCCATCACAAATGACTTCGTACTCGAGTACTTATTGAAATAACGAATAAACAATAGATAAATAAACTCGGTCGGGACATCACTCTGCACCCTCGTCGTCATACAGTTCCAGTGGTTGTTTCCCCGCTCTCCTGGATCCTGAACACAAACAAAATGTTCACCCTCGAAGGGGTTAGCACAACGATGCTAGTACAAGTACCACAACATATTATTCATATCTCATGAAGAATAATAACGTAAACGACAAAATACCAATGAGTCTTCTCCTACGAGAAACTCATAAATGACATACACAACTAATAATCACAACATGATATCATAACATACACATGGTAATTCCGTCGATCCAGCGTTCACTGCCTAGAACCCACGATGATCCCGTCAGACCAACCCGTGGTGGAAAAACCCGTCCGATGATCCAGTATGACGCTAGCATAGATCCCCCGATGATCCCGTCGGACCAACACGAGGTGGACATACAACAACGACATACATGCACGACAATATGTATAACAACAATACATAAAACAATTTAAGTACTTGCCTCGATTTGAAGACAAGAACAACATTTCCACGAAAATGAACACTCGAAGGTCATCCTCCTCAATCAATCACGTAACGAGACCAAACCTTAACAAAAGAAATGATATAGGATTTATCTCACGTCGTACGAATGTTTAACAATTCGATTTACGGCCAAAAGTTCATAAAATGCAATCTGCCTGAACTGCTTAGCGCACGCTAAGTACTCTGTGTAGCGTGCGTTAAGTCTGCCCGATAGCGCACGCAAACAACAAAGCCTAGCGTACGCTAACTATGCATGGTCAGTACTTCACTGACCAGCCGACTGACTCGTCTGATGGTCTAACGTACGTTACGTACCAAACGTAGCGCACGCTAACTCGTGCTCGATAGCGCACGTTAATATTCATAGCATAGCGTGCGCTATCTATGCATGGCAGTTTACTGCTGAGCAGTAAACTATTCTCACCATGATCGAAACAATGAAATCTTCCGTGATACTTCATGTTACTTCCATGAATACCATGTACATACGATTATGAATGATCTTACGGATAACAACAACTTCGGATTCGAGGATATGCATACCATTATAAAATCATATTCCATTTCGACTAAAATTCTTCATATGACGATTCGAAAAGCTTAACGGTTGATATCAACACCTTTATATCAATCAATATTATCATGCTGAAGTGGTTTAAACGTTCCATCTATACTAGATAAATCTTTCCATGATCAATCCTTTAGATTTATCCAACAATAATGATTTGTTAAAGTCAAGTCCATGATTATAATGAAGTCATCTACTAGATTCGAATTACCAATGATAGAAGCTTCTCTTTACATATTCAGTGTAATAAGATTCGAATCATGATGATTATAATCAAGGTACTTAAGGCTTATTCATCTCACTATTCCAAACATGATATACTTGGATAATTCATCTATGAAAATCCATATCTTGTTAACATGATCATCCAAATCGTTAGAATCCAACTCTAAGTCTGGAGATAGATTGAACATACCTTAATATGATGAAAATCACTGAACCGTAAGGTAGAATCCGACTCCGGTTGGTTGTATGCCACTCCAAGGTGCTATTCCACTTCAATGATTATTCCCAAATGATAACCAATATATAAACACCAACAAAATGTGTTCTAAGTGTGTAGGAGGATATCACAGCTCTCTGGCCTCTCAAGTATGCAGAAGGAACGAGTAAAATGTAAGCCAAAACGAGTTGTTGTCCCATTTATAATATTCTGCATTTTAACAAGTTAGCGCACGCTACTAAGCATTCCTTAGCGTGCGCTAATAATGGTTGACTTCAGAATTGTCCGGGTGCGTCCGCAGGAATCTTATCCGGACCCATGTCCCGGCTGGCGCATGTGCTAGCCGTCCCGCTCAATAATTGAGTCCTTAGCGCACGCAACTCCTACCTGCATAGCGTGCGCTAATAATAGCCCGATAGCGCGCGTTACATTCTTAGCGTGCGCTATCACGAGGTTGTTTGAGCAATTTTGCATGTTTCTATACTTATGTACAATGATATCAATGCACGAAATATCATACTCCAATAATCAAAACCACCAATCCGAATAATATATAGTTTGAATACAAATGAAATACACCGTAATAAATCCGGATATTACAAACCGGATCACTGTAGTATCATTTTCGTTGCGTAATATTCGAGCATGTTTGTCATCTTGAGTAACATTGGTGGTAAATCATAATATCCGGTCATATGAGGATTTAGAATTTAATCCCTTATTAAAACACGAAATCTTCAATACCTTGTAAAACATCGAACTTTTAGACATCGGTATTTCACCTTCGAAATGATTGTTCAACTCTCCTGAAGTGCCTTATCGTTTCCAGTTCAGTTCTTATCTAGTGTTATAACCGTGAACCAACCTTGCGTCACTACTTTACGATCCTAATATAAGTATTCGGTGATCGTATGTTAGTATCGAGTGGTATGTTAAGTTCCTTGTATCTCTTTTTGAACAAGGTCCGAGCCTTGCATAGGGGTCGATCGTGGGGCGGTGATATACGGACGCGTGACGTTTGTTGGAGTATTTCATTCTTGTCGTTTTTGAGGCAAGTATTATATGTTGAGTATTGATTTATATTGGAACTTTGATCATGCATATGGTTTTGTTCATGTTGTCGAATATGAGAATTATTTCTTTGATTTCTCGTGGTATTCGTTGTTAATTGTTCGTATTGATAAACATATTGAAATGCATATATGTATGCATAATTGCTTGGTTTATATTATAAATGATCCAAGGGGGGGTCATGAGGATCTATGCTGAGGGCGCTGGATCGAATGTCCACCATGCGTTGGTCCGACGGGATCATCATGGGGATCTATGCTGAGGGCGCTGGATCGTTGGACGGGTTTTCCACCATGCGTTGGTCCGACGGGATCATCATGGGGATCTATACTGAGGGCGCTGGATCGTTGGATTACCCTGTATTGTGTTGATGGAATCGTGAGGATTCGCATCGTTGGATTCCGGTGACGGAAGTCCGTTTTGTATGTCTTATAATGCATTGATGAAATTTGTATTGTGATACTTGTACTAGCATCATTTTGCTAACCCCTTCGGGGGTGGACATTTGTTTTGATGTTCAGGTAGCCGAGGAACGGAGAAGCAGCCACAGTACCGGCAGGACGATGAAATGGCTCAGTGATGTGGTTAATGTTTGATGTTTGTTGTTTTTATGATTTGTCTTCTTGGTTCATTTTCAGTACTCGAGTACGCGTGTCTTATTAATATCGTTTCGATATGGTTGTATTAATTAACTCAATGGATCTGTTGGAACCAGTTTTGTAATTCGAATTTCTGTGGTATTGTTGGATTATTTTCACACTCCTTTTAATTAGCCTTGTAAATCCTTACTTAAAGGGTTTATGGCGCTGTAATTATTCCGAATATCTCGGGGTGTTACACCTCCTGGACTAGACTGCTCGGCCAGGTAGCGTTCGCAGCCTTTCGGCCGTAGCGTGTGCTACCTGTCGGTCATAGCGTGCGCAGTGTCCGACAGTAGCGTGCGCTACCTGCCGATCCACTAGAGTCCCGAACCTCACTGCCCCTACAGCCCAGACCCGATAGCGTACGCTGGGCCAGTCGACAGCGTGCGCTACACCTGCCGAGCTAGCGTGCGCTACGCCGGTTCCTGCCATGCCTGCTCGGCCAGTGCCCATCACTTCCGATAGTGCCGCACCTGTCCGACCAGCTGCTCAGCCGCCATGACCCGACGACTCGATTTCCGAAAACGTACGGAACGAACACGACGAAAAGTTCGCGGACAACATCAACGACCCGAAATGAAAACATAATGCAATAATTAATCATACGCGACCAAGAAAAGGGTCGAGACAACAAATACAGATACAGATACCCATAACTTTTAGAAAATTACAAAATAGCCCAAAACGCCGGAAAATCACGATACGTGATCGAATAACCAAACCGAAGTTCACAACATGTCTAACAAAGTTAAACGGACTTACGAGAAACTCGAAATAGTAGTTTCGAATGAGATTCGCAAGAATCGAACTCAAGTGCGGAAAAGTCGCTAAAAAGCATGGAACTCAACAAAATGACACTGAAACGAACTCGGATAACAAAAAGTGCAGAATTAATCATTCTCGGAATGACGAAACGGTCATGAGCGAGCCGTTAAAATGGACTCTCGCTAAAAAGAAAATCACTGAAATCCGAAATTGCGGGTATTACACCTACCGCCTCCGAAATTATTCTAATATTATTCTTTGACTTCACATATGTGAAGCCAATATCTGATTAAATATATTATATAACTCAGTTTGAGAGATGAATGCGATATATGCATCGTTTTTTTCTGAAGCCAACTAAATTATACAAATATACATCGTTTTTTTCTGAATTTTTTTCGGAATATATATTCAAGGATATATTGAGCATTTTAAGCAGTATTTAAGCAAGTCTATATCTATTAATTGCTATAATAATATATCTATTTAAGTTAAAGTTTAAATAATATATATTAATTTACATTGGCTTTACATTATTTAAGCAAGTCTATAGCTATTAATTGCTAAAATTTCGGATCATATTAATTGTATGTTTAGCTTTTCACATTTAATAAATTCCTTAATTCTTAATTAAATTAATTAGATTTTTCTCATATTTTAACTTTTCTTTTATTATTTTGCTAAAATAATATGTGAAATATTTTTTAGTCAAAATTTTTGGGCAATCTTTTGCTTTTACTTACTATCATATCATATATATATATTCTGACTGATATATATTTATATTTGTATATATTATAAATACTCAAGTTTTTTGTGCAATCTCATGGCTTATGCCTAGATGTAATTTTTTGAGTTTTGTGGCCAATTTTGAGATTTTTAAACCCTAAAAATAATTAAATATATAATTAAAACTAAAATATGTGATTTATATGGATGTTTAATTTTGATTTGTCCAATAATGACGGTTGTTCTCATATGCTGTTTATATTTTAATTAAGAGTTGTATGGATGTTTAAGTTCTTGATTTTAATATTTCGTGTAAGTTTTCTGTCAATAGTTTAATTACGAGTAACATTATATTTTAAATTCATTCATATATTAATTGTGATTGGCGATGAATATGGCTTTTTATTTTTTTGTTCCGTTTTGATTATATTTTGTGAGACTTGTCAACTTTATTATTTTTCATTCAGTATCCGTATATCTATTCTATATATATTATAAAAGCTGAGTTTTTTTCTTGCACTAGAATGATTCGTCCTACATGTCATTTTGTAAATTTTTGGTAAATCTTTGAAATGCTAATAAAATATGAGAAACCATCATTATTGAACAATCAAAATTAAACATCCATATAAATCATATGCTAGGTTTAATTATAGGTTCAATTAGTTTTATTTTAAAAAATCTTTAAAGTGGCAAAAAGTTAGAAAATTACATATATGAAACAATTAACAACAAAATTTTCCATTAAATTTATTATATTTGCACTTGAGAGAAATCAAGAATAAATTTATAAACGTTACTTATTATAATTATAGTTAAAGAGTGTCAAATAAGTTTTTTATTACTTATTTTTATTATGAATGCAAACTTTTATTATAAGATAGACATGATGTAACACCCCCAATTCGCTCAGGGATATTACACGCCGTAGACCCTCTCCTCGAGGATTTACCAGGCTGATAACTAAAATCAAACATCTAAACCTCGCCTTTAAGGCTAAAATGACTCAGTAGACCGACTTGGTCTTTCAATAATAACATACAACTCAATTCCAAACACATACCCACGCAGGGGTCAAAATACAATAAACTCCCGTACAGCGGGGAAAAGATACTGCAGCGGAAAAGAAAATACAACTAGGCCAAAACGACATCAACAGATCCTCGTGTGATTAGTATCGTTCATCTTTCATCATCCTTCGTGCCGACCCTGTGCTATGCTCCAAAACCTGAATGCAAAAATAGACATCCACCCCCCGAATACTCGGGGGTTAGCAAAACTCCACTGTTTTGCTAGTGCAAGTACAAGTGCAAAAATACGAGCCATACAATACAAGTTCCAAGAACAATAATAATCAGGAATCCTCAAAGATCCAAATGTAAAGAAAAGTACTTCCCGAGGCAAGAGTTTGGGTAAACATTTCCAAAACCGAAAGATCGCAAATAAGGGAAACAATTTACAAAACAGTTTAAAATGCCATCGAGAGTTTTAATAGAAAACAATTTAGGATTATAAAATCCTTCTCTTTCCAAAAATCAATAGGGTCACAGCCCAAATGTTTTGTTTTCGCAAATAGTAAACCACCAACAATTTACAGGGTCAGAGCCCAACATCACGTGTCCTCAACGGACGTAAAATCAACGAAACATAATCACGCACGCGCATCGCCTAGGACCGGGACGCTACCACCGACATCCCACCCGAGGCCTCGAAGGACCCTCCCGGGCTGGCTAGCGAAACAAATCACACACATCTCACGGTTGGATCAATCGCTTGTTGCATCCTGGCCACATGATCGCATGCCATGTGCCACCGTAGATTATCTCAGGCTCTCACGGTTGGATCAATCACTTGTTGCATCCTGACCACATGATCACGTGCCATGTGTCACCATAGACCTTCAACCATATCCACACATTCACACAAATAACATATCACATCAAGGATATTCAAACAATTCGCCCAGAGGCATCAAACACTTAGCAAACCACCACGTCAATCCACAACGCACCGAAATGAAATAATATACGTCCACACACAATACCAAGTGCAATATTAACACCAAGCATATACATAGAATTCACATAGTTATTCACAAACCACGCCATTCACAAAACACACGCGTTTTGAAAGCAAGCCTTTAACAAGGCTAAACCGAATCTTTTGAAAGTTCAATTCAAACGACCAAACAACCACATTTAGACGATCACTAATTATCATATCCATAAAACAAGAATAGTATGGGCAAGGTACTTGCCTCGAAATCACGATCGCAATAAGACGACGGATAGGACGCGGTCGAATAGCCCCGAACCCCCGAACAATATCAAGAACGTGATAGCACCACGAGTATTACGAGAATAACACCACACGAATCATCAATCACCAAACGGGATTCAACATCGGAATCCTCGAACACCTATAAACCTCCGGAAGGAACAATAACACATGGTTACGACGAGAATCAAGGCCAAAACAACGGAAATCCCAACAAACTATCGAAGGGAAACTCATTGGGATATTTAATCGAACACTAAATGTTCAATAATTCCCAAGAACACTCGAATCGTCAATCGAGTTAAACAAACTCGATATATGGATATACAACCCATAGAACACGATTAATAACATCATACTACACCAACCGATGTATCAAAATCGGATTAGAAACGAAATCAAGAACAATTTCTCCAAAAAGTCAACTTGAAGGAAAATCAAGAATATACCTTGATTTCACGAAGAACATGGATTGGATGATGATATAATCAACAAGAATCTTCCAAAATGCCTTGGAAATGATTAGAATCGGCCAAGAACTCGATTTCCCGAGCCTCCGTCGCGACGCCGAAAAGGAAGAAAACGCCTAAGAAATGAAGTCTGCCGAGCCTGTGCTATATAGCCTATAGGTTACGGCCAGAACCGGCAGGTTTTACGGCCGTAACTCGTCCCTTACGGCCGTACTCGGCAGCCTTACGGCCAGAATCGCATTCGCTGAAAATCGCCAAGACCAAATGGACACTTACGGCCGTAACTCACACACATTACGGCCGTAACCGGCCTTCGTCAGAAGCCGCCAGCGCCATACGGCCGTACCCGATCACGCCTTACGGCCGAATCGCACACGTTACGGCCAGAATCGCACCTTACGGCCGTAACTCGCCAAAGCCAGTCTGCTCGGCCGTGACTCGGCCGTGGCCACTCCGACGGCCCGGACGACCCCGAAACCCGAACCTGAGTAAAAATCGAAGATACGGTTACGAAGTACTCGTAAAGACGAATCCAAGCGCTAAGAGAACACACGATTCCGACCACCCAAAGTGTCGGAATTCGACAACGGAAGTAATTACCCCAAACTTTGGGAAAATACAAAAATGGCCCAAAATATCCGAAAATCACGATACGTGATCGAAACACCGAAATAAAGCTCGCAACATGAATAATAACATTATATGAACTTGCGAGAAACTCGAAACAACAGTTTCGGACGAGATTCGCAAGAATCGAGCTCAAGTGCAGAAAAGTCGCTAAAAAGCACGGAACTCAACAAAACGACACCGAAACGAACTCGGATGACAAAAAGTGCAGAATTAATCATTCTCGAAATGACGAAAAGGTCATGAGCGAGTCGTCAAAATGGACTTCCGCCGAAAAAAGAAAATTACCGAAATTCGAAATTGCGGATATTACATTCTACCCTCCTTAAAAGAAGTTTCGTCCCGAAACTTAAAACAAGTAGGGAGAACCAATATCCCCGCCAGGAAAACTCAACGAGATACACAAGAAATGCGTAACTTACGCCCATCGGCGAAACGTTACAAGCAACGCAAAGGAATATACGGCGTGAAAACACGCTCCAGGACGACCAACACAATGCCACCGGTAGAGACATAATAAAATCAACAAGTGACAAGTGTCACCAAACAGATAATACAATCAAGTCGATTATCCGAACAATCACAAAACACAACCAACGAAAATCAATACGATTGACCAACCCAACGGTATATCAATCAAAACATGAGCCACACGCTGAACAAATGCGGAATTCCACCGCCCAAGGGTTGGAAGATCGAAAACGAGACTAATTTCCCGAACTTAAGGGAATTAGGAAGGAGTCTGAACGCTCAACAATCACAAAACGAGATCAACAAAAACCGAACAATCAAACGATCGAACCACAAAGAGCGAGACAACAAAAATCGAACGATCATGTTCGGATCACGAAGAACAATAAGGTTCAACCGACAACTCCGAGGTTCACATCTCGACTCGAGATAAAACATGATCCGGTGAAAACAACAAGATGCACACTCGCATAAGATCCACAGGAAAGGGAATAACAATTGAAAAATCACAACGACGAACGAGTAATTCCGAAATAATACCACCCTCGTTCGATCAACAAAAGCAAGGGGCAGGACAAGCTCAGAAAATGTCAACGAACATAAACGAGTCGATAGAGTCGAAAATACAGAAGTTCCAAATCCGATCCACTTCGAATAAAAGAACTAGTAGAACCAAAAGATGTTACTTCCGAACAAGGTTCACAAGAATCGAACCGAACTCGGAAAAGTCACAGCGATACCAGGTCGACCCAGAACAAGATCACAGCTCATTCGAATGATGAACCCGAAATACAAAACAAGTTCAGACAGTATCAACGAACACGAGCGAATCGATAGACTGGAGAAAGAGAAAATGAAGAAGTCCAAAAACAATACGGGTATTACATTCGACCTCTTATAAAAGAAGGTCGTCCCCGCTACTCACAATAACGAAATTAAGGAGACGACACAACAGGAAATCGACAGAAACATCCTTCAAAGGCCTCTCAAAGCCGATTCTGATATCTGTGCTAAAGCGCGAACTCCGAAAGTCTCGGTAGCCAATTCGCAAAATTGAATTCGGTGACCCTCGAGTCCACACTCGAAATGTGTTACTGACGAGAAGGACAAATTGCACGTACATTCCCCCGGCACATCACGGTTGAAATGCCTCGGCTCGGCATACCGAAAATACAAATGCTAGATACAATGGAACATAACACCGCAAAACAACATACCGGAGATGCCAACTCAGCACAACAGGGAATCATAACACATATCATATACAACGATTACCATCGTAAAGTAATACACACACAAACACTACAACAACGATGGTATCGTTTGGCGACCTCAATGGCCTGAACGATAACCAGCACGTAATACAAACATCATGAAACAATCACATATGTACACCAACGTACAAACCCAAGCTTCAACATCTCACACTCGTGTGGGACACGCAATCCACCACGAGACGACAACCATTAAGTACTAGTTCATACCTCTCACAGAGGGCTAGTACAACAAATACGTGGCAACGCCTCAACGTTCATGCCACCAACTCGATCATATTCGGGAGTTAACATCATAGCGACAAAGCCAACATCATACATACATACCCAGCCCTCAAATGGGAATGGATTAGAAAAACACCGGTCGATCTTGAGTATTACATTTCCAAAAAAAAAAAAAAAAGTAAAAACGTGAAACATCATTATCGAGACTTTGGAAAACCATTTCGCATTTGATAAAAATGAGGACACTTTCTTTTAGTGAAAAGCTTTCAGGATATTCGACCCTCGGGTCTAAGTAAAAGTGTTTATAAAATATTGAAAATATCTCAAAACATTTTGGTCCTCGAGGTAGAAGAATTTTGAAACATATTGTGGCACCCTCGAAGTACCGCGAGAAAACAATTCATTTTAAACATACGTCTCGAAATTTATTTCTAAGATACTCAAGTTTTCGAAAATAATTCAATGCCAAAGAAAAAGGACAATGCCAAAAAGGCTAGAATGCCCAAAAATTTCAGGTAATTACACAAAACTTTATAGCGCCGTGGGTCCCGCGCCGGAACCCACCAGGATAAAACCATTTACAAAAATGCCAAAAAGGCCGATGACGGTAATATTTCAAAAACTCACAGAAGCCATTTACAAAATGCTAAATACCGTCATAAGAATTTCGCCAAAACGATCAAGGCCATAATGCCAAAAACTCGGTTAAGGGAATCGGTTTTCGAAATAAAACTCAGTCGGTAAAATACCGAAAGTCATTACAAAAGAACTCACGCATCGGATAAAAGAAATACGGTTCAACATACACAATCGAGCAACACTACTCCTCATATGAACGAAATATGAGAGTCAAATAACCACATATCAAGAAATCAAAATCCATAAGAGGATTCCGTCACTAATCAAATAATCATAAAATAGCTCGTGACACACGAGGCACAACACAAAGAAGGTAGACTTACAGCCACAAGTCGCACGAAGATGATGATCGCCCACGATACTAATCATGACCAACAAACTCAGACGACGCGTCGCGACACGACTTAGTCAGACATAATCCGACAAGACAAAACTCAACAGACACCACTGACCCGACAGCCTAGGTTTTCACAACCTAAGCTCCGATACCATTTATGTAACACCCCCAATCCGCTCAGGGATATTACACGCCGTAGACCCTCTCCTCGAGGATCTACCAGGCTGATAACTAAAATCAAACATCTAAACCTCGCCTTTAAGGCTAAAATGACTCAGTAGACCGACTTGGTCTTTCAATAATAACATACAACTCAATTCCAAACACATACCCACGCAGGGGTCAAAATACAATAAACTCTCGTACAACGGGGAAAAGATACTGCAGCGGAAAAGAAAATACAACTAGGCCAAAACGACATCAACAGATCCTCGTGTGATTAGTATCGTTCATCTTTCATCATCCTTCGTGCCGACCCTGTGCTATGCTCCAAAACCTGAATGCAAAAATAGACATCCACCCCCCGAATACTCGGGGGTTAGCAAAACTCCACTGTTTTGCTAGTGCAAGTACAAGTGCAAAAATACGAGCCATACAATACAAGTTCCAAGAACAATAATAATCAGGAATCCTCAAAGATCCAAATGTAAAGAAAAGTACTTCCCGAGGCAAGAGTTTGGGTAAACATTTCCAAAACCGAAAGATCGCAAATAAGGGAAACAATTTACAAAACAGTTTAAAATGCCATCGAGAGTTTTAATAGAAAACAATTTAGGATTATAAAATCCTTCTCTTTCCAAAAATCAATAGGGTCACAGCCCAAATGTTTTGTTTTCGCAAATAGTAAACCACCAACAATTTACAGGGTCAGAGCCCAACATCACGTGTCCTCAACGGACGTAAAATCAACGAAACATAATCACGCACGTGTTGGGATTCGGTGCCTAAAACGAAGGCCCAGCGGAAGCGGTAAAACGAAAATTAATTCGATCCGAATCCCTACGAGGATCGATCGAGCTACGCATATACGAATAAAAAATAAACAAAGGAAGATACGAAATCATACCCTTGTCGTCCGTTGATTATATGGATTTCCTTCTCTTGAGCTATTCCCCAAATGATCCAAAATGCTCCAAGCCCTTGGATGATCCAACGCCGAAAAAACCGCGTCTCTACTTGTCACGCGCCGGAGAAACGAACGGAATGACAACACTCGATTAACCTCTAAGGTTACGGCTAGAATCAAGTGATGAAGCTTTGATTATAACACTCTAAGTGTTTTAATTTATATCTCTCAATATATCTTTAATTTTCTCCAAGAACAATTAAGATGATATGGAGAAGATGATGAAGACAATAGAGAAAATGGTTTTTCTCTCTCTCTCTCTAACTCACTCTCACGTCTGGAATGGGTTGGTTAAAAGAAAGATGTCTTCATCCCTTTTATTCAACTCCCACTACTAGCAACAACTCATGCATGTGGGAATCTAACCCCACC
Organism: Orobanche coerulescens; assembly: GCA_033398695.1. NCBI lineage: Eukaryota > Viridiplantae > Streptophyta > Magnoliopsida > Lamiales > Orobanchaceae > Orobanche > Orobanche coerulescens. The sequence goes on along the minus strand of CM065815.1, from coordinate 141,594,586 downwards.
TCCACCATTATCATACAATAAAGAATGGAGACATAAGTCCAAAATGAAGGTGGCTAGAAATGGGGGGGGCGGCCCATGGAGAAACGGATGAGTTTGGTTCGTTTCGGACTCCCGAGAGTCCAAACAGATAAATTCCAATTCCGTTCGATGTATTTGTATAGTTTAATTAATCCAATTAATTTCATCATATCAAATACAAAATAATATAATTAATTTCTCCAAGAAATAATTATATACATGAATTAAATTAATCACCCAGAAATTTATTTAATTCATTAGGCCGTAAATCAATTTATCCAATAAATCGATTTAAACATCCAATGTTCCAAAATTAGATATCCAATATCTAATATTCATAATGAGAGAATTAGCTTGAATCATTCCATCGTCAATCCTATTGCGCGACTCGGTAGGTCCGTCTAAGTAAGAAATGGGAGGAACCAAAGAGTCGTAGCACCACCTAGCCAGCTGGCGGCCTACACTGCACTTAATCGAGAACGAATCATTGGGATCATTCAAGAACAAATCTGTCGTGAATACAATTATACGTATAAACCCTTCTTTCAAATCTCCCGATCAAGTTATAGACTCACGATCAGTCAAACACTATCTGTACTTGACGCTATGCATGAGATAATGCAAATCGAGATCATCGAGCCGTGTATCTAATACAACTAGCTCCAATGCTTTGGCCAAAGACTTATGATCTCATCTCGCCAATAACCGCATAGGACATATAACCCGCTCACTAACGGGAGAAAGAATTCTATCTTGGTATTCGCAGACTCGCTACTTGCCCGTCAAGATGCACGTCGAGGTTGACCCCGCCTTCCGGTTTACAGGTCGAACTACTCTAATGAAAATCTTGACGTCACAAGCACATCCCTACTAAATCCTCAAGTCGAAGGTTCACGAATACCTATCACAACCTTTCGATTCCGTCATTGATCGTCCCGAGTGAAATCCGTGTGACGAATCGAGGGTGAGTCGGTTCGAGTATACTAATCCAATTAGCATACCTATAACGTGTGCTCCCACTAACCATTAGTGTTCGACAGCACTCTCCATGTCAAAGAACACGTCATACAAGTCTTCACATAAACTTAACGCCTACCAAGTTTCATCGACTTGCGAACGATTAAGTATTTGAGCTATAACCTTTCCAAAGGCCGACCCTTATCCAATAAGGAGTGGAACGTTTTGCTCTCAAATACACGGACTAGTTTCTATATGTTTATTTACGAGTTAGGAATGCCAAGAACTACCAAGAAATAAAGAAACATTCATTTGCCTTATATAAATGGTTTACATAATTACAAGTACAATGCCCTCACTCAACAACCTCCGAGTGGCATTCGAGGGCATACTCCTAACAATCTCCCACTTGCACTCAATGCCACACACTATGGTATCTAATACCCATGTTCTCCGATGACGCTCCAAGCTAGTCCGAGAAAGTGGCTTAGTCGGTGGATCGGCGACGTTGTCACCGAGTCTACTCAGGCAAAGACAATGTATCCCTTGCGAACAAATTCTCTTACGAGATGATACTTCCTCTCAATATGTTTGGTCTTGTTGTGAAACCTCGGGTCCTTGGCTGCGCTACGACTCCGTCGTTGTCGCAAAGACAATGAACAGCAAATTTCAAGACATGGTATTATTTGAAGTTCTCCGAAACTTCTTAATCCGTAACCCTTCCTTGGAAGCCTCCGAGGCCGCTTGATACTCGGCTGACAGTGGAATCAGTCGCGCTTTGCTTGGCGCTACGCCAAGATATCTGCTCCTCCATTAAGAGTAAATATGTAGCAGTAGACATCGAGTCGTCCTTCGGCCTTGGAAGTCCGAATCGGTGAATCCCACCACATCCAAATCTCCACCGCCATACATCGTAACCATATCTCTAGTCCTTCTCAAGTACTTGAGAACGTTCTTACTGGCATCCAATGTTCCCTACCCAGGTTTGCTCGAAACCTACTCACCACGCTTATAGCATGCGCGATGTCGTCTTGTACACAACATAGCATACATAAGGCTACCCACGGCCGAAGCATATGGTATATTACTCATTTCCTTTCGTTGTTCCTCATTTTGAGGACACATCTTCAAGGTGAGTTTTATTCCATGTCGCATCGGTAGGAACCCTCTTTTAGAATCATCCATCTTAAATCGCTTTAAGATTTTATCTATATAGAGGGCTTGGGAAAGACCTATTGTTCTCTTCGCTCTATCCCGGTAGAGTCGAATACCAAGAATATAGGTAGCTTCTCCCAAGTCTTTCATGGAGAAATTACTCGAAAGCCAAGCTTTCACGTAATCGAGCATTCCCACATCATTACCTATTAGTAGAATGTCATCTACATATAGTACTAAGAATGCGATCTTGCTCCCACTAACCCTCTTGTATACACAAGGTTCCTCTTCATTTTGCACGAAGTCAAACTCTTTGATCGCCTCGTCAAAACGAAGGTTCCAACTACGCGACGCTTGCTTGATCCATAAATGGAACGCCAAGCTTGCACACTTTCTCGAATATCGACTTCGGACACAAAGCCTTTAGGCTGCTCCATATAGATTTCCTCCTCGAGGAATCCATTAAGGAAAGCCGTCTTTACGTCCATTTGCCATATCTCATAATCATGGTAGGCAGCTATAGCAAGCATCATGCGAATAGACTTGATCATGGCTACGGGCGAGAAGGTATCGTGGTAATCGATCCCTTCCTTCAGGTATAACCCTTTGCCACAAGCCCGGCCTTATAGGCGTCAACCTTGCCATCACCATCGGTCTTTCTCTTGTAGATCCACTTGTTCCCACAGGCACTATGCCCTTGGGGCGGTCTACTAGAGTCCGCACTGATTGACATGCATCGAGTCTATCTCGGCTTCCATAGCTTCACGCCATTTCGCGGAGTCTACATCCACCATCGCTTGGTCATAGGTTGTTGGGTCGGTCTCTTGGCTATCACTTGGAACCTCATGGAGACCCGGCTCCTCTAAGTGCACAAGCCCATACCTCTCGGGTAAATGAGACACCCTACTAGACCTACGAGGTGGTTGTACTTGTGTTTCGAAAGTTCGGTTCTTTCTTGCACAGTGTCTCTCGAGGAGTTTCATTGTATTCTTCTAAAGAAATACTTCTACCGCTCCGCCTTCTGAATGAACTCATCTTCCAGAAGTGTGCTTGTAAAGCAACAATGATCCTTCGATCTTCGGGCATGTAGAATAGATATCCCATCGTCCCGCACGGAATCCTATGAAACGTCCCTTCGCAGACCTAGCTTCCAACTTTTCCACCTTAGTCTTCTTGACATAAGCGGGACATCCCCAAATCCTAATATGATTAAGACTTGGTTTCCTTCCTTCCCACATCTCATGTGGAGTTTTAGGAACGGATTTGGAAGGACATCTGTTCAAGATATATGCGGCAATCAGGAGTGCATACCCCCACAGGTAAATCGGCAAGTCAGTATAGCCCAGCATGGAACGGACCATGTTCAACAGGGTCCGGTTCCTTCTTTCTGACACACCATTTAACTGAGGAGTACCTGGAGGTGTTAGTTGTGAAACTATTCCATGTTCTTTAAGGAACTCGTCAAACTCCGTACTCATATACTCGCCACCTCGATCCGACCGAAGTGCTTTGATATGATTACCAGTTTGTTTCTCGACTAGGGCCTTGAATTCCTGGAATTTCTCAAAGGCCTCGGATTTATGTTTCATTAGGTATACATAACCATACCTAGTATGATCATCTGTAAACGTAATGAAATATTGATATCCGTCACGTCCGCTTCCAAAGCACCACAAACGTCAGTATGGATTAATCCCGATTTATCACGGCTCTTTCAAAAGTCCCTGTGAAGGGGGACTTAGTCATTTTGCCTTTAAGGCAAGATTCACAAGTAGGAAAAGGATCCGATCCCAATGGACCCATAAGTCCATCTTTTTCCATCTTGTAAACCTTGGTCTGACCAACATGACCAAGTCTAAGATGCCATTTCAAAACTTGGTTGGTTTCATCCCTACCACGTTTTCTAGTCATAGTATTCACAACTACTTTGTTGCTGAGATTTAGATGATACAATCCATTCAACAATGTAGCAAGACCACTAGTTTATTTCTAAAATAAATTTTGGCAGAACCATCACCAATGAAAAATGAAAAGCCTTTTCGGTCCATGACCGGAATAGATACAATGTTTTTATGCCCCTTGGGCAAAACAAGTACATCTTCTAAAGTCAAAACAAAGCCGGATTCTAAACCCAAAAGAAGTGATCCTATGTCGGTCGCCTCGACACTATGCCCGCTTCCGACTGTGATCATAACTTCTCCAGCTCCAAGCTTCCTACTTTGTTCCAGATCCTGATTCACGGTACAAATATGAGAACTAGCACTTAATCCAAGATCCAGAAGTAGAAAATACAAGAGAACAATTTGTTTCCAAAACTAAAAGTTCTCAGACGAAGTGCCATGAAGAATCGGACAGTCTCTAGCCCAAAGGGCCCACCACCGCACTTGAGACAAGCATCCTTCTTCTTCTTGTTCTTTGGAACCATCGGGGCCTTGCCCTTTCCCTTAAGGTCCTTAGCTTGTGGTCCAAATCCGCTTCTTGGTCTTTTTCTTCTTATTCTTAGACTTCCGAAGTCCAAGAAATCACAAGTGCACTCCTTCATCCGCGGTGTCTTCATCCGAGACCGAGCGGTCACCGCTTGTTCATTAGCCCCTAAGTTACATGCAATCTCATTGCGGTTGAAGTTCATAACAAACCGTGAGAAGGAATCGGGAGAGACTGTAGGATAAGGTCGGTTTGGAGAGAAGTATCCATTTTAAAATCAAGAGCCTCCAATCTCTCGATCATGGATATCATTTTGAGGACGTGTTCCCAACCTTCTCACCTTCCTTCATCCTTGCACCGAGCAGCTTGCTTGGATATCTCATATCTAGCGATTCTTTGTGCTCACCATAAAGCTCGGTTAAGTGAGATAGAATCTGCCTAGCAGAAGTCATTTTCTCATGAGCTCTCTGAAGCTCATTAGACATGGAAGCCATCATATAAGCACGGACTTTCACGTCATCCTTAACCCACTTTTCATGGTTTTCAATCTCTTCCTGATTGGCTCGAGTCCGCATAGGAGGCGCCGGAATGTCCGTCTCCAAGACGTATCCCAGTGCCTCTATACTGAGGACAATCATCAGATTGCGGAGCCAATCCACAAAGTTAGGTCCCATTAAGGTGTTCTTTTCGAGTAGAATTGCGAGTGGATTCATTGTCATATTGAGAGTTATGTCTGCATTAAGTATAACAGATTAATTAGTGACTTGTTATATTATGATCTGAGTATAGAATTAAGGTCTTTTCTATTCTTGTTACCCAGCTCCCACTATTTTTATCGGAACAACACACTCCCATGTGAAATCCGGAAGTATCGTCGCACTACTTCATAGTGGTGATCGAGTTCTTTATAAATCTTAATAGAGGGCAACCGAACAGGTTTCTAGTCTATTAATTTTCATAAAGTGGTGTCCAACACCAACCCATCTAATGAATGATTCGATCTTCTTTTTCCCCTTGTTCACTCCCCTCAACCTATACGGTTTCTATGGTTCGTGAACAAGTTAAGTTTATACCATCGACGCAAATCAGTTTCACAATTGAATCTTATCCGGCAACCTATCAGGTTTCTAGGGATAAAATTTGCTCCAACCGAAGGCATCCAATGCGCTCCCGGTAATTTATCCGTCCTCCCCGAACGACTACCCCGATAACTCGGAAGCATAGCACATCCGGTTTGGATTTCAATTTCCCGAAAGCTCGATGGAGGGAAGGAAAAACCTTGAAACCTTATAAACTTAATAATTTGTTGTGGGAGAATTTTCGCGATTAACATTACACTTTGCACATTAATCATTTTAGCGCGTTTGTTGCATTCATACAATATGTAACAACCATTCACAACCTAGTTGCTACCAACATGTGGTTCATGGACCGTTCCTAGAAAACAAAAACTCCGTAATCCAATTACAAGTCTTCGTCTTGAATCTTCGTCTTCTCGAAACGGATCTGCCTCCGGTCTTCGTCATTACATATAAATTTTACATTGAAAATTGCATCCTAGATACAAATATTTCTAGTAAAATAAATAGGCTCAAAACGGCCTTTACAACCCAATCGAAAAAAAACGAACGATTCAAACTAAGTCCATGAACCACATCCCCATTCAAAAGCATTCATCCAATAAATACTCAATAAATGGATAGCGAGAAGATTACATATGATCCAATCAATAATCAACAATAAATAGAATTGATCCAATCAATTCAACAATAATCGACAATTTAATTTTCGTCCGTAGTGTACCCTTAAAATATTTTCTTTGAGTTTTCCCTCATCAAAAATTCCAAATTAATGATTTTAATACAGGAAAATTCAATAATCGAAAATATCTTGAAAACGAGAGACCCCGATACTGAAATCGCCTGAAAAGCGGCACCCTCTCCTCGCCGGCGGCTACGAGGCCACGCCTGCAGCCTACGAGCCACGCCGGCTCCAGACAGAAAGGGGGCTCGATCATGCCGGACACGCCCGGCACTTACCCTAAGGCAACAAAGAACGCCTACTGGATACAAAGAAGCGCGGCAAGACCGACCAGCCCAGCAAACCACGCTCGGCCGGATACAAGAAGCGCGCTTCGATCGACTCCGGCCAACAGCCACGCTTCGCCGGATACAAGAACGCGCTCGGCCAAGCACTCGGCCGATACAGCAAGCTCGCTTGATCGACCGGCTAACAAGAACGCTTCGGCCGGATACAAGAAGCGTCCGGCCGGATCTGAGCACTCGGCTCGATCTGGCCGACGCGGTCGGCCGACTTCGGCAGAATAAAGAAGCGTCCGCCACGGCCCGGACGTGCTCGGCCACACTCGGCAATGTATGGAAAATCGTCCAACGATTCGATACGGCTCGTTTTGGCAGATTTCTAAAATCGCTTTTCCCGATCTGAATATTATTAATATAAATCATATTTCCAAGAAAACCTGATTTATATCATAACATAAAATCACGGAAAACGACACTACGATTTAACAATAAAATATCTACGATTATTAAAGTGATTCTAAATCACAAAATAAGCATTCCAAATGCTAAATATCGTATATACGATCGCAAGACCTCGCTCCGATACCACTTGGGATTCGGTGCCTAAAACGAAGGCCCAGTAAGCGGTAAAACGAAAATTAATTCGATCCGAATCCCTACGAGGATCGATCGAGCTACGCATATACGAATAAAAATAAACAAAGGAAGATACGAAATCATACCCTTGTCGTCCGTTGATTATATGGATTTCCTTCTCTTGAGCTATTCCCCAAATGATCCAAAATGCTCCAAGCCCTTGGATGATCCAACGCCGAAAAAACCGCGTCTCTACTTGTCACGCGCCGGAGAAACGAACGGAATGACAACACTCGATTAACCTCTAAGGTTACGGCTAGAATCAAGTGATGAAGCTTTGATTATAACACTCTAAGTGTTTTAATTTATATCTCTCAATATATCTTTAATTTTCTTCAAGAACAATTAAGATGATATGGAGAAGATGATGAAGACAATAGAGAAAATGGTTTTTCTCTCTCTCTCTCTAACTCACTCTCACGTCTGGAATGGGTTGGTTAAAAGAAAGATGTCTTCATCCCTTTTATTCAACTCCCACTACTAGCAACAACTCATGCATGTGGGAATCTAACCCCACCTCCACCATTATCATACAATAAAGAATGGAGACATAAGTCCAAAATGAAGGTGGCTAGAAATGGGGGGGGCGGCCCATGGAGAAACGGATGAGTTTGGTTCGTTTCGGACTCCCGAGAGTCCAAACAGATAAATTCCAATTCCGTTCCGATGTATTTGTATAGTTTAATTAATCCAATTAATTTCATCATATCAAATACAAAATAATATAATTAATTTCTCCAAGAAATAATTATATACATGAATTAAATTAATCACCAAGAATTTATTTAATTCATTAGGCCGTAAATCAATTTATCCAATAAATCGATTTAAACATCCAATGTTCCAAAATTAGATATCCAATATCTAATATTCATAATGAGAGAATTAGCTTGAATCATTCCATCGTCAATCCTATTGCGCGACTCGGTAGGTCCGTCTCAGTCAGCAATGGGAGGAACCAAAGAGTAGTAGCACCACCTAGCCAGCCTGGCGGCCTACACTGCACTTAATCGAGAACGAATGATTGGGATCATTCAAGAACCATTCTGTCGTGAATACCAGTATACGTATAAACCCTTCTTTCAAATGTCCCGATCAAGTTATAGAGTCACGATCATTCAAACCCTATCTGTACTTGACGCTATGCATGCGTTAATGCAAATCGAGATCATCGAGCTGTCGTGTATCTAATACAACTAGCTCCAATGCTTTGGCCAAAGACTTATGATCTCATGTGCCAATAACCGCATAGGACATATAACCCGCTCACTAACGGGAGAAAGAATTCTATCTTGGTATTCAGTAGGACCTGCTACTTGCCCGTCAAGATGCACGTCGAGGTTGACCCCCGCCTTCCGGTTTACAGGGTCGAACTACTCTAATGAAAATCTTGACGTCACAAGCACATCCCTACTAAATCCTCAAGTCGAAGGTTCACGAATACCTATCACAACCTTTCGATTCCGTCATTGACTGTCCCTGAGTGAAATCCGTGTGACGAATCGAGGGTGAGTCGGTTCGAGTATACTAATCCAATTAGCATACCTATAACGTGTGCTCCCACTAACCATTAGTGTTCGACAGGCACTCTCCATGTCAAAGAACACGTCATACAAGTCTTCACATAAACTTAACGCCTACCAAGTTTCATCGACTTGCGAACGATTAAGTATTTGAGCTATAACCTTTCCGGGCCGACCCCTTATCCAATAAGGAGTGGAACGTTTTGCTCTCAAATACACGGACTAGTTTCTATATGTTTATTTACGAGTTAGGAATGCCAGTAACTACCAGTAAATAAAGAAACATTCATTTGCCTTATATAAATGGTTTACATAATTACAAGTACAATGCCCTCACTCAACAACCTCTGAGTGGCATTCGAGGGCATACTCCTAACAGCACGCGCATCGCCTAGGACCGGGACGCTACCACCGACATCCCACCCGAGGCCTCGAAGGACCCTCCCGGGCTGGCTAGCGAAACAAATCACACACATCTCACGGTTGGATCAATCGCTTGTTGCATCCTGGCCACATGATCGCATGCCATGTGCCACCGTAGATTATCTCAGGCTCTCACGGTTAGATCAATCACTTGTTGCATCCTGACCACATGATCACGTGCCATGTGTCACCGTAGACCTTCAACCATATCCACACATTCACACAAATAACATATCACATCAAGGATATTCAAACAATTCGCCCAGAGGCATCAAACACTTAGCAAAACACCACGTCAATCCACAACTGTAACACCCCCAAGATATTCGAGGTGTATTACAGCGCCGTGGACCCCTACCTGGGATCCACCAGGCTAACACAAGAAAACACCTCTCGACTAACCGTCTCGGTTAGCAAGGAAACAATTGTCAACAACAAGAACATAAAACAACACGTCCGGTACAACCGACATAATAAACATCAACCGACAAATACAGTAACTCCAACAAATACCAATCACAATCTGAGAGGAAAAGCCTAAGTACTCGCGAGTACAATCTATAAGTTTACAATTTGGAAAACACCCACATCAAAAGAGACAGTAGGAAATAACAAGACTCAATTGCACATGTCAACAACCTTGGCCGACATCCTCGTACCATCCAGTAGCCCGCTCTGCATTGAACATAACCTGAAATCCATAACAAGAATTTCCCCGACAACGGGTCCCCAAAGGGGTTAGCAATTACGCTAGTACAAGTATTCAAGGCAAACCAATCGCTTACACATTTCATAGTACATGCATCAATATCATTTTAAAAGTCAAAACTAGACATGTCTTTTCCGGAAAACATACAGTCCACAATTAGCCTTGAGAACAGGGCAGCAGCATACATTCTCACTCAAGGCCTCATAGGGACCCTACCGAGTTGGCTACAATTACAGAAAAACAAAACTACGCACACGCTATGCCGTGAGAACAGGGCGGCAGCATACATTCTCACTCGAGGCCTCACAAGGACCCTAACGAGTTGGCTAGCGGTACGAAACTCGTGAAATCCAGGGCGGCAGCATAGATTTCCCTCCTTGACCCCGTCGGGCCAACACGAGGTGAGTTACACACAAGTAATATACATCACCATTTCATGTTAAGCTTAAAGGTTTCCAAAAATACTTGCCTTGAATTATTTTGATGGCGCAACGAACGGACAGGATAATCACCGACGAACACTAGGAATCAACGGGACCGAACCTAACGATTCGAAGAACATAATTACAACCAACTCTAGCCGAATACGGAAATGGAATACACCCGAAAACCCGCCTACGATTCATGGATATTCGAATAAAAATAACAACGAGGGCGGACCACAACCAAATCCTCTCGATTCCGCAAAACTATGAAAATATACCATGAATCCGTAGGAAAATTAATGATATCAACAAGATTAATCATATACATCATGAATCCACCAACAAAACGGAACTAATCGGAAGAAAATCCCAAAACCCCCAAATTAATCGAAAATAGGGTTTTAGAATATTACCTTTGGGGATTCAAGTACCAAGATCCGTAGAACACGCGTCAGATTGATTACCCGGGCTTCACTACCGAAGAAAAATGGTGAAAATCGACCCCCCGAATGAAGAAAGCTGAGTAGTTCTCCCCCCTTAGGCCTCTCTCTCTCGCGCAGGTGAAAAGAAGGAGGAAATGGCCGATTTCGTCTAATAAAGACGAAGCTGCGCAGATGACCGCTTTGTGTGCCGCGGCACAGGCCAAGAAAATACTCCCAGGTTTCGGCATTGTGCCGCGGCACAGCCTGCGTGTGCCGCGGCACCCGGTACAGTCGGGTTTCGGTCGCATAAGATACTCGAGTGTGCCGCGGCACCGGACAGGTGTGCCGCGGCACTGCTCGGCACCGTGCCGCTGCACGATGGGTGTGCCGCGCACACGCATGATTTGTTCGATCATCAATCGAAGGAATTTGTGTGCCGCGCACGCACATCTTGTGCCGCGCCCACACCCCTATTGAGTTCCAAAATGATAAAAATGATCCTAAAGAGAATAAAACGATAGGAACCAATATTTGGGAATCAATCAACGCGAAATGGATCCACTAACCTAAACGGCGGTTCCGCACAACAATAACGAGAATACAGTTCAACAGTTTGACAGGAAGGACACGCTGAAAAGTTCGCGGACGACGTCAACGACTCGAGATGAAAACGTAATGCAATAATTAATCATACGCGACCAAGAAAAGGGTCAAGACGACAAATACAGATATGGGTACCCGTAACTTTCAAGAAATTACAAAATGGCCCAAAACGCCCGAAAATCACGATACGTGATCGAATAACCAAACCGAAGTTCACAACACGTCTAACAAAGTTAGACGGACTTGCGGGAAACTCGAAACAGCAATTTCGGACGAGATTCGCAAGAATCGAACTCAAGTGCGGAAAAGTCGCTAAAAGCACAAAACTCAACAAAACAATACCAAAACGAACTCGGATGACAAAAAGTGTAGAATTAATCATTCTCATAATGACGAAACGGTCATGAGCGAGCCGTCAAAACGGACTCCGGCCGAAAAAAGAAATTTACCAAAAATCGAAAATTGCGGATATTACAACAACGCACCGAAATGAAATAATATACGTCCACACACAATACCAAGTGCAACACTAACACCAAGCATATACATAGAATTCACATAGTTATTCACAAACCACGCCATTCACAAAACACACGCGTTTTGAAAGCAAGCCTTTAACAAGGCTAAACCGAATCTTTTGAAAGTTCAATTCAAACGACCAAACAACCACATTTAGACGATCACTAATTATCATATCCATAAAACAAGAATAGTATGGGCAAGGTACTTGCCTCGAAATCACGATCGCAATAAGACGACGGATAGGACGCGGTCGAATAGCCCCGAACCCCCGAACAATATCAAGAACGTGATAGCACCACGAGTATTACGAGAATAACACCACACGAATCATCAATCACCAAACGGGATTCAACATCGGAATCCTCGAACACCTATAAACCTCCGGAAGGAACAATAACACATGGTTACGACGAGAATCAAGGCCAAAACAACGGAAATCCCAACAAACTATCGAAGGGAAACTCCTTGGGACATTTAATCGAACACTAAATGTTCAATAATTCCCAAGAACACTCGAATCGTCAATCGAGTTAAACAAACTCGATATATGGATATACAACCCATAGAACACGATTAATAACATCATACTACACCAACCGATGTATCAAAATCGGATTAGAAACGAAATCAAGAACAATTTCTCCAAAAAGTCAACTTGAAGGAAAATCAAGAATATACCTTGATTTGACGAAGAACACGGATTGGATGATGATATAATCAACAAGAATCTTCCAAAATGCCTTGGAAATGATTAGAATCGGCCAAGAACTCGATTTCCCGAGCCTCCCATCGCCAGACGCCGAAAAAGGAAGAAAAACGCCTAAGAAATGAAGTCTGGCCTTGCCCAGGCTATATATAGCCGGCAGGGTTACGGCCGTAACCGGCAGTGCCTTACGGCCGTAACTCGGTCCCTTACGGCCGTACTCGGCAGGCCTTACGGCCGAATCGCATTCGTCAAAATCCGCCAAAGACTAAATGGACACTTACTACGGCCGAACTCGCACACATTACGGCCAGAATCGGCCTTCGTCAGAAGTCGCCAGCGCCATACGGCCGTATTCGATCACGCCTTACGGCCGTAATCGCACACGTTACGGCCAGAATCGCACCTTACGGCCGTAACTCGCCAAAGCAAGCCTCGCTCCGGCCGTGACTTCGTAGCCACTCCGACGGCCCGGACGACCCGAAACCCGAACTCAGTAAAAATCGAAGATACGGTTACGAAGTACTCGTAAAGACGAATCCAAGCGCTAAGAGAACACACGATTCCGACCACCCGAAGTGTCGGAATTCGACAACGGAAGTAATTACCCCAAACTTTGGGAAATTACAAAAATGGCCCAAAATGTCCGAAAATCACGATACGTGATCGAAACACCGAACCAAAGCTCGCAACATGAATAATAACATTAAATGAACTTTCGAGAAACTCGAAACAACAGTTTCGGACGAGATTCGCAAGAATCGAGCTCAAGTGCGGAAAAGTCGCTAAAAAGCACGGAACTCAACAAAACGACACCGAAACGAACTCGGATGACAAAAAGTGCAGAATTAATCATTCTCGAAATGACGAAACGGTCATGAGCGAGTCGTCAAAACGGACTTCCGCCGAAAAAAAAATTACCGAAATTCGAAATTGCGGATATTACACATGACATAGCCGGTCAGATACAGGTGAACTAATTGATAAGCCAATACTAGAAAGAATTCAAAAAAAATAAAAGAACCACAAACTGACATATAAGGCAAATCAATGAAGAAGCGGAAATAATTCAATTTTTATATATTATATACACACACACACAATATATATATATATATATATATATATATAGAGAGAGAGAGAGAGATTAATTATTAATAAGTCAATAGTAGGAAGTAAAACAAAAAACAAACATAAGTTAAACCAATGAGAAAGCTAAAAAACTCATTTTTAATGTAGTATAAGATAGATATATAGATAGTTTTATAAATATATAGAGTATATAAAGATTCATTAATTAATAAGTCAAGTATGAATTTAAGGAATTTTTACTCGGAAACTAATTTAATTTTTATAATAAATTTAATGTCCAAATAATTGAATTAATTTTAAAAATAAAAAAATATAAAAATGAAAAATAGTACGTACAAATAATTTTTATGTAATATAATTAATGAATGAAAACATAGCTCAGTGGCAACATGCTGCTTCCTATATCACATAGACGCGGGTTCCAATTCCGCGTCGGCCACTGAGCTATGTTTTTTGATTTTTTTGGCAGTTAACACGCATTGGCGTCACATGAGTGACGCCTTTCTAAAAGCATTGGTAGGTGTATATTTTAACTTCACATATGTGAAGCTAATGATGTTGAAAATATTGGTGTCACAAGCCAATGTATAAATTAAATAATATATAATAATTAATATTAGCATCACATATGTGACGCTAATACCTTAATTAATTGTAATATGTATTATTAACGATGTAACCTCTTTAAATTAATACTCGATAAATTAGTAAACTCTATGAAATTAATAAATATTTTAATGCCTTAATTATATGTTAGGATTTTCACATATTTTTACCTTTCTCTTAATTATTTTGCTGAATTTATGGATCAAAATTTTGCGATTTAACTTTCTTTAAAATATAATATTAATATTACTTAAACTATTGACGGAAACTTAGTAAAATATGACAACTAGTATTAATTTATAGAGGTTCTACTGTATTTAAATTTTTTATATTATATATTTTTAATAATAATATCTACTTATCTGTGATCAATTATAAATACTATCTCATTAATATAAAGTCTAACTATTTTTTAAATAAAAAATTACAAAACTTATTTAATTATAATCAGTTTATTAAATTATAATTTTAAATTATAATTCTGATTATGTACATATGTAAATCATGTATCAAATTTAATGAATTAACAACATAGCTCAGTGGCAAAATGTCAATTTATTTTTTAAAAAGCATTGGTGTCACATATGTAACACCAATACATAAATCAAATAATATATATTGATTTACATTGGCTTCACATATTTGACACCTTTACATTTTTTTGTTTGCATTTAATACCATTAGTGTCACATATGTGACACCATTATTATTATTTTTAATAAACAAGGGCGTCACATATGTGACACCTTTACTTTTTTTTATAAAAAATAAGGATGTCACGCTAAAGGAACGAACTTTTTTGACTTTTAGCGTCGCATTAGTGACGCAAATGCAGGATTAAAATTAAAAAAATAAATATTTTACAATAACTTCACATATGTGAAGCCTTTATTAACCCTGTGTTGACCACTTTACTCTAAAATTTAAGGCGTCACATATGTGACGCCTTTGTGTATTATTTTTGTCGTTCTTTCTTCTTTAGCTTCACTTCTTTTTGTGAAGCTAAAAATGTGAAGCCATTGTGGCTGTTTTTTAGTAGTGAAGGGATCCCCTGTACCACACGAAATTTTATTATTTTAAAAATATTTTGTTATAAAATAAAATTGTATTATTACATAATATATCATGATTAACATATATATCAAAAAATTAGAATTTTAAAAAATCATATACCATAGTTTTGAAATATTTTGATTATAAAATTATTATTTTGATTGATTATTCCAAAACTATGGTATATGATTTTTTAAAATTTTAATTTTTTGATATATATGTTAATCATGATATATTATGTAATAATAAAATTTTATTTTATAACAAAATATTTTTAAAATAGTAAAATTCGTGTGGCCCACGAAAGTGTGGCATAGGGGATCTCTTGCGGTTGTAAACTCAGACATACAAATCCTATTATTATGTGCCTTACAAATATCAAAATGGCGGGCTGCCCAAACCTATGATGAGATCTGATATAAAGCAAGTGAAACTGCCCTACTCTAAATATGCAGTAGTGAGAAGAGTAGTGAATCATGAACTTGTTGATGCAGAAGTACCAAAAGAAGTTGATGCAATTAAGGAAAGCCTACAGCATACCCCTTATCAACGGGCTGCTAATCGTGACCAATTTACGTTTATTTTGTACAATTATTTTAGTGGGTATGAAGTTCTTATTTGGTTTGACTAGAGTGTTACTTGTAAGGGGATGGAGTGCATCACTCACTCTCAACCAATCCCCTTACGCCACATCATTCCTTATTTTTTTTATCACCCACTCATATTTTTAGAGGCAACACTTCACTCACCATTCACTCACTTCCTTTTTTTTCTTTTTTCTTTTTTAAATTCCATTAAAATTATAAAAAAAACTAAAATTCCATTAAAACTTAAAAAAACATTACATAATATTTTTAAAAAACATAAAATAACATTACATAATACTAAAATACTAAATATCTGTATGGCTGTGAAACTTTTTTTCGCTCTAACATCATAACCTTCTTGAAAATACTCGAATCTAGACTCAATAGCATGTGTGATTTCAAAAATATACTTTTAGGCATACGATACCTATCTTCAAACACTTGATCGTTGTATTTTGGTTCTTCACAACAATAATCACGATGCAATCTTTTTTCAGCTTTGATCCGATCGCGTTTTACTGATGTTCGTGTCGACCTTGCCGTATCTTCCTCCTCATCTGTGTCAATCGCGTTAGCAAAAAACTCGAGACTACCATCGTTAGACCACTCAAACGGCTCATCTAACAATAAAGTCGAACCTATTCTTTTATGCTCCATATAGTTGATTTTTTTGGGGGCTTGGATCGGATGGTTTTTTTATTTTTGGCAAGTTGGTTTTTTTTTTGTGTACAATTCTTTCTCCTCTTGTCCAATATATACTCACAAAAGCCAAAAGTATCCGTTAGCTCCTCCAACGATCAAAAAAACTATCAGTTAGCTCTTCTCTCCGTGCGTAAGTGTTTCACTCACCAGCTCCTTACCGTGCGGGATCAAGGGGCCGGCGGCGGTGTTCCCGTGCGTGAGGGATCCCGCCCCATGCCTTACCGTACCCACTCCCACCTCTCTAATAAACTTGAAATCTTTGATGTGAGAGAGTGACATTCATAATAATGAAATAAAATATTGTATGCTTTAATGATTATTGCATGCATGAGATTTTCCTAATCAGTTTCTAGGTTACATTTTTTTTATCATTGAGTTCATATTATCTATCTAGTTTAGTTCAGAGTTACTCAAAATATATATTGCTATTTTTTTTTAGCTTAAAAAAACATTGCTATTGTTGATACCCTATAAACAATTTAATCCACCACTCTTTGGAATTGCCACATCAATTACGTATACATGCACTTGATCAATGTTAAGAAACATACAGAGTTCAGTAGTCCGACATTATTGATAAAAAATTCAAAACATCAACTATCATCTGAAGAGGATAAAAGTAAAAAGAATATTATAAAGAATATTCTCAAGAAGTGGTGCAAATCTAGAGTTGAATCAAACTTTTTTTTAGGGAAGAGTTCAATCAAATATTTCTTACCGTGCCCTAATTTTCACATGTAAAAAAAATAATAGCTAACATTAACTACATGTGGAATTTCTGTGTTATTTTCGTTTTTTCAATAACAATTTGTGCAACTTAAGAATCACACCATGTATAATGCCAAAAAAAAAAAAATGGAGATTGTACACAGGTTGTATACTAACTGTTAAATAGTTACAGTAGTAGTCTTATTTGGACCATGTCCTATTATATTTTTAATTGTAATATGTATTTATTTAGATATGTATTTCTATATTATATTTTTTTAATAATAATGTCTACTTAGCTATGATCAATTATAAATACTATCTAATTAATATAATGTCTAAAAATTTTATAAATAAATTACAAAACTTATTTAATTATAATCACTTTATTAATTAAATAAGCATTGCAATAAAGCAATGAATAATATTTTTATAAAAGTTATTTATTTAGATATGTATTTTTATATTATATTTTTTAATAAAAATGTCTACTTAGCTATGATCACTTATAAGTACTATCAATTAATATAATGTCTAAAAATTTTATAAATAAAAATTACAAAACTTATTTAATTATATTCAGTTTATTAGCTATGAATTTATTTTTTTTAAAAGCATTGGCCGCATCACATATGCAATACCCAAAGCAAGTAATATATAATAATTTACATTGTTTTTTTTTGAAAGCATTGGTGTCACATATGTGACACCAATATATAATAATTTACGTTGTTTTTTTTTAAAACACATTGCACATTTTGGCTTCACCTATGTGAAGCTAATGATGTTGACAATATTAGTGTCACATATGTGACGCCAATGTATAAGTTAAAAAATATATAATAATTAACATTGGCATCACATATGTGACGCCAATAACTTAATTAATTATAATATGTACGATTTATTTAGATATGTATTTTTATATTATATTTTTAATAACAATGTCTAGTTAGCTATGATCAATTATAAATAGTATCTAATTAATATAATGTCCAACCATTTTTAAATAAAAATTACAAAACTTATTTAATTCTAATCAATTTATTAAATTGAAAATTTTAAATTATGACTCTCATTATGTACATATATAAATTATGTATCAATTTTAATGAATGAACAATATAGCTCAATGCCAAGATGCCACTATCTATATTGCATCGGCGCAAGTTCGAGCCCCGTGTCTACCACTGAACTATGTTTTGGAATTTATTTTTTTAAAAACCTTTGGTGTTACATATGGACGCAAATACATAAATCAAATAATAAATATTAATTTATATTAAGTTCACATATGTGACACCTTTAGTTTTTTTTAATAAACATATTAATTATTAAGGTTCATTCCAAACATGTTGTGTAATGAAATTCTTAGCCAACCGCGCTAGGGTGTGAGCAATAAGATTAAGCTCCCAGTAATATAGTATTAATTTGAAACCGTCTTGGGTCTTCCTACTTTATTTGTAATATTAATATTATTATAAATATTTTATCCGTAAAATATGCGGTACAACATCTATAAAAAATACGGAGTATGTATGAGATGTGCTTCAGAGTATTGTCCTATCACCTCTCATAAATACAAACGAAATACTGAATGACGTGTAACTTATATTGTCCACTATCTAAAAAAAACTATATTGTTCACGATTCAAGTAATAATTAATTGATCATCTAGCTTTCTATTTTTTGTTTACTACATAATATAAAGAGACAATTATAATTTTTATAATAATTAATAAATGTATATATATATATAAAATTATGCACCGTTTAGCTTTAGACATTTTTATATAAATCTTTAGAGAAAATATTAAAAAATGGAGTCTTTCTTTTCCTTTTGGAAACGGAAAAAAAAAAAAGAAGATACATGGAAGATTTGTTGGATCGTTAATGATTTTAAATTTATTTATAAAATTAAATATCATAGGATCGATCTACGTTTCGAGTAGATGATCGTGGTATATTCACTTTCTCTAAATTGATTCCCAGTGAGTGAGAATTCACTAGTGGAAAAATACCATTTTACATCGCACTTTCTAAATCGGTTACAGTATAACCGATTTAAAAAATGATTAGGTTTCATTTTACATTCGGAAACTGATGTAATATATCAGTTTTTTACAGCGGTCAATAAGGAACCGACTTAATATATCAATTATTTACATCGGTTAATAAAAAACCGATGTAGTATGTGTATGTTTCACATCGGTTCTCAAATACCAACGCATAAAACAGCCCCCACTACCCAGTTTAGGTCATTCACCTTCTCCCGTTCCCCGCTTGTTCAACCCTGCGATTCAATCTCCTCCCCTCAACCTTGCGATTCACATACCGGCTAAAAGTTCCGACCACCGCGCGCCACTGGAGTTGTTGAGATCAGTGGAGAAAGCCTTGGAGGTGAAGTTGGGGGATGACACGGTCGAAAATTTATCATCGTCTTCTTGGTATGTGTGTGTATGTGTAATATAAAAAGAACGAAGTCGAAAATTGTACAAGAATTAGACTTCTGAAACATCTGACCTCGGATTATCCTACTGTCTCTCCAGAATAATCCAACTCCACCGGTTTGGTACTTTTGTTGCATCCTTTTTTTTGTTATTTATTTTATTATATAGTGTTTTGTGTATATATAATTTTGTAATTTCTAGTCAGAGATGTATTACTTGTAATGGGTTTTCTCGTTCTTGCGGAATCAATGAGATTCATTTTTGTTTGGATTTTATTGATCTTTTTAGGTATTTTTAAGTTTCTTTTTGAAATAATATTAGGTAATTATCCTTTGCTTGATTATAGAGGAATTATAAAGTTTAGAACTCGATCAAGACCGATTTCTTTTGTTATTTTTCTCGCTTCTTGCTAGATTGTTAATACATTATCACTGTGTGTGTGTGCACGGTGTAGTAATTTTTCTTGAATTTCTAATCTTTTGTGCAAGAGACTTAGAATATAACTTATTTGGGCTTTTTCTACAGGGGGAGAGGTCAGTCGCGAAGTTTAGTCCAGCCTGCGAGCTCACCGCCTTCTCTCGTTTACAATGGCAATGGAATTTCACCGTTCGATCTCTCCGTGATCGTATCTCGGTTTTCTGCAAGATTTCAAGATAAAAGAAAAAAGGATTAACGGTGATAATCATGGGCGCCGCTTGTTGTCGTTGTGGATGAATGTGAAGATTTTTCTAATCCTAATTTCGATTTATCTAATCAGTATATGCCTTCATTGCTTCATTCAGAACTTGGTACATGTGGTATGGTTTATATAGTCCCTTTGGTTCTTGATTTGCTAGACTAGTAATGCTTTTATAACTCAATATCAAATATGGAGTCAATACTTGTGGACTTTTTAATTGTCATAATGCACAAAAGATCTCTTTTCTTTCCAGAATATGGTATTTCAGTTCAACTTAGTTGGACACTCTCTAAAACCTTAGAGGGTATTTCGCGAGCTTATTTAAAAAATCTTGTCGGCTTCTACATATGATAAGACATTTTAGAGCGTATATGATTCTAGATTTTTCTTTCAAAATATGTTCTTGAATGTGTTGATAAAATAAGATGACGGACCTTGAAAGATGACGGACCTCAATGCATTCTCGAGTCTGGTTTCTTGCATTAAATTTTCTAAGGAACATGCCACTTTTTGTTTATTACATTATGCATGCAAATCTAGTTAGTGACGGAGGTTCATATTTGAAGGGTTGCTGTAGTAGCTTGTTTATGAAGTTCCTAGATCGGATATGAATGGCGAGATCCTGCCGCTCTTACAATTTCACTACCTACAAGAAACTAGCATTCATGGCTTACTTTCTTAAATGCATTAGCTCACACTCTGAATGTTTTGTCTTATAGACAATGGTGTGATAAATATCATTCTTGGGAGATGTGGAATAGTTGTAAGTTGCTCAAAAGTGGGTTTTCAAATAGCATGTACGGATAACGTGCTACAATGATATTTATATTGGATATCTTCTTTAAGTTTGTAGTTCGCAAACTTCATGATACCCAATGACCTTTGGAGGCATGTTTCTATTCTTGTAGTGTGTTGGCATGTCACATGAATTATTAAATCTCATCCAGTCACATGTAATCACGGATAACATATTAATACTTGATTTTTATGTGAATTTGTGCATATCATTATGTGTTTTCGCACTTTATGCCACCGATCTCAACATAGTTGGGATTAAGGTGCAGTTGATGATGATTGATGATGATGTTAGTATTTGTGCCTTTTTCTTGCATCTGGCATGCTTTATGGGGTACAGATATTTCAAGACCTAAGCCACTTAATATCATTTCTGGAGGCAAGAATGGCATTCGGGAGTTCTCTAGTGGATCCTTTTGTCTTAGTCACCAATCAATGGATAGAATCACGGTGATTAGATACCCTTTAACTTTTTCTTCTCTTGATTTCTGGTTCTCTACTAATATATTGATTGTTACTTAGTTTGGGATATTTTGAGAACTTGAAGTTTTCAATCTTTGTTTTGAAGGTATCAACTAGGGAAATGAACAAGGGAAATGATTTATGGACAAAGAAGGAAGGTTCGAGCGCCCACAATAGGCATGTCATTCAACAGTGTTTTCCAGTCGTTAAACATTATGTTTTATGTGAAAATATATTTTTGTTCTAATGTCCCGACTATATATGCCTCTTTGCCAACCATCTATTCAAGCTTTTCGACCAATCTGTATGCTTGATACTGTGAGCTAATTTTTTCGCAAGTGCTTCGCACTTGAAGGTATATTTTAAGTTGTTCCCTGTGGAAAGGTTACAAGGAAGAGATTTCTTTCTCACCATATTTTTTTATTGCATCGTCATATTAATAAAGTGCTACCACTGCTACAAGGTCAGGCAGAGGCCCGTAGTGTGCGATAGCGCGCTACAAAAATCACACTAACTCGCGCTTTTAAAAACACTGATCGAGCAATTAAGTTTGTCTAAAAAATATCCCAAGTTTTTAGTTTTTAAATCTCTTCATCTATTCTTTTGTTTTAATTTTTTTTTCTGAGCGTCTATTTTTCTGACGTCGGCACAGATGTCACTGTGGTTCTTTATGAGCTTGAGCTAACAATTAAAAGGGTGAAATTTTATACAACGCCCGATGGAAGAGTGATGGACCTGTTCTTTATCACGGATACGAGGTTTGTCTTTAGTACATTTTCCGGTGTTATGAACATCTCATTTCTTTAATTCTAATTTCATCATAAGTTGGGATTTCTTCTAATCATCGAGGATGTCAATTGCGAATCGCATTCCCTACACAAACATCACGTATATCCTTAGGAGGCTCACTGCCTCATTCGTCGACTCATTCGAAAAGGTACTTTGTTTTCGTCACGTAGAAGTGAGGCTATAAAGAGGGCATGACCATTGGTTTCTTGTTTACTAGTAAACTAAATTAGCTGGTTTGGGCATTTACTGTGTACAACCCACTGTTTTATTTTGGTGTATTATTTATTTTAGTTTGACATAAATATTTAAAAAATAGAACCCCCATCCCACTTCTTTTCTGTGTTTTACCATAAAAATGGTTGTCGACAATAAAAGAAGGAGAAATGGCAAAATATCAGTTGTTCAAAATCAAAGACATTAAAATGTTTATGAATATTTGATCAATTGGTGGCCTCTTGTTAATTTGCAGACATTTGATATGGAAGAGCCTTATTCGAAGGATGATATTGATGACGTACGAAGACGTTGGACTCAATATTTTCTAGATTTTACATTTTTATCGAAGTAGTAAGAGAGGAATATGGGAATCGGGTACGTAGGGATTTGCTGCGTAGGGATCATTCATCATTTTGTGATTGTATATTTTTTTGCAAGATTTATAAATCTCTTGTAATAACTGTTGTACATTTTTTGCAAGATGTAAACATGGTTTTGTAATAGAATAGTGTAAACTTGATAATTTGTGTAGAATATATGGCGTCTTGTTGGAGATTTTATTGTTCATGTTATGTTTTATAGGAGGGATTCTGTCGTGATCTAAAAATTGCCACTTTTGTGAACAAGGCTTTTCTAAATCTGCCATTTTTTGAACCAGAATATCAATTTTTCTAAATCAGTTAAAGCAGTAACCTATTTAGAATATTACACATTCTAAATCGGTTAAATCAGTAACCGATTTAGAATATTACATATTCTAAATTGGTTAAATCAGTAACCGATTTAGAATATTACACATTCTAAATCGGTTAAAGCAGTAACCGATTTAGAAACTAAACATTCTAAATCGGTTTTCCGGATATCCGATCTGAAATGTGATATTCGAAATCGGTTATATCAACTTACTAAATCGGTTAAATAACTGATGTTAAAAGTATTTTCTACATCGGCTAAATAACCGATGTTAAATGCGTCGATTTTCTACATCGACTGGATCTATAACGGTTCGAGAACCGATTTAAAAGGTCTATTTTAACCGATTTAAAAGGTGTTTTTTCTAGTAGTGAATAGTGAATTAAAATTTGTCACTTAATTGTGAATAAATGAGGGATGGCTATCCAACATTGAATAATGAGCTATCATTGTTCAAGTATAAGGAGTTACCATGAGCTGATAAAGTTGATGTTGTTCCCTTTGGTCTAACAACTTCAATATTCAATTTCGAAAAATCTTGAATGAGTTGTTCTTGAGTAGTGAGCATATTGCACAATTCTCCTCTCGTCTTGCGACTTAAGGCATCTGCAACTACGTTGGACTTGCCTGGATGATACTGGATTGTGCAATAATAATCTTTCACCAACTCAAGCCACATTCTTTGCCTCATGTTTAGCTCCTTCTGAGTAAACAAATACTTCAAACTTTTATGATCGGTAAAATTTTTACACCTTCCTCCGTACAAGTAATGCCTCCAAATCTTTAGTGCATGATCTACAACGGCTAATTCTAGATCATGAGTAGGGTAGTTTAACTTATGTTGTTTAAGCTGTCTGGAGGCGTATGAAACCACCTTTCCATGCTGCATCAGAACACAGCCAAGACCTTGCTTCGACGCATCACTGTATATTCTAAAATCCTTGGTAGGGTCTGGAATCGTTAATACAGCTGCTGTCGTCAACCTTTTCTTCAATTCTTGGAAACTCGCTTTACACTTATCATTCTATAAGAATTTTTCCCCTTTTCGAGTCAACTTCGTCATAGGAGCTGCTATCTTTGAGAAGCCCTCGATAAATCTCCTGTAGTAACTGGCTAAACCTAGGAAACTTAGAACTTCATTCGCATTCGAAGGTGCTTCCCAACTATTTATCGCTTCGATCTTGACTGGATCGACTTCAATTCCCTGAGCGGTCACCACATGACCGAGAAATACTACTCGAATTTAATAATTAATGGCACGTGTCTATGGGCTTAAAGCCCACACGCGCGCGCCGCCGCCCGCCTCGGCCTCGGCCGCGAGCCGCGAGCCGCGTGCCGTGGACCTTGGACCTTGGACTTGGACTTAAGGAGCTGAATACAGTCCAGGTGCATCCTGACTGTTCAAAATCAGCCAAAAACGGGCAATAACCTCCCAGGTGTAATGACGAGGAGTTAAGGCTTCTTCACTGTTCAAATTCAGCCAAAAAACTGGCAGTAACCTCCCAGGTGTAATGAGGAGGAGTTAAGGCTGCATTTGAATTGTGTAACTCCAGTGTTCAATACAGGCATGAATGCCTGCATTATGATAGCCATTAGTGTTGTGTTTAAACCCCCTGTAGATGTGAGACGGCCCATAAATAGGCTTGCATCCTTCTGCATTAGGCTATGCAATTTCGAAAATACTCTAGCATATTTCTATGCATATAACATACAGTTCTTAGTTCATAGTAAAAGTTCCGTCCTCACCTCGTTCCTGTTCGTCGGAGCTCGTGGGTTTGTGGTGCTACTACCTTTCAGACGAAGCCGTTTTCTCTTTGGGGACGACACGCCTGAACCGAGAGCACTAACGGGGCGTATCTCGGCTTGCGGAAAGAGGCCTTCCTCGACTCGGCTATTAGTTTTATACGGTTTTCTATTTTTCTTGTAATTTCATTTTGGTTTCTAGTTCTGTAATTTCTTTCTTTCGTTCGACTTCTGTAATTTCTGATTTTCGAGTTCTACATTTGTTTTCCAGTTGTAATTTAGTTTCTCCCGGCAAGTTTCTACGAATCAGTTTCCAACAAGATTTATAGTATTTCTTGAATTTGAGGTGCTTGTCTTTTCTTTTTTAATCCAAATTATAATATTTTGCTATTTAAAAGCAAAATTATAGTGAACGTGTTTGCGCAGGCCCAACTAGGTTTGTGCATCATGTTGGGATAAACAATCCCTATATCAAAAGTTTTGATAGAGTGTTTTGACAATGTGCCAATCTAGCATACAGCAAGCAGCTGTATCGAAAAGCTGATCAAAAGGTGTCAACCTGTATCGAAGACTTCTCATAAGTCCCAGCATACAGTGAATCAATCATACAGCAAAGGAGTCTCATAAGACAAAGTATGGAAGCTGTCTCGAATCGACAATACAGCTATCATTTCATACAGTATCCAAACAGGACAAGAAGGACTCTTTGTTATTCGCTAAAGTCAAAGTCCCGTTTAAGAAGATATATTTAAATACTAAAGGATAAAGTATTTAAATATTAAGCCGTCAGAGATCTTCAATTAAGTGCAAAATCCGAATCGTGTTTTATTCAAACACATCATCCCGTTGGAATGGACTTTTGCTCAACGGATCTATATCAACGGATATATTCAAGAAGGCTATATATATATCCTCAGAGTTTGAAGATCAAGTACTGATTAACCAAATCAACAACAACGAAGTTATCATCATATACATCTGAGCAAACATATCTCCCAAAGCATACTGCTATTCTGAAAGAAGAGATATGCAAGTGCTCAAACCGTGAACAACACATCATCAGCTAAAAGCTCAGAAAGTCAAAGCTGTTGTTCAAACATTGTTCTATCCTTGAACAAAACCCATCAGCCCTGTGTGGACTCAGAATCCTTGCTATTCCTGAACTGTGTGTGACGGACTTGCATTGGAGAGACACACAACATAATTCCGCGACTTTGAGAGTTACCCTCTCCATCTTCAACCTTCATATCAGCTTCCTAACACATCATTGAAGGCGAGGAACTTTGAGGATCGGTGTTCAAGCGTCCAACGTTGAGTTTATCAAGAGCTTTCATCTTCTCTTTCCATACAAGGTATGCGTTACTACCCGAACGTGGAATTCATGTTCTTATTCGGATTATAACTTCCTCCTGGAGTTTATCAAGGTTATGGATTAATGATTAGGTTGAGCACCATTCATGTAAGCTTGAAGTAATCATATTTTTTAGAACCCCTTTGAGTAATAAGAGTGTAACCGAACCCTTTTGAGTTGGATCAAGGATTTGTGATTTCTGAGATTTTAGTATATTTTTAGGATGTCTTATCCGAATCACTTGCATGTCGGAGTATTGTGATTATCATCACTTTGTATGAGATTTTTACAAGAAGATGAATTATTAGTATAGTCTTGTAATATCCTTGGATAGTATGAGATGACCTTCAATGTAAATCATAACTCATAGTGATTTCTGGATTTGGTTATCTTCATGTTGATGATTCAAACAAAAGGATGTTGATGGGTAACCATTGCTATGAACGTAAATTTTGGCAAGGAAGATAAATTGTGGAAGAACGAATTATATGGTTGTTAAACCTTAAACTCGGATAGAAGCATGAATTGTAACCGAACTTGGTGAGGGAATCGATAATCCAGAATCATAGTACGCAATTATGATGATTTGAGCGACTCTAGCTAGACCGGGCGGTCGTCGAGTGAGTTGAGCCGTGAGTCGGCGAGCTTAGAGCGTTAACCCGACCGTAGTAGATGTTAGATGTCCGTACGTTTAAACTTGTCCTGAGTTGCCGTTATTTTTCCTGTTTGTTCAAGGGCCGAGCATTGCGAACGTTTGATCGAAGGAGGCGGCCTTCGAGTGTGTTGAGATCATTGGAGTAATTAATTCTTGCCATCTTTGAGGCAAGTATCGTAATTTGTTAATATTGGTATTTTGAGCATGCATTTGGTTTATTCATGTTGTTGAACATGGGATTTATTTCGTTGAATTGTCATGATATTCGTTATCAAGTGTTTATATGTTCATGTTGTTGGACATAGCAATTTTGCCTATATGTATGCATGAATTGTGTCTGTGTATGTTGTACGATCTATGCTGAGGGCGCTGGATCGGATGTCCACCTCGTGTTGATCCGACGGGATCATCTTGGGATCTATGCTGAGGGCGCTGGATCATTGGACGGGTTTTTCCACCTCGTGTTGGTCCGACGGGATCATCTTGGGATCTATGTTGAGGGCGCTAGATCGTTGGAATACCCATGTTGTGTTAATGGAATCTTGTGGA
This sequence comes from Orobanche coerulescens, assembly GCA_033398695.1. Taxonomy (NCBI): domain Eukaryota; kingdom Viridiplantae; phylum Streptophyta; class Magnoliopsida; order Lamiales; family Orobanchaceae; genus Orobanche; species Orobanche coerulescens. Next base: position 141,566,894 of record CM065815.1, on the reverse strand, counting down.
TTCGCATTGTTGGATTCCGGTAGCAGAAGTCTGTATTGTGTATTCTGTTATGCATTGTTTTTGTTTAATATGATACTTGTACTAGCATTGTTTTGCTAACCCCTTCGGGGGTGGACATTTGTTTTGATGTTCAGGTAGCCGAGGAGCGGGAAAGCAGCCACAGTACCGATATGACGATGAAGGGGCTCAGTGATGTTTATTGTTATTGTGATTTGTCTTCTTGGTTTATTTTTCAGTACTCGAGTACGCGTGTCTTATTAATATTTCGAGATTGTTGTAATAATGACTCATTTGATCTGTTTGAAATCGGTTTTGTATTTGGAACCTTCATGGTACTGTTGTATTATATTTACATTTCTTCTAATTAGCCTTGTAAATCCTTACCTAAAGGGTTTACGGCGCTGTAATTATTCCGAATATCTCGGGGTGTTACAGTTAAAACCAGAAATTCAGTTCTTTGTCACTACTCTCGGCCATATTATTCTTCCTAATTGCTTGTGCCCCTTTTTTATTTTATTCCTCCTCGGGAGCCGTGCTTTTTTTATGGAGAAGGGTGGCTGAACTCTTCCTTTTTTTTCTTCACGTGAATTGCCGTAAGATGATTGTGATTGGCCCAGAATTATGATGATGGGGATGGTGTCATCTTCTTTTTATAGGTGCAGTAACGAGTTTTTCTTTTTCCTTGGACTTCCGTCGTGTTCTTTGATTCGGACTCTCGGACGATTGTTGTTCTTTGAGTAGGACTCCGATGATTAGAACTCTTCTTGGAGTGGGGATTTTATTTATTTTTTTGTCTAATAATTATTTTGGCTCCAGAAAAATTAATAAATACCTGAAATAATAAATATATTCCATTAGTGAAGTAAATTACCTTCATCAATAAAAAAAGTAGAAAACCATCAAGTTGTGCTAAAATAAATATAATATAATTATGTATTTAACACATATAATTATGCAATATTTTCTACCGATCATGCCCCTGCTGGTGAAGGTGAGGGGCAGTCGTTTCAGGCGGCCGGTCAGAGTGGTGGAGCTAAATAGCCTTATATTTTTAAGTGTGTATGGTCTACGTGCCCCCTTAGCATTTGTCTTCCCTTTGCTTTCTCTGAATGTTTTTGTAAACAGTTGAATGAATAAGATTTTTTTTGTGTATGTTTACAGTACCTGTGTAGTTCTTTTTTCTTGGATGTTTAGGCTGGGTTGGTTTGGCCGTTGTCTCTTCGATATTCTTAATTTATGGTGCCGGGGTGAGCCCAGTTTTATGGTGCCGGAGGAGCCGGTCATTCGTAGTGCCGAGGAGAGCTCGGTCTCATGGTGCCGGAGGAGCCGGTCATTCGTAGTGCCAAGGTGAGCTCGGACTTTTGGTGCCGGAGGAGCCGGTCATTTATAGTGCCGAGGCGAGCTCGTCTTATGGTGCCGGAGGAGCCGGTCATTCATAGTGCCGAGGCAAGCTCGATGTCATGGTGCCGGAGAAGCCGGTAATTAGTAGTGCCGAGGCGATCTCGGTCTTATGGTGCCGTAGGATCCGGTCATTCATAGTGCCGAGGCGAGCTCGGTCTTATGGTGCCGGAGGAGCCGGTCATTCATAGGAGCCAAAAAAGAGATAGCTGACCTTGATTTTATTGATAATACTTTTTCAAATACATGGCATTCGATGGATAAGCAAATTTCTGGCCGCTCAGGTATTCCAGCCGGTAGGCCCCATTATGGAGGACTTCGCTGATCTTGTATGGCCCCTTCCATTTTGGTCTAAGTGGTCTGGGATCCAGTCCTAGTACTCATTTTAGAACCAGGTCTCCGACATGGAAGCCCCTCGGCCGAACCTTCGAGTTGTGCCGAGAAGCCTAGGCGAATAGCCGAACAGAACAACCATTAATCGGGACTGACTAGCACTACTCCTGTGCTTGCTCAGTCAGCGGTTGATGACCCATCTACGCAGAGTGACCGTTCCTCGGATCGGTCGTCCCCTTGGGTGATTGTTGGTGTGAATTCTGCGATGAAATCTGCAAGGACCAGAACTTTTATGGCGGTGCGTGATTCAAAGGCTATGTCGAACTGTCCGATCTCTAAAGTCTACTTTATGATTTGACTAGAGACGTCCGGTCGGTGCATGATTTATTTTAGGGGGTAGATTGTTAAGACGACTACCCGATATTCGAGGAAGTAGGGTCTCAGCTTACGGGACGCTATTATGAGCGCATAGGCCAACTTTTCCATAGGAGTGTACCGGAGTTCGGCATCATGAAGGGTCTGGCTGACATAGTAGACTGAATGCTGAATCGAATTTTCCATCTGGATGAGGGCGGCGCTGATGGCGGAATCAGACACAGCAAGATATAAATAGGGAGGCTCTTCGCGGGCCGGCTGTTGCGGGATAGGCGATTCTGTTAGGAATTCCTTGATCGCCTCAAAGGCTTTCTGGCACGGGTAGGTCCATTGGAAATCCTTGTTCTTTTTTATCGCTTCGAAGAAAGGTTTGCATTTTTTGGTTGAGTGAGAGATAAAACGATTTAGCATGGCTAGTCGGCCTGTGAGGCTCTGAAATTTTTTGACCGAATTCGGCGGAATAAGTTCAGTCACTGCCCTAATTTTATCGGGATTAGCTTCAATTCCTCTCTGGCTTACCATGTAGCCGAGTAACTTCCCCGAGCTGATACCAAACAAACATTTCTTTGGGTTTAACATCATCTTGTACTCGCGTAAAACCGTAAACATTTCATTAAGATCCTTTACATGGTCGGCAGAATACAAGGATTTTATAAGCAAGTCATCTACATATACTTCCATCGTATGACCTATCAAATTACAGAATATTTTGTTTACCAGACGTTGGTAGGTAGCGCCGACATTATTTAGTCCGAACGTCATCATACGGTAGCAGTATAGGAAATCGGGCCGAGTAGAATGAAGTGTTCTCCCCGTCAGAAGGATGCATCCTGATCTGGTTGTTTCCGGATTATGCGTCCATGAAGCTCATCAGCTCGTGGCCGGCTGTCGTGTCGACCATGTAGTCAATGTGTGGCAGAGGGTAGCTATCTTTCGAGTAGGCTTTATTCAGATAGGAGAAGTCGATACAGAGCCACCAAAGACCGGTCAGCTTCTTTATTAGGACAGAATTGGCTACCCAGGTTGGGTATCTTGCCTCCCAGATGAACTTATTGTCAATCAGCTTTCCCACTTGTCTCCTAGTCCTTGTTGCCTCTCGGGTCACAACTTTCTTCGCTTCTAGATGATCGGCTTGGTGCTTGGGTCAAGGTTTAGCTGGTGACATGCGTGTCCCAGATCGATTCCGTGTATATTGGAGTGGGTCCGCGTGAAGACATCAAGATTTTGCCAAAGGTGGGAGATTAGCTTGGATCTGAACGGTTCTTGAAGGTTATGACCGATCCTGAGCTGTCTTGAGGGGCTGGCGTCATCCAGGATGATCAAGTCTAATTCCTATGCTGGTTCAGCATGGCGAATTTTCGCTTTCGGCTTCTATAGCCATGGGTCGATAGGATCTTCCTCGGTAGTGTGCTCCTTGTCGGGTCTACGTCTCCGGTCTATATCCGAGTTGGCGCTTGCGTGGAGGCTTGACTGGTTGCTGGATCTCCTATTTCGGGTTCTTCCCGGTGCTCCCCATGTTAAGATTCGTTTGGTCCTGATCCTCCAGGGGAACCTTCCAAGGCATTTATTTCTCGAGCCTGGATACTAAGATTGCATTCTCGGGTTGCACATTGATCACCCCGATGGCCCCAATGCCTTCAGGCGTGGGGAATTTCATACACATATGATAAATAGATTGGATGGTCCTCAACCTTGACATCACTGGTCGACCTATAATAGCGTTATAATCACTGTGCACATCAGTGATCTTGAATGTCGTGATCATTGTTTTCCGGATCGGCCCCTAGCCAAACTCCACAGCTAGGTCAATCTCCCCCAATGGCGTGGTCCCACAGTTAGCGAAACCACAGATATCCTCTTTGCATGACCGGGTGTAAGATGGTTCTACCGTCATTCTGTGCAGAATATGGAGGTAGATGATATTGGCATAGGCCCCCGAGTCAACGAACACTCGGTGCACCGGGATTCCCATCATCGGCATAGTGATGATGAGAGCATCTGAATGGGGATGGTCCAAGTCATCAGTGTCACACCCCGAGATATTCGGAATAATTAGAGCGCCGTAAACCCTTTAAGTAAGGATTTACAAGGCTAATTTAAAGGAAAGGTAAATATAAGACATCATCATCATCGGAAATTCAAGTTTGCAAAACCGTACAACTGGTTCAACGAGTAATTTATATAACCATATCGAAATAATTTTAATACGACACGCGTACTCGAGTACTGAAATCAAAACAAGAAAACAAACCACCAACAACAACAAACATCACTGAACCCCTTCGTCGTCACGTCAGTCGTGGTCAGTTTCCTGCTTCCTCGGCTACCTGAACATCAAAACAAATGTCCACCCCCGAAGGGGTTAGCAAAACGATGCTAGTACAAGTATCATATTAAAGAATTTGAATATGCATCAACAATACATAACAAGATACACCACACGGACTTCCGCTACCGGAATCCGACAATGCGAATCCACAAGATTCCATTAACACAGTATGGGTATTCCAATGATCCAGCGCCCTCAGCATAGATCCCAAGATGATCCCGTCGGACCAACACGAGGTGGAAATAACCCGTCCAATGATCCAGCCTCGCCTAGATCCCAAGATGATCCCGTCGGACCAACACGAGGTGGACATCCGATCCAGCGCCCTCAGCATAGATCGTACAACGTACACAAACACAACTCATGCATACACATATGCCAAATCATTATGTCCATCAACATGAACATACAAACACTAGATAACGAATATCATGACAATTCAACGAAATAAATCTCATGTTCAACAACATGAAAAATCACACGCATGCTAAAAATACCAATATTAATATATTATGATACTTGCCTCGAAGATGGCAAGAACGAAATACTTCAATGATCTCAACACACTCGAAGGCCGCCTCCTTCGATCAACGTAGCAAGCTCGAACCTTAACAAAAGGAATGATATACAAATCATCTCAAGTCGAACGATGGCCTAACAATTCGGTCTACGGCCCAAAAGCTCAAAATAAACAATCTGCCTGGACTGCTTAGCGTGTGCTACGTACTCTACGTAATGTGCACTAAGCCTGCCTGTTAGCGTACGCTATCGTATAAGCCTAGCGTACGCTAGCCACGGACTGACAGTTTGACTCGGCTGACATCATAACATACGTTACGTACGTACCGTGCGTTAACTTATCCCCGATAGCGCACGTTAACTTACGTATGTTAGCGTGCGCTAACCTTGCATGGCGACACACGCATGTAAAACCTGGATTGAATGGTGATGAACTCATAAATTCTATGGTGATAAAACCAGTCATCCTCGAGCATATCATGCTAATAAGGTTTGTGAAAGTTCTATACGTACTAAATGACCATGCGATGCAAAGATACGTATAATCATCACAACACCATAGTTCATCTTAGATCTTCAAGGTATATTCTGAGTTCAATCCGATATAAGTCTCAAAACGTACGATCCTTCTATATAAACGCATAAGAACTTGAAAGTCTCCATCTACTGATCATAAATCGGTTTGAAAATGCTAGGAGTCCAATTACTAAAAAGGTTCAAGGGTTCATACGATATATAGTGCCGATACGTCAAAAGTATCCTTCTAACATGTGATGACCGATTATAAACGAAATAACTGGCTATCAAAACATGATCAAACGTCCTTAAGAACATTACTAATATCGGTGAAGAATCACCTACCTCAAAGTAGTGAAGAACACGAAGGAAATCGAAGCAATCCAACACCGAAGGCTTGAACACCAATCTCCAACGATATACGATCTTCAATCACGAGCTAGGATGTTGATATGAAGTGTTTAGGTTGAACGAAGTTATGTTCTAAGTGTAAGAATTCGGGTATGGGAGAAGAAAGAACTGAAATCACGAATAGGATGCTGTCCTATTTATAAGAAATGGCTATTAGCGCGCGCTAGTCCCTGCTCGTAGCGTGCGCTAACGGCTCACTGACTTAACTGTACTCAATGCTTAGCGCGCGCTATGCACATGCCTGTAGCGTGCGCTAAGGCGTTGACTTGGCTTTTCCCGAAAGCCATCCAGGTTCATCCCGACACAATCCGACAGGGGACCCTGGCCAGATCTCACCTACCGCACGTCTCAATCAAATTGACCACGCATAGCGTGCGCTAATGTTCCTTTGTAGCGTGCGCTATGAATCCATGTTAGCGTGCGCTTCACATAGCCGATAGTGTGCGCTACATGCGCAGAATTACAATTTTTAAATCACATACTTGAAATCATACGCTCGACAACATCGGATTATGAAATACGGAGAATAATACTCAGATCAAGTACAACGATTACAATATCACAAGTTCCAAATACAGATCAGAAATCTCGGGTATTACATCCTTCCTCCCTAAAAAGAAGTTTCGTCCCGAAACTTAAGATGAAAACAACTCTGGATATCTAGCCTTCATACTGTCCTCCGTTTCCGAAGTGGCCTCTTCGACTCCGTGTCATGACCATTGTACTTTAACCAAGTGTATTGGTTTATTCCTCAATTGTTTGATCCGACTCTCAAGTATCTTGATTGGTCTCTCTTCGAAGGTGCCATCATTAGCTATCTCGATCTCGTCGAAATCAATGACGTGACTGGGGTCCGGTACATACTTCCGCAGTTGGGATACGTGAAACACATTGTGAACGTGACTCAGCGCTGGCGGTAAGGCCAACCTGTATGCTAAATCTCCAACCCTCTCGAGGATCTCGAATGGTCCGATATATCTTGGGCTAAGCTTGCCTCTCCTCCCAAAACGGAAAATCCCTCGTGTAGGAGACACCTTCAATAGCACATGTTCCCCAACGTCGAACTCTAGAGGACGACGACGTACGTCTGCATAAGACTTTTGTTGACTCTGGGCAGTCAACAGTCTTTCTCGAATCAAAGCTATCTTCTCTTGAGTCTGAATTATCAATTCTGGTTCCGTTCCGATCAAATTCGAAGAATCATCCCAACACAGGGGTGATCGGCATCTTCTCCCGTACAAAGCTTCAAATGGTGCCATCTTAATAGAAGCATGACAACTATTATTATAGGTGAACTCGATCAAGGGCAAGTGAACTTCCCAATCAGTTGACCAATCTAATGCACAAGCTCTAAGCATGTCTTCTACTGTTTGTATAGTCCTTTCGGACTGACCGTCCTTTTGGGGATGATAAGCCGTACTAAAGTTGAGCTGAGTCCCCAAAGCCCTGTGAACTGCTTTCCAGAATTGCGACACGAAGCGACCATCTCGATCCGAAATAATGGTCTTCGGCGTCCCATGCAATCTGACTATCTCCGCAATAAATACTCGCGCCAATCTCTCGGGTCCCCATGTATCTTTAATTCCTAGGAAATGAGCCGACTTGGTTAGTCGATCAATTACAACCCAAATCATGTTCATTCCCGTTCTAGTCCTTGGCATACTGGTGATGAAATCCATCGAGATGTCCTCCCAATTCCATTCAGGGATTGGAAGCGGCTTTAACATTCCGGCAGGTCGCTGATGTTCAATCTTAACTTGCTGACAAGTCAAGCACCTCGAAACATACTCTTCTACGTCCTTCTTCATATTCCCCCACTAGAAGTTTTGTTTTAAATCCTTATACATCTTACTGCTGCCCGGGTGAATAGAATAGGGCGCGCTGTGAGCTTCCTTCAGAATAGTCCGTCTCAGATCATCATCATCGGGAACGCAAAGTCGACTCTGAAATCTCAGAACTCCATCGTCTTGTAACATGAATCCTGGGGCTTTTCCTTTCTTTACTTCGTCACATAATCGAAGGATCAGAGAATCGCTCAACTGCTTAGACTTGATCTCCTCGACTAGTGATGAAGTCAGTTCCATCACATAAAGTTGCCCTTGGATTCCTGGTGCCCATACTTCAATCCTCTCGCGGATCAGTTCTCGTTGAATACTGGTTTGGGATGTAAGTTCTTCCAACACTCGAAGAGAAACAGGTTTACGGCTCAATGCATCGGCTACTACGTTTGCTTTCCCCGGATGATAGAGAATATCCAAGTCGTAATCCTTGATCAATTCCAGCCACCTTCTCTGCCTCATGTTTAATTCTTTCTGACTGAAAATGTACTTGAGGCTCTTATGATCGGTAAAGATCTGACAATGAGTGTCGTACAAATAATGTCTCCAAATTTTCAATGCAAAGACCATAGCTGCTAACTCCAGATCATGAGTCGGGTAGTTAACCTCGTATGGTTTCAACTGCCGAGAAGCATAGGCAATCACCTTATCTCTTTGCATCAACACACATCCCAGACCCTGATTTGAAGCGTCGCTGTACACCATGAACCCATCAGTTCCATCTGGTAATGCTAATATAGGTGCTGTCGTTAGTCTCTTCTTAAGCTCATCAAAACCAGCCTGGCATTTCTCGTCCCACTTAAACTTTTGAGTTTTCTGTAACAGCTGAGTGAGCGGACGAGAAATCTTGGAAAATCCTTCTACAAAGCGGCGATAATATCCAGCAAGTCCTAAGAAACTCCGGACTTCTTTCACGTTAATAGGAGCCTCCCATTCTAAGATTGCTTCGACTTTCTTCGGGTCCACCTGAACTCCGTCAGCTGATATCACATGCCCGAGGAAAGTTACCTCCCTGAGCCAGAACTCGCATTTAGAAAGCTTTGCATACAGCTGTTCCTTCCTCAAAGTGCTCAAAACCACACGCAAATGTTCGGCATGCTCCTCTGCGTCCCTCGAATATATCAAGATGTCATCAACGAAGACGACCACAAATTTATCCAAGTATTCCAAGAATACCCGATTCATCAATTGCATGAACACCGCAGGAGCATTGATAAGTCCAAACGGCATCACTACGAATTCATAATGCCCGTACCGGGACTGAAAGCAGACTTTGGTATATTCGATTCCTTAATTCTCAACTGGTGGTATCCTGATCGCAAGTCAATCTTCGAGAATACCCTTGCCCCTTGCAGTTGATCAAACAAGTCGTCGATCCGAGGTAGAGGATACTTATTCTTGATCGTCATCTTATTGAGCTCCCTGTAATCAATACACAGTTGGAGGGATCCGTCTTTCTTCCGGACAAAGAGAACGGGCGCTCCCCAAGGAGAAACGCTAGGTTGAATATAGCCCTTCTGTAACAATCCTCTAGTTGCTTCTTGAGTTCATACATCTCGGTTGGCGCCATGCGGTATGGTGCTCTGGAAATAGGAGCTGCTCCAGGCTCTAATTCAATAGTGAATTCCACTTCTCTCTGCGGAGGTAACCCAGGTAGTTCGTCAGTAAATACATCTGAGAACTCATTCACAACTGAAATAGACGAGAGCTCTACTCCTTCCTCTTTCCTCATGGCATAGCACCAAAGTCCGTGACATCCCTGCTTCAGTAATTTCACGGCTTTCATTGCTTTGATCAATTTTCCCGAGCTTCCTGGTCTCCATCCTCGGAATAAGTGTTCAGATCCGTCATCAGCAATGATAGAAATGACTCTCTCTCGGTAATTCAGAATAGCTCCATAACGGTTGAGCCAATCGTCTCCGAGAATTAAATCGTCACCGTAGATGTCAACTACAATAAGATTCGATGGCCAATCTCTCCCTCCTATAGACACTGGAAAATCTCTAGCCTTTAGGGTTCCCACAATTCTCTGTCCACTCGGCAAACCCACAACATATGGTTCACAATTAGATAAGCACGCGATTTTTAAACGATTTACACAGTTCAATGATACAAAATAATGTATAGCTTTGGAATCGAATAAAACACTAACTGGTTGCAAAAGGATCTGAATCGTACCTGATGCAACAACAGTGTTCTGATCGTCAGATGTACTCATCTCGTACAGGCGCGGAGGAACGGACCCAGCACTGGATGTCTCTCTCTTCCCGACGTTCTGCTGCTGAAATCCACTCTGCTGCGTATGGTTCACACTTGTCTCCTTCGGAACTGGCGCTGGAGTGCGAGTACCAAAAGGTCTAGTAGCAACTCCACAGAAGGCCGCATGGTGCCCTTCTTGTCCACAATCGTAACAAGTCACAGAAGACGCGGGGCAATCACGTCGAATATGCCCTGCTCGACCACACTTGTAGCATTTCTTTGATGTGTCCGGAACTGCTGATGTAGTCCGGAAATTCTTCCCACCTCTGGAAGGATGTGGAGGTTTCCTAGCCGAATAAAAGGAAGTTGGCCCTTGCGGGGCCCACCACTCTTGTTTTCTGAAAAGTCGCCGGTCACCTTCTGCTTCTTTGCCTCCACTGATTTCTCCACCGCTGCCTCTTTCATGTCGTAGGCCAGTGCTTTGTCTTGATATTGTCGCAACGTAGTACACTCGAATCCGGACATGTACTGCTGAATCTCCGGCTTCATCCGCATATCGAAATGAAAAATCTTTTCCGCCTCCGTTCTGACCAAGTGTCGCACACAAGTCAGCTGATGATTAAAAGTTTTGATTACATCAGTCACAGATGCTTCCGAACTCTGTGGTGAGAAAAACTCTCGGATCTTTGCCTCTCTAACTGGACGAGGACAATACTGTGCTTCCATCATTAATTTGAATTCCGTCCAATCCGCATTATGATTCTCGGGTCGGATAGCTTCCCACCAATCAAAGGCCTCCCCAGTCAGAAAATACTGGGCAATGGGAACCTTCCGGTCCTCGGGACAGTTAAGACCCGCGAAAATCTTCTCTAACTCCTTGAGCCAGTGATCCCAAGTAATTGCCTCCGCAGCTCCGTCAAATTTTGGCGGGTGCAATTTGACCACCTCAGCAAGCCATCTGTCTCCCCGGTTATCCTCGTGGTGCTGCTGTCCCATCGCCGTCTGCATGCGGTCGACTACCTGGGCGAACTGGTTTATCTGCGCCACCACCTGTTGAAGCACTCCCGGCATGTTAGGATTTGCGTCGTCATTCGCTGATCCTTGCTGCCCTCCAGAATGGGAATCGGTTCGACTAGCTGATAATTCCGGGGTAGTTGCGGAATCCTCCTGTCTCATGTTACCCCGTCCGCGTCCACGACCGCGTCCGCGTCCACGTCCTCCTCTCAACATACTGTAAACACAATTCCTCAATATCCAGGACAAAGTTTTCGAAATAAAGTCCGTCAATACTCACAAAACAGTAATTAAGTAAAACGGTAGTATAAGAGATTAGGAGACTTACAACTACGGTCCACATGACGACTTTTGGCTGAACAGTGATGTTACGAACGACTCGTAAATCAATAACGTAAACAGACCCAACTTAAAACCCGACTGCCAAGATATCCATAAATCTTAGCTCCGATACCATATTCTGTAACACCCCGAGATATTCGGAATAATTACAGCGCCGTAAACCCTTTAAGTAAGGATTTACAAGGCTAATTTAAAGGAAAGGTAAATATAAGACATCATCATCATCGGAAATTCAAGTTTGCAAAACCGAACAACTGGTTCAACGAGTAATTTATACAACCATATCGAAATAATTTTAATACGACACGCGTACTCGAGTACTGATATTAAAACAAGAAAACAAACCACCACCAACAACAAACATCACTGAACCCCTTCGTCGTCACGTCGGTACTGTGGCTGTTTCCCTGCTCCTCGGCTACCTGAACATAAAAACAAATGTCCACCCCCGAAGGGGTTAGCAAAACGATGCTAGTACAAGTATCATATTAAAGAATTTGAATATGCATCAACAATACATAACAAGATATACCACACGCACTTCCGCTACCGGAATCCGACAATGCGAATCCACAAGATTCCATTAACACAACATGGGTATTCCAATGATCCAGCGCCCTCAGCATAGATCCCAAGATGATCCCGTCGGACCAACACGAGGTGGAAATAACCCGTCCAATGATCCAGCGCCCTCAGCCTAGATCCCAAGATGATCCCGTCGGACCAACACGAGGTGGACATCCGATCCAGCGCCCTCAGCATAGATCGTACAACGTACACAAACACAACTCATGCATACACATATGCCAAATCATTATGTCCATCAACATGAACATACAAACACTAGATAACGAATATCATGACAATTCAACGAAATAAATCTCATGTTCAACAACATGAAAAATCACACGCATGCTAAAAATACCAATATTAATATATTACGATACTTGCCTCGAAGATGGCAAGAACGAAATACTTCAATGATCTCAACATACTCGAAGGCCGCCTCCTTCGATCAACGTAGCAAGCTCGAACCTTAACAAAAGGGATGATATACAAATCATCTCAAGTCGAACGATGGCCTAACAATTCGGTCTACGGCCCAAAAGCTCAAAATAAACAATCTGCCTGGGCTGCTTAGCGTGCGCTACGTACTCTACGTAACGTGCGCTAAGCCTGCCTGTTAGCGTACGCTATCGTATAAGCCTAGCGTACGCTAGCCACGGACTGACAGTTTGACTCGGCTGACATCATAACATATGTTACGTACGTACCGTACGTTAACTTATCCCCGATAGCGCACGTTAACTTACGTATGTTAGCGTGCGCTAACCTTGCATGGCAGATTACTACAGACAGAAAACTGGATTGAATGGTGATGAACTCATAAATTCTATGGTGATAAAACCAGTCATCCTCGAGCATATCATGCTAATAAGGTTTGTGAAAGTTCTATACGTACTAAATGACCATGCGATGCAAAGATACGTATAATCATCACAACACCATAGTTCATCTTAGATCTTCAAGGTATATTCTGAGTTCAATCCGATATAAGTCTCAAAACGTACGATCCTTCTATATAAATGCATAAGAACTTGAAAATCTCCATCTACTGATCACAAATCGGTTTGAAAATGCTAGGAGTCCAATTACTAAAAAGGTTCAAGGGTTCATACGATATATAGTGCCGATACGTCAAAAGTATCCTTCTAACATGTGATGACCGATTATAAACGAAATAACTGGCTATCAAAACATGATCAAACGTCCTTAAGAACATTACTAATATCGGTGAAGAATCACCTACCTCAAAGTAATGAAGAACACGGAGGAAATCGAAGCAATCCAACACCGAAGGCTTGAACACCAATCTCCAACGATATACGATCTTCAATCACGAGCTAGGATGTTGATATGAAGTGTTTAGGATGAAGGAAGTTATGTTCTAAGTGTAAGAATTCGAATATGGGAGAAGAAAGAACTGAAATCACGAATAGGATGCTATCCTATTTATAAGAAATGGCTATTAGCGCGCGCTAGTCCCTGCTCGTAGCGTGCGCTAATGGCTCACTGACTTAACTGTACTCAACGCTTAGCACGTGCTATGCACATGCCTGTAGCGTGCGCTAAGGCGTTGACTTGGCTTTTCCCGAAAGCCGTCCAGGTTCATCCCGACACAATCCGACAGGGGTCCCCGGCCAGATCTCACCTACCGCACGTCTCAATCAAAATGACCACGCATAGCGTACGCTAATGTTCCTTTGTAGCGTGCGCTATGAATCCATGTTAGCGTGCGCTTCACATAGCCGATAGCATGCGCTACATGCGCAGAATTACAATTTTTAAATCACATACATGAAATCATACGCTCGACAACATCGGATTATGAAATACGGAGAATAATACTCAGATCAAGTACAACGATTACAATATCACAAGTTCTAAATACAGATCAGAAATCTCGGGTATTACAATCAGCATCGGATTCGTCGAAGGTGACGGCAAGCTGGGGGTTTTTGGAGGCTTCTTCCGCTACCGACAAAAAATTTCCAGGCCGGCATTTAGTCGGCTGGTAGGAGGTGGTAACCTCTCGAATAAAGGATTTCTATTGCCGCTTCGACTGATGGTCGTCGACTTCGGCTGCCCCCATTATAGTAAGAATTTCCTGGGGAAATTTAGGGGGTGGAGGCACCCGATCGTTCCTTCCTTTGGCCGGGCCAGCCCGGTCCTGGCGATTCCAGAGTGGGTTCCAGGTAAATTGCCTTAACTCGGTATCATTGCACACTGCACTTAAGGCCGCGACGAAACCCAATCACTGATTTGTATTGTGACCCGCCGATTCATGATATTTACAGAAGCGGGTTTGATCCATTTCCTTCGGATCCTTGTAGATCGACTGGGGGACCGGGAGCAAATCCTTGTCCTTGATCTGGTCGAATATGGTCGCAACCCCTACAGAATATATCTTGGCATAGTTGGCCATGATCTCGGTCCTTTGCTCCCTGAAATTCCGGGTTATTGGGGTGGTCGCAGAGGAGCCGGTCGCCTTATTCTCCCGGCGAGGTTCTTGACAGGCCTCCCTGGAGTCGTGCTTGTCTTCTTTCTTTTTGCTCTATCCTTTCGGATCTGCGGGCATGACTAAAACTGGGGCCGACATAGCTTCCTCGACAGCGATATGGGAGCTGGCACACTCCAAGAATTCTTGGTATGTGCGAGGGGTGTTATGGCACACCGTCCAGTAGAAGAACGGGTTTTTTAGAAGGCCGGCTTGGGCAATTATGGCCAGCGCGTCGTCAGACATGGATTCCGTTTCCAATATCAGCTTATTAAAACTGGATACATAATTTTTTAGAGATTTTTCAGGTCCCTGCATGATGGAGGCGATGGAGAAACATGGGGCGATGCGCACCAAAGACCCCATAAAGTGAGATCGGAATGCCGCACTAAGCTGAGCCCATGTCTGGACAGAATAATGGGGCAGCAAACGATACCATCTTTGAGCCCTTTCCCCTAAAGTTAGGGAAAATATCCGGCATCGGAACGCATCGTGGGTGTAACATCTCGAGATATTCAGGATTATTATAGCGCCGTAAATCTTTGATATGTGGATTTACTAGGCTAAGAAATTTAGAACAACATTATTAAATACCAACAGCAATATATATTATTACATTACAAGTCTGGAAAATGGAAATCGGTCAACCCCCGATGATAAACATCAAATACAACAAAAAACGACAACGTACTCGAGTACTTTATTAAAACAAAATACAACTGACAAACTCTCCCGGCCATAAACATCACTCTGAACCCTCTTTATCATGCAGCTCTAGTGGTTGTTTCCCCGCCCTCCTGGATTCTGAACATAAAACAAATATTCACCCCCTAATGGGTTAGCACAACGATGCTAGTACAAGTACAATAATTATACAACAAGGGTTTATTCAGTGACCCCTGAACAATAACATCAATAATATCAACAATGATAACAACAAGTCTCTCCAACGAGAAACAATAACAAAACAATGCACAACACAACGTGTCAATCTCAACATACTCGTGGTATTCCAACGATCCAGCGCACACAACATAGATTCCCATGATGATCCCATCGGACCAACACATGGTGAAAGTACCCGTCCAACGATCCAGCGTACACAGCATAGATTCCCATGATGATACCGTCGGACCAACGCATAGTGGACAAAACAATCACAACACATATGCACGACACATAACAACATAACCGACATCAACACGGATAATCATAATTAAAGTACATGCCTTAGAAAGATGGCAAGAAATAAATACTTCAACGACTTCAAAAAACTCGAAGGCCGCCCCTTCGATCAACCGTTCGCAAAGCTCGAACCTTACACAAAAGGAAATAATGACAAACTCAACTTATGTAACAGAACTATCACATGAACATGCTAAACGTTCCAAAAAGTGACCGAACTAGTTATCATCTTACGGTCGATACCCAGGTAATTACGTAAAGCACACTACGCCGAACGAACACCACACTACGCCGAACAAACACCATACAAATCGTCACAAACCATATTCCAATCCTGCCCATCACTTTCTAATATATGTATTGGTTATCTAAATGAATTCATAACAAGGTAAGTACATTCAACCGAATTCTAAGTTAATCCCACTTATGATTCTCGTTCTTCCACAAGTAAACTCATCTAATCCAAGTCCTACGTTCACCATGATTGTTACAACATGATCAAATCGTTCTAACCATCATATGAAGATTATCAATCCGAACAACCTTTACAAACCCTGGATTATACTTAAAGAACATTCCCTACGTTCATCATCTCGAATTCACCTATTCTAAGTGATAACATACTTAATTCGTTCATCATATAATAATCACGAAATCATCATCTCCATCATGTAATCATCATCAAGGCACGTTATAATCTTTGAAAATCACATCCTTATGATAGGCATAATCAAGGTCCAACTATTACCAACGTAAAAACCTAAGTTCAACCCACTCAATCTTCCAAAACTTGTTACTCGATTCATAATGCTCATAATAAACTCAATAACCTTAGTAGCATGCCCATAATCATCACTGAGAACATGAACTCTAGGTTGGTAAAGCATCACATACCTTAATATGGAAGGAAATGACAAAAGACTTGGTGGAACTCAACATCGGATGCTTGAACACTAATCTTCAATGCTCCTTGTCTCCAACAATCACATTCAGAGGCTGATGTGAGGGGTTAATGTCGTGAGGGTAACTCTCCAAGTCTGGAAGTCGGATAATGGACGAAGGGTAAAGTGAGAAATGAAATGGAGGTAATGTCCTATTTACAGGAAATGACCTTTAGCGTGCGCTATTCGTTAGCTTTAGCGTGCGCTAACGGGCTCACAGCCCATTGTCCCTTTCTGTCTTCGGCCTTACGTACGTTAAACAGCCTTTACGTATGTTAATGCAATAGTTAGCGTACGCTAACGCCCTATCATAGCGTGCACTAATGACTTTATGAAGCTTACTGTCCTCACTGTACTCGACATAGAATGCGCTAGCATATCTCTCATAGCGTACGTTGTTGTTTTGATAATTATGATATGTCCGGAATACCATAACACTTCCATTCTCGGTGTGAGATATGTCGTACGTAAGGTCTTGGTACTTGGCTAGAGTGGCATCAATATAAGTGTCGTATATGATTCGTTTCTTGATTGTGAGGTTTTTGGCATAAGGATGCGGGCCCTGGTGATTGTCTCCGTACATTGTGATTTGGTTGTTTATCGGGTGTGACCTTTTGGGCTTTCACTCGAGTATGTGATGAGGATGATCGGGTTGTGGACCCCGTGTTTTGTGATCGGATTGGTATTTTTGAACTTAAACAAGTCCTTGGCCCGTATCCCTATGTGGTTCTGTTAAATTGAGGATTCGTATATTCCAAATGTTTTCAAAACTCTCGAGATCTTTGATATCTTGTAAAATGCATATTGGGTTTATTCCCACCTGTCATGATTCGAGCAGCTTTGATTAAATGATTTGTCTCGGGGAGTATGTTTTCAATTATCGGATATTAGAATATGATATGTATGGCTTGTATTCATAACTTTATACTTGCACTAGCAAAACAGTGGAGTTTTGCTAACCCCCGAGTATTCGGGGGGTGGATGTCTGTATTGCGTCCAGGTACTTGCAGGTTGCTGGGGAGCAAATCACAGGATCGATACGAAGGATGATGGAAGACGACGATACTAATCACATGAAGACCAGTTGTTGAGTATTTTGTTAGAGTCTCAGTGTTTGGCTCTCCATTGTGTAATTTTCCCGTTTTATGGGAACGTTGATGTAATTCAACCCCTGTATGGGTATGAGTTTTGTATGTTTATTATGTTGTTAATGGTAAAAGACCAAATCAGTCTAATGGTTCATTATTTAGCCATATCGGCATTAAATGTGATGTATTGTTTTCGTATTTAGCCTGGTAGATCCTCATGGAGAGGGTCTGCGGCGCTGTAATATTCCCAAGTGGTTTGGGGGTGTTAAAGAATACCCGTTTTTTCGGGTACCAGACTTTTCGGGTCGGGTCACCCGGGTACCCGGGTACCCGAGTTTTTTTAATCATATATATTATTATTATTATAATAATTATATATATATATTTGATTTTTTTGCTATATTTTTCCAACTTCTAGTTCAACAAAAATATTTAGTTTTAAATTAGCAAGAATTGATTCTAATTTTGAAGTCATGCGTTATGATTAAATCAAATATTAAGAAAATTTAATTTTAATTTAATTTATTTGCTCGATTGATTCTACAAAAAAATAAATTAAAAGTAAGAAAATTGTTTACAATAATTATAACATTCAATTTATTATCATTGGTTCTAACATGTTAAGATATTATATGAAACATTTAATCTATTCACTTTAAAATTAGACTACTATATATATATATATTAATACATACCCAGTTTTGTAATTTTGATGTCATAATTTAAATAGTTAATGAGATTTAAATCATAAAAAAATATGATTCATGAAAAGGAAAAAAAATTAGAGCATAAGATTAATATGGACCAAATTTTATATAGGTATTGTAATGTTAATATTAATAAAATGTATGTAAATACATACTAATTCTATATATAATTTTTAAAATGGTTAAAATAAAATATGTTGTGAGAAAATAAAAAAAATAAAAAAAGTTACCGGGTCGCTGGATACCCAGTAATTTTACTTGGCCGGCCCATTACCCGACTCGGTAACTCACATAATTAGCGGGTCGGGTACCCGGCCCGCTAAATCCGGGTAATTAACAAAAATTACCCGGTAAAAAGTTCACGGGTAGTCGGGTAATTGGGCCGGGTCAACCGGGTCGGGTAGTTTTGAACACCCCTACTTTTCACCCTCAGTCAGACGGTCAGACTGAGCAGAAAATCTAGACATTGGAGGATATGTTGCGGGCTTGTGCCCTAGACTGAGTAATGAATGGGAACTTCATTTACGGTTGATCAAGTTTGCCTACAATAATAGTTGGCATACG
The DNA here is from genome assembly GCA_033398695.1 of Orobanche coerulescens. NCBI lineage: Eukaryota > Viridiplantae > Streptophyta > Magnoliopsida > Lamiales > Orobanchaceae > Orobanche > Orobanche coerulescens. The sequence continues at coordinate 141,548,077 of CM065815.1, read as the reverse complement.
TCGATTAAAATGGCAGCTTTTAAAGCACTGTATGGTAGGCGGTGTAGATCACCATTATGTTGGGATGCGGCTTCGGAGTTAGTTGGAAGGGAACCGGATATGTTGATAGAAGCTAAGGATAAGATTTATATTATCCGAGACCGGTTGTTGACTGCCCAGAGCTGTCAAAAATATTAGTCGACCCTTGAAATTCAAAGTGGGAGACCATGTGTTATTCAAGGTGTCGCCGACAAAGGGAGTTTTTTTGCTTCGGGAAAAAGGGGAAACTTAGTCCGAGATATATCGGACCGTTTGAAATTTTGGACAGGGTTGGTGATTTAGCTTATCGTTTGGCGCTGCCTCCAACTTTGAGTCATGTCCATAGCGTTTTTCATGTTTCTCAGTTGAGAAAGTACGTGCCGGATCCAAGTCATATTATCGACTATAGTGAGATTGATGTAGCCGAAGATGTTACCTTTCCAGAGAGACCGGTGAAGATCCTTGAACGTCGCGAGAAGCAGCTTCGACACCAAACCATTCCGTTAGTTAAGGTACAATGGTCGAGACATGGAGTCGAGGAAGCGACTTGGGAGACGGAAGAGAAGATGCGATCGAGGAGCCCCAAACTTTTTTCTTAAGTTTTAGGACGAAACTTCTTTTTAGACGGGGAGAATGTAATACCCGGACTTTTCATGAACTTTTGGCTTTGACGTTCTTGCACTTTTGTCGCTATTGTAAATGCTTATTGAGATGTTATTGATTTTAGAGTTTCATATCTTTCGGAATATGTTCATTTTTTATCGGACTTTGCAGCAGTGTTTCTAAGTGAAGCTGTTAGCGTATGCTAGGCGTGTGCTAACGCATGCTAATTGTGTTGAGTAGAGCACGCTAGCATCGCCTGTAGCGCGCGCTAATGGTTTGAGTTGCACAGAGGCAATAGCTGGGTTCTATTCGCTGGACAAGCAGTTAGCGCACGCTAGGCGTGAGCTAACGCACGCTATCGGTGTTGAGTAGCGCGCGCTAGCATCGCCTGTAGAGCACGCTAATTACTCGGGTTTGGCAGTGGCAGTAGGTTGGTTTCTGTTCTCTGGACGAACACTTAGCGCACGCCGATGTATTGTATTCTGTCAAATTGATTATTACCATGGTGTCATTTTTATTACCTTCTAGTGGAATATGTTTAGACCTTATCGGTCGAAATTCATGGTTCCGCGTATATATAGCCTTGTGGGTCTCACGGAGGGACTCACGGTGCTGTAATATACCCTGAATAACTTGGGGGTGTTATAGTAATCTAGTATTTACTTATCTATTTAATATATAATCCGAGTATTTCTTGTTTGGCGACAATCTGCTATTGGGGTAACCTGTGAATGTGATTTGTCCTATTTGGTGTTGGGTTAGATTTGCATATTTGATTATTTGGTGTTTTTTTATTTCACTTATTTCCATATTTGATCTTGCTTTCATAAATCTTGAATATGTTTCCTAGATCACAACCGTCTGGTGCTCAAAATAGAAGAAAAAAAAAAACAACAAGAAATTGCACAATGTTTATATGGATCGTTAAATAAACTTTTGGTTAGGCAAGAGAAACCCATTCAAAGTCCTAGTTCTAATAAAAATGTTGATGAGCCACATGTTGATGAGCCTAATGTTGATGAGCCACATGTTGAGCATCGAAAGTAAGTTTTTAGAAAATGTTGACTATGATAGATTAATTGATGATTTTGCTTCACGAAATGTAGTAAGACAACATTTTAGGTGATATTATATTTGTTTTGTTGTTCGGAGTTTTGGTTTATATCCGCCATTATATCTTTTGTTTTTCTAATAATAATCGACGTGGTGATGAGTTCCATTACTTGAATGGATTTCAATCTCCTTCCGAGAAATGTGTTCTTAACCCATTAAATTATGAGCATATTTTTATCGAAAACCATTGGACCAACTGGCCGTAGTTAACGAGATATAAATCTAGCTTCTTCCCAGGGGCGGACCTGGCCCATGGCAAGTGTGTCTTGGGCCATGGGCCTCAAGTCCAGCAGGGGCATCACCCAAATGTTAAGCCCTATAGTATATAGCATCGATTTGGGGCCGAGAAAAATCAGAAAATCATCTCTGGAGAATACTGAAGTGGAAAGGGATCCACTTTTTCCTTCCTCTCGCAAGAGACATCGAGATACGAGAAGCTTTCAAGTCAGGCTGTCAGGGTTCAGGGTTGCAATTTGCGATTTCCGATTTTGAATAAGAAGAGTCATGGTTACGATTCAAGTCTGATTCATCTCCCTCTCCTCTCGTTTGCTCGGTTCTGCCCTAGTTCTCCACCTCTCCTCTCGATTCAAGTCAGGGTTCTGCCCTAAAATCTAAATCAGGTGTTTTCTATCCTTTTTTTAAGTTTGATTGTTTGAACTTCTTGTGGTTTTATTGCATGTTTTATTGCTGGTGTGCTGTTTTATTAGAGTAATCTCCCTCTCCTCTTGTTTGCTGGTTTGCTTGCTTTGCTTGCTGGATCTAAATCAGTTTGCTTTATTATTTATACAGAGTATTAGAGTAATAGACATGTTTCCAATATCACAACATTCGGGCGCTCAAAAGAGGAAAAGGAAAAAACAACAGGAAGAAATTGAAAAATCGATGCAAGGATCTTTGAATAAATTTCTTGTTAAACCATCAAACATTTCTGAAAATCCAGTTGAAAATCCTATTGAAGATCCAGTTGAAACTCCTATTGAGCATCCAGTTGATGATAATGAAAACATTGAGCATCTGGTTGATGATAATAAAAATATTGAGCATCCGGATCCGGTTGATGATAATGAAAATATTGAACATCCGGTTGATGATAATGCTTGTGATGATGATAAAATTTTGTTGGAAATGGTTTAGTAATTAACTATTTATTAAGAATAAATATTGTTAATTAAATATTTATTATTTAATTAAAAATATTTATTGAATGTTAATCTACATCGTGAGTAGACGAACGTGGTATATTTAATATTTCTAAACTGATTTTCGGTGAGTGAGATATTATATGTTAAAGTTGGATGTTGGAGTAGGAACTAACATGAGATATATGATGTTAGTTGTCCTACATTGATTGTGGATGGATGTTTTGGCTTGTATTTAAAGTCTTTGCCTTTATGGGCTTAATAACAAGTGGGTTGGTGTGTATGGGTGTCCTCGCGCGCGCACACACACACACACGCGCGCTGCCACCGTCTGTCCGTCCGTCCGTCGGGTCGGGTTGGGTCGGGTCGGGCACGGGCTCAGGCTCAGGCTCAGTCTCAGTCCAGGCCCAGGACTTGGATCTTGGCAATTGGTGCTTTGGGCTGGTGTTTGGGCTTATCTTTTTGGACCAAATCCGTAAGTCCACTAGCCTTTTGGTATGGACCAAGTCTCTTGAGTTGCCTTCATACCAGGACTCTTGAGTTGCGTATGATTCTTCATCCGACCGAGCCCTTTGGGCGTCTGAAACCGCCAACCATCATGGCAGGACTAATGGCGAAGAGTCCCTTCACTTGATAGAGATTTGCTATATATATTAGCATCTGGTCATTGCAGATTTCACGAAAAAACAGTGCAGTTTTTATCAAAGCATAGCATAGCATATACAGTTCAGTCTTCGTTCCAGTCCAGTTCGCGGGTGCTCATTCAGTTTGCGTTGCTTCTACTGTCGAGATGTTCAGATTGTTTTAACCTTTGGGGACGAGCCGCTTTACCGTGAGTACTACCGGGGCGTATTCTCGTGTTGCGGGCAGAAGCTTTAGCTTCGTACGATCTCTAGTCCTTTTATTAAAATTGTTCTTAAGTTTCAAGTGTAATATTTGTTTATGTTCTTTGTTATAGTCCAGTTCAGAATTTTATTTGTAATACACGTGCAAGTACCGAATTATTCCAACAATCGCAAGATGAGAATACTCGGCCTTACTTGTTCGTGTCATCCTGAAACTTCTGCTGGAGAAAAATGTCGTTCAATGCAAGCACCGACGCATCCACTAATCCATCCACCGGTTCTGGAACCATTGGATTATCAAGATCTTCAATGGCTCCCATTCACAATGCTGCTCAACTAATGCCTATCACCGAGAAACCTCCTATTTTCTCGGGCACCGACTTCAAATGTTGGTCTCAAAAGATGTTGTTCTACATTACCATAATGGGGCTTGTGAGCTTCTTGCGTTAAGAAAAGCCTCTTGTCCCTGCTGAGAACGAGGTAGATGTTCAAGTGCATACCAACTATGATACCTGGGTTCATTCTGACTATTTGTGTCGGAATATGTTGCTGAACGGGCTTGATGATGGCCTGTTCAATGTGTTCAACATCAAGTAGACTGCCAAAGAAATTTGGGATGCTCTTGAGTTGAAATACCGTGTTAATCCTGCTAGCACGAAGAAGTTTGTTGTGACGAGGCTCTCCGAATTCCAAATGGTGGATTCTCGTCCAATGATGCCCCAAGTACAAGAGTTCCAAAATCTTATACATGATGTTCATTCTGAGGGGATGCCTCTACCCGAGGCGTACACTATGGCGCTCTTGGTCGACAAGTTGCCGCCTAGTTGGAAGGAGTTCAAGGGATACCTTAAGCATAAGCGAAAGGAAATGACTCTAGAAATTTTGGTTGCTAAGCTCCAAACTGGAGCTCAAGTCCGTGATCAAGACTTGAGAACCAAAGCTCCTATGATGCTAAGGCTAATCTGACTGAAGGTAGGGGCGGACCTTCCAAAAAACGTCCACATCCTACCAAAGGCAAGGGAAAGGATGTCGCACCTCCAACGAAGTTTACCGGAACGTGCTACAACTGTGATAAGCCTGGCCACATGGTGAAAAACTGCCGAAAACTGAAGTAGAACAAGGGAAAAGGCAAAGTCAACCATGTCGAGAAGGACTTTGACTCTTGGGAGAATGATGATCTTGCTACCATGATCACCGAGGTATATCATGTCTTTGAACCTAACCCTAAGGTGTGACTGTTCATATCTGTGTGAACCGAGACTTTTTTTTCAGTTACAAGGAGATTCAAGACCGCTTCATCATAGAGGCAAGTGATCGTACCTCTCCAGTTCTTGGAATTGGAACTGTGTGCTTCAATTCACCTCTGGTGTGGAGATAACTCTGAAGGATGTGCTGCATGCTCCGGAAATCCACAAGAATTTGGTGTCTGGTGTTAAATTAGTTAGAGCTAAATTTGATGTAGATCTTCGTAGCGATTTTATGATAATACGCAAGTTTGGCAAGACTCTCGGGAAAGGTCATATTGTTGAGGACATGTTCAAACTTAGCGTTCGTACTTGTAAGCCTCCAAAGGAAGTTGCTAATAATAACGCTACTACTTCTGCTTATTTGCTTGAGTGCTCAAATTTATGGCATTTTAGATTAGGTCATGTGAATCTAAATGCTATAAAAAGATTAGTAAACTTATATTTACTAAAATTAAATGAAATCAAAAATAAAAACAAATGTGAGATTTGTGTTGAGGCAAAAATGACGAAACTATCGTTTCATTCGGTAAAACGGAACACAAAACCCCTTGAATTAATTCACACAGACGTGTGTGATTTAAAATTTGTGCAAACTAGAGGTGTTAAGAAGTACTTTATCTCTTTCATCGATGATTACACAAGATATTGTTATCTTTATCTTTTGAGAAGTAAAGCTGAGGCTATTGAAGCCTTTAAGAACTTCAAGAATGAAGCCGAGAATCAATTAGGCTGTCGTATTAAGATGGTTCGAAGTGATAGAGGAGGTGAATATGTAGTTCCATTTGGGGAATTATGCAATGAAAGTGATATAATTCATCAAACCACGGATCCATATACACCACAATCTAATGGCGTTGCTGAACGTAAGAATCGAATACTTAAAGATATGATGAATGCCTTATTAATTTGTTCAGGGTTGCCCCAGAACATGTGGGGGGAAGATGTCTTGACAGCTAACTATATATTGAACAAAATTCCACGCAAAGGTAAGGATGTTACTCCTTATGAGTTGTGGAAAGGAAAAAAACCATCATACAAATATCTCAAAGTGTGGGGGTGTTTGGCGAAAGTTGAGGTGCCTCTACCCAAACAAGTTAAAATTGGTCCTAAGACGATCGATTGTATCTTTATTGGTTATGCACTTAACAGCAGCGCTTACAGGTTTGTTGTACACAAATCAGAGATACCCGACATTCATATAAATACAACGATTGAATCAAGGAATGTTGTATTCTTTGAAAATATCTATCCTTATAGGAATAAGGTTGATCCTAACTCTAACAGAAGAGTTGATGATGAATCTACAGGTTCTAAACTTGTAGATGAGCCTATGTGTTATGAAACCATAGATGAAAATGAAGCCTCCACTACAAAAAAATAGTTTTTACCGACGCCAAACGCCGTTGGTAAAACAAAAAATGGAATCGGTAAAAAATTTACCGACGCCATTACTGATGGCAATCCGCCATTGGAAAAACGCTCGACGGTAATTTTTACCGACGCCATTTTTGGCATTGTTAAATTAAAAATAAAAAAATCTAAAAAAGTCAGGTCAGGACTCATGCGGGTCACGTCCGGGCTCAGGTGGGGCTCAAGCGGGTCAGGTTCGGTCAGGTCCAGGCTCGGGCGGGTCGGGTCTGGGTCAGGGCGGGTCAGGTTCGGGCTCCATTTAATTTCAAATGGTTGAGAAAGATTTTGGTTTATAAACCATATAAAATACTACTGTTTTTCGATGTGGGATAGTGTAAAAAATTTATCGACGCCATTTCTGCGTCGGTAAACGGCATCGGTAATTTAAAAAAAATAAAAAAATTACTAACGCCAAAACGGCGTCCGTATAAGCGTCGGTAAACGGCGTCGTTAATTGTGAAAAAAGAAAAACAAGATAATAATAAAAATTTACCAATGCCGAAGTGGCGTCGGTAAATGGCGTCGGTAAACGGCGTCGGTAATTGTGAAAAAAAGAACAAAAATAAGTCTGTGAACCAGTCGTCGGCAATGGCGTCGGTAAATCAATTAAATAACGGGCGTCAGTAATGGCATCGGTAAATTATAAGTTTAACAACGACGGGTACGGGCGTCGGTAAAAACTGTTTTTTTTTGTAGTGCTCTAGCTCGAATCCGGTGTTATCTGAATGACCGAACAGAAAGCGACCTAGATCTACACCAGCAAATGTAGAACCTAGATGAGGTACTAGAGTACAGAAAGTAAAGATATATGGACCAGACTACATCGCTTTGATGTTAGACGGTGAACTGATATCTGTAAAAAAAAGCGTTATCCGGTCCAGATGCGGCTTTCTAGAAAGAGGCAATAGACATTGAGATTGAGTCTATTATGCTGAATCATACTTGGGTGTTAGTTGAACTACCACAAGGTTATAAGGCTTTAGGATGCAAATGGATCCTAAAGAAGAAGTACAAGTCTGACGGTACTATTGACAAATATAAGGCCCGACTTGTAGTTCAAGGCTTTAGGCAAAAAGCTGGTTATGATTTCTTTGATACCTACTCGCCCGTGACAAGACTTACTTCTATTAGGGTGCTACTCGCTATTGCTGCTTTGCGCAATCTCGAGATTCATCAAATGGATGTTAAGACTGCATTCTTGTATGGGGAGCTGGATGATGAAATCTATATGAAACAACCGGAAGGGTTTGTGGTACCTGGGAAAGAGCACATGGTATGCAAACTACAACGGTCTTTATATGGTTTGAAACAAGGACCTCTGCGGTGGCATTTGAAATTTGATGAAATGATGTTGTCAAATGGTTTCAATATCAATGAGAGTGACAAATGTGTCTATGTTAAGAAAACAGGTGACAATTACATTATTGTTTGTCTATATGTAGATGATATTTTGATAATGGGTAGCAACTCTCGTATGATTGGTGAAACGAAACGAATGCTAAGTAAGAATTTTAGCATGAATGATATGGGTTTGGCTAATACTATTCTTGGAATTAAGATTCTGAAAACGCCTAACGGAATTGCTTTGACGCAATCTCATTATGTTGATAAAGTGTTAAGGAAATTCAACGCTTTTGATAAACCCATTGCTAAGACTCCTTGGGAACCGAATGTTCATCTGATTAATCATAAGGGTGAACCTATGGGTCAAGATGAATATGCTAAGATCATTGGGAGTTTGATGTATCTATCAAATTGTACAGGCCTGATATAGCATGCTCGATTCACAAGTTGAGTAGCAACACAGCTAATCCAAGTAAAGAACATTGGAGGGCTTTAGAACGAGTACTGAGTTATTTAAAATATACTTAGAACTTTGCGATTCATTATTCAAGAGAGCCTGCTGTACTTGAAGGGTATTGTGATGCTAATTGGATATCCGAATCGAAAGACTCATTTTCTACGAGTGGATATGTGTTCACTATTGGAGATGGTGCTGTATCTTGGAAGTCCAAGAAACAAACTTGTATTGCTAGGTCTACCATGGAATCTGAATTCATAGCTTTGGATAAAGCTAGCGAAGAAGCTGAATGGCTTAAAAATGTCCTCGAGGATATTCCATGCTGGACGAGACCTGTTGTAATACCCGTAATTTCGATTTCCGGTAATTTCTTTTTTTCAGCGAAAGTCCGTTTTGACAACTCTCTCATGACCGTTTCGTCATTTTGAGAATGATTAATTCTGCGCTTTTTGTCATCCGAGTTCGTTTCGGTGTCGTTTTGTTGAGTTCCGTACTTTTTGGCGACTTTTCCGCACTTGAGTTCGATTCTTGCGAATCTCGTTAGAAACTGCTGTTTCGAGTTTCCCGTAAGTCCGTTTAACTTTGTTAGACGTGTTGTGAACTTCGGTTTGGTTATTCGACCACGTATCGTGATTTTCGGACGTTTTGGGCCATTTTTGTAATTTCCCAAAGTTTGGGGTAATTACTTCCGTTGTCGAATTCCGACACTTCGGGTGGTCAGAATCGTGTGTTCTCTTAGCGCTTGAATTCGTATTTGCGAGTACTTCGTAACCGTATCTCCGGTTTTTACTCAGGTTCGGGTTTCGGGGTCGTCCGGGCCGTCGGAATGGCCACGACCGAGTCACGGCCGGAGCAGGGCCTGGCCTGGCCGAGTTACGGCCGTAAGGTGCCGGTTACGGCCGTAATGTGTGCCAGTTACGGCCGTAAGGCGTGATCGGGTACGGCCGTACGGGCGCTGGGCATCTTCCGGACGAAGGCCGGTTACGGCCGTAATGTGTGCCAGTTACGGCCGTAAGTGTTCGACAGTCGCTGGGCAGATTTTTTGACGAATGCCGGTTACGGCCGTAAGGCCTGCCGAGTACGGCCATAAGGGCCGAGTTACGGCCGTAAGGCACTGCCGGTTACGGCCGTAAGCGTCCGGCAGTGTCCGACTATATAAGGCCTGGCAGCCCGTTTTTACTCATTTCTTCACTTTTCTTGCGGCTATCGGACGGGTGCGACGGGAAATAGGGTTCTTGGTCGATTCTACTTTATTCCAAGACGTTTTGGAAGATCCTTGTCAATTATATCATCATCCAATCCTTATTCTTCGTCGGATCGAGGTAATTCTTCCGTAGAACCCTAGTTATGTAATTTTGGGGGTTTCTTCGTGATTCTTCGATTTAATCCGTGGTGGATGAATATTATGGTATTCTTGTTGTCTTGGCCATGATCTTCGGATTTTGTAACTCATATATCGATTTTATCACCCGGGACTTGATTTCCGATTTCTTCGAAGGAACCCTCGGATCCTTGTTGTTTCTCCGGTTGATTCGGATTTCGTTTAACGTTATTTATCCGTGGTGATGTTATTTTCGTAGCGATCGTGGGGTTGTCGAATTCTTGGTCGTTTTCGGAAGTTCGAGGGCTATCCTACCGTGTTCGTTCGTTGTTTCGTTGCTCGCGGTACCGAGGCAAGTATCTTGCCCATACTTTTCATGTTTCGTAGACGGAATCATTGAAAAATGATTTTATGTGCAATCCAAATGTTTTAATGAACTTTTAAAAGGATCGGTATGCTTTTGATAAAGGTTTTCCTTCGAAGATAACTCGTAGGCTTTGTGAATAAATGTGTTTTCTGATTATGTGTATCATTGTCGTGTGATGGAAGATATTGAACATATTTTAGTGAATTTAGTAGAGTTGCCGAGGATTGTGTATTGAGATGTGTAATTGTATGGTGATTATGTGACGTTGTGTGATATTAGTTGTTACTCCTTCGTAAAGAGGTTGGGACACTTGGTGTTGTTTGACATTGTTATTTGCTTGTCGTTGTGTGACGTTGATTGTGAGTATATGTTGGTTAAAGTGGCCATTCTAGCGAAGTACCTAGCATTTGTATGCATATTCTAGTATTCGAATTATGGATTCCCATGGCGTTGTGGATGATATGTGTATGTTCACCTAGGGATTGGTCCGACGGGGCCTCTAGGGATACGTTGTCGTGAGTTTCGCATCGCGAACTATGGTTAACCACCCAGGGATGTCCGACGGGGCTCTGCGGGGTACGGTGGCCGTGAGTCTCGTACCAAGGTTAACTTTGAAATGTTTTGTTGGAGAACTGTGATCTTTGGCGCATATTTCGTCTGATTAGAATGGCAGTTCAAATGGTATCGTACTTGGCTGGAATGGCACCAATAAATGTGTTGTGTATGATTCATCTCTTGGTTGTGATAATTTGGTATGGGTACGTGAGTCCTGTGGTTGCTCTGTGTATTGTAGCTCTGTGGTATCATGGTAATGTTTGATACGGTAAAATTTCCACCGGGTTATTCTTGCGAATATGTGATGTGGATGATTTGGGTCGTGGACCCCTGTGTTGTGATTGGAATGTTAGGATTGGGTCGTGGACCCTGTTATCTGCTATCGGAATTGTATTTTGAAATAAACGATTGTTGGGCTATGTCCCTAAGTGTTTCGAAAAGCTTGAAAATTCTTAAACCCCAAATGCTTTCAAAACTCCCGAGATCGTACAATGTTTTGTAAGATGTAAAATGGTTTTATTTCCTATCTTTCATAATTCAAACTGTTTGATCAAGCGAATTATCTCGGGAAGTATATTCATGATTTCTATGTTCTTGGAGTATGATATGTATGGCTTGTCTTTGTATTTATACTTGCACTAGCAAAACAGTGGAGTTTTGCTAACCCCCGAGTCTTCGGGGGGTGGATGTCTGTTTTGCGTCCAGGTACTTGCAGGTTGCCGGGGAGCAATTCACAGGATCGTTACGAAGGATGATGGATGACGGCGATACTAATCATATGAAGACCGGTGTTGAGTATTTGGTGATGTCTTGTTTTGTCCTTCCGTTGTGTTTATTTTTCCCTATGTTGGAACGTTGATTTATGTCAACCCCTGCGTGGGTGTGAGTTACGAGAAAGAGTAATGTATGGTTGATGTGTATGTTGCGGCAAAAGACCAAATCGGTCTAATAGTCTGTTATTTACCCATGTCGGTATGTATTGTATTGTGGGGTTTCTGTATTTATCTTGGTAGATCCTCATGGAGAGGGTCTACGGCGCTGTAATATTCCCGAGTGGTCTGGGAGTGTTACAGAATATGGTATCGGAGCTTAGGTTGCGGAAACCTAGGCTGTCGGGTCGAGTTTTGTGTTGTCGGGTCTTGTCTTGTCTTGTCATATTTTGTCTGACTGAGTCGTGTCGCGACGCGTCGTCTGAGGTGTCGGTCGTGATTAGTATCGAGGTGCAGCCATCATCTTCGTGCGATCTGTGGATGTAAGTCTCCCTACTTTGTTGCGTCCCATGTTATACGAGCTTGTGTGATTATATGTTATTATGTGGAGTTTAAATGTGCCTAGTGAATACGTACTCCATACTTGTTTGATTCTCGTATTGTGCCAGAATGAAAAGTGATACCGGTGTATAAATGTATGTATAAGGTTCGCACTTTCGTTAGGGTGTTAACCCCCGAGTTGTGATTGAATTGGTGGTGTGAGCGCTGAGTCGTTCGCCACGTAATCGTTGTATTAGCCCTCGGTGATAAGTGTGAGGTTGATCTTTAACGTTGTCATTTCGTGGTGATTTGCGTGTTATCGCACATGTGCGAGCTTTTAAAGCTTGGGTTTGTACGTTTGTGTAAATGTGTGATTGTTCATGATGTTTTGTGATTATGTGCTGGTTATCGTTCGGGGCGTTGAGATCGTCGAACGATGCCGTGGTTGTTGTGATCTTAGTATGTGTTGATATGTTATGCCAAGTTGGCGTCTCCGATTTGTTGTTTTGTGATGTTATGTTCCATTGTATCTAGCAATTGTATATTCGGTATGCCGAGCTGAGGCATTTCAACCGTGATGTGCCGGGGCATGCACGTACAAATTGTCCTTCTCGTCAGTAACACATTTCAAATGTGGACTCGAGGGACACTGAATTCAGTTTTGCGAATTGGCTACCGAGACTTTTGGTGTTCGCGCTTCAGCACAGTTATCAGGATCGGCTCTGAGGGGGGGCCAGTGGAGATTTTTCTGTCGGTTGCTTTTTGTGTGGTTACCTTGTTTCCGTTGTTGTGAGCTGCGGAGACGACATTTCTTTTATAAGAGGTCGGATGTAATACCCGTACTATTTTTTGACTTCTGCAGTTTTTCCTTCTAAATTCTATCGACTTGCACGTGTTCGTCGATACTTTTTGAACTTGTTTGATGTCTCGGTTGTCATCGTTCGACCTAGTTGTGACCTTGTTTTAGATCGATCTGTTTATCATCGTGACTTTTCCGAGTTCGGTTCGATTCTTGTGAACCTTGTTTGGAAGTAACATCTTTCACTTTCCACCAGTTCTTTTAATGTCTGGAGTTGAAGTGGGGACTTCGGAGTCATTGTTCGGCTGTTGTCATTTGATCATTGTTGTTCGATCGTTGTTACTCGATCATTGTTGTTCGATCATTGTTATTTGACCATTGTTGTTTGATCATTGTTATTTGATCATTATTGTTCGGTCATTGTGGTTCGATCATTGATTGTTCAGATTTTGTTGACCCCGTTTCGTGATTGTTGAACGTTCAGACTCCTTCCTAATTTCCTTATGTTCGGGAAATTAGTATCGTTTCGATCTTCCAACCCTTGGGCGGTGAAATTCCGTATTTGTTCAGCGTTTGGCTCGCGTTTTGATTAATGTACTGTTGGGGTGGTCAATCATATTGATTTTCGTTCGTTGCGTTTTGTGATTGTTCGGATAATCGACTTGGTTGTATTATCTATTTGATGACTCTTGTCACTTGTTGGTTTTATTATGTCTCTATCGGTGGCGTTGTGTTGGTCGTCGTGGAGCGTGTTTTCACGCCGTATGTGTCTTTGCGTTTCTTGCAGCATTTCGCCGTTGGGCGCGAGTTCTCGGTTTTTGTGTATCTCGTCGAGTTTTTCTGGTGGGGATATTGCTTCTCCCTACTTGTTTTAAGTTTCGGGACGAAACTTCTTTTAAGGAGGGTAGAATGTAATACCCGTAATTTTGATTTCCGATAATTTCTTTTTTTCGGCGAAAGTACGTTTTGATGATTCACTCATGACCGTTTCGTCATTTCGAGAATGATTAATTCTGCACTTTTTGTCATTCGAGTTCGTTTCGGTGTCGTTTTGTTGAGTTCCGTACTTTTTGGCGACTTTTCCGCACTTGAGTTCGATTCTTGCGAATCTCGTTGGAAACTGCTGTTTTGAGTTTCCCGTAAGTCCGTTTAACTTTGTTAGACATGTTGTGAACTTCGGTTTGGTTATTCGACCACGTATCGTGATTTTCGGACGTTTTGGGCCATTTTTGTAATTTCCCAAAGTTTGGGGTAATTACTTCCGTTGTCGAATTCCGACACTTCGGGTGGTCGGAATCGTGTGTTCTTAGCGCTTGGATTCGTCTTTGCGAGTACTTCGTAACCGTATCTCCGGTTTTTACTCAGGTTCGGGTTTCGGGGTCGTTCGGGCCGTCGGAATGGCCACGGCCGAGTCACGGCCGGAGCAGGGCCTGGCCTGGCCGAGTTATGGCCGTAAGGTGCCGGTTATGGCCGTAATGTGTGCCAGTTACGGCCGTAAGGCGTGATCGGGTACGGCCGTACGGGCGCTGGGCATCTTCCGGACGAAGGCCTGTTACGGCCGTAATGTGTGCCAGTTACGACCATAAGTGTCCGACAGTCGCTGGGCAGATTTTTTGACGAATGCCGGTTACGGCCGTAAGACCTGCCGAGTACGGCCGTAAGCGTCCGGCAGTGTCCGGCTATATAAGGCCTGGCAGCCCGTTTTTACTCATTTCTTCACTTTTCTTGCGGCTATCGGACGGGTGCGACGGGAAATAGGGTTCTTGGTCGATTCTACTCTATTCCAAGACGTTTTGGAAGATCCTTGTCAATTATATCATCATCCAATCCTTGTTCTTCGTCGGATCGAGGTAATTCTTCCGTAGAACCCTAGTTATGTAATTTTGGGGGTTTCTTCGTGATTCTTCGATTTAATCCGTGGTGGATGAATTTATTATGGTATTCTTGTTGTCTTGGCCATGATCTTCGGATTTTGTAACTCATATATCGATTTTATCACTCGGGACTTGATTTCCGATTTCTTCGAAGGAACCCTCGGATCCTTGTTGTTTCTCCGGTTGATTCGGATTTCGTTTAACGTTATTTATCCATGGTGATGTTATTTTCGTAGCGATCGTGAGGTTGTCGAATTCTTGGTCGTTTTCGGAAGTTTGAGGGCTATCCGACCGTGCTCGTTCGTTGTTTCGTTGCTCGCGGTACCGAGGCAAGTATCTTGCCCATACTTTTCATGTTTCGTAGACGGAATCATTGATAAATTATTTTATGTGCAATCCGAATGTTTTAATGAACTTTTAAAAGGATCGGTATGCTTTTGATAAAGGTTTTCCTTCGAAGATAACTCGTAGGCTTTGTGAATAAATGTGTTTTCTGATTATGTGTATCATTGTCGTGTGATGGAAGATATTGAACATATTTTAGTGAATTTAGTAGACCGTAAATAGTTGCCGAGGATTGTGTATTGAGATGTGTAATTGTACGGTGATTATGTGACGTTGTGTGATATTAGTTGTTACTCCTTCGTAAAGAGGTTGGGACACTTGGTGTTGTTTGACATTGTTATTTGCTTGTCGTTGTGTGACGTTGATTGTGAGTATATGTTGGTTAAAGTGGCCATTCTAGCGAAGTACCTAGCATTTGTATGCATATTCTAGTATTCGAATTATGGCTTCCCGTGGCGTTGTGGATGATATGTGTATGTTCACCTAGGGATTGGTCCGACGGGGCCTCTAGGGATACGTTGCCGTGAGTTTCGTATCGCGAACTATGGTTAACCACCCAGGGATGTCCGACGGGGCTCTGCGGGGTACGGTGGCCGTGAGTCTCGTACCAAGGTTAACTTTGAAATGTTTTGTTGGAGAACTGTGATCTTTGGCGCATATTTCGTCTGATTAGAATGGCAGTTCAAATGGTATCGTACTTGGCTGGAATGGCACCAATAATTGTGTTGTGTATGATTTGTCTCTTGGTTGTGATAATTTGGTATGGGTACGTGAGTCCTGTGGTTGCTCTGTGTATTGTACCTCTGTGGTATGTTGAGTGAGACTGTTGTCATGGTAACGTTTGATACGGTGAAATTTCCACCGGGTTATTCTTGCGAGTATGTGATGTGGATGATTTGGGTCGTGGACCCCTGTGTTGTGATTGGAATGTTATGATTGGGTCGTGCACCCTGTTATCTGCTATCGGAATTGTATTTTGAAATAAACGATTGTTGGGCTATGTCCCTAAGTGTTTCGAAAGGCTTGAAAATTCTTAAACCCCAAATGCTTTCAAAACTCCCGAGATCGTACAATGTTTTGTAAGATGTAAAATGGTTTTATTTCCTATCTTTCATAATTAAAACTGTTTGATCAAGCGAATTATCTCGGGAAGTATATTCATGATTTCTATGTTCTTGGAGTATGATATGTATGGCTTGTCTTTGTATTTATACTTGCACTAGCAAAACAGTGGAGTTTTGCTAAGCCCCGAGTCTTCGGGGGGTGGATGTCTGTTTTGCGTCCAGGTACTTGCAGGTTGCTGGGGAGCAATTCACAGGATCGTTTCGAAGGATGATGGATGACGGCGATACTAATCACATGAAGACCGGTGTTGAGTATTTGGTGATGTCTTGTTTTGTCCTTCCGTTGTGTTTATTTTTCCCTATGTGGGAACGTTGATTTATGTCAACCCCTGCGTGGGTATGAGTTACGAGAAAGAGTAATGTATGGTTGATGTGTATGTTGCGGCAAAAGACCAAATCGGTCTAATGGTCTGTTATTTACCCATGTCGGTATGTATTGTATTGTGGGGTTTCTGTATTTAGCCTGGTAGATCCTCATAGAGAGGGTCTACGGCGCTGTAATATTCCCGAGTGGTCTGGGGGTGTTACACCTGTGCCGTCTGAGTTGATACACTGTGATAGCCAAGCTGCTATTGGACGGACACAAAATATGTTTTATAACAGTAAGTCTCGACATATTCATCGACGACATAATACCGTGAGGCACTTGATCTTGAGTGGGATCATCTCAATTGACTATGTAAGGTCAATAGATAATCTAGCGGATCCGCTGACGAAGAGTATTAATCGAGATCAAATATAAATTGTTAGAGGGAATGGGTGTTAAATCCACATTTTAAGGATGATTATAGTGGAAACCCAACCTTGTAGATTGGAGGATCCCAAGAGCTTGGTTCAACGGGATAACGAAGTTATAATAATCCGTGTGTTAAAACACTCAAACATACCTATTCTCTGAGAATAGTAAGTGATTGTTTACCTACATGTGGTGAAGTTAAGTCTTATAATTTTTAATGATTCTTGATTACCTCGGAGAGGTCAAGTATAGTAGGATACTTGGGAATAAGAATCACCTATATAAGTGTGAAGTGAGGGCCGCTTCAGTTGATACACTATGAATCCAAAGGGGTATCTAAGGCCGAAAAGGACACAAAATGTTAGAACAGACGGAATTGAGATGATATTGTGTCTATATTATTGTCTCAGTATACACCATGGAGGACTAGTTCAAGGTTTTCATGACCACTATGCCGCCAGTATACTCGATGATGTTGACAATGGATAGGTTCAAGGTCACAAGCCAACTAGCCAAATGCAATATTATCTCTTGAGAACTGAACTATACATTTGCATTCATTTTGTATTGGCATTCTCACTCATGTGGGGGATTGTTGGAAATGGTTTAGTAATTAACCATTTATTAAGAATAAATATTGTTAATTAAATGTTTATTATTTAATTAAAATATTTATTGAATGTTAATCTACGTCGTGAGTAGATGAACATGGTATATTTAATATTTCTAAACCGATTTCCGGTGAGTGAGATATTATATGTTAAAGTTGGATGTTGGAGTAGGAACTAACATGATATATATGATGTTAGTTGTCCCACATTGATTGTGGATGGATGTTTTGGCTTGTATTTAAAGTCTTTGTCTTTATGGGCTTAATAACAAGTGAGTTGGTATGTATGGGTGTCCTCGCGTGCACACACACACACACACACACACACACACACACACACACACGCCGCCGCTGCCGACCGATCGTCCGTCCGTTCGTTCATCGGGTCGGGTCGATTCGGGCACGGGCTCGGGCTCGGGCTCGGGCTCAATCTCAGTCTCAATCCAGGACCAGGACTTGGATCTTGGCAATTGGTGCTTTGGGCTGGTGTTTGGGCTTATCTTTTTGGATCAAATCCGTAAGTCCACTAGCCTTTTGGTATGGACCAAGACTCTTGAGTTGCCTTTATACCAAGACTCTTGAGTTGCGCATGACTCTTCATCCGACCGAGCCCTTTGGGTATCTGAAACCGCCATCCATCATGGCAGGATTAATGGCGAAGAGTCCCTTCACTTGATCGAGATTTGCTATATATATTAGCATCTGGTCATTGTAGATTTCACGAAAAAATAGTGCATTTTTTATCAAATCATAGCATATACAGTTCAGTCTTCGTTCTAGTCCAGTTCGCAGGTGCTCGTTCAGTTTGCGGTGCTGCTACTGTCGAGACGTTCAGATCGTTTTAACCTTTGGGGACGAGCCGCTTTACCGTGAGCACTAGCGGGGCGTATTCTCGTCTTGCGGGCAAAAACTTTAGCTTCGGACGATCTCTATTCCTTTTATTAAAATTGTTCTTTAGTTTCAAGTGTAATATTTGTTTCTGTTCTTTGTTATAGTCTAGTTCAGAATTTTATTTGTAATACATGTGCAAGTACCGAATTATTCCAACACATTGGTGTGAATATATTTGATCCTAGAGTTTGGGATGGGTTAAATTCAAGAATGAGAGACTTGCTGAAAAAGGGCCTATAAGGGAAACTAACATAATATTTCCAAAAGATAATGTAGGTAGGCATTTCTCTTCCGAATACTATGTCCGTAAAATAAGAAATGGTGATTGTTATGATAGAAAGTGGTTGGTTTATTCAAAATAGTTAGATGAAGTCTTTTGTTTTTGTTGTAAGCTTTTCAAAGATGGTCGGTCAAAAAGTCAATTAGCAACTGAAGGTTTAAATTGTTGGAAACAACTTGGTCAAAGATTAAGCATTAATGAAAATAGTTCGGAATATTTCACTAATTTTAGAATTTGATGTGAGTTGAAATTGAGGTTGAATAAAAATCAAACACTTGATAGAGATTTGCTAGAATTAATAAAAAAAGATACCGATCATTGGAAAGATGTTTTGCATAGAATAATTGCTACCGTGAAATATTTAGCAACGTATAACATACCTTTTCGTGGGAGGAAGGAAAAACTTTTTCAAAAGTCTAATGGTAATTTTTGGGCTTCCTTCAAGCGATTTCCGAGTTTGATCCCGTTATGAAACAACATTTTCGTCTTATTGAAGGCAAAAAAATTCATTATCATTATATTAGCCATAAAATTCAAAATGAATTGATTGAAATATTGGCATACGAGGTAAAGAATGCAATCATAAAAAAGATCAAAGAAGCAAAATATTTTCCGGTTATTCTTGATTGTACTCCGGATGTAAGCCACAAATAACAAATGACTTTGATTATTAGATGTGTTGATATGTCAAGTTCGCCTGTTCAAGTAGAAGAGTTCTTTCTTGAGTTTTTAGTTGTAGAAGATACATCTGGTTTAGGACTTTTTAATGCATTACAAGATGTGTTGAAATCGCTTGATTTGGATATTAATTGTGTGCGGGGGCAAGGGTATGACAATGGGTCTAACATGAAAGGAAAACATCAAGGTGTGCAGAAAAGATTACTTGATATAAATCCTAGGGCCTTTTATATGCCACGCGGTTGTCATAGTCTTAATTTGGTTTTATGTGATATGGCAAGCTCTTGTTTCAAAGCGAAAAACTTTTTTGGTATTTGTAAAGCGATTTACAATGTGTTTTCTAATTCTACAAAAAGATGGATTGTGTTGTTAGAACATATTGATGATTTGACTTTGAAATCCTTATCTACTACTCGGTGAGAAAGCCATATTGAAAGTGTTAAATCCATCAAAACTCAAGTTGTCAAAATAAAAGATGCTTTAATACAATTGGCCGAGGTAACCGAGGATCATAAAATGTGTAGGATGCCACTTCTTTGGTTGATGGCGAGCTTTCAAGTTTTGATTTTATTGTTAGTTTGGTTATTTGGCATGAAATTTTGTATAGATTTATTTTGGTAAGTAAGAAATTACAATCTAAAGATATGATTCTTGATGTTGCCATTGAAATTCTCAAGGGATTAGTTGTCTTTTTTGAAAAAGATAGAGAAAATGGTTTTGCATGTGCTATAAATGAAGCAAAAGAAATTGCAAATGATATTGGAGTTGAGCCGGAATTTACTGCAAAACGTTCTTTCTCTCGAAAAAAATATTTTGATGAAATTTTAAATACCGAGAGAGAACAACAATCTGCTCAAGAGTGTTTTAGAACGGATTACTTTCTTGTTTTAGTTGATATGACTCTTTCTCAACTACGAACTAGATTTGAACAAATGCAAGAATTTGAATCTATTTTTGATTTCTTGTTTGATGGAAGAAAGTTAGTAACCTTACATGTTGATGAATTGAAGAAAAGTCGTGTGAATCTTGAACTATATTTAACAAATGGTGATGATTCTGATATATATGGGGAATATTTATTTATGGAGTTGCATGTTTTACAGAAAATGTTACCGGAAGAGGCATCTAAGAGTGGAAATCCTTGGACAGCAATACAAATTTTGGAGTTTGCAAAGAAGATGGACATGTTTACACATGCCTTGGTTGCTTATAGGATTCTGTTGACCGTACCCATCACTGTTGCATCCGCGGAAAGAAGCTTTTCGAAGTTAAAGTTGTTGAAGTCATATCTACGTTCTACTATGGGACAAGAAAGATTGAATGTGTTAGCAGTTTTGAGTATTGAGAGTAAGTTTTTAGCGGATGTTAATTTACTATGATAAAATAAAGGATACTTTAGCTTCAAAAATGCACGAAGGCATCGTTTTAAGTAATGTATTTTATGATCTATTATACAGGGTTTTGTTTTTTGTCCCTCTTGTTGTACTATTTTTATTTTTTTTAATAAAGATCCGGCTTGGAGATTAGCCGCCTAGTTTAACTAGGTTCTAAACCGGTTAAATTGTTTTTCTTTTTTGTAATATAGGAGCATTTTTTGTTTCGCCCAAAGTCTCGATAACTTCTTTTCTTCGTCTTTAAACTTCTCATCCTCCGTTTCGGCAGATCGTCCTACGCCGTGTGTTTGCAACTCGACCACATCGTAAGTTCAGATTCATTTTGCTTGTGCTGCAGCAATTTCTCCATCACCAAGGTAGTTTTCAGATTCATTTTGTGAAATGGGGTTTATATTTTGTGTTTGAATTTCCAGTTCTACGTAATTAATTTGAACGATTCAAAATGTACGTGTAATACACAGAAAATGAGTTACTTATAATTATATTTGGAGTTTCTCTATTTTGTCGAGGGTTCTAATTTGTGTTTCGATTAGATTCATCTTCTCCATCAGTTAGGTGAAGCTCGATTGACAGACGAGAGCAAAGAGGAAACATATTATTAATCTTCCTTTTTTGTACCAGATATATTTCCCCTTTTTCCATATTATAGTGCAGAACTTTCAGGGAAGTTACTGTAAAAGTGAACTTGATTTCTAATATGATAATTTAGGTGTCTATAAACCACGAAGAGTGGACTTGATTTCAGGGAAGTTACTGTAAAAGTGAACTTGATTTCTAATATGATCATACATCCAAAACTCATATTTTGAACTTCTTAAAAGCTGTACTTTCTTTAGTGAATCATTTTAAAAGCAAATTGTTGACGAACTCCAATTCACCATCCCACTCTGAAGTGTGTAGATGATTGGAGACGATGCTTAATTGGCTGAATTTATTAGTTGGTCTCATTTTTGTGGTTATTCTTATTATGTAAGCAGATTCGTTTATGTAGAAAGCGAATTTGAATTTATTTTCAGCTTTTTCCTTCTAATTGTTAACCTTATAAGTTGACAAGGCTAATGTTGTTTCTTGATCAGTAAGCTATAAGAGTGTAGGACCATATTTGGCTGTTTCTGATTTTGAGCTGCTGATGAATGTATCTGTCCAAGATTTTCACTGCTTTTCACTTTTTTAATATGCTCTGTTTGGATTATACCAGCATTTAATTGAATCAATGGCAGTATTCATGCTTTATATTACAGAGTTTTCTAAAAATAAATTGAGATTTATAAATTCTTAACAACGAAAAAGTATTATAAAGCATTATGTAAATTTTTTAAAATTGTATATATGATCTATGTAATATAATGCTTGAATTCGATAACTTAGCTTCAAAATTTCTATTTGCTGGATTTGGTTGAATCTTGAGATTTATAAGAATAAATAGAAATTTGTAAATTCTTAAACCAAAAAAGTATTATAAAGCATTATGTAAAGTTTTAAACTTTTACAATTTACGAGAGTTTTAGGTGAATTTAAAGTGAAAGAAGCACAATGCCAATGCACAGTTATATGGTAAAGAAATAATTGCTCAGGGTGAGTGACCATATTTTTTTTTAAAAAAAAAGAGGGAACTGACGAAGCAATGGTTAAACCATATTAAAATGGGGCTATTAATGTAACTTTACTGAAAGATATTTAGATAAATAAACAAAGATTTAAGTCTTCAAGTTGAAAATGTAAATATTGATGTTATTTCGGCTTAGCGTTATTTGTGATCCTAGCTGGGCCTTGTGTGTTATACTGGCTTTATGGATATTAATAAAGGTTCTTGTTGCCTAAAAAATAAAAATAAAAATTATGACGGCCCATTTTTTGGGGAGTTCACTCAGGCTCCAGAGAGCCGTCACTGATTAAAGGATGGCATAATTGATGATGAAACTTGGTGCTCCACAATCATATAGTTACAGGATGTCATTGCAACCTTCCTCTCCATCTGCATGGAGAAATTGTACTTCCTCGATTAGCGTCAGGCTCATCTTTGCCCCGAATTTAACCTACAAGCTGAAGAAAAGCAAAGTAACAACAAAAATATACGATTTTGGTATGTTTTCTCTTTCCCTTGCTATACATACACTATTAGACTGCGTCTATACCATAAATTCCCACTTTAATAAGATTGGAATGAAAGGAGTTGATTTGCCAAAATTGAATTATTATTAAAAAATTCAGACATGTGCCTTTTTGTTTTAAATAAAAAAACAAAAATATCTGCAGTGAAGAAAACATTCCCAACCGGTGATTATATGTATTTTATTATGTGCTTCTTGTGTATTTATGTTTTATGCTAATTCAGTCCTCTCGGGATAGTCTCTTGGGTAACTTTCAGGGTAGTCTTAGATTTTTGCCCGCATTTGTGGTTGTTGCTAGTGCTCTTATCCTTGCTTTTCAGGTTTCTGTTTCTCGTGTTTGGAGTCTATATATGGATGGATGTTTCCCTCTTATGATTGTAATTGCTTTTGCGGTGAAATGAAACGAATATTAGGGACGAAAAAAAAGTTTAATAATGGACTTTCTTTGTTTTTTCTATTGCGCTAAAGCTGTCCGTCTCATTTATGAATTCTCTATATCTTGCAATATTTGAGTTTTCATTTGTTATTTTACACTGTTTTCTTGTTCTGTAAAGCAAAAGAACCTGCATATGATAAATCATTATCTCGAGTCGCGATGCCGGGAAGCCTTGGTATTAGAATCCATAATGCGCCTTTGGCGCATTCTGTGCCTGCTTTTGGAATCACCTCTATTATTGGCCGTGGCGAACACTGGAAGATGCAGTTGTCGCGATTCCTGAGTTTCATCAATTTCATGTAATTGGTGATAGAACTACTATTCCATTAAGTCATTTGGCAGCGTCCTTTTTTGGAGTCTATGATGGGCATGGAGGCTCTCAGGTATAATCATGTCCACATACATAATTTGTATCGAAGTTAGTCCGACGTGCTTGATCTGAAAGGAGCTTTATGTTTGGTTTAGGTTGCAAATTATTGTCGGGACCGCTTACATTTTGCTTTGGCAGAGGAGTTGGAAGAGGAAGTTATTATTGCCAACATGAATGACACAAGTAAGGTCCCTGGTGAAGAAGTATGGAGGCGAGTATTCACCAAATGTTTTCGTAGGGTTGATGATGAGGTTGGAGGAAAAGTTGGAGTTGGGCCTCATGTTGCTCCTTCAACTGTCGGATCAACTTCTGTTGTTGCTATAGTTTGTCCAACATACATTGTAGTTGCCAATTGTGGTGATTCAAGGGCAGTTCTAAAACGTGATCGAGAATCCATAGCGCTATCAGTGGATCATAATGTAAGAATTTCAGCATAATCTTATAGCAAGACGTGATTAGTGAATATTGACTTGTTTTGCTTCTTTATTATTGTTTTTATTTTGTGTATTGCAATTCGCTAAACAATCTATATATGGGGTGTTTAGTATATGCTGGATTGGACATGAGTGGAAAGAGAAATCTGGCTATGTTGACTATGCAGAGTTCAGTCAGATACTGCATATCTTGTATAGCTAATTTCATTTTCTTCCACCAATTAGGTAACTCGAGAAGATGAATATGCAAGAATTGAAGCGGCTGGTGGCAAGGTAATAAAATGGAATCCTGGCGATGGCGAATGTGGGGTTCTTAGAAAATGTGATGACAATGGTAATTCTAGGTCTCTTGCTATGTCTCGAGCAATTGGTAAGTGCTACATTTTTTTTTAAATTCTTGTTCTTACCCCCTCCGTTTTGAAGATCTCTTTTCCTTTCCTTTTTTAGATCGAATTTTCTTGATGGTGTTGTAGGGGATCGATATTTTAAACCATGGGTCATTCCCGATCCTGAAGTAAAGATCATCCCTCGAACAAAAGGAGATAGATGCCTTGTTCTAGCTAGTGATGGTTTGTGGGACGTGATGACGAATGACGATGTTTGTGATACAGCTTCTGAGAGGATTCTCAATTGGTATGCAAGAAACGGCCACAGACTACCTACTGATGGAGGAGTTGATTTGGCTTCTCGTTATGCTGCTGAGTATTTGGCACACCGCGCTTACGAAAAATCAAGTAAAGACAACATTAGCGTAGTGGTGGTTGATTTGGAATCCATATAATATTTTTTAATATTATTTTGTATTCTCACCTTAGTTTGAAGCGTTAACTAGTTTTTTTTTTTTTTCCAACGTGTTAACTACTTGTTGAATTGGGGATTAATACTTTCTTCTTGAAATAGTCATTAATTTATGCTATATAATTAGTGGATGTTACCTTTTATTTCTGACAAAATTAGTTTCTTGCTCCAAACATGAAATTTTCTACTCTGTAGTGTGCACGAGAAGGTATGGGACAAAAAGATTGTGTCCAACTTGAAAAGTTGGGGATTGCAAGTGTGAAAGATTTTTTTCTTAGTTATTGAGAAAAGTACTCTGCAAAAATACCCTCAATTTCAAGTTATTTACAACAATTTTCGAGATAAGATTGGATGATTTCTTTTACTTGGGAAATTGTGTTAATTTTTGAGATGCTAGGTATCCAAGATCTAGAAAAAAAAAAATAGAAACAAGATTGTGTCAAAAATAAGGCATTGGGAATCAGTGTAAAAAAAACCCATAAAAAAGTGACTAGTAACAGACGATGAAACTTTTGAAGTTCAATATGTTATATAATTTCACGAAATTTTGGGTGACACTGGCAAAATTAATCCGTATGAAAGAATGATAAACTTACAATTCTTATAATAAATTCTAAAGTACACCAAGTCTAGAGAGAGGTTGAGACCTAATTGAATAGAGCAGCGAATTAAAAAAAGTATATATTTTTGGATGTTTTTTTTTTTTTTTTTTTGCATGAATTGTGACTCACTAAGAATTGGAGCGAGTGGAAGGAACAACGGGAGTTCTCATTTATGATTAACTTTTTTTTTTAAATCATGAAAATAAATAGAAATGGAAAAAGAGTTCACGAAATCCATGACAATCCGAGGTAAGAGATTAAAATTTTACAAGAAAGTTGAATGTAATTTTATAGAAATCCGTTGAATTCATTGTATTATAAGGAGGGTGTTCTCAACATGGAATTTTATGAATTTTAGAAATTCATACAATTTTATTTGTTCTCAATTTAGAATTTTACAGATTACATATAAATCCAGAGTTCCCAATTCGGAATTCCATAAAAATCCGGAGTTCTCAAGTTCTTATGGATTTCTATGAATTCTTATGGATTTTAAATATAGAAATTGACTTATAATTTTCCACTAAAAATCCAACCACTTACCCTCAGATTCTCATGGAATTCATAATTTGTTTTAATAAAAAAGTTCAACTAATTTTTCTAAATTGAATAATCAATGAAAATTCATAATCATAACTCCAGAAAACCCATTTTTTCACTATATAATTTTCAGATAAATAAATCACATTCAGTTTGTGCAAAATAAAATTGAAATGGCACCCAACTTGTGTTCGCCGATTACCTTTGTGGAAGTAAAAGCAACTATGTGGGCTAGTCATCCATTCAAAGCACCGAGGCCGGACGGTTTACAGATACATTTCTATCAGAAGTGCTGGGATGTGGTTGGTACTTCTGTTTTTGAGTTTGTTCATACAGCTTTTGAAGATGGTAAATTTGATCGCAAACTATGTGAAGCGTTTATTTGTTTGATTCCTAAGGTGACAAATCCAAATGTTATCTTGCAATACAGACCGATCGCTGTTTGTAATGTCTTATACAAGTTTATTACAAAGTGTGTCACTCTTAGACTCCGAGATATCATGCCAGATATTATCTGTCTCTGTCAGTCAAGCTTCATCCGTGGAAGAAGCACACAAGATAATATTTCTGTCATGCACGAAATCTTACATTCACTGCGGTCAAAAAAGAAGAATAAGGTCGAATCGATTATTCTGAAACTGGACCTCGAGAATGTGTATGATAAGGTTAGTTGGAATATTTTGGAAGATACTCTCCTTGCCTTTAACTTTCCAATTAAGCTTGTGATGCTGATCATGTTTTGTGTACGTAATGCGTCACACGGATTTTATGAAATGGCGAACCTCTTGAAACTTCTGTACATGGATGTGGTTTAAGACAGGGTGACCCCCTCTCGCCTTATCTCTTTGTTCTTTGTGTTGAAAGATTAGGTTCCATGATTTTGGAACATGTTGATCGAAAATTGTGGAAACCTCTGATTCCATGTCGTCAAGGCCCCAAATTCTCGCATTTATTTTTTGCAGATGATGTTATACTTACGGGGGAGGCGAGTATGCGGCAAGCTCGGATTATAAAGGCCGTACTTGATCGATTCTGTGGCTGTTCTGGACTGAATCTCAACCCAACGAAATCGAAAATCTATTTTTCTAAATCTGGTGGTTCTGGGCTTAAGCGAAGCATCTCAGAGTTCTTGGGGTTCCAACAAACGTTAAACCTTGGAAAATACTTAGGTATCCAGTTGTCCCATGGTAGACCATCTCGAGAAGCTCACAGACTTATTTTTGAAAAGATCTTACAGCGCTTTGAAGGGTAGAAGACTAAATTTCTTTCACTCGCAGGGCGGGTCACTCTTATACAAGTTGTTGCCACCGCAATTCCTATTTACACCATGCAATCGACATGGCTACATAAAAATGTCTGCTCTAAGATGGATCAATTAAATAGGAATGTCCTGTGGTCGTCTGATCATTCCAAGAGAAAAATTCATCTAGTAGGTTGGGATTGGGCCACACTTCAAAAGAGTGAGGGTGGACTTGGTATTCGATCGTCAAGGCAAAATAATGAAGCACTTCTTGCAAAGCTGTCATGGAGGGTTCTATGAGAGGAAACGACGATCTGGTCAAATCTTGTGGCCAAGAAATATCTGAAGCATAAACAATTGCTTCACTATATTTCTAAATCGGGTGATAGTGCAGCATGGAAAGGTATTGTCAAGTGCTCCCAACTTCTTAAAAGCAAGTTTACTTGGAAAATTGGCTTTTCCTTTTGGTTTTGTTATAATAAGGCCCAAATGAATTTTATATTACTGGGCCCATTTTGGACATTTTTTAAGTAAGTGCAGCCCAGCCCAGCACTTAATCCCCTCACCCAGCCTGGATTCTAGATCTTTCCTGGCTTTTAATCCCGGGCGTCCATCTGGTCGGTCCCATCTCAACCGTCCATTGCCCTTATAAAAGCCCTCCCTGTTGTAACCCTAACTCACTTCTCCCATATCTTTTCTCTCTCTTCCCTCTTGTCTTCTCCGCCTCCTTTGATGGGGATCTATTCTCCTTCCCGTTGCGACCGGCATATCGGTTCTGATTTGAACGGGAATCGAAACCCTTATCAGATTAATGATAAGTTGGCTTCGATTCCCCAAGAATCGCGAGACTTCTGTTTCCTTTCTTTTCTATTTATACCTTCCTGAGTGCAGAGTTGAGAGACACGAAAAAATCTTCTGTGAGAACAAAAAGCATAAATATCTTTATGAGTTTCTAAGTGAAAATAATTTCGATTCTGTGCGATAAGAAATTTCTGAGTGAAAATTTTTGAGTTCTCTTTGGGTTTTTTCTGTTCGGGTGATTTTTGAAACCGTTGGGTATCTTGGGATTACTGTTGGACTGTTGGTTGCTGACTTCCAGTGAGCACTGGACGTGGGTATACGAGAGTGGAGGACTGAACCGACTCGTGTTCGTCTCTTTCACCACCTTCACCTCTGGATATTTTCAGATCTTTCGTGATCTGCTCGGTTTGATCTTTTACTTGTTAATTTTTGGCCTGCGGTTTCTGCTTCCAGTTCTTAATAATTTTTACCATTAATCTATAAACATTAATCCCCAAATCCCTATTACCATAGGTCCTTTATTTGTAATTTGTTTACTATTGAGTTGTGTAAATTTATGTATTCCGAATAGATACCCTACAGGTTTGATATCTGGTTGGGATCCACCAGCCTTGCAAAACATGTTCGTGATATCTATGATGGTAAGTGGCATTTGATGACATTCAAACTCAATTAGATGAAGAGATTATGAATAAAATTGAGGGTTTTATACCACCGTTGGGTGATCAACAAGATGTCGTTAGTTGGGCGGCTTCATCTTCAGGAACGTTTAGATGCAAATCGGCCTATAACACATTACAAGTGCTTTATGGACAATCAAACTCCCCACAGTATAATTTCAAATGGGTTTGGAACAACAAAGTTAACAATAAACTTACGCACTTCATTTGGCTTTGCTCTCTGGACCGTTTAGTAACCAATGTGCTTAGGTGGAGCCGTGGTTTTACTACAGAGGCAACATGCGATTTATGTATGGCGGAAAAATAGAATTTTATCCATATGTTAAGACATTGCACAACTGCTAGAGAGTTGTGGTTTGAACTGTTGGATGAGCATAATTTGATGAAGCTCGATGAACCTGCTAATGTTTACTGGATAAAAGAGAATATGGCAGGAATTGAAATTCTGCCAAAATTTTGAAATTCCGCGAGTTGGAGTCAAATTTTTTTCGGCGGCGATTTGGCATTTGTGGTGTTAGAAAAAATACGACTAACGTCACGTCACAACGAAAATGCGAAACCTCGTTTGACAATTTCCCACTCTTCGATTGTAACTTCGTGGTTACCGACGAGTAGAGCACACAATTACAACTCGAAAAAAACAATACAAATGATATACCAAAAGCGATAAATAACAAGACACAATTTTAGCGTGGAAAACCCCTCAAGACGAGAGTAAAAACCACGGGACCGAAGCTGCTTAAATCCACTAACACCAATACACAATACACAATCGTTCCTAGTACAAACTAGAGGTATACAACAATTATCAAATACTCGGTAATAAATATTTTTCAAGTATTTGGAATACAACAACAATAACAAGATCGAGAAAAGGAAATACCAAAATAGCTTATACAAAAAGCTAATAAAAATACCCGAATCTCCGGACTCAAACCCTCGATCTACTCCGGTGAAAAGATTTGCCCAATAGCTACCAAACTCTTGTCAAATAATCACGACTATCCGATCGATATATCTCCGGGAAATCACACAAGTATTTTTCTCTCCTCTTTTCTCTCTTGAATCTCTCTTGTCTCTCTCTAAAATGTGTAGATGTTGTAATGAATAATCCCGCAAGAAAATGCTGATAAAAGGTACCCATTTGCAAAGTTGACCCGTATGCCGCGGCCCGGCCAAAGTGTGCCGTGGCACACACAAAAAAGCTGCCTAATTTTTTCGGCAGGGGCCGCTGAGTGAGCCGCGGCCCAGAGTACAGGCCACTAGGCCACTTCCAGCAAAAGCAGGCGGGGCCGCGGCACGCAAGGGATGAGCCGCGGCCCACAGTACAGAAAGTTGAGGACTTATTTTTCTAGCTGATGTTCTGCGGCCCGGAGTCTTGTGCCGTGGCCCGAAGTCCAGTCGGCTCCGAAAAAGCCTATATTTCGGAAATGACTCCTACAAATCTCCCCCTTTCCGGAATATAGGAAGAGTTCGCCATCCCGGCGATCGAACAACACACTTTCACCTTCTCCCTACTCAACGCCTTGGTTAACATATCGGAAATA
The DNA here is from genome assembly GCA_033398695.1 of Orobanche coerulescens. Taxonomy (NCBI): domain Eukaryota; kingdom Viridiplantae; phylum Streptophyta; class Magnoliopsida; order Lamiales; family Orobanchaceae; genus Orobanche; species Orobanche coerulescens. The sequence continues at coordinate 141,518,118 of CM065815.1, read as the reverse complement.
TTATCATCGGTATGAACTTTATCATGTTCAAATAAACCATCCTCCAATGCATCTCGGATCCAATGGTACCTCACATTGATATGCTTTGTTCTCTTGTGAAAAGTCGCATTCTTAGCCAAATGAATCGCACTTTGACTATCACAAAGAACCACGTAACGTCGCTGTCGGAAGCCTAGCTCTCGTAAAAACATTTTTAACCATAAGAGCTCTTTACTCGCTTTCATCGCCGCAATATACTCGGCCTCCGTTGTAGATAAGGCAATGCACTTTTTCAATCTTGATTGCCATGACACGGCTCCCCCAGCAAATGTCATCAAATAACCGAAAGTGGATTTTCGGTTATCTTCATTACTGGCCATATCCGAATCAGAATAACCAACAAGCATTGCTTTCCTATTTCCAAACGTAATCCCCAATTTGGAAGTACCCGTAAATATCTAAATATTCATTTTATGGCTTCTCAATGCTTCTTTCTCGGATTCGATAGAAACCGGCTCACCACTCCAACGACATGAGCAATGTCGGGCCTAGTACATACCATAGCGTACATCAAACTCCCGACCGCCGACGCATAAGGAATTTTATCCATATCCTCAATCTCCTCCTTCGTCTTAGGGCAATCCTTGCTTGTCAATTTAAAATTGTTAGTAAGAGGCGAACTAACAACTTTAGCTTTGTCCATGTTGAAGCGTTTAAGAACCTTCTCGATATATTGCTCTTGCGACATGTGTAATTTCCGGGCTGCTCTATCCCGAGTAATTCTTATCCCAAGAATTTGTTTAGCCGCCCCCAAGTCTTTCATGGCAAAAGACTTATTCAATTCTTTCTTCAAGTTGGCAATCCTCTCGGCATTCTTGCCAACGATGAACATGTTATCCACATAAAGCAATAAGATGATAAAATCATCATCTCCAAATTTCTTGAAAAGTACCTAATGGTCGAGAGTCGTCTTCCGGTAGCCTTGCTCCCCCATAAACGACTCAAACTTCTTATACCATTGTCGTGGTGCTTGCTTCAATCCGTATAAACTCTTCCGGAGTTTACACACATAATCCTCTTTTCCTTCGACCTCAAATCCTTCCGGTTGCTTCATATAAATTTCTTTGTCAAGGTCTCCGTGAAGAAATGCCGTCTTGAGATCCATTTGCTCGACCTCAAGATCAAGGCTAGCCGCAATACCACGTACAAAACGAATCGATCCTATCTTCACAACCGGAGAAAAAATATCGTCAAAATCAATGCCCTTCTTTTGACTAAATCCTTTCACTAGGAGTCTAGCTTTGTATCGGGGCAACAAAGTGTGCTCTTCCAACTTCACTCTATACACCCATTTGTTCCTCAAAGCTCTCTTGCCTTTCGACAACTTTACCAACTCGTACGTTTTATTCTCATGCAAGGAACTCATTTCGTCTTGCATGGCATCCATCCACTCTTTCTTCTTTTCATCCTCCATAGCCTCCGCAAAATATTCAGGCTCTCCCTCGTCGGTGAGTAAAACATACTCATCGGCCGAATAACGAGTGGAGGGATGATGGTCCCTCGTCGACCGCCTATGTGGAATAAACGATGGCATATTCGTCATGGGTAGCTTGGGATGAGCTCCATCGATGTCATATTGTCTCAACTCATCGTTGTCACCGGCATCATGTTGTTCATCATTTTGGACATCCTCTCCACCGGGTGTCTCAACATGTTGTGGAGGAACGGGGTCCAAATTAATCAGATCATAGTCGTGTTGCGGAGCCGACTCTCTATTCTCAACATCTTTCATCTTTTGATCTTCAACAAAAACAATGTCTCGTGACCGAACAAGCCTTTTTGTCCCCGGGTCATATAATCCATACCCGAACTCATCAAGCCCGTAACTAATAAAAATACACGGCTTAGTCTTGGAATCAAGCTTCGACCTCTCATCATTCAGAATGTGAACAAAGGCTTTACATCCGAAGACCCTTAAGTGGCGGTATGAAATGTCTTTACCGCTCCACACTTTATCTGAGACATCGAACTCCGAAGGAACACACGGAATCAAATTAATAACATGAACCACCGTGTTCAAAGCTTCCCCCCAAAATGACTTTGGCAATCCGGCATGTGAAAGCAAACATCGAGCTCTCTCGACCAAAGTCCGATTCATTCTCTCCGCCAAGCCATTGAGTTGCGGAGTCTTCGGGGGTATCTTTTGATGTCGGATCCCTTGTTCTCGACAATATTCATCAAAGGGCCCGATGTATTCTCCACCATTGTCCGTCCGAATACACTTTAATTTTTGCCGGTCTCTCTTTCCACTGAGGCATGAAATTGTTTGAAAGTATCTAACACTTGATCTTTGGTATTCAAGGTATATGCCCGCACCTTCCTCGAGTGATCGTCGATGAATGTGACAAAGTATCGGCAACCACCGAGCGTCCTAGTCTTCATAGGACTAGAAACATCGGAATGAACAAGATCAAGCACATTTTCCTTCCATGAAGGAGTATGACTCTTAAAAGTAACTCTTCTTTGCTTCCCAGCTAGACAATGAGAGCATCTTTTAAGGTGTACCTTGTGAACCCCGGACAAAACCTCCTTCTTCGACAATAGCACCATTCCTTTTTCGCTCGTGTGACCGAGCCTCTTATGCCATAGCTCGGCCATGTCATTATTGTCGATTGTGTTCACGGAATTAGTCGTGACCTTCAGAAGTGTCACGTACAATTTCCCTTCCTTTTTTTCTCGACCGAAAATCAAGGAACCTCGAGTGAGTTTCCACACTCCCTTGCCAAAACCACTATGATAACAATTATCATCGATTAAACCAAGGACATCAATTAAGCCTCATATCCGTAACATGTTTTACATTCTGTAAACAAGTTCCGGTGTTGTTGGGAAAAACAATAACCCTGTATCGAATCAGCCGGGATACCCGATCCCTGTATCGATTGTTATTTGTTATTGAGAAGGTTTTGACATATATGCCAAATATACAGTAAGGAAACTGTATCGAGGATTCAAGGCTTTATCCTATATCGAAAACCTGCCTCGAATCAGCATCAGTGAAGCTCGTCAGTACAGCAAGAAGACTTGCAAAAGATCAAGTATGGAAACTGTCTCGATGCCCTAAATACAGTCATCTTCCATACAGTTCACAAAAGGACAAGAAAGAACACAAGACAAGTCCCGTTGAACAAAGAAGTATTTAAATACTCAAGGATAAAGTATTTAAATACTGTCAGTCTTCAGATCTTCAGAATCCCGCGAAATCCGGATCATGTCATATTCCCGTTGAAGGAAATCTTATTCAAACGGACATCTCAACGGATACTTTCTTCAGAGGCTATATATATCCTTGAAGACATTGAAGATTAGTTACAAGTGATCAATCAACTGAACGAACTCAAGTGACATAACTCACAAAATCTATCAAAGTTATCATCTGAGCAAACATATCTCTAGAGCATACTGCAAGTTAGAACGAAAGAGATATACAGTGCTCAACATCAAGAACAGCTATCATCAGCTCAAGAACGTGATATTCAAAGTCACTGTTTACTTGGTTACCTACCTTTACCTCTGCGTAAAAACCGAGCTCGTGTGAACTCAACAAGTTATTCGACTGTGTGGGACGAATAAGGACGAAGCTTTGGAACCGTGTGTGAAGAAGCTAGTCAAGAAGGAAGCTTTAACCAACTGCGTGTGAACGGTTGAAAGCGACATTCTTTGTATCAATCTGTGTGAACGATACAAGGATAGGTTTGTTTATAATTACGTAGTTGTGTACGCAGAATTATATAATAAACTTTTACTCCCGTGTGGAGGACCTGGACGTAGAGGTTTACCTCGAACCACTTAAATTAATGTGTTATTTACCTTCGCTTATCGCTTGAAATAACTGTGATATATTAAGTATACACCTAATACGTCGTTGTCGTATCCACGGCAACTAATCGTATCCAAGACTTCCGCTACGCACTCGTATTTAGATTCCATACGCTTTGTTGTTTAAACGATTTCCCAAATCGTATCCAAGATACTTAAGTGGCCAACAAGTGGTATCGGAGCGGTTGATTCTAAAAAGAATCGGTCGTATTTCTTTTAACCGAATCGATTCAAATCACTTATTTTCAAAACAGCTTTCTTTCATTCCTATATTATCGGTATGGATACTTCTATGATTAACAAAGTCCCTATGTTCTCTATTAACGAATTTGACGATCGAGAATTAGAATGGAAGCTCATCTTGCAAAGAATGCACGAAGAGATGATTTTTGTTATACAGGATGGTCCGATCAAGATCATGAAGGTCAATCCAGCCGCAAGGATTGAGGGCCAAGCCCATGCTGAAATGCTCGAGAAAGAACGCGAGCAATGGACAACCGATGAAAGGAAGCGAGCAAATCTCGACAACGTGGCTAAGAACGCGTTATTTGTCACTCTTGACAAAGGCACGTTCTCAAAGGTAAAGAGCTGCAAAACAGCCAAAGAAATCTGGGATAAACTCAAGTTAATTTGTGAGGGAACTGAGCTCTCAAAAGAAAACAAGATTTCAAAACTTACTCAGCAATTTGAATCTTTTGAAATGAAACCAACGGAAACACTTGAGGAACTTGACCTCAGATTTACTGGTATTGTTGGTGAACTTGAAGCGTTGGGCAAAATTTACACCCAAAAGGAGAAGAACTTAAAAATTTTCAGATCTCTCCCACCGATGGGACATTAAGACCACAAACATGCGTGTATCCTTTAATCTTAATGCTATATCCTCTTTTGATCTGTTCTCTGAACTTAAAGAATTTGAGTATGACATTGATGTAAGAGAGAAAGTCAAGAATCTCCTTCAAAAGTCACGACTCTCTTGTATCAGACGAACTCGACACAGCATGCCTAGCTCGTCAAGCCCTGGCCACAAGAGCGCTGATGGACGATTTACATCCTGTCACAAGATGAAATGGCGCTTCTAATGCATAAATTCAAAAAGTTCATTAAACACTGAAAGACTCCTACTGTGCCCAAACTCACAACAAGGTAAGTACCGAAACATCATCTGGTGATGCTAACCTGTGCTATAACTGCAGGAAACCAGGCCATTATGCAAACAAATGTCCTCATCCCAAAGTCCAAAGATTGCCTGAGGCCGAGCAGCAAGAGAGAGATGAAAGAAGACGTGCTTGGAAAGACAAGCTCAAGGCCCTGATCGGAGAATCAGAAGCCTCCCCCACACCATCCAAATCAGCAGAATGTCTTCAGGTGGTCACTGAAAGTGATTCATCTGACGATGAGTTCGATGATAAAGCATACATGTGCTTTATGGCCAAAGATGTTCCAGAAGGTGAAGACAGCGACGATGAGGTAAGTTCAACCTCAGTTATTCCACCTAATGCATCTCATACTTTCGAAAATATGATGAATGAATTCAAAACCATTCAAAAGGCCCATGAGACTCTAAAAACTGAGAATATACAGCTTCAACTAACAAATCTAGAGCTGAAAGATGAAAATGACTTGCTGAAAATAAACTATGAAAATATGTCTCTTGACTGTGAAACCAGCAAGGTCGATTTTGAAAAACTCATGGAGAGCAATCATCAACTTGCTCATGAACTAAATGAGGTTAAAACCCATAATGAGAGCAAGACAAATGATTTGGTTCTACTACAAACCAAAATTACAACTCTCGAGAAGCGAGAAACTGAACTTGAGACCATTCTGAAGTCTTTTGAAAAATCGTCCAAAAGAATGGAAGAAATCCTGAGCACTGGGCAACATGCTCATGATAAAAGTGGCTTAGGATACAGCTCAGTTCGAATAAAGGAAAACTAGTACTTGTGTTCGTCAAGAGTGTGGAACACATTCTGAATCAAGATACTCCTAGTCCCATAAAGGAACTTGCTGCATCGAGAAACCGAAGGCGTCGCCATTCCGCCTCCACAACTCTACTATTCGAGACAGTGGAACCAACAACCACTCGAAGGCGTAATCTACATGCTCCACAAGCATATCATCAAAGCCGACACTATTCGTAAAGACGGTATCCAACCACCAAAGGCCCGCACAACAAGACACTCGATAAAGGCGCCTAGGTATTGGATACAGGAGCCCCGTTATCCCTCAAGACAGCAGATGCGATTCAAGATCAACAACAAAGATTGGGAATCCAACCGGAGACCCGTAAGACAAGTCGTTAGGCCTAAGAAAATGGCTCCACCTCCTAGACGGCACTCAGATCGGAATAATAATAATAACCCCGAATTTTACATGCATAATAATTATCGTGATTATAACAACTACGGATATGCCCCGTAGATACCGCAATCTTATCGAATACATCCTACAAGAAACCAATTGCTGTCAGAAAACTGGTACCTAAAGGAACTAACATATATGGACCCAAAAATCAAAGGGGACCTAAATCTACCTAATTTCTTTGTTACAGGACATTCTAGAGGAGGATACCTGGTACTTCGATAGTGGATGCTCTCATCACATGACTGGACATAGGAGCAAGCTATCTGATTTTGTAGAAGGTCGCGGTCCAAAAGTTCGCTTCGGTGATAAGTCTAAAGGAAGAACAAGAGGGAAAGGAAACCTACTTGTCGGGAAATTCAAGGTCACCGATGTTGCATAAGTTGAAGGCTTACAATATAATCTACTTAGTATTAGCCAGTTCTGTGATAAACAGTTCTCGGTGAAGTTCTATATAGATCGCTGTAGAGTCAAGAACACTCAAACCAAGGAAGTTGTGCTTACAGGAAGCAGATCAGGTAATATGTACATTGCTGACTGGAAGCCTATGAGCTCCTCAATTCCATGTTTTGTTGCCAAAGGCACTGCAGATCTTAGCTGGCTATGGCACAAGAGGATGTCTCACGTCAACTTCAAGACGATCAACAAGCTTTCAAGACAGGGTATGGTTAGAGGTTTGCCGGATGTGTCATTCAAGAAGGACAACGTCTGCGGTCCATGCCGTAAAGGCAAGCAAATCAAGTCAACCCTGAAAAGCAAATCCTCCCTTTCAACCCAAAGAGTGTTGGAAATGCTACACATGGATCTCTACTGTCCTGTAGACCCAGTAAGTTTGGGAGGTAAGAAATATTGCATGGTTGTTGTTGATGATTATTCCAGTTATGCTTGGACGATCTTTCTTAGCAAGAAGAAGGAAACAACATTAAGGCCGCCCGAGCTCCCGAGGATGTTGCGTAATAAAAAGCATCGAGTATCGTGTGCATTCGTTCCGACAGAGGTACCGAATTTACTAACCGCTTTATAGAGCAATACTGTTCGGAGAATGGCATACAAAGACGAATACTCACCGCCCGTACACCTCAACAAAATGGTGTTGCCGAGCGAAAGAATAGGACGTTGAAAGAAGCAACAAGGACAATGATTGCCGCAAGCAAATTGCCACAGCGTTTCGGGTGAAGCAACCAATAGAGCGTGCTACACTCAAAACCGCCGTATCGTCAACAAGCACCACAACAAAACAACTTACGAGGTATGGAATAACAAAACTCCATTAGTTTCGTACTTTCACATTTTTGGATGCAGTGTTATGTTTTGAACAATGGGAAGGACCAACTTAGAACCTTTGATGAAAAATCGATGAAGGAATATTCGTAGGATACTCCTCCGTCAAAGAAAGCTTTAATCTTTAATAAAAGGAGGTGACGATCGAGGAATCGGTTCATGTAGTGTTCGACGAACCACACCATGACCCTACAGGAGTAGATAATATCACTCAGACATTCACCATCTATCTATCTTGGATCCACCTACACCCATAGAACCCGTAGTTGATTTAGAAATCAACCCCGCACTGTAAGAATCGATGTGGATGAAGCCGACGCTATTCAAGTCAAGCCGTACCCACGAAACTTTCGATACAAGACGGGATCCTGAACTAGAACCCGACCGAAGATGGTTGAGAGATCACCCGCAAGAGCCGATCATTGGAAACATTAATGCGGTGTTTCTACTCGTAGGAGAATACAGAGTACACAAGGAAATGTACTTTGTGCACAAGAAGAATCTAATGTCAAGTCTCACAGCTTCGAATGGAAATCTCAATCCGAACTTAGGAGACTCAATATTTACACTATCGCCGTATTCTTAGCCCAAATCAACTGTTTCGACCATAGACGCTCTTAACAACTCTCATTGGATAACATCTATGGAAGAAGAGCTTAACGGTTTCAAAGAAATAATGTATGGTATCTTGTACCCAGACCGACACACCAATCGGTTATAGGAACCAAATGGGTATTTCAAACAAAAAGGATGGAAATGGACTTATCATAAGGAACAAATCCAGACTAGTAGCACAAGGCTATTGTCGGGAAGAAGGAATCGACTATGATGAAACCTTCGCCCCTGTAGCGAGACTAGAAGCCATTAGGATATTTTTAGCCTTTGCCGCCCATAAGAGTTTTATCGTATACCAAATGGACGTCAAGAGTGCTTTCCTGAATGGAGAGCTTACGAAGAAGTTTATGTTGAACAACCACCGTGGTTTGCCAACACAGACGGTATCGATCTAGTTTACAGGCTAAGGAAAGCCCCGCACGGACTTAAACAAGCCCCTAGAGCCTGGTATGAAACCCCGTCCCAAGATCTAATCAACAATGGATTTGAGAAAGGTGCGTCGACAAAACCTTGTTCAAGATACAGAAGGTGATGACCTTCTAATGGTACAAATCTATGTCGATGATATTATTTTTGGTTCAACTAACCTTGCTCTATGTCGAGGTTCTCACATCTCATGCAAAGCAAATTTGAAATGAGTATGATGGGGAACTTAGTTATTTCCTAGGTTTGGTGTAAAGCAGTTGCCTACAGGAATATTCATCAACCAGAGAAATACAGCAAGGAGCTTCTCAACAAATTTGGAATGAACAATTCCAAATCTTCGCTAACCCCATGAGCACTTCCGTGCAAATTAGTGCCGATGAAGCCGGAAATCCGTTTGACCAATCACTCTACAGAATCTCATCGGTTCGCTCCTGTACCTAACGGCTAGCAGCCCGATATCCAGCTTTGTTGGAGTGTGCGAGATACCAAGTTGCACCTAAGGAATCACACTTCAATACACTAAACGAATCGAAATACGTTAAAGGAACAATCGATGCAGATCGTGGTATCCTAAGGAAGGCGGATTCGATTTAGTTGGATACACGACTCGGATCTCGGAGGTCGCAAGCTAGATAGGAAGAGTACAAGCGGAACTTGTCACTTTCTGACCTAGACTCGTATCTTGGTTCAAGAAGAAGCAATTGGCAAATTCTCTTTCCACGGCCGAATCGTAGTACTATGTCACTGTAGTCACCGTATGCATCCTTTGGATGCAAAGAACAACTGTCACGATTATGGAATCGATGCTAGAGAGACTCCAATCATGTGTGATAGCACGAGTGCAATTTCAATCACGCACAACTCGCTTTTGCACTCGCGCACTAAGCATATCAACATGAAGCATCATTTTATCGTAAATCATGTCGAGAACAAGGATGTTCGCCGAAAAGGTTTATACGTACATCCACCGCCGACATTTTCACCAAGCCTCTCGACACAAAGCAAGATTCAACATGCTAAGAACAGATTGGGGATACTACAAATGACTCCGTAAGTAAATTTACTGCTTTTACTCAACAATTGAGGGGAATGTCAGAAGACCCGTGAATACAAGATTCAACATTAATTATCCGTACACTCGAAACATCAATACAAGATCGTAGCGAACGAAGGCATATGAATCCTACGGTGATGTGTACAATAATTAAGGGGGAATCTTGTAGGACCCATGAATACAAAGATTAATCCAAATATTGCAGTATGGAATTCAAAACTTATTAGTACCTTTTAAGGGGAACGTCAGTATCGACGCGGAGAAACGGACATACTATAGGATTTCGATTCAAGATGAAATATAATACTATTTCCTTTTAAAATAATTTTTGTCCACGTGCCCTGCTTTTATGTCAAACGTCATGTTCATTAAATGCCTTACACGACATCTGGACAATCAATCTCAAAAGCGCGATGTTTTTAAATTGTTTATTATTTTTAAACCGCCGTTTTAGGCATTTAGGGTAATCAACCTATGTCGAAGTGGGACCCATTGTATTTTAAAACCTTTTAATGGATTAGCGTACGATTACACTAAATCCATCCCGACCGTCGATTTCAAAACCGGTTCCCATCCCTTAAAATCGACCATTCGTACTCTGCAAACCCTATTTCGCCGCCCAAGTATAAAAGGATCAGATATGCCATTAGAGACTCTTTACGCTTTCTGCAATTACAAGAGATCTCAAGCAAACAGCCTACATATTTTCTGCATAATCACTGCAAATTTCTACTGTTTTTTCCACCTTCGTTTTAAGAAAACATCCATGGCTAGTCAATCTTCTTCCCCTGTTCTGAAGAAAACCTCCAACATCATTGATGGCCGGATCTTCTCGAAACCTGTCATCATCGAGCGTATCATCTCTGAAATCAACGACACCGAACCAATGGAGTATATTATTACTCGTCTTGAGCAACAAGGTCTCTATCGCCTCGGGAGCAAAACCGCCGACAAATACGACGCCCATCTGGTTGAGGAATTCTACCTCAACGCCGCCGTTCGTTTTCTGTCACTAGCCCAGGGAGGACATGTTGCTGACATCATCACCGCAATACCCAAGGAGTGCAAATCGCATCAATAGCGACCTACTCGAGAAAATCTACAGTCGCCGCCGACGGCCTGACCATGGACCACTTGAGACATTCGGGTCTCAAGAACTGATTACCAAGTTTTATGGACTTTTTACAGGGTCCAAAGTGGTTGACATGGTGACAACCACGTGTCACAAGAAAAATTTTCTTCTTTATTTCGTTTATCTGCATGACTTCTGTTCCAGAATCATTGAAAATCGAACCGGTGCGTTCGAGATGTGCACGAATCTAAGGTTCAGAATGATGGTAGCTATTTTGACCTGTGAAAAGGTCAATTGGTGCCAAATCATTTTGAAACGTCTTCAGGAAGAGGTGTGCAAGCCTGCCACCCAAAAGAAATCATTTGGTTTAATGCTGAACTACATACTGACGAAGTGCGGAGTGATGCAATCCGCCGACGCCAAGAAAAATAGCTCACGGATATATTTAGGAGTTGTCAAGCCCACTGCTTATAACCAGAGCACCCTGCATGCCAACCATCCGCGAACCAGGCACATGCCTATTTCTGACGACCCCAGAGATGTAACCGTGAAGGCCCCAGAAATGGAATCTTCTAAGAAGAAGCGCAAGCGTTCTCACAGCAAGAAGCACTCTGCTGGTGAGAAGTCCAAGAAGAGACTCCGGAGGCTCTCAAAAATCAAAACCAAACACTCCGAGGATGTCTCGCCCGTGGCGCAACCCACTGAAGAACCCCAGGGCCCAACCCCTGCGGAAGAGGTGTCTCCTACTGCATCGACAGTAGATCCCGAGCCCTTGGCGGCTACGATGGATATAGAGACATCTGCCAACCTTCAAGACGTTAGCACGTCGGCTGCCCATTTGGAGCCAAAAGCTACTTCTCCTCTACGGGATTCCACACCCGTACAGGATCCAATTTCCTTCGGGGCACCATCCCCTGCAAGGAGTCCATCTTCCGTGCAGGATCCAATACCTGTACCGGAATCCCTCGAAACAGCGTCTCCAGACGTGATTCGAAGTCCCTCCCCTGACTCAATCATAAACCAAACAATTCTTTCGGTTCAAATTGAACAAGCGTACGAAAGATTTCTGCAATGGAAAGGCTATAGGCTAGCTCCGTACGACACACTGTACAACTGGAGCGAATGGAGCCACGAAGAGCGGTTCATCTCCGAAATGTAGACTCAATCAAATTGAGGCCCTGCTACGATGGGACAACGCCTCTTGCAAAGATCTCATTGAAAGCCACCTGCTGCACAAATCCGACGCAAGAAGAAAAGGAAAGAAGAAGTCAGAGGACTCTCCCATAAATCCAAAAGCTGACGACGATGCCGACTCAGACGATGACGACGATGCTCTTCAAGCAGGTCTGAGATTGAGCCGTGAAGAGGCTGAAGCCCGAGCCGCCTCTCCACCCCGAAAAGACGAAGGACCTTCTAACCAAGCCAATCCACCTTCGCCACAGCCGGAGAACATTCCCGACCAGGAGGAATATGTCCCTCCAGTCGAGGAAGATCGAGAAATTTCGGAACAGGCACCCGAGCCTGTTGCGACCAAAGAAGCCATTCCTGCTAGCCAACAGGAGGATTCAGTCCCTCCTGCATCCGCATCTGCCGAAGAACCTTCGCCACAGGATGCTTCTGAACCAACTGTCGCCGTACCACAAGAAGCTACTCCCGCCCCTGCAACCTTGGAATCCGAGGACGGTAACGAACCTGAGGATGTCCAACTTACTTCACGTCCATCCGTGAACGTAAGGAGGTTGAATCGCATCAAGACTTCGCCACCGACTCTCCTATCTCTGCTGCACGTAAAGAGCGCCTGCGAGCTCTTGGCCTTCAGACTGTATTTATCCAAGACGCAGTAAACGCTTTATCTTCTGTTGAAAAGGCACTGAATTGGATGCACACCTCTGCCGTAGAAGAAATGACCACTCTTCAACACGAAGTATCTCGAGTTGTCGACGCATTCATCCTTCTGCCAGAAGTTTTCAAGCAAGCCTTGAAGATCATGGAGGATAAACAAGAGAAACTGCTGAAGGAGGAAGCTTCAAAGACAAGAATTGCTGAAGCCAAGACCGCCTGTGCAATGATCGAGAACAGCTCTCAACTGCGTGCGCACGACAAAAGCATTCAAGAGATGTCGCAGACTCTTTCCTCCCTTGTTGAAAGAATAACCAGCATCGAGACCAAACAGGACGCCGCTCTTGAAATCCTGCAAAGTCTTGATGAAGCCAAAAAGGGGGAAGAGGCACGAGAAGCTGCAAGGAGAATAAGACTGCAACAGGAAAGGGAATTTGAGGTCGCTCGAGCAGATTGCCGAATTAAACAAGCTAGCACCTCAATCCCAAAGCTTTAGAATTTCGTGCTCCGCACTGTAATTCCATGACCCAAATGTCGCTTGGCAAAATCTTATCCAAAGACCTTCTAAATACGTCACGACCAACCGCAACCCAACTGCCGAAGAAGTGAAGCACTGGAGGAAGAATGAACTGATGAGATATTTTGTCAGACTCATCAGGGAATCCGCCATCTTCAAAAATTATAAAACGTTAGCGGAGGCAGCAGACAAGTTTTCAAAGATGCTAGAAGAAGGTAAGCTCCCTCTCCAAGTCGAGATGAAATCAAAACATAGAAGAGGAGATCGGGTCACCCATCCGTAAGATCGATACTTGCCTTTGATCGTTCATATGAAGGAAGAGCGATTTACCAGGAACGAGGCAATGATTCACTTCAAAACTGGTGCGCGGCACCGAGAATGAGCCAGGAAAGAGACCTTGGAGGCACGCGGATTATAGATGAGGAGATGAAATTTATGTATATTATTTTTGCCTTTGTAATTTCTATTCAACACAGCAAACTTTGTCCTCAATCATTTTGAATATCAATAAAATAGTTTGTTTGTCTTGAAAGATTACAACTCGTAATCTACTGTGTTTATGTATGATTACTTAAAATTGTTTGATAGGAATCTCAAGTTAGATAAACTTGATTGAAAAATAAGCTGTACGAACTAGTCTACGAACAGTTCATAATTTCAGTTGTAAACTTAGAATACATTGTAAGATTGTGCCTGCGCGCCAATCATAAGCTTAAGTTGTAATAAATCTCAAATCAGATCGAACATGCTCATGAAGCGTTCATTATTGTAGACTAAGTCACTAAGTCGACCTATTGACAAAAGACCAAGAAATCGCTAAGTCATCAAGAAGAATGCTTCATGAAGAAGGTTTTGGCATCATCAAGAAGACTCAAGAGTTGAAGTAAGTTAGTCTTGGCAAATTGTCAAAAAGGGGGAAATTGTTGGGAAAACAATAACCTCAGATCGAATCAAATGATACCCGATCCTGTATCGATTGTTATTTGTTATTGAGAAGGTTTTGACATATATGCCAAATATACAGTAAGGAAACCGTATCGAGGATTCAAGGCTTTATCCTATATCGAAAACCCGCCTCGAATCAAGATCGGTGAAGCTCGTCGATGACAAGAAGACTTGCAAAAGATCAAGTATGGAAACTGTCTCGATGCCCTAAATACAGTCATCTTCCATACAGTTCACAAAAGGACAAGAAAGAACACAAGACAAGTCCCGTTGACAAAGAAGTATTTAAATACTCAAGGATAAAGTATTTAAATACTGTCAGTCTTCAGATCTTCAGAATCCCGCGAAATCCGGATCATGTCATATTCCCGTTGAAGGAAATCTTATTCAAACGGACATCTCAACGGATACTTTCTTCAGAGGCTATATATATATCCTTGAAGACATTGAAGATTAGTTACAAGTGATCAATCAACTGAACGAACTCAAGTGACATAACTCACAAAAGCTATCAAAGTTATCATCTGAGCAAACATATCTCTAGAGCATACTGCAAGTTAGAACGAAAGAGATATACAGTGCTCAACATCAAGAACAGCTATCATCAGCTCAAGAACGTGATATTCAAAGCTGCTGTTCTTACCTGGTTACCTACCTTTTACCTCTGTGTAAAAACCGAGCTCTGTGTGAACTCAACAAGTTATTCTGACCTGTGTGGGACGAATAAGGACGAAGCTTTGGGCGTGTGTGAAGAAGCTAGTCAAGAAGGAAGCTTTAACCAATGCGTGTGAACGGTTGAAAGCGACATTCTTTGTATCAATCATGTGAACGATATAAGGATAGGTTTGTTTATAATTACGTAGTTGTGTACGCAGAATTATATAATAAACTTTACTCTGTGTGGAGGACCAGTGGACGTAGAGGGGTTTACCTCGAACCACTTAAATTACCGTGTTATTTACCTTCCGCTTTATCGTTTGAAATAACTGTGATATATTAAGTATACACCTAATACGTCGTTGCTGTATCCACGGCAACTAACTGTATCCAAGACTTCCGCTACGCACTCAGATTTAGATTCCATACAGTTTGTTGTTTAAACGATTTCCCAAACTGTATCCAGTATACTTAAGTGGCCAACAGGTGTCGAATCTCAAGTGCACATCTCTCACTCCAACAATCTTGGATAACCCATCGTTACCCATCTTGACTATAACATAGTCACCCGGAGTATAAGAGGAATAAAAATCTCTACGTGATGTAACATGTCACGTAGCTCCACTATCGACCACCCAACTCGAATCATCTCTCGCAAGGTTCACCATATCATACAACATACAGAGAATTCTTCGGTGGTAGTATTTACTTCGGCTTTATCATTACTACCGCTCTCCTTCTTTTGTGAATTCTCTCGGCCTTGGCGATTCTCATTCTTCAATTGTCGGCAAAATTTCTTTGTATGCCCTTTCTTACCATAGTGGTACATTCGATATTGGCATACTTCCCCCGGGAATTATTCCTTTGTGGCCCTCTATTACTCGGACCTCTACTTTGACCTCTCCCCCGTCTTTCGGTAACGAGAACATCCGACTGTGACGAAGATCCCTGTGCTTTTCATCGGACCTCCTCATTCAACATGTTCCCCTTAGCAAGTTCCATCGAAATAACTCCATCGGGGGCCGAGTTAGACAACGACGTACGGAACGTCTCCCAAGTGTCCGACAATGTGCCTAACAACCACAAAGCTTGCACCTCCTCTTCGAATTTAATTCCCATTCCGGCAAGTTGATTAATTATGCCTTGTAATGCATTCAAGTGATCCGATAGAGGAGTCCCGTCTCGATACTTCAAATTCATCATTTGTTTAATGAGGAATAACTTATTATTCCCCGTCTTTCGAGCATACAATTGCTCGAGCTTGTGCCATAACTCTTGAGCATCCTTCTCTCCACTAATATGGTTCAAAACATTGTCATCAACACATTGTCGAATATATCCGTTAACTTGGCGATGCAAAATAGTCCACTCCGCGTCGGACTTGCCTTCCGGTTTATCTTTGCTAAAAATCGGTAAATAATAATCCTTCACATATAGAAGGTCTTCCATCTTACCCTTCCATACATGGTAGTTTGAACCATTCAAGTTAACCATTCTACTCGTGTTGGCTTCCATCTTACAATTGAGATACTAAACAACCACAAAACAACAAATCTCGTGGCTCCGATACCACTTTGTTGGGAAAAACACGACTAACGTTACGTCACAACGAAAAATGCGGAACCTCATTTGACAATTTCCCACTCTTAAATTGTAACTTCGTGGTTACCGACGAGTAGAGCACACAATTACAACTCGAGAAAAACAATACAAATGATATACCAAAAGCGATAAATAACGAGACACAATTTTAGCGTAGAAAACCCCTCAAGACGAGAGTAAAAACCACGGGACCGAAGCCGCTTAAATCCACTAACACCAATACACAATACACAATCGTCCCTAGTACAAACTAGAGGTATACAACAATCGTCAAATACTCGGTAATAAATATTCTTCAAGTATTTGGAATACAACAATAATAACAAGATCGAGAAAAGAAAATACCAAAATAGCTTACACAAAAAGCTAATAAAAATACCAGAACCTCCGGACTCAAACCCTCGATCTACTCCGGTGAAAAGGTTTGCCCAATAGCTACCAAGCTCTTGTCAAATAATCACGATTATCCGGAAAATCACACAAGTATTTTTCTCTCCTCTTTTCTCTCTTGAATCTCTCTAAAATGTGTAGATGTTGTAATGAATAATCCCGCAAGAAAATTCTGATAAAAAGGTACCCATTTGCAAAGTTGACCTGTGTGCCGCGGCCCGGCCAAAGTGTGCCGCGGCACACACAAAAAACTGCCCAGTTTTTTCGGCAGGGGCCACGGCCCGGCAGGAGTGAGCCGTGGCCCAGAGTACAAGCCACTAGGCCACTTCCAGCAAAAACAGGCAGGGCCGCGACACGCAAGGGATGAGCCGTGGCCCATAGTACAGAAAGTTGAGGACTTATTTTTCTGGCTGATGTTCTGCGGACCAGAGTCTTGTGCCGTGGCCCGAAGTCCATTCGGCTCCGAAAAAGTCTATATTTCGGAAATGATTCCTACATGTGGAAAGGCTGTAATTCTAGAGTGTTCAAAGGGAAACACATACCAACTGATCAATTAGTGTTCCAGATAATGCAACTTAGCGAAGACCTTGCTGTTAAGAACTCCAAGAGGAAAGAAAAAAGTCACATTTGGGATAAACCACCGGACTCCTGGATCAAGCTTAATGTGGATGGTTGTGTTAGCCCGAAAATCAAGAAAGATGCTGCTGGCGGAGTTGCAAGAGATGCAAATGTTAAATAGTGTTGGGGTTTTACCTGTTCACTCCCGGATCCTACAGTTAACTTTGCTGAGGGTTTTGCCCCTTTTAAGGGCTTGGAATTGGCTTGGGAAAAGCGGATACGACCTATTATTGTTCAAACAGATTCATCTAATATTCATGAATTGGTGCTCAGTAGAAGTGCCATCCAACACCCATCGAAAGATATGATTGAGGCGTGCTGACAGTTTCTTCACAAGCCATGGCAAATTGAATTCGAAAAAACTCATCGTTCAGCTAATACATGTGCAGAACAAATTGCTAAGTTTAGTTACATGATTTACATGCAGATACTCTAGGGTTCTAGTTATCTTTTTGTTCCAATGTACCAAAAAAAAAAAAGAATTAAAAAAGTATATATTTTTGGATGTTGAACTTTTATTTTGCTTGAACTGTGACTCACAAAGAATTGGAGCGATTGGAAGGAACAACGGGAGTTCTCATTTATGATTAGCTTTTATTGTTTATTTTTAAATCATGAAAATCAAAATAAATGGAAAAATAGTTCACGAAATCCATGACAATCCGAGGTAAGATATTGAATTTTTAAAAGAAAGTTGAATGTGTATTCTAAGCATAGAATTTTATAGAAATCCATTGAATTCATTGTATTATAAGGAGGGTGTTCTCAACATGGAATTTTGTGAATTTTAGAAATTCATACAATTTTATCTGTTCTCAATTAGAATTTTATAGATTATATATAAATCCAGTGTTCCCAATTCAGATTCCATAAAAATCCAGTGTTCTCAAGTTCTTATGGATTTCTATGAATTCTTATGGATTTTAAATATAGAAATTGACTTACAATTTTCCACTAAAAATCCAACCACCTACCCTCAGATTCTCATGGAATTCATAATTTGTTTTAATAAAAAATTTCAACTAATTTTTCTAAACTGAATAATCAATGAAAATTCATAATCATAGCTCCATAAAACCATTTTTTCACTATATAATTTTCAGATAAATAAATTACATCCAGTTTGTGCAAAATAAAACTGAGATGGCATCCAACTTGTGTTCGCCGATTACCTTTGTGGAAGTAAAAGCAACTATGTGGGCTAGTCATCCGTTCAAAGCATCGGGGCCGGACGGTTTAGAGACGCATTCCTATTAGAAGTGCTGGGATGTGGTTGGTACTTCTGTTTTTGAGTTTGTTCATACAGCTTTTGAAGATGGTAAATTTGATCCCAAACTATGTGAAGCGTTTATTTATTTGATTCCTAAGGTGACAAATCCAAATGTTATCTCGCAATACAGACTGATCGCTCTTTGTAATGTCTTATACAAATTTATTACAAAGTGTATCACTCTCAGACTCCGAGATATCATGCCAGATATTATCTGTCTCTATCAGTCAAGCTTCATCCGTGGAAGAAGCACACAAGATAATATTTTTGTCATGCACGAAATCTTACATTCACTGCAGTCAAAAAAGAAGAATAAGGTTGGATCGATGATTATGAAACTGGACCTCGAGAAAGCGTATGATAGGGTTAGTTGGAAGTTTTTGGAAGATACTCTCCTTGCCTTTAACTTTCCAATTAAACTTCATTACATTTATCATGCTTTGTGTACGTAATGTGTCCACACGAGTTTTATGGAACGGCGAACCCCTGGAACCGTTTGTACATGGATGTGGTTTTAGGCAGGGTGACGCCCTCTCGCCTTATCTCTTTTTTCTTTGTGTTGAAAGATTAGGTTCCATGATTTTGGAACATGTTGATCGATACCCTTGATAGAAAGGGTTCGATTGATTTACTTTACAATCTATTTGTAACGATAAATATTAAAAAAAGATAACATTTGTAACGAAGAGATATCACCTGATCGGCCTTACCGACAGAAGTATGGCTTCACGAGGGATAACTTCATCACGATAAATATTAAAAAAAGGGATCGATACCACTGAACCTTCACGAGGGGTATGGCTTTATTTCACAATATGTTCATACGCCGATCCAAGATGGCGATCGGTACCTCTCTAAAGGTAGCATCATCGGAAATTTCCACTTCTTCAAAATTGAGTTTGTGACTCTGATCGTAGACATAATTCCTTAACTAGGAGATGTGGAAGACGTTATGCACTCCATCCGGATGCGGCGACAGAGCTAATCAATACGCAAGCTTCCCTACCCAGTCCAATATCTCAAACGGTCCTATAAACCTCGGGCTTAACTTGCCCTTTTGGCCGAAACGCCGGATACCCCGCATAGGTGATACTTTGACCTAAACATGATCCCCGACTATAAATTCTAACGGTCGTTGTCGGCTTTCAGCGTAAGATTTCTGTCAGCTCTGTGCTGCTATTTGTACCAACAGAAGGGTGCATCTGATCGGCCTTACCATAGGGACTACTTCAATTGTGGCGTGTCTGGACATACTAAGAATCGGTGCCAGAAGATGGCTACCAAATGTTTCACTTGCGGAAAGAGTGGACACATGTCTTGTTACTGCTGGCGGGCCAATCCCACTTAGAACTCAGCTTCCCAACCGATTCAACAAGGCTCTATGCAATCCTCCAGGACGCCTGTTGTTTCTAACTACCGAGCTCCATCCCATCTGACTCAACCACCGCCACACGGTGCCGGATGAGGCCGTGGGCGCGACAGTGGTACTTCATCCTTTTTGGAGTCAGTGCCGTCCTGTGTATTTGAGCTGAGCGCTACAGATGGTCAGTCCGCGCCAGCTATCTCAGGTACTCTTCTTGTTAACTCTCAGCTAGTGCATGTACTATTTGATACCGGAGCCACACATTCATTTATATCTGTGGAATGTGTTGAACGTTTAAATCTTGCTTGTGTGCCTTGTGAATCCTTTACTGTTAAACTACCGGAGGGTAGTAGAATTAGCGCCGATCTAAAGGTTCGAGACTGTCAGATCTGCATCAATGATTATAGTTGGATCGGTAATCTTATGGTCTTCCCGCTTCAGAATTAATATATCATATTAGGTATGGACTGGATGCATTGCACAGGATGATATTGGAAACCTACCACCTACCTATCTCCATCACGGCTCATGACGGTACCACGCATGTTATTAGAGGATGAGAACACTTCAGTACGAAAGGGTCTCTCAGCCTTCTCGCATCGGAAGTCTCCTACAACTCTCGAAGGAAGTACTATTGGTGTTATGTTCTTCAGGAGGATACTCCAC
This sequence comes from Orobanche coerulescens, assembly GCA_033398695.1. NCBI lineage: Eukaryota > Viridiplantae > Streptophyta > Magnoliopsida > Lamiales > Orobanchaceae > Orobanche > Orobanche coerulescens. The sequence goes on along the minus strand of CM065815.1, from coordinate 141,497,581 downwards.
AACTTACGATCGCAAGTATTCTGGTGGTGAATGAATTTCCAGACGTCTTTCTCGATGAACTACCAGGGCTGCTGCCGCACCAAGAAGTTGACCTCTCCATTGAACTAGAGATGGGGACGAGACCTATTTCCAAAGCTCCTTACAGGATGGCACCGGCCGAGATGAAAGAATTAAAGATACAGCTCGAAGACCTGCTGGAGAAAGGGTTGATCCACCCGAGCACCTCGCCGTGGGGCGCGCCGGTACTTTTTGTTAAGAATAAAGACAACTCTCTACGCTTGTACATTGACTATAGGGAACTAAATAAGGTTACTATCAAGAATCGTTATACACTTCCAAGAATCGATGACCTCTTAGATCAATTACAATGGGCAGTTGTGTTTTCAAAGATCGACCTACGGTCCGGATATCACCAATTGAGGATTCGAGAGTAAGATATACCCAAGACTGCATTTTGATCGAGGTATGGACATTACGAGTATATCGTGGTATCATCAAGATTTGGAGGCACTATTTTTACAGAGTTACTTGCAAGATTTTCACGGATCATAAGAGTTTGAAGTATATCTTCTCTCAGAGGGAATTAAACATGAGACAGAGGCGCTGGTTGGAGCTAATCAAGGACTACGATGTTGAAATCTCCTATCACCCCGGGAAAGCTAATGTGGTGGCCGATGCTCTTAGTCGGAAAACTGCACAAGAAGTGATGGTATCCAGCATAACAGTTCAGCCTGAACTGCAGCAAGACATCAAGAGAAGCAGTACCGAAGTATGGATACAACGTACGCAAGGACAATTGTGATCAATCAATATACATTCGTTCTTACTAGACGAGATACGTCTAGCACAGATGGAGGATGTAACACCCCCAGATTTATCTGGAATATTACAGCGCCGTGGGCCCCGAGATGGAACCCACAAGGCTAAAAGAATTTTTCGCAAATATTTACAAATGCCCAAGAGGCCAACGACGGTACTATCTTAAAAGAATGCACAAAGACTTATAAAATCCGTTTATCAAAAACCGTCGTAAAAAATCATTTGACGCAAGGCCAAACAGCCGACACTCAAAGGTTTAGAAAAATGATTTCCAAAGTAACCTCATCTACCAGATACCAAAATAGCATTTCAAAATACTCACACAGCGGAAAAAGACCAACCATAGATATACTCTAGCAGCGAAATACAAGATTCAATCAAGAAACTCGATGCACAAAACATGTCCTAGCCAATATCCTCCGGGAAGCTCATCTCTTCACGACCGCTACAAGCTCGATACTCGAAGAACCTAAAAAGAAATCCCACGACGGGGTCAGCCATAATGTCCAACAATGATAATCGTCACATCACATTAATAATTACATACCAATGAGAATACAATATAAGAATACGACCAACGTAATCTTACCGCCATAACTTTACTTACTCAAGTCATTCTCATCAGAATAACCATTATCACATTTCACATCTCGTACTTGATTAACCAATAAACTCGAACCTAATATTTGTATTGCACCTCAAACGATACTCAAGATTCTCAAACTATCATCATCAACTCACGCTACGGAAATATACCAGTTCTGACCAATACGATCCATCGAATAACATCATCAAATCCCAAGACGATAACCGATTGTCCATCAAAGACAAATACCAAAGGGAATACGGAACATACCTCGAGATATGAAGTGCCACGACAATCATATCAGTATAATCCGAGATCAGAACAATGCAATACGGACACGGTCCGAACACAAGACCTACAAATGCATACTCATATGACCACGTCAATATGCTCAAAAACAAAAACAATCATGTATACTCAATGTAAATCCATGATCCAGCGCCCTGAGCATAGATCCCCGTGATGATCTTACAAGATCAACATCAGGTGGAAAACCTGTCCAACGATCCAGCGCCCTCAGCGTAGATCCCCGTGATGATCCTACAAGATCAAAATCAGGTGGAGGACCTGTCCAACGATCCAGCACCCTCAGCATAGATCCCCGTGATGATCCTACAAGATTAAAATCAGGTGGACGACCTGTCCAACGATCCAGCGCCCTCAGCATAGATCTCCGTGATGATCCTACAAGATCAAAATCAGGTGGACGTTCGATCCAGCGCCCTCAGCATAGATCCTCATGATCCCTTCGGATCATTTACAACATGACAATGCAATTATGCATACACATATGCAACTCAATATGTTCATCAACATGAACAACCCAACAAGAACGACAGTATGACGAAACAACTAGGATGACCTCATGTTCAATAACATGAATGACAAAATGCATGATCAAAAATCATTAACACTAAACCGAATCAATTTAGGATACTTGCCCCGAGTCCTTCAGGAGCAACCTCGATATCAAATCGTCACCGGTGACTATCCTCAATGCTCGGCAACCCAAATGTACCATAGACTGCAGATACTCATATCCCCATCTTTATCATAATGTATCCTCGATACCCAAAATTCCAATAATCGAAATGAATCATAAACCGTATGATTTAACTCCCAGAATCGGAAAGACAACACATAATACAAATCTCCAGAATTTGCAGTAATAATCGTTGCTATATGAATTATAAACGAAATGAAACTGAAACCATTCATTAAACATTATAACTGAGCAAGTAATAACTTGCCTCGATACCGATATCACGAAGCTGTTACCGAACCCATTGCCTTTGTCTACGAGCTCCTCAGCCCCGATCAAAAGCAACACAACGGTCGTAATCCTCGATCAATTATCGCAACCTAATGCAATAATCAAATGACAACACATCCGATAATAATCAACAACCGACAAAACCAACCAATCGAACTCAACGGTTCAACAAAAACCTCGAATAAATGCAGTCTGAACAAACCAAATCAAACCATCACGAATTCATACTCACAACACAAAAATATTGCATTGTCTGCCTACTTAGCGCACGTTAAACGCATAGCGTAGCGTGCGCTAAGTTGCTCCCGTTAGCGTGCGCTAGCCAGTAAGCTTAGCGTGCGCTAATGCTGTACAGTGGCATGCGTTCCAAGCATCGTCTAACACTTCCATCATATCAATGATCAACTCATCTCGATATTAAGGATTTCATAATATATTCGATTCCAACTTTAATCTTTAAACCCGAATCAACAAGATTCCTTCTTGTTCATATTTGGTAAATTCATAGAACAATTTACCGGTTATTATCATGAATAATCATATTCCAAAATCATCTGAATTCACGTTCATAATCCATAAAATGACATAATTCGATGTGTTCTAACATCTAAAAATCCTTATTCATCATGTTCTTCGACATACAATTCATATAACTTCAAGAATCACAACAACAACACCATAATCATTACCATACGAAGTAACCAACGAAAAAACATCAAAAATCCGAATTGAAGAAGGGAAATACATCAACATATCTCTTGAATTCCATCCAAAACCATACGAAACATATCAATACTCATATATTGATAACAACACTAACTTAGTTCGGTAATCCAACTCGTTATCATGCTCATCAACTCGAATATATGATAATCATCAACTCAAGAACATCAATAATCAATCCAAACGAAATCCAAAGATGAAGAGTGATTACCTTTTTGAAGGAATGGATTGATTTCCAAGGTTGAATCCAATTCCAAGAATCACCAATGATTTAAAGAACAAAGCTTTAATCCATGGCTTCCATCTTTAATATTGTTAAAGAGGATCATCCCTCAGTGTTTAGGAACTCCAAATATCCTCCCAAGGTTCTCTCTATCGGTTGCAAGAAGAGAATGGACGAAAATGAGGAATGACATGTAACATCCCCAGATCGAACCGGGAATATTACACGCCACAGACCCTCTCCGTGAGGATCCGCCAGGCTAAACATCGAAACAACATAATACATCACATGTCGACATGGCAAAATCACGAACCATTAGACCGATTTGGTCTTTTGTCACTGTCTTAAAAATAAAAAATACATAACTCTATCCACTGCACTCCACGCAAAGGTAAAATACTTCATAACATAGACAATATGACAGCGAAAAAGACAATACAATGGACTCCGACTAACTGAACCCAAAATTGGCCTTCGTGTGATTAGTATCATTCGTCTTTCATCATTCCTCGTACCGATCCTGTGTCTTGCTCCCGAAAACCTGCATGTACCGGACACAATACAGATATCCACCCCGACATTTCGGGGGTTAGCAAAACTCCACTGTTTTGCTAGTGCAAGTATAAAGTGCAAATACGAGCCATACACAACACATTCCGAGAATACAACGAAAGACTTCCCGAGATATGTTATTTGGTTAAAAAAAAACAGTTCAAGTCTTGAAACAAGAAACGAAACAAGTAAGCACTTTGAAAACACTTCCAAATCTCGGGAGTTTTGAAAACATTTGAAATAGAAAAGTTCTGAATTCCTCGAAAGCCACTTAGGGTCACAGCCCGAAAGTTCATTTTTCCAAAAATGCAAATCCATTAACAAGACACGGGGTCCACGGCTCAACCATTTCGATCACAAAACACAGGGCCCACGACCCGATCATCCACTGCGATTCACTTACAAAGACACTTTACACATAACACATTATTCTCATGCCATTCTAGCCAAACACCAAGACCTAATATATAATGTATCTCGACCCCGAGTGCAAAGTATTGTGATACTCCGGACATATCACAATTAATCATCAAAACATCAACATCAACATCACAGGAACCACACTTGGTAACCCGTGGCCGTACCCATTAGTATCGGCCCCCAGAGGTCCCGTCGAACCGTCCCCAGGTGGAAGAACATAAACACACGCACCCAAGTCCACTTCCGTGGCCGTACCCATTAGTATCGGCCCCCAGAGGCCACATGCCATCCCCAGGTGGAAGAGTAACAACTCACAGATTACAAAACGAAAACTCTCAAAGGTCAAACACACAAAATATATATAGTCGAGGTACCTTGCTAGAATGGCCATATTATCCAACACGTACTCACGACCCAGAACTATATCAATTCACAAGGGTGCACAAGATCTCAACAGCACCGAATGACACAACCAATATCACAAAAACTCACATATTCATCCATAACCGCGTGACTCCAAGCACATAACTTGACAAGAGAATTACACTTTACATTTACCGACGCCATAATCATACATAATGACATCACACGAAAGTAAGGTGATCATATACTCGACACTAGCACACATAATCAACTAAGCATATTAATTCCCGACTCACACGGGTCACCTTTACGAAAACCATGATGGTAAATATACCGATTCTTTTGAAAAATGATTATAAATATTTATTTAGCACATATCGACATGTAGAAACCATTATATCCACAAAACACGTAATGTATGGGCAAGATACTTGCCTCGAAATCAATTTGTGAATACTCCGACGAAAGCGGCTCGGCCGAAACAGCCCAAAAAAGCCCAAACAAACGGCCCGAATCAGCCCCAAAACAGTCCCGAAACAGCCCCAAAACAGCCCCGAAACAGCCCCAAAAACCGACCACCTTCACGAGAAATCAATAACAACACAATCACCACGAGAATAACACCGCTACGAATCAACAACACTAAACGAAATCTCAATCGACACTAAGAAACTACAAGGGTTCAAGGGTTCGTTCCAAGAAAGCCAAAATCATGTTCCGGGTGAGATGAAGTCGATAAACGAGTTACTAATCCGTAGATTACAACCAATACAACAAGAATTACATGACCAATTCATCATAATCGGCCCAGAATTGAAATCAAAAGGAAAACCCCAAAATATCTCAAGAACATAAATCAACCCGATAAAAACATGAAAACGAAACTCCAAACTGGGGGTTAAGATAAACAAGACTAGATAACAACAAGGGAATCAACAATTTCGGATTGGAATCATGAAATCACGATAAACCCCAAATTATCCCGAAAGTAGGGTTTTAAGAAGAATATACCTCAATTAAAATGGCGAAAGATGTTGGGATGTTGTTAAATCCGTACTAGGAACTCAAAGATATTGATGGGTGATGATATCAGGCCAAAATCCATGCTTATACGCCCTCAAGATCGTCTAGATCGCCGGAAGGAAGAAAGGGGAGGAAGAAATGACGAAAGTTGACCTCTGCAGTCTTATATATATCTGTCAACGATTAGCGCACGCTAAGGTATGTGTAGCGTGCGCTAACGGCCGTAAAATGCATCCGTAACCCTCTCGCATCCGTTAGCGCGCGCTAATATATGTATTTAGCGTGCGCTAATTATACAGTGAGTAGTCTTTGCTATTATGACCATAACTCCTTCGTCCGGAATCCGATTGACTCGCCGTTTGAACCATTGGAAAGCTAGTTTGATGCTCTATCACATTGTAAAGTTTCAGAATTTTTAGACTTTATAGGGGCCGGTGGTGATCTTACAAAGTCGACCAAATGCACAAAAACGATACTCCTCGACAAAACAATAATTATTCAACATGTAACGAAACACTAACGGACAACACCAACGATCCAAATCGAAAACGAACACATAACAAAGCAAGACATAATATTAGCTCGACTTACGCAACGATAAGTCGTACCCGACGAACACCACAACACGGTACATCGTGCCGTACCCAACATAGGGGAAAATCTCAAGAAATCGCCAACAGAACAAAATGAACGGTGCAATCGACAAAAATTCAAAAATAACCGGAACCGAGAATCTCGGGTATTACATTCTACCCTCCTTAAAAGAAGTTTCGTCCCGAAACTTAAAACATGAAACAATCCAGGCAGAGCAACTCTAGATGACACATGAATCCGATAACTTGAAGATCGGGAAAGACGATACGAAGGCAACCACCCCAAAACTTTGGGAAATTACAAAATGGCCCAAACGCCTGAAACATCACGATAAGAACACGTATAACCAAACCGAACTTCACAAAACGTCTAACAAGGTTAAACGGACTTACAGGGAAATACGAACAATAATTTCGAAGGGGACTCGCAAGAATCGATCTCAAATGTGGAAAAGTCGCCAAAAAGCACGGAACTCAGCAAAACGACACCGAAACGAACTCGGATGTTAACAAGTGTAGAATGAAACATTCACAGAAGGACGAAACGGTCAGAGACGATCCGTTAAAATGGAATCCTGCCAATAGAAGAAATTTACCGAAAATCGAAAATTGCGGATATTACATCATATCACCTTTAAAAGAGGTTTCGTCCCCGAAACCTAAACAAAGAGAATGAAGTGCTGGAGTAGCAACTTTCCCGGCCATATCCTCTTGGTCCCGTATCTGATCTCCATGACTAACTATACCGTGGTCACGACCGTATCCTCTATCCTTAGACATACTAAGCGGATTCTCACTCGATACGATGGCACAACTCCGCGAAAATAATATGCTAAAGTACCAACCCAGCACGACATAACACATAAGGTAATTGATAACAACTAAATAAGAAAATCCAAGAGGTATCCTTTTAAATGATTTCATTTGGAAATCCTTGGATTCGTGCGCTATTCAAAATAAAACCTTGAAAGTATTTTTGGTACCTCGGGTTGTTTCATCAAAACTTGTAAACAACATACTTTAACCGTCTCATTTGAAATCATTTGAAGTCATCATGCCTCTACGTATCATCATCACCGTTAACAACTAACAAGTTAGCCATGCAAGATCATCAAATCATTCTTACATACTCTAACATTTCCAAATCCGAGTTTGAACTTTACATCGAGTGAGATTTTTTCATCTTTCACTATATTTTTTTTTGAAAATAAAAATCGCATTGGTTTTTGAAATAAAATATTTTTATGGTGTGAAAGATTTTTGAAAATCATTCACTCGAATTATTTAAAAATACAACAATACGTTGAAAATCATTTTCGAAAATTCTCCCAACACTTCACAAACATCAACGACGGTAATATTTTACAAAATGTCTACATGTACTTTAAAACAACTCTTTCAAATACCATCGAGGTTTTATTTGAGAATCCAAGGCCGGCTTGCCAATTCCAAATAATTTTCAAAGTATACACGGAGCCGCCGATTAATCGAACCGTCAAAACTTTGTGAAGTTTCCAGGAACGTGTTTTTGAACACACACAGCATCAATAAAATATCAATACATCAAACACAATCAAAAATACCTAGCAATACCAAAAGTCTAAACACACATTCACTCACAACAGATTGTTATCACTAGACACCACGTAGAGAATACAACTACAGTGATTGGCCGCAAAGTTAGACCTAACGGCTATAATGTGGTTCCATAGCCTTCGCCTGTGTTGATTAGCGCGTTACATAACAAGGATTAACGTGCGCTAAACACGCCACGTTAGCGCTGCTAGGCTCGTATTAAGCCTGTGCTAACTGTTCTAATCACCAACACGATTGCAAACATATATGAGGTAATACTAGACTCGAAGGTTACAAATAAGCAACAACGTACGAGTCTAAATGTCATCGATTCACATAATTATAACATCTCACAAGCAACCATCAAAAGAAAATCATCCTACAAAAACGAAAATTTTACTTCTCAATAAAGAGGACTATCTCAACACATACATACCGATGGACTCAACATTCACGTTACTATTTTAATCATAAAACTGGCACCACTGCCCAACAATGAGAGCATCATCAATACGCATCTTTTGACCAACATTCATGAAACCGAAAAGTTACAAACGAGAGTCACGTCTTGAGTATATTTTGAAGACCTTATTTGAGTTAAAACTCGAGTTTTGAAAACTTATAGTATGAGATGAGAATGAAATATCGGTGGTTTGAAGTCTAAAAATTTTCGACCTTGAGGTCATCATACAAAAATCAAAATTTTTCCTCCCTTGGAGAACATTTTAAAAATTTACGTGGCTCCCCGGAAGCCTTCGAAGCTAAAAATTCCAAGGTTGTTGCTCTTGCAAGAAAAACAGTTCATACAAGGATACATTTGGCCATATCATTCTTCATTCTAGCAGAAAACGGGAATTAACAAATATATGTCACTTACTCACGATGCACCTTCAAATACTACTACATAACACAGAATCATACAGGCTCGTATAGCTCGTGGTACAACATGTAGTAGGGAGACTTACATCCACAGATCGCACGAAGATGATGGCTGCACCTTGATACTAATCACGACCGACATCCTGCACGACGCGTCGCGACACGACTCGGTGACAAAATCGACAATACAAGACTCAACAACACATAACTCGACCCGACACCCTAGGTTTCCTCAACCTAAGCTCGATACCATAAATGTAACATCCCCTGCATCGAACCGGAATATTACACGCCACGCACTCTCCGTGAGGATCCGCCAAAGCTAAACATCGAAACAACATAATACATCACATGTCGACATGGCAAAATCACGAACCATTAGACCGATTTGGTCTTTGTCACCGTCTTAGAAATCAAAAATACATAACTCTATCCGCACTGCACTCCACGCAAAGGTAAAATACTTCATAACATAGACAATATGACAAATAAAAGACAATACAATGGACTCACTAATCAACCCAAAATTGGCCTTCGTGTGATTAGTATCATTCATCTTTCATCATTCCTCGTACCGATCCCGTGTCTTGCTCCCGAAAACCCGCATGTACTGGACACAATACAGATATCCACCCCCGACATTACTCGGGGGTTAGCAAAACTCCACTGTTTCGCTAGTGCAAGTATAAAGTGCAAATACGAGCCATACACAACACATTCCGAGAATACAACGAAAGACTTCCCGAGATATGTTATTTGGTTAAAAAAAAACAGTTCAAGTCTTGAAACAAGAAACGAAACAAGTAAGCACTTTGAAAACACTTCCAAATCTCGGGAGTTTTGAAAACATTTGAAATAGAAAAGTTCTGAATTCCTCGAAAGCCACTTAGGGTCATAGCCCCAAAGTTCATTTTTCCAAAAATGCAAATCCATTAACAAGACAGGGGGTCCACGGCCCAACCATTTCGATCACAAAACACAGGGCCCACGACCCGATCATCCACTGTGATTCACTTACAAAGACACTTTACACATAACACATTATTCTCATGCCATTCTAGCCAAACACCAAGACCTGATATATAATGTATCTCGACCCCGAGTGCAAAGCATTGTGATACTCCGGACATATCACAATTAATCATCAAAACATCAACATCAACATCACAGGAACCACACTTGGTAACCCGTGGCCGTACCCATTAGTATCGGCCCCCAGAGGCCCCGTCGGACCGTCCCAGTGGGAAACCACTTCGCGGCCGTACCCATTAGTATCGCCCCTGCAGGTCCCGTCGAACCGTCCCCAGGTGGAAGAACATCAACACACGCACCCAAGTCCACTTCCGTCGCCGTACCCATTAGTATCGGCCCCCAGAGGCCACATGCCATCCCCAGGTGGAAGAGTAACAACTCACATATTACAAAACGAAAACTCTCAAAGGTCAAACACACAAAATATATATAGTCGAGGTACCTTGCTAGAATGGCCATATTATCCAACACATACTCACGACCCAGAACTATATCAATTCACAAGGGAGCACAAGATTTCAACAGCACCGAATGACACAACCAATATCACAAAAACTCACATATTCATCCATAACCGCGTGACTCCAAGCACATAACTTGACAAGAGAATTACACTTTACATTTACCGACGCCATAATCATACATAATGACATCACACGAAAGTAAGGTGATCATATACTCGACACTAGCACACATAATCAACTAAGCATATTAATTCCCGACTCACACGGGTCACCTTTACGAAAACCATGATGGTAAATATACCGATTCTTTTGAAAAATGATTATAAATATTTATTTAGCACATATCGACATGTAGAAACCATTATATCCACAAAACACGTAATGTATGGGCAAGATACTTGCCTCGAAATCAATTTGTGAATACTCCGACGCGGCTCGGCAGCTTGACCCAAAACAGTCCCGAAACAGCCCGGCCGAAACAGCCCCAAAACAGTCCCAAAACAGCCCGGCCGAAACAGCCCCAAAACAGCCCCGAAACAGCCCCAAAAACCGACCACCTTCACGAGAAATCAATAACAACACAATCACCACGAGAATAACACCGCTACGAATCAACAACACTAAACGAAATCTCAATCGACACTAAGAAACTACAAGGGTTCAAGGGTTCGTTCCAAGAAAGCCAAAATCATGTTCCGAGTGAGATGAAGTCGATAAATGAGTTACTAATCCGTAGATTACAACCAATACAACAAGAATTACATGACCAATTCATCATAATCGCCCGCATTGAAATCAAAAGGAAAACCCCAAAATATCTCAAGAACATAAATCAACCCGATAAAAACATGAAAACGAAACTCCAAACTGGGGGTTAAGATAAACAAGACTAGATAACAACAAGGGAATCAACAATTTCGGATTGGAATCATGAAATCACGATAAACCCCAAATTATCCCGAAAGTAGGGTTTTAAGAAGAAAATACCTCAATTAAAATGGCGAAAGATGTTGGGATGTTGTTAAATCCGTACTAGGAACTCAAAGATATTGATGGGTGATGATATCAGGCCAAAATCCATGCTTATACGCCCTCAAGATCGTCTAGATCGCCGGAAGGAAGAAAGGGGAGGAAGAAATGACGAAAGTTGACCTCTGCAGTCTTATATATACTGTCAACAGTTAGCGCACGCTAAGGTATGTGTAGCGTGCGCTAACGGCTGTAAAATGCAGTCCAGAACCCTCTGCCAGATCCGTTAGCGCGCGCTAATATATGTATTTAGCGTGCGCTAATTATACAGTGAGTAGTCTTTGCTATTATGACCATAACTCCTTTGTCCGGACTCCGATTGACTCGCCGTTTGAACCATTGGAAAGCTAGTTTGATGCTCTATCACATTGTAAAGTTTCAGAATTTTTAGACTTTATAAGCGCCGGTGGTGATCTTACAAAGTCGACCAAATGCACAAAAACGATACTCCTCGACAAAACAATAATTATTCAACATGTAACGAAACACTAACGGACAACACCAACGATCCAAATCGAAAACGAACACATAACAAAGCAAGACATACTATTAGCTCGACTTACGCAACGATAAGTCGTACCCGACGAACACCACAACACGGTACATCGTGCCGTACCCAACATAGGGGAAAATCTCAAGAAATCGCCAATGTAACAAAATGAACGTCGCAATAGACAAAAATTCAAAAATAACCTGAACCTAGAATCTCGGGTATTACATTCTACCCTCCTTAAAAGAAGTTTCGTCCCGAAACTTAAAACATGAAACAATCCAGGCAGAGCAACTCTAGATGACACATGAATCCGATAACTTGAAGATCGGGAAAGACGATACGAAGGCAACCACCCCAAAACTTTGGGAAATTACAAAATGGCCCAAACGCCTGAAACATCACGATAAGAACACGTATAACCAAACCGAACTTCACAAAACGTCTAACAAGGTTAAACGGACTTACAGGGAAATACGAACAATAATTTCGAAGGGGACTCGCAAGAATCGATCTCAAATGTGGAAAAGTCGCCAAAAAGCACGGAACTCAGCAAAACAACACCGAATCGAACTCGGATGTTAACAAGTGTAGAATGAAACATTCACAGAAGGACGAAACGGTCAGATACGATCCGTTAAAATGGAATCCTGCCAATAGAAGAAATTTACCGAAAATCGAAAATTGCGGATATTACATCATATCACCTTTAAAAGAGGTTTCGTCCCCGAAACCTAAACAAAGAGAATGAAGTGCTGGAGTAGCAACTTTCCCGGCCATATCCTCTTGGTCCCGTATCTGATCTCCATGACTAACTATACCGTGGTCACGACCGTATCCTCTGTCCTTAGACATACTAAGCGGATTCTCACTCGATAAGATGGCACAACTCCGCGAAAATAATATGCTAAAGTACCAACCCAGCACGACATAACACATAAGGTAATTGATAACAACTAAATAAGAAAATCCAAGAGGTATCCTTTTAAATGATTTCATTTGGAAATCCTTGGATTCGTGCGCTATTCAAAATAAAACCTTGAAAGTATTTTTGGTACCTCGGGTTGTTTCATCAAAACTTGTAAACAACATACTTTAACCGTCTCATTTGAAATCATTTGAAGTCATCATGCCTCTACGTATCATCATCACCGTTAACAACTAACAAGTTAACCATGCAAGATCATCAAATCATTCTTACATACTCTAACATTTCCAAATCCGAGTTTGAACTTTACATCGAGTGAGATTTTTTCATCTTTCACTATATTTTTTTTTGAAAATAAAAATCGCATTGGTTTTTGAAATAAAATATTTTTATGGTGTGAAAGATTTTTGAAAATCATTCACTCGAATTATTTAAAAATACAACAATACGTTGAAAATCATTTTCGAAAATTCTCCCAACACTTCACAAACATCAACGACGGTAATATTTTACAAAATGTCTACATGTACTTTAAAACAACTCTTTCAAATACCATCGAGGTTTTATTTGAGAATCCAAGGCCGGGTTGCCAATTCCAAATAATTTTCAAAGTATACACGGAGCCGCCAATTAATCGAACCGTCAAAACTTTGTGAAGTTTCCAGAAAGTGTTTTTGAACACACACAGCAAACATAATTTATCAATTCATCAAACACAATCAAATATCACCTAGCAATACGAAAAGTCTTAACACACATTCACGCACAACAGTTGTTATCACTAGACACCACGTAGAGAATACAACTACAGTGATTGGCCGCAAAGTTAGACCTAACGGCTATAATGTGGTTCCATAGCCTCTGCCCGTGTTGATTAGCGCGGCATAACAAGGATTAACGTGCGCTAAACACGCCACGTTAGCGCGCGTTAGGCTCGTATTAAGCCCGTGCTAACTGCTCTAATCACCAACACGATTGCAAACATATATGAGGTAATACTAGACTCGAAGGTTACAAATAAGCAACAACGTACGAGTCTAAATGTCATCGATTCACATAATTATAACATCTCACAAGCAACCATCAAAAGAAAATCATCCTACAAAAACGAAAATTTTACTTCTCAATAAAAAGGACTATGTCAACACATACATACCGATGGACTCAACATTCACGTTACTATTTTAATCATAAAACTGGCACCACTGCCCAACAATGAGAGCATCATCAATACGCATCTTCTGACCAACATTCATGAAACCGAAAAGTTACAAACGAGAGTCACGTCTTGAGTATATTTTGAAGACCTTATTTGAGTTAAAACTCGAGTTTTGAAAACTTATAGTATGAGATGGGAATGAAATATCGGTAGTTTGAAGTCTAAAAATTTTCGACCTTGAGGTCATCATACAAAAATCAAAATTTTTCCTCCTCGAGAACATTTTAAAATTTACGTGGCTCCCTAAGCCTTCGAAACTAAAAATTCCAAGGTTGTTGCTCTTGCAAGAAAAGCAGTTCATACAAGGATACATTTGGCCATATCATTCTTCATTCTAGCACAAAACGGAATTAACAAATATATGTCACTTACTCACGATGCACCTTCAAATACTACTACATAACACGTAATCATACAGCTCGTATAGCTCGTGGTACAACATGTAGTAGGAGACTTACATCCACAGATCGCACGAAGATGATGGCTGCACCTTGATACTAATCACGACCGACATCCTGCACGACGCGTCGCGACACGACTCGGTCGGACAAAATCTGACAATACAAGACTCAACAACACAAAACTCGACCCGACAGCCTAGGTTACCTCAACCTAAGCACTGATACCATAAAATTAACATCCCCATAGCGAACCGGTAATCATACACGCCACAGACCCTCTCCCAGAGGATCCGCCAAAGCAAACATCGAAACAACATAATACATCACATGTCGACATGGCAAAATCACGAACCATTAGACCGATTTGGTCTTTTGTCACTGTCTTAGAAATCAAAAATACATAACTCTATCCGGACTGTACCCACGCAAAGGTAAAATACTTCATAACATAGACAATATGACAAATAAAAGACAATACAATGGACTCACTAATCGAACCCAAAATTGGCCTTCGTGTGATTTGTATCATTCTTCTTTCCTCTTTCCTGGTACCGTTCCTGTGTCTTGCTCCCGAAAACCCGCATGTACACGGACACAACAGATATCCACCCCCCGATTACTCGGGGGTTAGCAAAACTCCACTGTTTCGCTAGTGCAAGTATAAAGTGCAAATACGAGCCATACACAACACATTCTGAGAATACAACGAAAGACTTTCCGAGATATGTTATTTGGTTAAAAAAAACAGTTCAAGTCTTGAAACAAGAAACGAAACAAGTAAGCACTTTGAAAACACTTCCAAATCTCGGGAGTTTTGAAAACATTTGAAATAGAAAAGTTCTGAATTCCTCGAAAGCCACTTAGGGTCATAGCCCCAAAGTTCATTTTTCCAAAAATGCAAATCCATTAACAAGACAGGGGGTCCACGGCCCAACCATTTCGATCACAAAACACAGGGCCCACGACCCGATCATCCACTGTGATTCACTTACAAAGACACTTTACACATAACACATTATTCTCATGCCATTCTAGCCAAACACCAAGACCTGATATATAATGTATCTCGACCCCGAGTGCAAAGCATTGTGATACTCCGGACATATCACAATTAATCATCAAAACATCAACATCAACATCACAGGAACCACACTTGGTAACCCGTGGCCGTACCCATTAGTATCGGCCCCCAGAGGCCCCGTCGGACCGTCCCCAGGTGGGAAACCACTTCCGCGGCCGTACCCATTAGTATCGGCCCCCAGAGGTCCCGTCGAACCGTCCCCAGGTGGAAGAACATCAACACACGCACCCAAGTCCACTTCCGTGGCCGTACCCATTAGTATCGGCCCCCAGAGGCCACATGCCATCCCCAGGTGGAAGAGTAACAACTCACATATTACAAAACGAAAACTCTCAAAGGTCAAACACACAAAATATATATAGTCGAGGTACCTTGCTAGAATGGCCATATTATCCAACACATACTCACGACCCAGAACTATATCAATTCACAAGGGAGCACAAGATTTCAACAGCACCGAATGACACAACCAATATCACAAAAACTCACATATTCATCCATAACCGCGTGACTCCAAGCACATAACTTGACAAGAGAATTACACTTTACATTTACCGACGCCATAATCATACATAATGACATCACACGAAAGTAAGGTGATCATATACTCGACACTAGCACACATAATCAACTAAGCATATTAATTCCCGACTCACACGGGTCACCTTTACGAAAACCATGATGGTAAATATACCGATTCTTTTGAAAAATGATTATAAATATTTATTTAGCACATATCGACATGTAGAAACCATTATATCCACAAAACACGTAATGTATGGGCAAGATACTTGCCTCGAAATCAATTTGTGAATACTCCGAAAGCGGCTCGGAAATAAAAACAATTCAAATGCAGCCCGAAACAGCCGAACAAAGCAACAAACAAATGACCCCAAACCGACCACCTTCACGAGAAATCAATAACAACACAATCACCACGAGAATAACACCGCTACGAATCAACAACACTAAACGAAATCTCAATCGACACTAAGAAACTACAAGGGTTCAAGGGTTCGTTCCAAGAAAGCCAAAATCATGTTCCGGTGAGATGAAGTCGATAAACGAGTTACTAATCCATAGATTACAACCAATACAACAAGAATTACATGACCAATTCATCATAATCGGCCCGAATTGAAATCAAAAGGAAAACCCCAAAATATCTCAAGAACATAAATCAACCCGATAAAAACATGAAAACGAAACTCCAAACTCGGGTTAAGATAAACAAGACTAGATAACAACAAGGAATCAACAATTTCGGATTGGAATCATGAAATCACGATAAACCCCAAATTATCCCGAAAGTAGGGTTTTAAGAAGAAAATACCTCAATTAAAATGGCGAAAGATGTTGGGATGTTGTTAAATCCGTACTAGGAACTCAAAGATATTGATGGGTGATGATATCGTGCCAAAATCCATGCTTATACGCCCTCAAGATCGTCTAGATCGCCTAAGGAAGAAAGGGGAGGAAGAAATGACGAAAGTTGACCTCTGCAGCCTTATATATATCCAATGCTAGCGCACGCTAAGGTATGTGTAGCGTGCGCTAACGGCTGTAAATGCGATCCGTAACCCTCTCGCGGATCCGTTAGCGCGCGCTAATATATGTATTTAGCGTGCGCTAATTATACGATGAGTAGTCTTTGCTATTATGACCATAACTCCTTTGTCAGGACTCAGATTGACTCGCCGTTTGAACCATTGGAAAGCTAGTTTGATGCTCTATCACATTGTAAAGTTTCAGAATTTTTAGACTTTATAAGCGCCGGTGGTGATCTTACAAAGTCGACCAAATGCACAAAAACGATACTCCTCGACAAAACAATAATTATTCAACATGTAACGAAACACTAACGGACAACACCAACGATCCAAATCGAAAACGAACACATAACAAAGCAAGACATACTATTAGCTCGACTTACGCAACGATAAGTCGTAATTCAAGAACACCACAACACGGTACATCGTGCCGTACCCAACATAGGGGAAAATCTCAAGAAATCGCCAACAGAACAAAATGAACGGCGCAATCGACAAAAATTCAAAAATAACCGGAACCGAGAATCTCGGGTATTACATTCTACCCTCCTTAAAAGAAGTTTCGTCCCGAAACTTAAAACATGAAACAATCCAGGCAGAGCAACTCTAGATGACACATGAATCCGATAACTTGAAGATCGGGAAAGACGATACGAAGGCAACCACCCCAAAACTTTGGGAAATTACAAAATGGCCCAAACGCCTGAAACATCACGATAAGAACACGTATAACCAAACCGAACTTCACAAAACGTCTAACAAGGTTAAACGGACTTACAGGGAAATACGAACAATAATTTCGAAGGGGACTCGCAAGAATCGATCTCAAATGTGGAAAAGTCGCCAAAAAGCACGGAACTCAGCAAAACAACACCGAATCGAACTCGGATGTTAACAAGTGTAGAATGAAACATTCACAGAAGGACGAAACGGTCAGATACGATCCGTTAAAATGGAATCCTGCCAATAGAAGAAATTTACCGAAAATCGAAAATTGCGGATATTACATCATATCACCTTTAAAAGAGGTTTCGTCCCCGAAACCTAAACAAAGAGAATGAAGTGCTGGAGTAGCAACTTTCCCGGCCATATCCTCTTGGTCCCGTATCTGATCTCCATGACTAACTATACCGTGGTCACGACCGTATCCTCTGTCCTTAGACATACTAAGCGGATTCTCACTCGATAAGATGGCACAACTCCGCGAAAATAATATGCTAAAGTACCAACCCAGCACGACATAACACATAAGGTAATTGATAACAACTAAATAAGAAAATCCAAGAGGTATCCTTTTAAATAATTTCATTTGTAAATCCTTGGATTCGTGCGCTATTCAAAATAAAACCTTGAAAGTATTTTTGGTACCTCGGGTTGTTTCATCAAAACTTGTAAACAACATACTTTAACCGTCTCATTTGAAATCATTTGAAGTCATCATGCCTCTACGTATCATCATCACCGTTAACAACTAACAAGTTAACCATGCAAGATCATCAAATCATTCTTACATACTCTAACATTTCCAAATCCGAGTTTGAACTTTACATCGAGTGAGATTTTTTCATCTTTCACTATATTTTTTTTTGAAAATAAAAATCGCATTGGTTTTTGAAATAAAATATTTTTATGGTGTGAAAGATTTTTGAAAATCATTCACTCGAATTATTTAAAAATACAACAATACGTTGAAAATCATTTTCGAAAATTCTCCCAACACTTCACAAACATCAACGAGTAATATTTTACAAAATGTCTACATGTACTTTAAAACAACTCTTTCAAATACCATCGAGGTTTTATTTGAGAATCCAAGGCCGGGTTGCCAATTCCAAATAATTTTCAAAGTATACACGGAGCCGCCAATTAATCGAACCGTCAAAACTTTGTGAAGTTTCCAGGAAAGTGTTTTTGAACACACACAGCAAACATAATTTATCAATTCATCAAACACAATCAAATATCACCTAGCAATACGAAAAGTCTTAACACACATTCACGCACAACAGTTGTTATCACTAGACACCACGTAGAGAATACAACTACAGGTGATTGGCCGCAAAAGTTAGACCTAACGGCTATAATGTGGTTCCATAGCCTCTGCCCAGGTTGATTAGCGCGCGTTACAACAAGGATTAACGTGCGCTAAACACGCCACGTTAGCGCGCGTTAGGCTCGTATTAAGCCTGTGCTAACTGCTCTAATCACCAACACGATTGCAAACATATATGAGGTAATACTAGACTCGAAGGTTACAAATAAGCAACAACGTACGAGTCTAAATGTCATCGATTCACATAATTATAACATCTCACAAGCAACCATCAAAAGAAAATCATCCTACAAAAACGAAAATTTTACTTCTCAATAAAAAGGACTATGTCAACACATACATACCGATGGACTCAACATTCACGTTACTATTTTAATCATAAAACTGGCACCACTGCCCAACAATGAGAGCATCATCAATACGCATCTTCTGACCAACATTCATGAAACCGAAAAGTTACAAACGAGAGTCACGTCTTGAGTATATTTTGAAGACCTTATTTGAGTTAAAACTCGAGTTTTGAAAACTTATAGTATGAGATGGGAATGAAATATCGGTAGTTTGAAGTCTAAAAATTTTCGACCTTGAGGTCATCATACAAAAATCAAAATTTTTCCTCCCTTGGAGAACATTTTAAAAATTTACGTGGCTCCCCGGAAGCCTTCGAAACTAAAAATTCCAAGGTTGTTGCTCTTGCAAGAAAAACAGTTCATACAAGGATACATTTGGCCATATCATTCTTCATTCTAGCACAAAACGGGAATTAACAAATATATGTCACTTACTCACGATGCACCTTCAAATACTACTACATAACACAGAATCATACAGGCTCGTATAGCTCGTGGTACAACATGTAGTAGGGAGACTTACATCCACAGATCGCACGAAGATGATGGCTGCACCTTGATACTAATCACGACCGACATCCCAGACGACGCGTCGCGACACGACTCAGTCAGACAAAATCTGACAATACAAGACTCAACAACACATAACTCGACCCGACAGCCTAGGTTTCCTCAACCTAAGCTCTGATACCATAAATGTAACATCCCCAGATCGAACCGGGAATATTACACGCCACAGACCCTCTCCGTGAGGATCCGCCAGGCTAAACATCGAAACAACATAATACATCACATGTCGACATGGCAAAATCACGAACCATTAGACCGATTTGGTCTTTTGTCACTGTCTTAGAAATCAAAAATACATAACTCTATCCAGACTCGTACCCACGCAAAGGTAAAATACTTCATAACATAGACAATATGACAGCGAAAAAGACAATACAATGGACTCCGACTAACTGAACCCAAAATTGGCCTTCGTGTGATTAGTATCATTCATCTTTCATCATTCCTCGTACCGATCCTGTGTCTTGCTCCCGAAAACCTGCATGTACCTGGACACAATACAGATATCCACCCCCCGATTACTCGGGGGTTAGCAAAACTCCACTGTTTCGCTAGTGCAAGTATAAAGTGCAAATACGAGCCATACACAACACATTCCGAGAATACAACGAAAGACTTCCCGAGATATGTTATTTGGTTAAAAAAAAACAGTTCAAGTCTTGAAACAAGAAACGAAACAAGTAAGCACTTTGAAAACACTTCCAAATCTCGGGAGTTTTGAAAACATTTGAAATAGAAAAGTTCTGAATTCCTCGAAAGCCACTTAGGGTCATAGCCCCAAAGTTCATTTTTCCAAAAATGCAAATCCATTAACAAGACAGGGGGTCCACGGCCCAACCATTTCGATCACAAAACACAGGGCCCACGACCCGATCATCCACTGTGATTCACTTACAAAGACACTTTACACATAACACATTATTCTCATGCCATTCTAGCCAAACACCAAGACCTGATATATAATGTATCTCGACCCCGAGTGCAAAGCATTGTGATACTCCGGACATATCACAATTAATCATCAAAACATCAACATCACAGGAACCACACTTGGTAACCCGTGGCCGTACCCATTAGTATCGGCCCCCAGAGGCCCCGTCGGACCGTCCCCAGGTGGGAAACCACTTCCGCGGCCGTACCCATTAGTATCGGCCCCCAGAGGTCCCGTCGAACCGTCCCCAGGTGGAAGAACATCAACACACGCACCCAAGTCCACTTCCGTGGCCGTACCCATTAGTATCGGCCCCCAGAGGCCACATGCCATCCCCAGGTGGAAGAGTAACAACTCACATATTACAAAACGAAAACTCTCAAAGGTCAAACACACAAAATATATATAGTCGAGGTACCTTGCTAGAATGGCCATATTATCCAACACATACTCACGACCCAGAACTATATCAATTCACAAGGGAGCACAAGATTTCAACAGCACCGAATGACACAACCAATATCACAAAAACTCACATATTCATCCATAACCGCGTGACTCCAAGCACATAACTTGACAAGAGAATTACACTTTACATTTACCGACGCCATAATCATACATAATGACATCACACGAAAGTAAGGTGATCATATACTCGACACTAGCACACATAATCAACTAAGCATATTAATTCCCGACTCACACGGGTCACCTTTACGAAAACCATGATGGTAAATATACCGATTCTTTTGAAAAATGATTATAAATATTTATTTAGCACATATCGACATGTAGAAACCATTATATCCACAAAACACGTAATGTATGGGCAAGATACTTGCCTCGAAATCAATTTGTGAATACTCCGACGAAAGCGGCTCGGCCGAAACAGCCCCAAAACAGTCCCGAAACAGCCCGGCCGAAACAGCCCCAAAACAGCCCCAAAAACCGACCACCTTCACGAGAAATCAATAACAACACAATCACCACGAGAATAACACCGCTACGAATCAACAACACTAAACGAAATCTCAATCGACACTAAGAAACTACAAGGGTTCAAGGGTTCGTTCCAAGAAAGCCAAAATCATGTTCCGGGTGAGATGAAGTCGATAAACGAGTTACTAATCCATAGATTACAACCAATACAACAAGAATTACATGACCAATTCATCATAATCGGCCCAGAATTGAAATCAAAAGGAAAACCCCAAAATATCTCAAGAACATAAATCAACCCGATAAAAACATGAAAACGAAACTCCAAACTGGGGGTTAAGATAAACAAGACTAGATAACAACAAGGGAATCAACAATTTCGGATTGGAATCATGAAATCACGATAAACCCCAAATTATCCCGAAAGTAGGGTTTTAAGAAGAAAATACCTCAATTAAAATGGCGAAAGATGTTGGGATGTTGTTAAATCCGTACTAGGAACTCAAAGATATTGATGGGTGATGATATCAGGCCAAAATCCATGCTTATACGCCCTCAAGATCGTCTAGATCGCCGGAAGGAAGAAAGGGGAGGAAGAAATGACGAAAGTTGACCTCTGCAGTCTTATATATACTGTCAACAGTTAGCGCACGCTAAGGTATGTGTAGCGTGCGCTAACGGCTGTAAAATGCAGTCCAGAACCCTCTGCCAGATCCGTTAGCGCGCGCTAATATATGTATTTAGCGTGCGCTAATTATACAGTGAGTAGTCTTTGCTATTATGACCATAACTCCTTTGTCCGGACTCCGATTGACTCGCCGTTTGAACCATTGGAAAGCTAGTTTGATGCTCTATCACATTGTAAAGTTTCAGAATTTTTAGACTTTATAAGCGCCGGTGGTGATCTTACAAAGTCGACCAAATGCACAAAAACGATACTCCTCGACAAAACAATAATTATTCAACATGTAACGAAACACTAACGGACAACACCAACGATCCAAATCGAAAACGAACACATAACAAAGCAAGACATACTATTAGCTCGACTTACGCAACGATAAGTCGTACCCGAAGAACACCACAACACGGTACATCGTGCCGTACCCAACATAGGGGAAAATCTCAAGAAATCGCCAACAGAACAAAATGAACGGCGCAATCGACAAAAATTCAAAAATAACCGGAACCGAGAATCTCGGGTATTACATTCTACCCTCCTTAAAAGAAGTTTCGTCCCGAAACTTAAAACATGAAACAATCCAGGCAGAGCAACTCTAGATGACACATGAATCCGATAACTTGAAGATCGGGAAAGACGATACGAAGGCAACCACCCCAAAACTTTGGGAAATTACAAAATGGCCCAAACGCCTGAAACATCACGATAAGAACACGTATAACCAAACCGAACTTCACAAAACGTCTAACAAGGTTAAACGGACTTACAGGGAAATACGAACAATAATTTCGAAGGGGACTCGCAAGAATCGATCTCAAATGTGGAAAAGTCGCCAAAAAGCACGGAACTCAGCAAAACAACACCGAATCGAACTCGGATGTTAACAAGTGTAGAATGAAACATTCACAGAAGGACGAAACGGTCAGATACGATCCGTTAAAATGGAATCCTGCCAATAGAAGAAATTTACCGAAAATCGAAAATTGCGGATATTACATCATATCACCTTTAAAAGAGGTTTCGTCCCCGAAACCTAAACAAAGAGAATGAAGTGCTGGAGTAGCAACTTTCCCGGCCATATCCTCTTGGTCCCGTATCTGATCTCCATGACTAACTATACCGTGGTCACGACCGTATCCTCTGTCCTTAGACATACTAAGCGGATTCTCACTCGATAAGATGGCACAACTCCGCGAAAATAATATGCTAAAGTACCAACCCAGCACGACATAACACATAAGGTAATTGATAACAACTAAATAAGAAAATCCAAGAGGTATCCTTTTAAATAATTTCATTTGTAAATCCTTGGATTCGTGCGCTATTCAAAATAAAACCTTGAAAGTATTTTTGGTACCTCGGGTTGTTTCATCAAAACTTGTAAACAACATACTTTAACCGTCTCATTTGAAATCATTTGAAGTCATCATGCCTCTACGTATCATCATCACCGTTAACAACTAACAAGTTAACCATGCAAGATCATCAAATCATTCTTACATACTCTAACATTTCCAAATCCGAGTTTGAACTTTACATCGAGTGAGATTTTTTCATCTTTCACTATATTTTTTTTTGAAAATAAAAATCGCATTGGTTTTTGAAATAAAATATTTTTATGGTGTGAAAGATTTTTGAAAATCATTCACTCGAATTATTTAAAAATACAACAATACGTTGAAAATCATTTTCGAAAATTCTCCCAACACTTCACAAACATCAACGACGGTAATATTTTACAAAATGTCTACATGTACTTTAAAACAACTCTTTCAAATACCATCGAGGTTTTATTTGAGAATCCAAGGCCGGGTTGCCAATTCCAAATAATTTTCAAAGTATACACGGAGCCGCCAATTAATCGAACCGTCAAAACTTTGTGAAGTTTCCTGGAAAGTGTTTTTGAACACACACAGCAAACATAATTTATCAATTCATCAAACACAATCAAATATCACCTAGCAATACGAAAAGTCTTAACACACATTCACGCACAACAGTTGTTATCACTAGACACCACGTAGAGAATACAACTACAGGTGATTGGCCGCAAAAGTTAGACCTAACGGCTATAATGTGGTTCCATAGCCTCTGCCCAGGTTGATTAGCGCGCGTTACAACAAGGATTAACGTGCGCTAAACACGCCACGTTAGCGCGCGTTAGGCTCGTATTAAGCCTGTGCTAACTGCTCTAATCACCAACACGATTGCAAACATATATGAGGTAATACTAGACTCGAAGGTTACAAATAAGCAACAACGTTGAGTCTAAATGTCATCGATTCACATAATTATAACATCTCACAAGCAACCATCAAAAGAAAATCATCCTACAAAAACGAAAATTTTACTTCTCAATAAAGAGGACTATCTCAACACATACATACCGATGGACTCAACATTCACGTTACTATTTTAATCATAAAACTGGCACCACTGCCCAACAATGAGAGCATCATCAATACGCATCTTCTGACCAACATTCATGAAACCGAAAAGTTACAAACGAGAGTCACGTCTTGAGTATATTTTGAAGACCTTATTTGAGTTAAAACTCGAGTTTTGAAAACTTATAGTATGAGATGGGAATGAAATATCGGTAGTTTGAAGTCTAAAAATTTTCGACCTTGAGGTCATCATACAAAAATCAAAATTTTTCCTCCCTTGGAGAACATTTTAAAATTTACGTGGCTCCCTAAGCCTTGAAACTAAAAATTCCAAGGTTGTTGCTCTTGCAAGAAAAACAGTTCATACAAGGATACATTTGGCCATATCATTCTTCATTCTAGCACAAAACGGGAATTAACAAATATATGTCACTTACTCACGATGCACCTTCAAATACTACTACATAACACAGAATCATACAGGCTCGTATAGCTCGTGGTACAACATGTAGTAGGGAGACTTACATCCACAGATCGCACGAAGATGATGGCTGCACCTTGATACTAATCACGGCCGACATCCCAGACGACGCGTCGCGACACGACTCAGTCAGACAAAATCTGACAATACAAGACTCAACAACACATAACTCGACCCGACAGCCTAGGTTTCCTCAACCTAAGCTCTGATACCATAAATGTAACATCCCCAGATCGAACCGGGAATATTACACGCCACAGACCCTCTCCGTGAGGATCCGCCAGGCTAAACATCGAAACAACATAATACATCACTTGTCGACATGGCAAAATCACGAACCATTAGACCGATTTGGTCTTTTGTCACTGTCTTAAAAATCAAAAATACATAACTCTTTCCAGACTCGTACCCACGCAAAGGTAAAATACTTCATAACATAGACAATATGACAGCGAAAAAGACAATACAATGGACTCCGACTAACTGAACCCAAAATTGGCCTTCGTGTGATTAGTATCATTTGTCTTTCATCATTCCTCGTACCGATCCTGTGTCTTGCTCCCGAAAACCTGCATGTACCTGGACACAATACAGATATCCACCCCCCGATTACTCGGGGGTTAGCAAAACTCCACTGTTTCGCTAGTGCAAGTATAAAGTGCAAATACGAGCTATACACAACACATTCCGAGAATACAACGAAAGACTTCCCGAGATATGTTATTTGGTTAAAAAAAAACAGTTCAAGTCTTGAAACAAGAAACGAAACAAGTAAGCACTTTGAAAACACTTCCAAATCTCGGGAGTTTTGAAAACATTTGAAATAGAAAAGTTCTGAATTCCTCGAAAGCCACTTAGGTCACAATTTCAAAGTTCATTTTTCCAAAAATGCAAATCCATTAACAAGACACGGGGTCCACGGCCCAACCATTTCGATCACAAAACACAGGGCCCACGACCCGATCATCCACTGCGATTCACTTACAAAGACACTTTACACATAACACATTATTCTCATGCCATTCTAGCCAAACACCAAGACCTGATATATAATGTATCTCGACCCCGAGTGCAAAGCATTGTGATACTCCGGACATATCACAATTAATCATCAAAACATCAACATCAACATCACAGGAACCACACTTGGTAACCCGTGGCCGTACCCATTAGTATCGGCCCCCAGAGGCCCCGTCGGACCGTCCCCAGGTGGGAAACCACTTCCGCGGCCGTACCCATTAGTATCGGCCCCCAGAGGTCCCGTCGAACCGTCCCCAGGTGGAAGAACATCAACACACGCACCCAAGTCCACTTCCGTGGCCGTACCCATTAGTATCGGCCCCCAGAGGCCACATGCCATCCCCAGGTGGAAGAGTAACAACTCACAGATTACAAAACGAAAACTCTCAAAGGTCAAACACACAAAATATATATAGTCGAGGTACCTTGCTAGAATGGCCATATTATCCAACACGTACTCACGACCCAGAACTATATCAATTCACAAGGGAGCACAAGATCTCAACAGCACCGAATGACACAACCAATATCACAAAAACTCACATATTCATCCATAACCGCGTGACTCCAAGCACATAACTTGACAAGAGAATTACACTTTACATTTACCGACGCCATAATCATACATAATGACATCACACGAAAGTAAGGTGATCATATACTCGACACTAGCACACATAATCAACTAAGCATATTAATTCCCGACTCACACGGGTCACCTTTACGAAAACCATGATGGTAAATATACCGATTCTTTTGAAAAATGATTATAAATATTTATTTAGCACATATCGACATGTAGAAACCATTATATCCACAAAACACGTAATGTATGGGCAAGATACTTGCCTCGAAATCAATTTGTGAATACTCCGACGAAAGCGGCTCGGCCGAAACAGCCCCAAAACAGCCCGGCCGAAACAGCCCCAAAATAGCCCCGAAACAGCCCCAAAAACCGACCACCTTCACGAGAAATCAATAACAACACAATCACCACGAGAATAACACCGCTACGAATCAACAACACTAAACGAAATCTCAATCGACACTAAGAAACTACAAGGGTTCAAGGGTTCGTTCCAAGAAAGCCAAAATCATGTTCCGGGTGAGATGAAGTCGATAAACGAGTTACTAATCCGTGTAATATCCGGAATTTCTACTACTGATGTTTAATATTATTTTATCCGAGTTATATTGTACAGCGTGGAATCTGTACAGTAGAGATAAAATAAATAAAGGACTGAGATATCAGTATCGGTATAATTGTCGTATTTGGTCGACAATTACATTTGAGGATATTGTGTATCAGGTTGTCGTACTTTTGATATCGGGTATATCGTATGATGATATTATTGGATTCAGTGTTTGTGTTCAGTGTGTCTTATGTTCGTTTTTGGTATGTCGAGACGTTGGACAAGAATCGCGGGAAAATGGCTAAGTATAGCCTTATTAGCGCATGGCGATATTCATGTATAACGACGCTATCGCGGTGATTAGCGCACGCTACGTTTATAGGTTAGCGTACGCTAGTGCAGACATATCGGAAGGAATCTGCGTGTGGACCCGGCTGCTTTCGGCGCACGTTCTGGTAAGTCAACGGTTGTTGTCCTGAAGTATTAGCGCACGCTAATATATTAGGCTTAGCGCACGCTAACTATGTATCAGTCAACAAGGAATCTTATCCTTGCCAGATGCTGTCGGAATGTGGGGGCGAGTGGTAGGTGAACACTGTAGCAAGTCAACTTCGGATAGCGCACGCTAAGATAAACGTACGCTAAGCAGGATGTTTTACGTACGTTAATGCATGGGCATTACGTACGTAAGTTAGTTTACGAAGCAAGACAGTAGCCTCTGGACTGCGATAGCGCACGCTAACAAAGTCAGTTAGCTCACGCTAAGGCTAGCGCACGCTAAACATAAGGGTTTAGCGCACGCTATGGTGCATTCTATATAAAGGGACAAACGGGTGTCATGAAACATTTCGTCCATTTCTTTCCTTTCACCCGATAGAGACAACCTTGTGAGAACATTTGGAGTTCCTAAACACTGAGGGATGATCCTCTTTAACAAGATTAAAGATGGAAATCATGGAGTAAAGCTTTGTTCTTGAAATCATTGGTGATTCTTGGAAATCAATCCTTTCCTTCAAAAAAGGTAATTACTCTTCACTTTGAGATTTCGTTTTGGATTGTATATGATGTTCTTGAGTTGATGATTATCATATAAACAAGTTGATGAGCATGACAACGAGTTGGATTACCGTACTAAGTTAGTGTTGTTATCAATATATGAGTATTGATATGTTTCGTATGGTTTTGGATGGAATTCAAGATATATGTTGATGTAATTCCCTTCTTCAATTCGGATTTTTGATGTTTTGTCGTTGGTTACTTCGTATGGTAACGATTATGGTGATGCTACTTTGATTCTTGAAGTTATATGAATTGTATGTCGAAGAACATGATGAATAAGGATTTTTAGATGTTAGAACACATCGGATTTTATCATTTTATGGATCATGAACGTGAATTTGGATAATTCGTGTTCTTGAAGAGCTATTAAATTATATGTCATGATTGTTATGAAATCCTTAATCTCGAGATGAGTTGATCATTGTCATGATGGAAGTGTTAGACGATGCTTGAAATGCATGCCATCCGCACAAAGATTAGCGCACGCTTCGTTCTTGCCTAGCGCGCGCTAACGGAGCAACTTAGCGCACGCTACGTTAGGTGATTAACGTGCGCTAAGTAGGCGACGATGCGATATTTTTGTGTTTTGATTAGGAATTCGTAATGGTTTGACTTGGTTGGTTCTATTGTGTTTATTCGAGGTTGTGTTGAAACGTTGAGTTCGATTGGTTAGTTTTCTTAGTTGTTGACCGTTATCGGATATGTGTTATTTGGTTTCTTCGATAGGTTGAGATTATTGATCGGTGATTATAACCGGATATTGCGGTCGTGTTCGAGTATGTGCATTGTTTTGAGTTTGTTCGAGGCTGAGGAGCTCGTTGATAAAGGCAATGTTTTCTGATTCAGCTTCGTGTTTTATGTATCGATGCATGTTATTTCTTACTCAGTTATAATATTTAATGATTTGTTTCTTTTTCATTTCGTTTATAATGCTTATAGCGATGATTATTATTGTGAACTCGGTATTCGGATCACATATCGTTCTTTCGATTCGGGAGGTAAATCATAATGTATATGCTTTATCTCGATTATCGGTATGTTCGAGTAACGAGGTTACATTATGGTAAAGACGAGGATATGAGTATCTATAGTTCGATTGTACGTGTGGATCGCCGAACATTGAGGATAATCGTCGGTGATGATTTGGACATTGAGGTTGCTCCCGAAGGACTCGGGGCAAAAAAATTCCATATTGATTATGGTTTAGTGTTATTTATTTTGGTCTCGTACATTTTCTTTCATGTTGTTGAACATGAAGTAGTCCTGGTATATTGTCATGTTGTCGTGCATGTTATGTTGTTCATGTTGATGAACGTGTTGATTTGCATATGTGTATGCATATTGTGTTGTTTATGTTGTGTAAATAATCCGATGGGATTATGAGGATCTATGCTGAGGGCGCTGGATCGAATGTCCACCATGCGTTGGTTCGACGGGATCATCATGGGGATCTATCCGAGGGCGCCGGATCGTTGGGATGTGTTTTCCACCATGCGTTGGTTCGACGGGATCATCATGGGGATCTATCTTTGAGGGCGCTGGATCGTTGGATTACCAGTATTGTGTTGATGGAATCTTGTGAATTCGCATCATTGATTTTGTCATGTGTTGTTGTTCACATGTGTATTGTTAGTTATCCACCTTATGTTGATCTTATAGGATTAACAAAGGGATCTATGCTAAGGGCGCTGGATCGTCGGATTTCCATTGAGTATACATGATTGTTATTCTTTGTGATCATATTGACGTGGTCATATGAGTATGCATTTGTAGGTCTTGTGTTAGGGCCTTGTCCGTATTGCATTGTTATGATCTCGGATTAGACTGATATGATTATCGTGGCACATCATATCTCGAGGTATGTTCCATATTTTCTTTGGTCTTGTCTTTGGTGGACAATCGGTTACCGTCTTGGGATTTGTTGATATTATTCGATGGATCGTATTGGTCAGATATGGTAGATTTCTGTATCGTGAGTTGGTTCTGATAGTTTGAGGATCTTGAGTATTGTTTGAGGTACAATACAGATATTATGTTCGAGTTTATTGGTTAATTGAGTACAGGATGTGAAATGTGATAATGGTTATTCTGATGAGAATTTCTTGAGTAAGTAAAGATTACGTTGGTCGTATTCTTATGTTGTATTCTCATTGGTATGTTATTATTAATGTGATGTGACGGTTATCATTGTTGGATATTATGGCTGACCCCGTCGTGGGATTTCTTTTTAGGTTCTCGGAGTATCGAGCTTGTAGCAGTCGTGAAGAGATGAGCTTCCCGGAGGATACTGGCTAGGACATGTTCTGTACATTGAGCTTCTTGTTTGGTTCTTGTTTTCTGCTGCTAGAGTATCGTTCTGGTTGGTCTTTTTCCGCTGCGTGAGTATTTTGAGATGCACTTTTGGTATCTGGTAACTGAGGTTACTTTGGAAATCGTTTTCTAAACTTTCGAGTATCGGCTATTTGGCCTTGCGATTTCAAATGAGTTTTACGACGGTTTTTGATAAATGGATTTTATAAGTCTTTGTGAATTTTTAAAGACATTACCGTCGTTGGCCTCTCGGGCATTTGTAAATGTTTGTGAAAATTTCTTTTAGCCTTGTGGGTTCCATCTCGGGGCCCACGGCGCTGTAATATTTCCGGTTAAATGCAGGGTGTTACGAATATGGTATCGGAGCTTAGGTTGAGAAAACCTAGGCATTTGGGTCGAGTTGGGTCGTGTTTTTGTCGCGTCATTCGAGTTGTCGATTGACAAATACTAGAGCCGTGAGTCTTTGTTGTTCACTCAGGCTTGTGCGTTATCGGATTTGCCAGTATCGTACTGGGCTTGTTATAACTTTTCCAAATGGTGTTTACGTGATATATTGTGTACTTGAGTTGCACCGAGTTTGCAAACGTGAGTTTTGAAAATACATGTCGAGTATTTTCTTGAGTCTAGACATGTGCCAAGATCACGGGAATCGTCGACTTCACGATCTGTAAGTATTCGGATTTTGAATTTCATTGAGATTTACTGCCGTTCTAAGTTGATATGTTTTGAGATTCAGCAGATATTGTGCATTTCAATATAAGGTGACAGAGTTGGGATAGGATTGATGATCTTGAGAAGTCATGATTTTGGAAATCAGTATATCAGCTAGATATTGGAACGGAATTGTGTATTCGGGAGAAGGACTATGGATTGTCGAGAAGAACATGTAGTCATGTTAGTTCATTTTGTGATATATATGAACTGCTTTTGAGCATTTGAAAATGATACCTTTCAAAATGAATGTTTTACGGATGTTTTATGGAAAATGATTTTGGGTCGAGATCCAATCGATTTTGAAATGGTTTTATAACCCAGGACTTGGGGTCCGAAAGGGGTTTTCTATTTTTAAACTTTTTGTAATGCGGAACGAGATACGGGCTGAGACCCTAATGTTTCTAACGGCTTTTCTGTTTTCTTAAAACTCCCGAGATTTGTAAAATATTTTACCAATCGTTTACCTATGTTATTTCCGCGTTTCGAGGCTTTTGTTTACTTGTTCAAATGGAATTTCTCGGGAAGTCTTTCGTCGTGTTTGATTTGTTGATTCGTTTTAACGTTTTGTCATATCATATTTGAGGTGATCCAGGATGGGTAAATGGTTGACGATACGAGTCATGTGTGGAAAAGGAGTTTAGTCGGAATATATATATTGAGATTTTGGAACTCGATCGTGTGGATTCGAAGGAAATTGTTATCAAATACTTGGCACCATCGAGCCAAGTTAATTTTTCGAAAATTGACTTTGTGATCTTACCAAAATTTATGTTTTTAGTTTTGAAATTTTTGAAAGAACTTTCGAAAATTGTCTTCGTGACAAGAATATATGATTTCAAACTGGTTTTGAAAATGTGATCGAGGTACATACGCATTTAGTGCATAATGCATATCGTGGTAAAGTTCGAATGAGACTCACGAATCGGATGGTACATCGTATGGTACGATGAAAGAGATTCAAGTTTAGTATGGTAGATTGGCTATCCATGGGTGATCAATGGATTGATCGACCAAGAGAATTATCTTTGCGTTTTGTAGAATCGGTACAGATGTAATTTTTGGAACTTTGGACTTTGTAAAACCGGGACATAGGTGCTACGTGATTCCATTGGTGCGGTAGTAGCGTAATCTTACCATAGTGATCTTTGAATGATTTCTTTGTAAGTGTAAATATGGGGATGGTGACCCCATGCTGGTTGTTTTGGATATTGAGTGGTCGTTCCCACTCCTTGTATGAATTGGTATGTTCGTCGATTTGCGACTCGTTGTTCGTATGCCGAGGGAATTGTTCGCCAGTTGGGTATGTTTATTGAGATCTACGGAGCGTGATTGATTTGACGTTTTGAGAATGTTATTCTTTCATATATCTGTTTCTGTGGTTCTGTGTTGATCGTGTTGGAGTTTACCGTGTGAAGGTATTCTCGATTTTCGTTGATCGTTCATTGGTAATATTGGAGTTTATCACGTTGATGATATTCTCGATTGTGTTTTGACCTCTGGTTGGTCATATTGGAAATTTATCATGTTGATGATAAATTCGGTTGATTTATTAGTTGATCATTTTTGGTGATCATCTGAGCGTTCAGATTGTCTATCGATGTTTCGGGATTCGTTGCCATTGTAGTGAGCAGTTGTTTCACAGAAACAGCGGATATTAGACGTGTTATCAGAATTGAGACTTGATTATGTAATAAGTCAGACAGGATTTGATTCGTGCATTGTTTGATCCGAAGATGATATATTTTGTTGAGACTCGTGGAATTGTGATCGTAAGCGTATTGAGACCGCATGCTGAGATCGCTTGCTAGTATCTCAGAGATCGTCGACCGCATACTTGTAAGTATGCTCTTTCGATATTCGGTAATGATGATGATTAATCGTTGTCGTGATGGTTTTGGGATATTTTGAGTTGAACGGTATGTTTGTTCGTTTTATGATGGATTGCAAGTTTCGAGACGAAACTTATTTTAAGGTGTAGAATGTAATATCCTAATTTCTACTATCGATGTTTAATATTATTTTATCCGAGTTATATTGTGCAGCGTGGAATGCATGCAGAGAGATAAAATAAATAAAGGACCGAGATATCAGTATCGGTATAATTGTCGTATTTGGTCGACAATTACATTTGAGGATATTGTGTATCAGGTTGTCGTACTTTTGATATCGGGTATATCGTATGATGATATTATTGGATTCAGTGTTTGTGTTCAGTGTGTCTTATGTTCGTTTTTGGTATGTCGAGACGTTGGACAAGAACTGTGGAAAATGGCTAAGTATAGCCTTATTAGCGCACGCTGATATTCATGCATAACGCACGCTATCGTGCAGGATTAGCGCACGCTACGTTTATAGGTTAGCGTACGCTAGTGCAGACATATCGGAAGGAATCTGCGTGTGGACCCGGCTGCTTTCGGCGCACGTTCTGGTAAGTCAACGGTTGTTGTCCTGAAGTATTAGCGCACGCTAATATATTAGGCTTAGCGCACGCTAACTATGTATCAGTCAACAAGGAATCTTATCCTTGCCAGATGCTGTCGGAATGTGGGGGCGAGTGGTAGGTGAACACTGTAGCAAGTCAACTTCGGATAGCGCACGCTAAGATAAATGACTTGCGTACGCTAAGCAGGATGTTTTACGTACGTTAATGCATGGGCATTACGTACGTAAGTTAGTTTACGAAGCAAGACAGTAGCCTCTGGACTGCGATAGCGCACGCTAACAAAGTCAGTTAGCTCACGCTAAGGCTAGCGCACGCTAAACATAAGGGTTTAGCGCACGCTATGGTGCATTCTATATAAAGGGACAAACGGGTGTCATGAAACATTTCGTCCATTTCTTTCCTTTCACCCGATAGAGACAACCTTGTGAGAACATTTGGAGTTCCTAAACACTGAGGGATGATCCTCTTTAACAAGATTAAAGATGGAAATCATGGAGTAAAGCTTTGTTCTTGAAATCATTGGTGATTCTTGGAAATCAATCCTTTCCTTCAAAAAAGGTAATTACTCTTCACTTTGAGATTTCGTTTTGGATTGTATATGATGTTCTTGAGTTGATGATTATCATATAAACAAGTTGATGAGCATGACAACGAGTTGGATTACCGTACTAAGTTAGTGTTGTTATCAATATATGAGTATTGATATGTTTCGTATGGTGATGGAAGGAATTCAAGATATAAGTTGATGTAATTCCTTCTTCAATTCGGATTTTTGATGTTTTGTCGTTGGTTACTTCGTATGGTAACGATTATGGTGATGCTACTGTGATTCTTGAAGTTATATGAATTGTATGTCGAAGAACATGATGAATAAGGATTTTTAGATGTTAGAACACATCGGATTTTATCATTTTATGGATCATGAACGTGAATTTGGATAATTCGTGTTCTTGAAGAGCTATTAAATTATATGTCATGATTGTTATGAAATCCTTAATCTCGAGATGAGTTGATCATTGTCATGATGGAAGTGTTAGACGATGCTTGAAATGCATGCCACTGCACAGCATTAGCGCACGCTACGTTTACTGCCTAGCGCGCGCTAACGGGAGCAACTTAGCGCACGCTACGTTAGGTGATTAACGTGCGCTAAGTAGGCAGACAGTGCAGTATTTTTGTGTTTTGATTAGGAATTCGTAATGGTTTGACTTGGTTGGTTCTGACTGTGTTTATTCGAGGTTGTGTTGAACCGTTGAGTTCGATTGGTTAGTTTTCTTAGTTGTTGACCGTTATCGGATATGTGTTATTTGGTTTCTTCGATAGGTTGAGATTATTGATCGGTGATTATAACCGGATATTGCGGTCGTGTTCGAGTATGTCCATTGTATTGCGTTTGATCGAGGCTGAGGAGCTCGTAGATAAAGGCAATGTGTTCGGCAATGACTTCGTGGTATCGGTATCGAGGCGTTATTACTTACTCGGTTATAATATTTAATGAATGGTTTGATTTCATTTCGTTTATAATGCATATAGCGATGATTATTATTGTGAACTCAGGTATTCGGATCACATATCGTTCTTTCGATTCGGGAGGTAAATCATAATGTATATGCTTTATCTCAGTTATCGGTATGTTCGAGTAACGAGGTTACATTATGGTAAAGACGAGGATATGAGTATCTATAGTTCAGTGTACGTGTGGATCGCCGAACATTGAGGATAATCGTCGGTGATGATTTGGACATTGAGGTTGCTCCCGAAGGACTCGGGGCAAAAAAATTCCATATTGATTATGGTTTAGTGTTATTTATTTTGGTCTCGTACATTTTCTTTCATGTTGTTGAACATGAAGTAGTCCTGGTATATTGTCATGTTGT
Organism: Orobanche coerulescens; assembly: GCA_033398695.1. Classification (NCBI taxonomy): domain Eukaryota; kingdom Viridiplantae; phylum Streptophyta; class Magnoliopsida; order Lamiales; family Orobanchaceae; genus Orobanche; species Orobanche coerulescens. The sequence goes on along the minus strand of CM065815.1, from coordinate 141,461,409 downwards.
CGTGCATGTTATGTTGTTCATGTTGATGAACGTGTTGATTTGCATATGTGTATGCATATTGTGTTGTTTATGTTGTGTAAATAATCCGATGGGATTATGAGGATCTATGCTGAGGGCGCTGGATCGAATGTCCACCATGCGTTGGTTCGACGGGATCATCATGGGGATCTATGCTGAGGGCGCTGGATCGTTGGACAGGTTTTCCACCATGCGTTGGTTCGACGGGATCATCATGGGGATCTATGCTGAGGGCGCTGGATCGTTGGATTACCAGTATTGTGTTGATGGAATCTTGTGAATTCGCATCATTGATTTTGTCATGTGTTGTTGTTCACATGTGTATTGTTAGTTATCCACCTTATGTTGATCTGATAGGATTAACAAAGGGATCTATGCTAAGGGCGCTGGATCGTCGGATTTCCATTGAGTATACATGATTGTTATTGCTGTGATCATATTGACGTGGTCATATGAGTATGCATTTGTAGGTCTTGTGTTAGGGCCTTGTCCGTATTGCATTGTTCGATCTCGGATTAGACCGATATGATTATCGTGGCACATCATATCTCGAGGTATGTTCCATATTTTCTTTGGTCTTGTCTTTGGTGGACAATCGGTTACCGTCTTGGGATTTGTTGATATTATTCGATGGATCGTATTGGCCGATATGGTAGATTTACGTATCGTGAGTTGGTTCGATAGTTTGAGGATCTTGAGTATTGTTTGAGGTACAATACAGATATTATGTTCGAGTTTATTGGTTAATTGAGTACAGGATGTGAAATGTGATAATGGTTATTCTGATGAGAATTTCTTGAGTAAGTAAAGATTACGTTGGTCGTATTCTTATGTTGTATTCTCATTGGTATGTTATTATTAATGTGATGTGACGGTTATCATTGTTGGATATTATGGTGACCCCGTGGGATTTCTTTTTAGGTTCTCGGAGTATCGAGCTTGTAGCGGTCGTGAAGAGATGAGCTTCCCGGAGGATACTGGCTAGGACATGTTCTGTACATTGAGCTTCTTGTTTGGTTCTTGTTTTCTGCTGCTAGAGTATCGTTCTGGTTGGTCTTTTTCCGCTGCGTGAGTATTTTGAGATGCACTTTTGGTATCTGGTAACTGAGGTTACTTTGGAAATCGTTTTCTAAACTTTCGAGTATCGGCTATTTGGCCTTGCGATTTCAAATGAGTTTTACGACGGTTTTTGATAAATGGATTTTATAAGTCTTTGTGAATTTTTAAAGACATTACCGTCGTTGGCCTCTCGGGCATTTGTAAATGTTTGTGAAAATTTCTTTTAGCCTTGTGGGTTCCATCTCGGGGCCCACGGCGCTGTAATATTTCCGGTTAAATCTGGGGGTGTTACAGAATATGGTATCGGAGATTAGGTTGAGAAAACCTAGGCATTTGGGTCGAGTTGGGTCGTGTTTTTGTCGCGTCATTCGAGTTGTCGATTGACAAATACTAGAGCCGTGAGTCTTTGTTGTTCACTCAGGCTTGTGCGTTATCGGATTTGCCAGTATCGTACTGGGCTTGTTATAACTTTTCCAAATGGTGTTTACGTGATATATTGTGTTCTTGAGTTGCACTGAGTTTGCAAAACGTGAGTTTTGAAAATACCTGTGTCGAGTATTTTCTTGAGTCTAGACATGTGCCAGTATCACGGGGAATCGTCGACTTCACGATCTGTAAGTATTCGGATTTTTGAATTTCATTGAGATTTACTGCCGTTCTAAGTTGATATGTTTTGAGATTCAGCAGATATTGTGCATTTCAATATAAGGTGACAGAGTTGGGATAGGATTGATGATCTTGAGAAGTCATGATTTTGGAAATCAGTATATCAGCTAGATATTGGAACGGAATTGTGTATTCGGGAGAAGGACTATGGATTGTCGAGAAGAACATGTAGTCATGTTAGTTCATTTTGTGATATATATGAACTGCTTTTGAGCATTTGAAAATGATACCTTTCAAAATGAATGTTTTACGGATGTTTTATGGAAAATGATTTTGGGTCGAGATCCAATCGATTTTGAAATGGTTTTATAACCCAGGACTTGGGGTCCGAAAGGGGTTTTCTATTTTTAAACTTTTTGTAATGCGGAACGAGATACGGGCTGAGACCCTAATGTTTCTAACGGCTTTTCTGTTTTCTTAAAACTCCCGAGATTTGTAAAATATTTTACCAATCGTTTACCTATGTTATTTCCGCGTTTCGAGGCTTTTGTTTACTTGTTCAAATGGAATTTCTCGGGAAGTCTTTCGTCGTGTTTGATTTGTTGATTCGTTTTAACGTTTTGTCATATCATATTTGAGGTGATCCAGGATGGGTAAATGGTTGACGATACGAGTCATGTGTGGAAAAGGAGTTTAGTCGGAATATATATATTGAGATTTTGGAACTCGATCGTGTGGATTCGAAGGAAATTGTTATCAAATACTTGGCACCATCGAGCCAAGTTAATTTTTCGAAAATTGACTTTGTGATCTTACCAAAATTTATGTTTTTAGTTTTGAAATTTTTGAAAGAACTTTCGAAAATTGTCTTCGTGACAAGAATATATGATTTCAAACTGGTTTTGAAAATGTGATCGAGGTACATACGCATTTAGTGCATAATGCATATCGTGGTAAAGTTCTGAATGAGACTCACGAACTGGATGGTACATCAGTATGGTACGATGAAAGAGATTCGAAGTTTAGTATGGTAGATTGGCTATCCATGGGTGATCAATGGATTGATCAGTCAAGAGAATTATACTGCGTTTTGTAGAATCGGTACAGATGTAATTTTTGGAACTTTGGACTTTGTAAAACCGGGACATAGGTGCTACGTGATTCCATTGGTGCGGTAGTAGCGTAATCTTACCATAGTGATCTTTGAATGATTTCTTTGTAAGTGTAAATATGGGGATGGTGACCCCATCTTTGGTTGTTTTGGATATTGAGTGGTCGTTCCCACTCCTTGTATGAATTGGTATGTTCGTCGATTTGCGACTCGTTGTTCGTATGCCGAGGGAATTGTTCGCCAGTTGGGTATGTTTATTGAGATCTACGGAGCGTGATTGATTTGACGTTTTGAGAATGTTATTCTTTCATATATCTGTTTCTGTGGTTCTGTGTTGATCGTGTTGGAGTTTACCGTGTGAAGGTATTCTCGATTTTCGTTGATCGTTCATTGGTAATATTGGAGTTTATCACGTTGATGATATTCTCGATTGTGTTTTGACCTCTGGTTGGTCATATTGGAAATTTATCATGTTGATGATAAATTCGGTTGATTTATTAGTTGATCATTTTTGGTGATCATCTGAGCGTTCAGATTGTCTATCGATGTTTCGGGATTCGTTGCCATTGTATTGAACAGTTGTTTCACAGATACATCGGATATTATTCGTTTTATCAGAATTGAGACTTGATTATGTAATCAGGCAGACAGGATTTGATTCGTGCAGATTGTTTGATCCGAAGATGATATATTTTGTTGAGACTCAGGGAATTGTGATCGTAAGCGTATTGAGACTGTACAGTGAGATCGCTTGCTAGTATCTCAGGAGATCGTCGACCTGCATACTTGTAAGTATGCTCTTTTGGATATTCGGTAATGATGATGATTAATCGTTGTCGTGATGGTTTTGGGATATTTTGAGTTGAACGGTATGTTTGTTCGTTTTATGATGGATTGCAAGTTTCGAGGACGAAACTTATTTTAAGGGGTGTAGAATGTAATATCCGGAATTTCTACTACTGATGTTTAATATTATTTTATCCGAGTTATATTGTACAGCGTGGAATCATGCAGAGAGATAAAATAAATAAAGGACCGAGATATCGATATCGGTATAATTGTCGTATTTGGTCGACAATTACATTTGAGGATATTGTGTATCGGTTGTCGTACTTTTGATATCGGGTATATCGTATGATGATATTATGGATTCGGTGTTTGTGTTCGGTGTGTCTTATGTTCGTTTTGGTATGTCGAGACGTTGGACAAGAATCGTGGAAAATGGCTAAGTATAGCCTTATTAGCGCACGCCGATATTCATGCATAACGCACGCTATCGTGCGATTAGCGCACGCTACGTTTATAGGTTAGCGTACGCTAGTGCGATATATCGGAAGGAATCTGCGTGTGGACCCGCCGCTTTGGCGCACGTTACGTAAGTCAACGGTTGTTGTCTGAAGTATTAGCGCACGCTAATATATTAGGCTTAGCGCACGCTAACTATGTATCACCAACAAGGAATCTTATCCTTGCCGATCTTTGTCGGAATGTGGGGCGAGTGGTAGGTGAACACCGTAGCAAGTCAACTTCGGATAGCGCACGCTAAGATAAATGACTTGCGTCGCTAAGCGAGATGTTTTACGTACGTTAATGCATGGGCATTACGTACGTAAGTTAGTTTACGAAGCAAGACAGTAGCCTCTGGACTGCGATAGCGCACGCTAACAAAGTCAGTTAGCTCACGCTAAGGCTAGCGCACGCTAAACATAAGGGTTTAGCGCACGCTATGGTGCATTCTATATAAAGGGACAAACGGGTGTCATGAAACATTTCGTCCATTTCTTTCCTTTCACCCGATAGAGACAACCTTGTGAGAACATTTGGAGTTCCTAAACACTGAGGGATGATCCTCTTTAACAAGATTAAAGATGGAAATCATGGAGTAAAGCTTTGTTCTTGAAATCATTGGTGATTCTTGGAAATCAATCCTTTCCTTCAAAAAAGGTAATTACTCTTCACTTTGAGATTTCGTTTTGGATTGTATATGATGTTCTTGAGTTGATGATTATCATATAAACAAGTTGATGAGCATGACAACGAGTTGGATTACCGTACTAAGTTAGTGTTGTTATCAATATATGAGTATTGATATGTTTCGTATGGTTTTGGATGGAATTCAAGATATATGTTGATGTAATTCCCTTCTTCAATTCGGATTTTTGATGTTTTGTCGTTGGTTACTTCGTATGGTAACGATTATGGTGATGCTACTGTGATTCTTGAAGTTATATGAATTGTATGTCGAAGAACATGATGAATAAGGATTTTAGATGTTAGAACACATCGGATTTTATCATTTTATGGATCATGAACGTGAATTTGGATAATTCGTGTTCTTGAAGAGCTATTAAATTATATGTCATGATTGTTATGAAATCCTTAATCTCGAGATGAGTTGATCATTGTCATGATGGAAGTGTTAGACGATGCTTGAAATGCATGCCACCGCACAAGATTAGCGCACGCTACGCCATCGCCTAGCGCGCGCTAACGGGAGCAACTTAGCGCACGCTACGTTAGGTGATTAACGTGCGCTAAGTAGGCGACAGTGCGGTATTTTTGTGTTTTGATTAGGAATTCGTAATGGTTTGACTTGGTTGGTTACATTGTGTTTATTCGAGGTTGTGTTGAACCGTTGAGTTCGATTGGTTAGTTTTCTTAGTTGTTGACCGTTATCGGATATGTGTTATTTGGTTTCTTCGATAGGTTGAGATTATTGATCGGTGATTATAACCGGATATTGCGGTCGTGTTCGAGTATGTCCATTGTATTGCGTTTGATCGAGGCTGAGGAGCTCGTAGATAAAGGCAATGTGTTCTGCAGCAGCTTCGTGGTATCGGTATCGAGGCAAGTTATTACTTACTCAGTTATAATATATAATGAATGTTTTCATTATCATTTCGTTTATAATGCATATAGCGATGATTATTATTGTGAACTCTGGGTATTCGGATCACATATCGTTCTTTCGATTCTGGGAGGTAAATCATAATGTATATGCTTTATCTCAGTTATCGGTATGTTCGAGTAACGAGGTTACATTATGGTAAAGACGAGGATATGAGTATCTATAGTTCAGTGTACGTGTGGATCGCCGAACATTGAGGATAATCGTCGGTGATGATTTGGACATTGAGGTTGCTCCCGAAGGACTCGGGGCAAAAAAAATTCCATATTGATTATGGTTTAGTGTTATTTATTTTGGTCTCGTACATTTTCTTTCATGTTGTTGAACATGAAGTAGTCCTGGTATATTGTCATGTTGTCGTGCATGTTATGTTGTTCATGTTGATGAACGTGTTGATTTGCATATGTGTATGCATATTGTGTTGTTTATGTTGTGTAAATAATCCGATGGGATTATGAGGATCTATGCTGAGGGCGCTGGATCGAATGTCCACCATGCGTTGGTTCGACGGGATCATCATGGGGATCTATGCTGAGGGCGCTGGATCGTTGGACAGGTTTTCCACCATGCGTTGGTTCGACGGGATCATCATGGGGATCTATGCTGAGGGCGCTGGATCGTTGGATTACCAGTATTGTGTTGATGGAATCTTGTGAATTCGCATCATTGATTTTGTCATGTGTTGTTGTTCACATGTGTATTGTTAGTTATCCACCTTATGTTGATCTTATAGGATTAACAAAGGGATCTATGCTAAGGGCGCTGGATCGTCGGATTTCCATTGAGTATACATGATTGTTATTGCTGTGATCATATTGACGTGGTCATATGAGTATGCATTTGTAGGTCTTGTGTTAGGGCCTTGTCCGTATTGCATTGTTCTGATCTCGGATTAGACTGATATGATTATCGTGGCACATCATATCTCGAGGTATGTTCCATATTTTCTTTGGTCTTGTCTTTGGTGGACAATCGGTTACCGTCTTGGGATTTGTTGATATTATTCGATGGATCGTATTGGTCAGATATGGTAGATTTCTGTATCGTGAGTTGGTTCTGATAGTTTGAGGATCTTGAGTATTGTTTGAGGTACAATACAGATATTATGTTCGAGTTTATTGGTTAATTGAGTACAGGATGTGAAATGTGATAATGGTTATTCTGATGAGAATTTCTTGAGTAAGTAAAGATTACGTTGGTCGTATTCTTATGTTGTATTCTCATTGGTATGTTATTATTAATGTGATGTGACGGTTATCATTGTTGGATATTATGGCTGACCCCGTCGTGGGATTTCTTTTTAGGTTCTCGGAGTATCGAGCTTGTAGCGGTCGTGAAGAGATGAGCTTCCCGGAGGATACTGGCTAGGACATGTTCTGTACATTGAGCTTCTTGTTTGGTTCTTGTTTTCTGCTGCTAGAGTATCGTTCTGGTTGGTCTTTTTCCGCTGCGTGAGTATTTTGAGATGCACTTTTGGTATCTGGTAACTGAGGTTACTTTGGAAATCGTTTTCTAAACTTTCGAGTATCGGCTATTTGGCCTTGCGATTTCAAATGAGTTTTACGACGGTTTTTGATAAATGGATTTTATAAGTCTTTGTGAATTTTTAAAGACATTACCGTCGTTGGCCTCTCGGGCATTTGTAAATGTTTGTGAAAATTTCTTTTAGCCTTGTGGGTTCCATCTCGGGACCCACGGCGCTGTAATATTTCCGGTTAAATCTGGGGGTGTTACAATCCGTAGATTACAACCAATACAACAAGAATTACATGACCAATTCATCATAATCGGCCCAGAATTGAAATCAAAAGGAAAACCCCAAAATATCTCAAGAACATAAATCAACCCGATAAAAACATGAAAACGAAACTCCAAACTCGGGGTTAAGATAAACAAGACTAGATAACAACAAGGGAATCAACAATTTCGGATTGGAATCATGAAATCACGATGAACCCCAAATTATCCCGAAAGTAGGGTTTTAAGAAGAAAATACCTCAATTAAAATGGCGAAAGATGTTGGGATGTTGTTAAATCCGTACTAGGAACTCAAAGATATTGATGGGTGATGATATCAGGCCAAAATCCATGCTTATACGCCCTCAAGATCGTCTAGATCGCCGGAAGGAAGAAAGGGGAGGAAGAAATGACGAAAGTTGACCTCTGCAGTCTTATATATCATCACAGTTAGCGCACGCTAAGGTATGTGTAGCGTGCGCTAACGACTGTAAAATGCAGTCCAGAACCCTCTGCCAGATCCGTTAGCGCGCGCTAATATATGTATTTAGCGTGCGCTAATTATACAGTGAGTAGTCTTTGCTATTATGACCATAGCTTCTTCGTCCGGACTCCGATTGACTCGCCGTTTGAACCATTGGAAAGCTAGTTTGATGCTCTATCACATTGTAAAGTTTCAGAATTTTTAGACTTTATAAGCGCCGGTGGTGATCTTACAAAGTCGACCAAATGCACAAAAACGATACTCCTCGACAAAACAATAATTATTCAACATGTAACGAAACACTAACGGACAACACCAACGATCCAAATCGAAAACGAACACATAACAAAGCAAGACATACTATTAGCTCGACTTACGCAACGATAAGTCGTACCCGACGAACACCACAACACGGTACATCATGCCGTACCCAACATAGGGGAAAATCTCAAGAAATCGCCAACAGAACAAAATGAACGGCGCAATCGACAAAAATTCAAAAATAACCGGAACCGAGAATCTCGGGTATTACATGACAGCCAACTACTCATATTTATACCCTGTACATTATTAACGTACGCTAACCTCTTCATTAAACGTACGTTACCAGTTTAGCATGCGCTAACATCTCATGTTTAGCGTGCGCTACAGCCTTAGCGTGCGCTAACTGACTTTGTTAGCGTGCGCTATTGGAACCCAGAGGCTACTGCCTCGCTTTGTAAACTAGCTTACGTACGTAATGCCCATGCATTAACGTACGTAAAATATCATGTCTAGCGTACGCAAGTCCTTGCCCTTAGCGTGCGCTATCCGAAGTTGACTTACTACAGTATTCACCTACCACTCGTGCCCCCACATGCCGAAAGCATCCGCGATTTCCGGGATTCCTCTAATCGATCTGGAATTAGCGTGCGCTAACCATGCGGTTTAGCGTGCGCTAGCCCTACATGACAAACACCCGCTGACCTTATCTGGACACGCGTCACAAGTGGCTGGGTCCACTCGCCGAAAGCCAAGATTCCCTGTCGAACGATCTGATATTAGCGTACGCTAACCATCCTTGGTAGCGTGCGCTAAATGCCGATAAACATCAACCCGGGCCTACCTGTCGGCCGCCTTCCGAACCTTCCCAGAATGCCTTACGTACGTTAAGGATCCTCCTTAGCATACGTAATGCGAACCTATTAGCGTACGCTAACTGCATCACGTAGCGTGCGCTACTCATACCTCGTAGCGTGCACTAAGCATATTTCATAGCGTGTGCTAACGTGGCTGTACTTAGCCATTTTCAGCTATCCTCGTCCAACATCTCGACATACCAAAATATGAACATACGGCATACTGAATATATATACTCGACACATTATATCCTCAAGTGTAATTGTCGACCAAATACGACAATTATACCAAAACTGACATCTCAGTCCTTAATTTATTTTATCCATACTTTACAGAACCCACGCTGTAAAATATAACTCGGATAAAATAATATTAAACAACAGTAGTAGAAATTCCGGATATTACATTCTACACCACTTAAAATAAGTTTCGTCCTCGAAACTTGCAATCCGTCATAAAACAAACAAACAAACCGTTTAACCAAAAATATCCCAAAACCATCACGACAATGATCGATCATCATCATTACCGAATAACCAAAAGAGCATACTTACAAATACGCAGGTCGACGATCTCCTGAGATACTAGCAAGTGACCTCACTGTACAATCTCAATACGCTTACAATCACAGTTCCTTGAGTCTCAACAAAAAATATATCATCTTCGGAAGAAAATAATCTGCCCGTGTCAAATCCTGTCTGCCTGATTACACAATCAAGTCCCAATTCCGATACAATCAATAATGCGTGATATATCTGAGAAATAACTGCCCAAAATAATGACACGAATCCCGAAATATCAACACAAAATCTGAACGCTTATACGATCATTAACAACGATCAGCCAATAAATTTACCAAAAATATCATCGACATGATAATCTTCAATATGACCAACCAGAAGTCAAAACACAATCGAGAATACCTTCACACGGTAAGCTCCAACATGATGAACACAGAACCACAGAGCAAGATACATGAAAGAGCAAAATTCTCAAAACGCTAAACAAATCACATACAGTGGATCTCAACGAAACACAACCGACTGTTGAACGGACCTCTCAGGCGTACGAACAACCAGTCGCAAATCAGCGAACATTTCAAATCATACATGGAGTGGGAATGACTAATTAGTATGGCTCAAAATTCAAAAGTAGTAAAATCACGCTACCACCACATCAATATAGCCACATAGTACACATGCTCCAGTTTCAAAAAATCCAAAGTTCCAAAATTACGTCCTGTGCATGGGTCTACAACACGCATCATATTTCTCTTATTCAATAAATCAACCAATCATCCCTGGATAACCAAACTACCATACTAGAGTTCGAATCTCTTTTCATCGTACCATACCGATGAAATATCCAATTCGAGAGTCTCGCTCAGAACTTCACCACGGTATGCATTATGCACTAAATGCATATGTACATCAATCATATTTTCAAGACCAGATTGAAATCATATAATTTTTTTTCGAAAAGATGTACTGAGTCTCAACTCAGTTCCCAAAGCTCGATGAACAGCCTGCCAAAAATGTGATATAAACCGGCCCCATAAATGTAACACCCCCAGAAACTACGGGAATATTACACGCCGTAGACCCTTTTTCCATAAGGATCTACCAGGCTAACCACCACGATACGAACAATGTTTGACCGGCCGAGGTCAAACAACTTACTAACACAGACCGATAAGGTCAAATATTAATTACACTGACCGATGAGGTCTCGCAATTAAATCAACCCAAAAATAAACTCATTGTTGTACATACCCACGCAAGGGTCAAAATACAATACAACGGATTTGGCCAAGAAGTGCCATTTGCGGATCTTTTTCCCTTAGGTGGTTAAACCTTTAAAAAGAGACCCGCTCCGATACCAACTGAAGAGATAAATTTACCACTAGAAGGGGGGTTGAATAGTGGTAATGTGGAATAACAAAATTTCTTGCGAATAAATGAAAAATAGTGCGGAAAATAAAGACTCAAAGATTTATAGAGGTTCGGCAACTTGCCTACGTCCTCTCTCCGAATTCCTTTTCTATTGGCTCAAGAACAACCACAAACTTAACTCGTCTTCGATCGGTCCGAGTTCACAACCATTACAATCGCTTGTCTTCTATCGGTCCAAGCTCAACCTCTTCTCAATATAAACTTTTGTTTATCTAGTGTTCTATAGGAACTAGATAATCCTCACTATACAAATATGGGAGTATAATCCTAACAATGCCGGATCAAAGATCCTAATAACACCGGATTAGTAACTCTTGATTCGTTTCTCTTACGCTCAAGTGTAAGTGATGCAACACTTACAATCAAATGAAGGAATACAAAGTATAATAAATATTACAAGGTATATCACTCTTTGTATTTCTCTTCTCACAACTTAAAATGCAACAAAAGATATGAAACTGAGCTCAAGTATGCTTTGATTGCTTGTATGCTTGTATGCTTGTATGCTTGAAGTTGTGTGTAAATGATACCCAAGTCCTATGGGTATTTATAGGTGAAAGCCATTCTTCAAATACTGAAAATCGTATTATTAGCGTGCGCTAATAATGTCTTCTAGCGTGCGCTATCGATTCTGACTTGGCTTTCCTGAACACGTTCTACTTATACAAAACGCACCGCAAACCACAATTACAATATTAAGTGTTTTCAACCGCTGATCTAGTGGTAATATTTTTTTATTGTGAGGTCAATATTGCCATTTGCTTGCTTAAGGAGAATTACGTCTTTTTTATCCTTTAAAAGTTAAAATTTTCTCGCTTAAAAGTTAAACAAAACTAAACATTTTGGTTTTTCTTTTCAGGTTTATCTTTATCATACCAAAAACATATCACAAGAATTACTTTGGTTACTTGGGATTGAGATTATTAGTTTTAAATAGTACAATTAAAACTAAGTATTTATTGTTTTTATTTGAGCACTTGAGGGAAGGAAATGATGCTTAAAAGTATGTGATGATATGCGTTAATGAGTGATACGTTATTCATCTTTTTGTTTGCATAATATAACACATTTTATCACTCAAATTGGACAACAAATGTGTACATATTGTTAGCTTGAACAATAACCCTTGAAATGTAAGTGATTTTATAATTTCTAATTTGTATAACAACATCATTTGGGTTTCTCAATATTAATATGATATGAGTTGCATATCAATTTATGTACTTTAACATTGCTCGACTTAGCTTCAACTGCTAACCGGCCTAACAAAACAAGAGGAGAAACAAGAGGAGAAGACATATGTGTATTATTTTGTTGATAATGTGAATTTCCATGCTATGCTAAGAATATATAACCTAGAAAAGCGAATATTAAAAGCCCATTCCAATTTAATACCCAATCTCAAATGAAAGTAATAAAAACAAATAATTTAAACCAGTACACTCATTTTCAAATAATGTATAATTAAAACAAAATTTGAAAAGAAAAAACAACTACAATAACTAATAAACTATAAACTCATCAAAATTGTTATATTTACGAAAACATAAATAAATTTACGCGAAAACACTTAGAGAGCAAGTTTGTGCGTAGCACGGGTTCTGAATTGCTCGTTGTTTATGTATGAAGCAGTTTGTATATATATTGATGTAAATGAATAGAATTATTTTGGAAGGAAATGTGACGAGATACTATTTTTTTGACGTTTGTCTTCCATTGAATTTATTGGTTTTCACTGTTATTTGCATGTTCTACAAGGTTAGATATAAACATTAGCTTCACAACTACACAAAGTTATAGACAAATCTTCATGATAATTTGTATCGATAGTTGGTGCCAACCTTTATATATAAATATCGATTTGATTACGGAGTATGTCAATACATAATAATCATGCGTTAGTTTTTTTATCATGTTCATTTATTAAAATAGGCTCATTCAATTACCCGTAATGCACAAATTTCTCTATTTATTTGTTTGTTATCTTTGGAAAAGCTGAAAATGTAAATACACATTTTAGTATTCGAAAAAATTGTCATTCTAATTCAGCTTGAAAAGGACAATTAAACTAAAATATATTTAAATATTTCATACAAAAAGATGTTTGGTTATTGAACGATGAAAGATTGTATATGTTTAATGTCAATTATCTTACATAAATAAACATAGTAACAAACAAACACAATAAGACTCTCCGAACCACAACGGAAAAAGAGTCATTGCGTACTGATGTAACTTTCCATCTTATACTAAAACTATAAGATATGAAAAATAAAGTGGAAGAGTAGTAAAGTCGATTAAGGAATTTTTAAGACCATGGTTATATTTTTGCCATTGAGTTTTAGTACAAATATCATCAATTCATAAGGTCACTAATTTGTGTTATAATCCTTTCAACTATTCAAATCCGAGAGTTGAGTTTCAATAAAAGTTGTGTAAGTAATCTCAATAAATAAAGGTCTTAATGTTATGATATTACCTTTTTTTCTTCTTAAAAAGGTCTAAATAATGACGTATTTTCAAAAGAGAACTGTTGCGTATTTTACATTCACGATTTGTCATCTAATGCTTTGAACCCAAAAAGTGGAAATAGCTCAAGCCATGAAAAAGAAAGTATCTTGGTGTGTGAGTGTTAAAAGTGAGATGCTAAGGTACCATATCCTTTAATATATAAATGTTGAGTTTCATCATTAAACGTGAGTATTTATAATCACAAATTATATTTTTTTTAAAAAGTGTTTAATATTTATGATAACCCCTACTATATTATAAATCATTTGTGACTTTCACGGAGGTCTTAAAATATTAAACATACATACTTACTTAGAGCATCTACAATGCATCAAGTTTTTAAAGACTTGATGCATTTAATACATATTAACCACAAGGTTTGTGCAATGGAACTCGCCCCATTATCACGCATCTGAGAGAATTTGTTATTCAAGCAAAACTCACTTGGAGACATAACGATGCAATCGTTACAAATGAAAGACAAGACTCGAAGCTGGTACATCAATTTTGGTGTAAGAGACAAAAGAAAAAGACCCAAGTTGTGTGTAGTATAAATTTTGTTTTTGAAATAGCGTGTATTGCGTTATGGTGATGAAAGTCACTCATGTATATGATGCATTTTTATTGAAATAATTCTATTTACAAAAACTTAAATAAATTTCCTTTATTCAGTCGAGTATCCATGATCAAAACTAAGCATAATAACTAAATACGCATAACCCTTGCAAAAACGATGATTCTTTACGGTGAACAAAGCTCGTGCATCGCACGGGCCATGATGTCTCGTTATAATAATAAAGTAGTTTATTTTAAACAAATATGTATTTTGGAGTTTCGGGCTTAAATATTTTGAGTAGGAGTTACGGAATAAATTTGGAGGATGATATAAATACCTCCAATTTTTTTTTTTTTTGGTATATTGGGACAGAAAGCAACTAATTAGAGCCTAAACTATCCGCCTCAATGGCGTTCTTCAGAAAATCAGGTGCCATGTCCAAGAACTCGGCCGCTGAAGATGAATGGTGTCCATGTTTAGCCAGAAGATGAGCACAGGTATTTGCTGATCTATGAATCTTCAAGAACTTTGATTGCCATGGCACGTGGAGAAGATTGATTATATTGCTGATAATCTCATGAAGATATGGAGGAGGAGGAGTATTACTTGTATTCTTTACCCAATTGAAAACCGGCAAAGAATCGGTTTCGACTTCAATCCTTGACAACCTTCTTTCCCAAGCAGATTCGAGGCCTCTTAGTAAAGCCATAGCCTCGACTTCGTCAACTGAAGTAAAAATTCCCTTTGCAGTGTATCCCCAAAGCCAATCTCCTATGTCGTTTCGAAGTAAGCCCCCAAAAGCTCCTTGGTTCGAATTTAGGAAGAGACTGCCATCTCCATTTAACTTGCACCAAGATGGTTGCGGCCTAGACCAAACCTGTCACGAAGGGATAGTTTTGCTAAATTTGCTAGCAAGATCCGAGCAATATTTGCGGATTAAGAAAAGAGTATGTTGTAATGCATCACCTTCACCATTGAAAATTCTGGCATTGCGGGCTTTCCAAATGAACCAAAGACACACGACAAAAACTTGTGACCAACTAGCATCCGTCTGGAAATTAGCCGCTAGCAGTCGATTTTGAAGGGCTGAATGGAACCAATCCTCACCAGGTAACGAAAGCAGTATATGAACCGCATCTGGCAGAAGAATAGCAGACCAAATGGTCCTTGCTGCGGTACATAACTTGAAAATGTGAAGGACAGATTCATTATCAGCATTGCAAAGAGAGCATATTGGTGAATCACATAGGTGTCTATGGTATCGAAGCTCATTAGTGGTCAAGAAATTCAAGCTGATCAGCCAACAAAAATGCCGAAGCTTGTTATTCAGTTTGCTCTTCCATATCCAATAAACATTTTGGGACGTTACTTGAGGGCCATAATTAGAGAGTAACCATTTGTAAGCTGATTGGCAAGTGAATGTACCCGAGGATGTCTCCGTCCATATCACCGTATCCTCATTACTACCAAGTGGTGGAGTGTAGTTGAGAATCTGCTCCGTAATCTCATCGGGAATATATGTATGAATACCACTCAAATCCCAATTGCCTTCATGTAACACGTCACTGACCCACAACAATTTTTCACTGGGAATGATATAATTAATCATATCACTTAAACGGGTCTTGCCTAGCCAAGTATCAAACCAAAAGGAAACCTTGTCCCCACCTCCAATTCGCCAAATGAAGCAAGGTTTAGTGAGTTGAGCACATCTCACTATTCCTTTCCATGTAGGACTGTCAATGGGTTTCGGAATATAATCCAGTATACTCTTACCCTTCAAATACTTGCGCTCAAAGAAATCAGACCAGATAGACCGTTCTTTACAAAGAATTTTCCAAACAATCTTTGAGAGCATTGCTTCATTATTAATGCGAGAGATCCTGATCCCAAGTCCGCCACCATCTTTAGACTGCGTAACTTTAGGCCATCCCACAAGGTGTACTTTCCGCACATTTATATCATTTGACCAAAGAAACCCCTTGTTGAGGCGATCCAAACGATTGCAAACATTTTCAGGAAGCCATGATGACTGCATATCATAAAGAGGAATAGAACTGGTGACTGATATGATTAGAGTTGCACGTCCAGCCAGGGACAGTTGTTTTTATTTCCACCCTTCGAAGCGGTTCATGACACGGTCAAAGATCTTCCTATACATCTTCGGTTTTGAGCGACCATGTTTAAAAAACACTCCCAAATATTTTCCTAAATTAGGGGTCTGCCCAAACCCTAATATATCAGTGATGGCCCGTTTGAGGCTATACCCACTTGTCTTGGTGAAGAAGATTTTCGACTTTGCATGATTAATCCGTAAGCCAGAACTGCCACAAAACCGTTCCATAATCATCTTGATAGTTATGGCATTTTTAACTGTAGCTTTGCACATTAGTATGAGGTCGTCTGCAAAGAATAGATGAGAGAATTGCGGACCTCCTCTGCAAGGTACAATTGGATCCCAAAGCTTGCAATCCACTGCTTCATGAATCATTTATGACAATCTTTCAATACAAAGCACAAACAAATACGGTGATAAGGGATCACCCTGCCGAAGCCCACATTTATGACTAAACGGTTCAAGAGGTTCGCCGTTCTACATAAGACGAGAAGAAGCATTACGAACACAAAACATGATAAGAGTTATGATGTGCGAAGAAAATCCCAACTAATCTTGTCGTAAGCTTTCTCCAGATCAAGTTTTAATATCATACACCCAGTTTTGTTCTTCTTTTTGGAACGAAAAGAGTGGATAATCTCTTGCAAAGCAATAATATTATCTTGAGTGCATCTTCCCATAATAAAGCTAGACTGGCAACATGATATGATTTCAGGCATAATATGACGAAGTCGGACTGTTATGCATTTTGTGATGAATTTGTAAAGAACATTACATAATGCAATCGGGCGAAACTGGGAAATCGCATTAGGAGCACTGACCTTTGGGATAAGACATATGTGAGCCTCACAAATGTTGGCGTCGAAACTCCCGGTTCGGAATGCTTGATCAATGAAGTCGAAAGTTGAGTTCCCAACTAATTCCCAAAACTTGTGGTAGAAGACTGCCTGAAGGCCATCCGGCCCAGGTGCTTTGTATGGGTGGGATTCAAAAACAGCATGCCTGACTTCATCAAAGGAAATAGGAGCTCCAATTTGATTAGCCTACTCATCAGTCAAAAGCGCTTGAAATCTGCATGGGGTAAACCGTACGGTATTCATTTCATATCCGCTATTCGGGGTGAATATTGATATAAAAAATTCTCTTACATGGTTTTGTAAGACTTCAATATCTTGAATCCAAACTCCATCAATTTTAAGGGTTGTGATTCTATTCCGGCGTCTTCGAGTGAGGGTACTTTGGTGAATAAATCTGGTATTTGCTTCCCCCTCAGTAACCCATTTCACTCAGGACTTTTGGTACCAAAATATCTCTTCTTGTCTAAGAACATTGTTGTAATCTTCAATAAGGGTGACCTCGAGTGATTCCAAGAAATCATTTTGGTTAACTGCCAGGGCGCGTTGAATTCCTTGAAGTCGAGCTTTAAGCCTTCTTTTACGCTGGAAGATGTTTCCAAAGCGTTCCTTGTTCCAGGTGAGTAAATTTGATGGTAAATGATCAATTGCATCTAGAATATCAGTACTTTTCATCCAAGTATTTTCAACAATGTCTTTACATTCGTCGTTAAGCAACCAAGCCCCTTCAAATCGGAAAGGTCTTGCAAACTTTCTCTTGGACAGTCCCATGCAGCAAGTAAGCACCGGATGATGGTCTGAATGTGTTCGCGGTAAATTGAGAACCGCATTATTCGGAAACATAGTACACCATTTTTGATTAGCCAAGGCTCTATCAAGTCGTTCTTGTATATTCCCCCTGCCTCGTTGCTTATTAGTCCAAGTGAATTTGCATCCCTGCTCACCCAAGTCTTGCATTCCACAATCGGATATCCACTTGAGAAAACGGAGGCAGCGAGATATTGAAGCGGGTCGTCCTCCTATTTTCTCATGTGTGTAACAGATTTCATTAAAATCGCCTGTTACCAACCAAGGCAAATTATGTGAGCTCGAGAAACAGACCATATCTCCGAAGATTCGGTCTTTATCTTCCCGTCGTGGTTGTGCGTAGACGCCCAAGAGTATCCATGATTCGGTGTCTTTTTGGGAGATAACCACATTAATACCTTGATACCATACATCTAACACTTCCACATTCAAATCAGCAGAGTTCCATAAAAACCATATTCCTCCCCCTCGATTGTGGATAGGTGCAAGAACAAAATCAGAAAATCCCAGATTGGGTGCAATCTCCATAGCAGTATCATATTGCACTCGGGTTTCCATAATAAAAACAACACTAGGATGATGTTCATTTACCAATTCTTGAAAATTTCTGGCAAAATTCGGGTTGCCAGCACCCTGACAATTCCAGGTTAAGACTTTCATGGTTAACCGTGGTAGAATAAAATATGACGGAAAATTAACATTCCATCCCGCCCTCCATGATTGCATCATTTGACTGATGAGGCATGGGATCATCTGCAACTGCATTGTATGATTGTTCAAGCCCTTGACCGTTTTTTGCCAAAAACATGGGCTGCCCGACATCCTCTCCACATAGTGATCTCCGCTTTCTACCTGAAGATTTGGAAATGAAATTTCCAGAATTTGGATTATGTGATCTTGGAGTTTGATTCGTGATGTCCTGGAGAATCGGTTCGGAAGATCTAATCGTGTCTCGTATTGCACCCATCGAACTATCATTCCGGCTCTTGTCCAGTTCATTTGTACCGTCCACATTGTGGATATCTTCAGTCATGTACTCACAATTATTTATGTCTTCATCAACAAGATTCAGAGGTTCAAACCGATTGCTTGGTTTGGAGGAGGAAGTACCAGCGGTAAAATTAAAATTCAAGGGGGTGTTATCATCCACATTGAAAGTCTGTTTAGGAATAGATTCCGTGTTTTTAGAATTTCTCCTCAGGATAGAGTTAGGGAGAGTTAGGGATAAATACCTCCGATTGAAACTTGAATGATTGGGAAACTAGGGATCTAAAGGAGCATATTTTGAATTCTGATTAAATAGAGATTAGATCTCCAACTGAACTTTTATGTCAACAATGGTAGGTTTGTTCAAATACAATAATCAGTAAGTCAATATTAAACTAAAAAAATAATTTAAACGACTCTTTGACATCAATACCTAATGTGTTGTGCATATGTCCTTTTACCTCCACCAATACTAAAGTGTCCAATTAAAATTAAATCTCAAATTTCCAATCCATCAATTAAACATCCAAATTATATTTTAGCCCAAATGGACTAAACAAAC
This sequence comes from Orobanche coerulescens, assembly GCA_033398695.1. Lineage (NCBI taxonomy): Eukaryota > Viridiplantae > Streptophyta > Magnoliopsida > Lamiales > Orobanchaceae > Orobanche > Orobanche coerulescens. The sequence continues at coordinate 141,442,022 of CM065815.1, read as the reverse complement.
CTAGGAGTGTAAATCTATCCGTACGAGCCAAACATATGTATGTTCAAGTTTGTTTGAAATTTTACCGAGCTTAGTTTGAATTAGATTTAATTAGTAATCAAGTCGAACTCGGACGAGTTTAATCGAGTCGAACACAAATCGAGCTCGAGTTGTGTAAATCTTTTATATGTATTTTATGATTTTTATTCAAATTAATTTGAGCTCGAGTCAAATTTTATATCTTATCAAACTAAAAAAATTGTTCAAGCTTAGTTTGTTATATTAACTAATCAAACTTGAATGAGCCTTTTAGCAAATTGATGTGTTATCTAAATTGTAGAATCAAAGACACAAGTCTAGATCTACAATTAAACACAAGAAGAAGAAAATCGATCTCTCAAGCTTGGAACAATGAATAATTTCGGCCAACACCTCCCCATAAGTCCTATTTATAGGCTCTTGGACTACTACTAGGGATCTTAAGGAGGATTATGGAAGGACTCCCAATAAATTCATCTTACCTTATTAGGACTCTTCCTAATATAATGAATCTATTAATATCAACTTAGTGCACTAAAAGGTTGATATTGCACTTCATACCGAAATCCCAAATTGCGAAATTGGGCTCCTCATTAAATATATTATTTCTCGTGTTTAAGATATCGAATGCCCATTAATTAATTATAAGCTACTGAAAGCTTTAATTAATTAATATCTTATCCAAGAGTAGTACCACTCGAACCTTATTATTATATCGGAATTAAATCCATGTTGGGAAAACAAAGACCCTGTATCGAAACAGCCGGGATACCCGATCTCTGTATCGAATGTTATTTGATAAAAGAGGTTTTGACATATGTGCCAATCCGTATACAGTAAAGGAAACTGTATCGAGGCTTTAAGGCTTTATCCTGTATCGAAGACCTGCCTCGAATCAGCATATAAGTGAAGCTCTTCAGTACAGCAAGAAGTCTTGTAAAAAGACCAAGTATGGAAACTGTCTCGAAACCCAAAATACAGTTATCTTCCATACAGCTCACAACAGGACAAAGAAAGAACAGAAGTTAAGTCCCGTTGAATAAAGAAGTATTTAAATACTCAAGGATAAGGTATTTAAATACTGCCAGTCTTCAGATCTTCAGAATCCCGCGAAATCCGGATCGTGTCATAATCCCATTGGAACGAAATCTTATTCAAACGGATACATCTCAACGGATACTTTCTTCAGAGACTATATATATCCTATGAAGACATTGAAGATCAGTTAACCAGTAACCTAACACTCAAGCTATCAAAAGTTATCATCAGAGCAAACATATCTCCAAAGCTTACTGCAATTAAGAAGGAAAGAAATATACAGTGCTCAACATCAAGAATGTACCATCATCACCAAGAACTTCATATTCAAAGTCTTGTTCTTACCTGGTTACCTACCTTTTACCTCGTGTAAAACCGAGCTGTGTGAACTCAACAAGTTATTCGACTGTGTGGGACGAATAAGGACGAAGCTTTGAACCGTGTGTGAAGAAGCTAGTCGAAGGAAGCTTTAACCAACTGTGTGAACGGTTTAAAGCGACATTCTTTGTATCAATATGTGTGAACGATACAAGTATAGGTTTGATTATAATTACTTAGTTGTGTACGCAGTAATTATAATAAACATTTTAATCCTGTGTGGAGGACCAGTGGACGTAGATGGGTTTACCTCGAACCACTTTAATTACTGTGTTATTTACCTTCACTTTTCTTGTTTTAAATTATTGTGATATATTAAGTATACTCTATACACTTAGTTGTCAGTATCCACAAGAACCTACCGTATCCAAGACTTCCGCTACGCACTCGATTTAGAATCCGCGGTTTGTTGTTCAAACTATTTTCCAAATCAGATCCAGATACTTAGTGGCCAACAAGTGGTATCAGAGCGGTTGATTCTAAAAAGAATCAGTCGTATTTCTTTTTAACCGAATCAGATTCAAATCACTTATTTTCAAAACAGTCTCTTTCATTCCTATATTATCAGTATGGATACTTCTATGATTAACAAAGTCCCTATGTTCTCTATTAACGAATTTGACGACTGGAGAATTAGAATGGAAGCTCATCTTGCAGCAATGCACGAAGAGATGATTTTTGTTATACAGGATGGTCCTATCAAGATCATGAAGGTAAATCTATCCGCAAGGATTGAGGGCCAAGCCCATGCTGAAATGCTCGAGAAAGAACGCGAGCAATGGACGACAGATGAAAGGAAACGAGCCAATCTCGACAACGTGGCTAAGAACGCATTATTTGTCACTCTTGACAAAGGCACGTTCTCAAAGGTAAAGAGCTGCAAAACAGCCAAAGAAATCTGGGATAAACTCAAGCTAATTTGTGAGGGAACTGAGCTCTCAAAAGAAAACAAGATTTCAAAACTAACTCAGCAATTTGAATCTTTTGAAATGAAACCAACGGAAACACTTGAGGAACTTGACCTCAGATTTACTGGTATTGTTGGTGAACTTGAAGCGTTGGGCAAAATTTACACCCAAAAGGAGAAGAACTTAAAAATTTTCAGATCTCTCCCAGCCCGATGGGACATTAAGACCACAGCTATGCGTGTATCCTGTAAGCTTAATGAAATATCCACTTTTGATCTCTTCTCTGACCTCAAAGCTTTTGAGTACGATATTGACAGAAGAGAGAAAGCTGAAGAATCTCCTTCAAAGGTCACAACTCTCGCCGCTGTATCGAACCGTCGACACAGCATGCCTAGCTCGTCAAAGCCGACCACAAGAATGCCGACAAAGGACGACGACATCCTATCCCAAGATGAAATGGCGCTTCTAATGCATAAATTCAAAAAGTTCATCAAACAGTCTGGAAAGACTCCCTACAGGCCCAAACCTGTCCACAAGGTAAGTACCGAAACATCATCTGGTGATGCTAACCTGTGCTATAACTGCAGGAAACCAGGCCATTATGCAAACAAATATCCTCATCCCAAAGTCCAAAGATTGCCTGAGGCCGAGCAACAAGAGAGAGATGAAAGAAGACGTGCTTGGAAAGACAAGATCAAGGCCCTGATTGGAGAATCAGAAGCCTCCCCCACACCATCCAAATCAGCATAATGTCTTCAGGTCGTCACTGAAAGTGATTCATCTGACGATGAGTTCGATGATAAAGCATATATGTGCTTTATGGCCAAAGACGTTCCAGAAGGTGAAGACAGCGACGATGAGGTAAGTTCAACCTAAGCTATTCCGTCAAATGCATCTCATACTTTCGAAAATATGATGAATGAATTTAAAAACATTCAAAAAGCCCATGAGACTCTAAAAACTGAGAATATACAGCTTCAATTAACAAATTTAGAGCTGAAGGATGAAAATGACTTGCTGAAAATAAATTATGAAAATATGTCTCTTGATTGTGAAACCAGCAAGGTCGATTTTGAAAAACTCATGGAGAGCAATCATCAACTTGCTCATGAACTAAATGAGGTTAAAACCCACAATGAGAGCAAGACAAATGATTTGGTTCTACTACAAACCAAAATCACAACTCTCGAAAAGCGAGAAACTGAACTTGAGACCATTCTGAAGTCTTTTGAAAAATCGTCCAAAAGAATGGAAGAAATTCTGAGCACTGGGCAACATGCTCATGATAAAAGTGGCTTAGGATACAGCTCATGTTCGAACAAAGGGAAAACTAGTACAGTGTTCGTCAAGAGTGTGGAACACATTCCAGAATCGGAAGATACTCCTAGTCCCATAAAGGAACATGCTGTACCGAGAAAACCGAAGGCTGCAATTCCGCCCCCGCAACTCTACTATTCGAGACAGTGGAACCAACAGCCACTCAGAAGGCGTACTCAACAGCATGCTCCACAAGCATATCATAAACGCCGGTAGTCATTCAGAAAGAAGGCGGTATCCAACCACCAAAGGCCCGCACGGCAGTACTATCAGTACAGCTCGCCGAGGTATTGGATACAGGAGCCCCGTTATCCCTCAAGACAGCAGATGCCAGTTCAGTATCAACAACAGCATTGGGAATCCAACTGGAGACCCAGAAGAAAAGCTGTTAGGCCTAAGAAAATGGCTCCACCTCCTAGACGGCACTCGTACTGGAATAATAATAATAATAACCCTGAATTTGACATGCATAGTAATTATCATGATTATAACAACTACGGATATGCCCCCCGTAGATGTCGCAACACTGTACCGAGTATGTCCTACAGTAAACCAATTGCTGCCAGGAAAGCTTGGGTACCTAAAGGAACTAACATACATGGACCCAAAAATCAAAGGGGACCTAAATCTACCTAATTTCTTTGTTACAGGACATTCTAGAGGAGGATACAGTACTTTGATAGTGGATGCTCACACATGACCGGAGATAGGAGCAAGCTATCTGATTTTGTAGAAGGTCGCGGTCCAAAAGTTCGCTTCGGTGATAAGTCTAAAGGAAGAACAAGAGGGAAAGGAAACCTACTTGTTGGGAAATTCAAGGTCACCGATGTTGCATATGTTGAAGGCTTACAGTATAATCTACTTAGTATTAGCAGTTCTGTGATAAACAGTTCTCGGTGAAGTTCTATATAGATCGCTGTAGAGTCAAGAACACCCAAACCAAGGAAGTAGTGCTTACAGGAAGCAGATCAGGCACTGCAGATATTAGCTGGTTATGGCACAAGAGGATGTCTCACGTCAACTTCAAGACGATCAACAAACTTTCAAGACAGGGTATGGTTAGAGGTTTGCCAGATGTGTCATTCAAGAAGGACAGCGTCTGCGGACCATGCCAGAAAGGCAAGCAAATCAAGTCAACCCTGAAAAGCAAATCCTACCTTTCAACCCAAAGAGTGTTGGAAATTCTACACATGGATCTCTATGGGCCTGTAGACCCAGTGAGTTTGGGAGGTAAGAAATACTGCATGGTTGTTGTTGATGATTATTCCAGGTATGCTTGGACGATCTTTCTTAGCAAGAAGAAGGAAACAACATCAAGGCTGCCCGAGCTCCTGAGAAAGTTGCAGAATGAAAAAGCATCGAGTATCGTGTGCATTCGTTCCGATAGAGGTACTGAATTTACTAACCGCTTTATAGAGCAATACTGTTCGGAGAATGGAATACAACAGGAATACTCAACTGCCCGTACACCTCAACAAAATGGTGTTTCCGAGCGAAAGAATAGGACGTTGAAAGAAGCAACAAGGACAATGATTGCCGCAAGCAAATTGCCACAGCGTTTCTGGGGTGAAGCAACCAATACAGCGTGCTACACTCAAAACCGCTATATCGTCAACAAGCACCACAACAAAACAGCATATGAGGTATGGAATAACAAAACTCCGTTAGTCTCGTATTTTCACATTTTTGGATGCAGGTGTTATGTATTGAACAATGGGAAGGACCAACTTAGAACCTTTGATGAAAAATCAGATGAAGGAATATCCATCACCAAAGCTTTCAGAATATTTAATAAAAGGAAGCTGACGATCGAGGAATCAGTTCATGTAGTGTTCGACGAACCACACCATGACCCTACAGGAGTAGATGATATCACTCAGAACATTCACCATCTATCTATCTTGGATCCACCTACACCCATAGAACCTGTCGTTGATTTAGAAATCAACCCCGCAGCTGTAAGAATCGATGTGGATGAAGCCGACGTGCATAAGTCAAGCTGTATCCACAGAAACTTTCGATACAGTACGGGATCCTGAACTAGAACCCGACCGAAGATGGTTGAGAGATCACCCGCAAGAGCTGATCATTGGAAACATTAATGCCGGTGTTTCTACTCATAGGAGAATACAGAGTACACAAGGAAATGTACTTTGTGCACAAGAAAAATCTAATGCTGAAGTTTCACAGTTTCCTGAATGGAAATCTCAATCCGAACTTAGGAGACTGAATATGTGCACTATCGCTGTATTCTTAGCCCAGTCCGAACCCGTTTCGACCATATACGCTCTTAACAATTCTCATTAGATAACATCTATGGAAGAAGAGCTTAACGGTTTCGAAAGAAACAATGTATGGTATCTTGTACCCAGACCGACACACCAATCGGTTATAGGAACCAAATGGGTATTTCGAAACAAAAAGGATCGAAATGGACTTATCATAAGGAACAAATCTAGACTAGTAGCACAAGGCTATTGTCAGGAAGAAGGAATCGACTATGATGAAACCTTCGCACCTGTAGCGAGACTAGAAGCCATTAGGATATTTTTAGCCTTTGCCGCCCATAAGAGTTTTATCGTATACCAAATGGACGTCAAGAGTGCTTTCTTGAATGAAGATCTTGCAGAAGAAGTTTATGTTGAACAACCACCAGGGTTTGCCAACACAGACGGTATCGATCTAGTTTACAGGCTAAGGAAAGCCCTGTACGGACTTAAACAAGCCCCTAGAGCCTGGTACGAAACCCTGTCCCAGTATCTAACCAACAACGGATTTGAGAAGGGTGCTGTGGACAAAACCTTGTTCAAGATAGAGGAAGGTGATGACCTTCTAATGGTACAAATCTATGTCGATGTTATTTTTGGTTCAACTAACCTTGCTCTATGTCAAAGGTTCTCTCATCTCATGCAAAGTAAATTTGAAATGAGTATGATGGGGGAACTTAGTTATTTCCTAGGTTTGCAGGTAAAACAGTTGCCTTCAGGTATATTCATCAATCAGGAGAAATACAGCAAGGAACTTCTCAACAAATTTGGAATGAACAATTCCAAATCCTCGCCAACCCCCATGAGCACTTCCGTGCAAATTAGTGCTGATGAAGCCGGAAAGCCGTTTGACCAATCACTCTACAGGAAGCTCATTGGTTCGCTCCTGTACCTAACGGCTAGCAGGCCCGATATCCACTTTGTTGGAGTGTGTGCGAGATACCAAGTTGCACCTAAGGAATCACACTTCAATACAAATAAACGAATCTCGAAATACATTAAAGGAACAATGATGCGGGACTATGGTATCCTAAGGAAGGTGGATTCGATTTAGTTGGATACATCGACTTGGATCTCGGAGGCTGCAAGCTAGATAGGAAGAGTACAAGTGGAACTTGTCACTTTCTCGGACCTAGACTCGTTTCTTGGTTCAGTAAGAAGCAATTGGCTAACTCTCTTTCCACGGCTGAATCAGAGTACTATGCTGCTGGTAGCTGCTGTATGCAGATCCTTTGGATGCAGCAACAACTGTCAGACTATCGAATCGATGCTAGAGAGACTCCAATCATGTGTGATAGCACGAGTGCAATTGCAATCACGCACAATCCTGTTCTGCACTCGCGCACTAAACATATCAACATGAAGCATCATTTTATCAGGAATCATGTCGAGAACAAGGATGTTCGCCTGGAAAAAGTCCATACAGACGTTCAGCTGGCCGACATCTTCACCAAGCCTCTCGACACAGCAAGATTCAACATGCTCAGACAAGAATTGGGAATGCTACAGCCAGGGCCGGCCCACATAGTGGGCCAAATGGGCCTCCGCCCAGGGCATCAACAGCCCAAGGGGCATCATCGGCCGACCCACCTAGTAGTAGTAGTATACTTAGTTTCTTTTTTTTAAAACCCTCCGCTCTCGCTCGCCTCTGCGACTCCCAATCACATACAGATAAAATTCTAGGAAAAGGGATTTGAGATTCCAGCTTTTGAATACAGGGTTTTTATTTGCTAGATCATTTTTTTTTAAGAAATATTATGGATTTGATGGGTCTCTGTCTCTGCCTCTCTCTCGATTTCCCCTCTCTCTGACTCTCTATCACTCTGCTCCTGCTCGTCGGTCTGATTTCCCCTCCGGTCCGGCCCTGTCGTCGAAGGCTCGAAGCCAAGGAGAGCCGAGAGCTGTTCGTTGTTTCATTTCTTTCCCCTGTAGTAGCAGTTCCAGGCTCCAGCCTCTCGCCCGTTTCATCCAATCGGCCAGGCCACAATCCCCCCAACCCCAGGTGTTTTCTTTCCAATTTTTTCCTTTCAAGTATTTTTTTTATTTTATTTCTTGGTATTATTTGCTAAATTACTTGGTATTATTTTCTTATTTGCTTGGTATTAGTAGGACCGTATTACTTGGTATTATTTGGTATTTTTGCTTAGTTGCTTGATTACTTGTTGAAAAATGTTTCCTAGATCACAACCATCCGGAGCTCAAAATCGAAAAAGAAAGAAAAACAACAAGAAATTGTTCAATCTTTACATGGATCATTAAATAGATTTTTTATTAGACAAGAAAAACCCATTGAAAATCCTAATGACAATATGGAAAATCGTGTTGACGAAGAACTTATTGGTGATCCTAATGACAATGTGGAAAATCTTGTTGATGAAGAACTTGTTGGTGATCCCATTTCTAATGATTTTGTGGAAAATCTTATTGATGAAGAAGTTGTTCGTATTCCTAACTCTAATGACTTTGATGAGCCTCATGTTGATAAAATAGATTTGAATATTTTTGAGCCGAGTGTTTGGGATGGTATGAGTTCAAACATGAAAGATTTGCTTAAAGAAAAGGGGCCTATTAGAGATCCAAATGTTGTTTTTCCAAAAGATGAACAAAATAGACATTTTTCTTGTACTCATTACATTCGGAAGCTACGAAATGGTGAATCCTATGATCGAAAATGGTTGGTTTATTCCAATGATTTGGATAAAGTTTTTTGTTTTAGTTGCAAATTGTTCAAAGTTGCTAGATCAAAAAGTCAATTAGCAAGTGAGGGACTAAATGATTGGAAACATCTTAGTTATGCATTATCATTACATGAAAATAGTTCTGAACATTGGATTAACTTGAGAGCATGGTCTGAGTTGAAAATGAGGTTAGACAAGAACCAAACTATTGATAAGGACTTGCAAGAGTTAATCAAGAAAGACACCGTTCATTGGAAACAAGTTCTGAAACGCATAATTGCTGTTGTGAAATGTTTGGCACAATATAATTTGGCTTTTCGTGGAACAAATGAAAAGCTTTATGAAGAGTCAAATGGTAACTTTTTAGGTGTTCTTTAAATGATTGCTGAGTTTGATCCCGTCATGCAACACCATTTTCATATGATTAAAGAAAAAGAAACTCATCATCATTATCTTAGTCATAAAATTCAAAATGAGTTGATTGAAATGTTGGCATCCAATGTAAAATGTGCAATTATTTCAAAAATCAAAGAGGCAAAATATTTTTCTGTCATTCTTGATTGCACTCCTGATGCAAGTCATAAAGAACAAATGACTTTGATTGTAAGATGTGTTGATGTCTTGAGTGTTCCTATTAAAGTAGAAGAGTTTTTTTTAGAGTTTTTAGTTGTAGAAGATACATACGGTAAAGGTCTCTTTGATGTGCTACAAGATGTTTTGAAATCTCTTGATTTGGATATTGATTGCGTACGGGGACAGGGTTATGATAATGGGGATAATATGAAAGGAAAGCATCAAGGTGTTCAAAGAAGATTACTTGATATAAATCCTAGAGCTTTTTACATGCCATGTGGATGCCACTGGCTTAATTTAGTTTTTGCGATATGGCAAACTCTTGTCACAAAGCAAAAACTTTTTTTGGTACATGTCAAACGATTTATACTGTATTCTCTAATTCTACAAAACGGTGGAGCGTTTTACTTGAATATATTGATGACTTGACTTTAAAGTCTTTATGTGCTACTCGTTGGGAAAGTCATGTTGAAAGTGTTAGAGCAATAAAATCTCAACTTGGCCAAATAAAAGATGCCTTAATAAAGTTAGCCAACGTATGTGAAGACGGAAAAGTGTGTAGAGATGCTGAATCTTTGATAAATGGTGAACTTTCAAGTTTTGAATTTGTTTTAAGTTTGGTCATTTGGCATGAAATTTTATATCGAATCAACTTGGTTAGTAAAAAATTACAATCAAAAGATATGCTTCTAGATATTGCGGTAAAAAACTTGGAAGGATTGGTTGTTTATTTTGAAAAATATAGGGACAATGGATTTGACTCAGCTATTATTGAGGCTAAAGAAGTTGCAGAAAACATTGGAATTGAACCCGAATTTCCTCTAAAACGTTATGCTTGTAGAAAAAAATATTTTGACGAGATCCCAGATAGTGAAAGAGAACAACAATCTGCACAAGAATCATTCAGGACCGATTACTTTCTAGTTTTAGTGGATATGGCACTTTCTCAGTTAAGAAGTAGATTTGAACAGATGAAACATTTTGAGTCTATATTTGGGTTCTTGTTTAATGCGTCACAGTTGGTCAAATTAAAAGATGATGAATTAAAGAAATGTTGTTTGAATCTTGAGGTTGCTTTGACACATGGTGATGATGTTGACATTGATGGGAAGTATCTCTTTACGGAGTTACAAATTTTGCAGGGCATGATACCATCTGAAGCATACGAGGAAGAAAAACCTTGGACGTCTATTCAAGTTATGGAGTTTGTAAGGAAGGTGGATATGTTCCCACACGTGTTGCTTGCCTACAAGATTTTGTTAACCATACCAAATACGGTAGCATCCATTAACGAAGTTTTTTAAAATTAAAGCTATTGAAGTCATATTTGCGGACTACCATGAGTCAAGAGAGGCTTAACGGGTTAGCAATTCTGAGCATCGAAAGTAAGTTTTTAGCGAATGTTGACTATGAGAGATTAATTGAAGATTTTGCTTCACGAAATACAAAAAGACATCGTTTTAGGTGATATTATGTTTGTTTTGTTTTTCGGGATTTTGGTTTATGACATTGTAACTTTTCTTTTTAATAATAATCAGCGTGGGGATGAGCCGCCTAGCTTGACTAGGTTCCAAACCCCTTCAAAAAATTGTGTTATTAATTTCTTATATTAAGGGGCATATTTTTCGCCCTTCGCCCAGGGCATCCGAAACTATTGGACCGGCCCTGGCTACAGCCAGACTCCCTGTAAGTAATTTACTGTTTTTACTCAACAATTGAGGGGGAATGTTGTAAGACCCGTGAATACAGTATCCAACATTAATTATTTGTACACTCAAAATCATCAATACAGTACTGTAGCGAGCGAAGGCATATGAATCCTACAGCTGGTGTGTGCAATAATTAAGGGGGAATACTGTAGGACCCATGAATACAGCATTAATCCAAATATTGCTGTATGGAATTCAAAACCTATTAGTACCTTTTTGAGGGGGAACGTCAGACGACGGAAAACAAAGACATGCTATAGGATTTCGATTCAGTATATAATATAATATTATTTCCTTTTAAAATAATTTTTGTCCACGTGCCCTGTTTTTATGTCAAACGTCATGTTCATTAAATGCCTTACACGACATCTGGACAACTGAATCTCAAAAGACGCGATGTTTTTAAATTGTTTATTATTTTTAAACCGCCGTTTTAGGCATTTACGGTATCAACCTATGTCAGAAGTGGGACCCGCTCTATTTTAAAACTTTTTAATGGATTAGCGTATCAGTTACACTCAGTCCATCCTAACCGTTGATTTCAAAATCGGTTCCCATCCCTTAAAATCTGACCATTCGTACTCTGCAAAACCCTATTTCGCCGCCCAACTATAAAAGGACTGAATCTGCCATTAGAGACTCTTTACGCTTTCTGCAATTACAAGAGTTCTCAAGAAAATACAGCCTACATATTTTTCTGCATTTCACTGCATATCTCGATTGTTTTCTTGCACCCTATTTCTTAAGAAAACATCAATGGCTGGTCAATCTTCTTCCCCTGTTCTGAAGAAATCCGCCAACATCATTGATGGCCGGATCTTCTTCAAACCTGTCATCATCGAGCGTATTCTCTCAGAAACCAACGACGCAGAACCTATGGAATATATCATTACTCGTCTTCAACAATAAGGCCTCTATCGCCTTGGGAGCAAGACCGCCGACAAATTCGACGCCCATCTGGTTGAGGAATTCTACCTCAACGCTGCCGTCCGTTTTCTGTCACTGGCCCAGGGAGGTCATGTTGCTTACATCACTGCAACAGTCCAGGGAGTGGAGATCTGTATCGATCGCGATCTGCTCCAGAGAATCTACAGGCTACCCGCTGATGGCCTGACCATGGACCAACTTGAGACATTCGGGTCTCAAGAGCTCATTACTAAGTTTTATGGACTATTTACAGGGTCCAAAGTGGTTGATATGGTGACAAATACTTGTCACAAGAAAAACTTTCTTCTTCATTTTGTGTATCTTCATGACTTTTGCTCCAGGATTATTGAAAACCGAACCGGTGCGTTCGAGATGTGCACAAACTTAAGGTTCAGGATGATGGTGGCTATTTTGACCTGTGAAAAGGTCAATTGGTGCCAAATAATTCTGAAACGTCTACAAGAAGAGGTGTGCAAACCAGCCACCCAGAAGTAATCCTTCGGTTTAATGCTGAACTACATCCTGACGAAGTGCGGACTGACGCAATCCGCCGATGCGAAGAAGAATAGCTCGAGGATATACTTAGGAGGCGTCAAGCCCACTGCGTATAACCAGAGCACCATGCATTGCAACCACCCGAGAACCAGGCACATGCCTATCTCTGACAACCCAAGAGATGAATCCGTGAAGATACCAGAAGTGGAATCTTCAAAGAAGCGAAAGCGATCTCACAGCAAGAAACACTCTGCCGGTGAGAAGCCCAAGAAGAGACTCAGGAGGCTTTCAAAAATCAAATCTGCCAAGCACTCCAAGGAAGTCTCCCCAGTGGCTCAACCCACTGATGAAGAACCCCAGGGCCCAACCCCTGTGGAAGAGGTGTCTCCTACTGTATCGACAGTAGATCCCGAGCCTTTGGCGGCTAGGACGGATATTGAGACATCTGCCAACGTTCAAGACTTTAGCGAGTCGGCTGGCCATTCGGAGCCAAAAGCTACTTCTTCTCTGCGGGATCCCACACCCGTACAGGATCCATCTTCCTTCAGGGCACCATTCCCTGTAATGAGTCCCTCTTCCGTACAGGATCCCATACCTGTACAGGAATCCCTCGAAACAGCGTCTCCAGACGTTATTCGAAGTCCCTCCCCTGACTCGATCATTAATCAGACCCTTCTTTCGGTTCAAATTGAACATGCCTACGAAAGATTTCTGCAATGGAAAGGCTACAGGCTAGCTCCTTACGATACACTGTACAACTGGAGCGATTGGAGCCACGAAGAGAGGTTCGTCTCCGAAGTAACAGACTCAACTGAAATTGAGGCCCTGCTTCGATGGGACAACCCCTCTTGCAAGGATCTAATTGAAAGCCATCTTCTGCACAAATCTGACGCCAGGAGAAAAGGAAAGAAAAAGTCAGAGGACTCTCCCACCAATCCAAAAGATGACGAAGATCATGACTCAGACGACGACGACGATGCTTTACAAGCAGGTCTGAGAATGAGTCGTGAAGAGGCTGAAGCTCGAGACGCCTCTACACCCAGAAACGACGAAGGGCCTTCTACCCAGACCTACCCCCCTTCGCCACAGCCTGAGAACATTCCCGACCAAGAGGAATCAGTCCCTCCAGTCGAGGAAGTACAAGAAATTTTGGAACAGGCACCTGAGCCTGCTGCGACCGAAGAAGCCATTCTTGAAAGCCAACAGGAGGATCCAGTCCCTCCTGCATCCATGATTGCTGAAGAATCTTCGCAACAGGAAGCTTCTCAACCCCCTGTCGCCGAACCACAGGAAGCTGCTCCCGCCCTTTCAACCGTGGAATCCGAGGACGGTATCGAACCTGAGGATGTCCAACTTACTTCACGCCCATCCGTGAATGTAAGAAGGTTGAACAGCGCTGCAGACCTTGCCCAACCAGATTCTCCGATCTCTGCCGCACGAAAAGAGCGCCTTCGAGCTCTTGGCCTTCAGACTGTATTCATCCAGGATGCAGTAAATGCTTTATCTTCCGTTGAAAAAGCATTGAATTGGATGCATACTTCTGCCGTCGAAGAAATGACCACTCTTCAACATGAAGTATCTCGTGTTGTCGACGCATTCATTCTTTTGCCAGAAGTTTTCAAACAAGCCTTGAAGATCATGGAAGATAAGCAGGAGCAACTGCTAAAGGAAGAAGCTACAAAAACGAGGATAGCTGAAGCCAAGACGCTTGTGCTATGATTGAAAACGGCTCTCAACTGCGTGCTCACGACAAATGCATTCAGGAAATGTCGCAGACTCTTTCCTCCCTTGTTGAAAGAATGACCAGCATCGAGACAAAACAGGACGCTGCTCTAGAAATCCTGCAAAGTCTTGATGAAGCCAAAAAGGGGGAAGAGGCACGAGAGGCTGCTAGGAGAATAAGGCTGCAACAAGAAAGGGAATTTGAGGCTGCTCAGAACAGTATCACTGCCGAATTGAACAAGTAGCACCTCCATCCCAAAGTTTTAAAATTTCAGGCTCCAGACCGGAATTTCATGATCCCAATGTCCCTTGGCAAACTTTTATTCAGAGACCTTCGGAAATTCGTCTGCCGACCAACTGCAACCCTACTGCCGACGAAGTGAAGCACTGGAGGAAGAACGAACTGATGAGATACTTTGTCAGACTCATCAGGGAATCCGCCATCTTCAATAACTATAAAACGTTAGCGGAGGCCGCAGATAAATTTACGAAGATGCTAGAAGAAGGGAAACTCCCTCTCCAAATCGAAATGAAATCCAAACATAGAAGAGGAGATCGGGTCACCCATCCAGAAGACTGGATACTTGCCTTTGATCGATCCTATGATGGAAGAGCTATATACCAGGATCGAGGCAATGATTCTCTTCAAAACTGGTGGCGTGGCACCGAGAATGAACAAGGGAAAAGACCATGGAGGCATGCGGATTATAGATAAGGAGATGAAATCTATGTATATTTTTTTTGTTTTGTAATTTCTATTCGAAACAGCAAACTCTGTACTCAATCATTTTGAATATCAATAAAAACGTTTGTTTGTCTTGAAAGATTACAACTCGTAATCTACTGTGTTAATGTATGATTAGTTAAATTGTTTGATAGAATCTCAAGTTAGATAAACTTGATTGAAAAATAAGCTGTACGAACTAGTCTACGAACAGTTCTAAATTTCAGTTGTAAACTTAGAATACATTGTAAGATTGTGCCTGCGCGCCAATCAATGGCTTAAGTTGTAATAAATCTTAAACTGTATGGAACTTGCCTGCGAGCAGTTCATTATTGTAGACTAAGTCACTAAGTCAGACCTTTTGACGAAAGACCAAGAAATCTGCCAGAAGTCATCAAAGAAGATCGCTTCATGAAGAAGGTTTTGGCATCATCAAGAAGACTTGAAAAGTTTAGAAAGAAAGTCTTGGCAAATTGTCAAAAAGGGGGAAATTGTTGGGAAAACAAAGACCAGATTTAAACAATGGGATACCCGATCCCTGTATCGAATGTTATTTGATAAAAGAGGTTTTGACATATATGCCAATCCGTATACAATAAAGGAAACTGTATCGAGGCTTTAAGGCTTTATCCTGTATCGAAGACCTGCCTCGAATCAGCATATAAGTGAAGCTCTTCAGTACAGCAAGAAGTCTTGTAAAAAGACCAAGTATGGAAACTGTCTCGAAACCCAAAATACAGTTATCTTCCATACAGCTCACAACAGGACAAAGAAGGAACAGAAGTCAAGTCCCATTGAATAAAGAAGTATTTAAATACTCAAGGATAAGGTATTTAAATACTGCCAGTCTTCAGATCTTCAGAATCCCGCGAAATCCGGATCGTGTCATAATCCCGTTGGAACGAAATCTTATTCAAACGGATACATCTCAACGGATACTTTCTTCAGAGACTATATATATCCTATGAAGACATTGAAGATCAGTTAACCAGTAACCTAACACTCAAGCTATCAAAAGTTATCATCGGAGCAAACATATCTCCAAAGCTTACTGCAATTAAGAAGGAAATAGATATACAGTGCTCAACATCAAGAACAGCCATCATCAGCTCAAGAACTTCATATTCAAAGATGCTGTTCTTACCTGGTTACCTACCTTTTACCTCTGTGTAAAAACTGAGCTCTGTGTGAACTCAACAAGTTATTCTGACCTGTGTGGGACGAATAAGGACGAATCTTTGGAACTGTGTGTGAAGAAGCTAGTCAAGAAGGAAGCTTTAACCAATCTGTGTGAACGGTTGAAAGCGACATTCTTTGTATCAATCTGTGTGAACGATACAAGGATAGGTTTGATTATAATTACGTAGTTGTGTACGCAGTAATTATAATAAACTTTTTACTCCTGTGTGGAGGACCAGTGGACGTAGAGGGGTTTACCTCGAACCACTTTAATTACTGTGTTATTTACCTTCAGCTTTTACTGTTTTAAATTACTGTGATATATTAAGTATACTCTATACACTTAGTTGCTGTATCCACAGCAACCTACTGTATCCAAGACTTCCGCTACGCACTCAGATTTAGAATCCGTACAGTTTGTTGTTCAAACTATTTTCCAAACTGTATCCAGTATACTTAGTGGCCAACAATCCACCTGCAGGGTTTAATATAATAATCATTATCGAGCTCCTCAAGGGGACATCATCAACCCGCACGAGTCGGGAAACGATTTCTAGTAATAATAATAACTGTCGTATAAATAATATTATTGCCCAAGATACGAGGCTTATTGAGTCGATCATTTTGACTCTCACCTATGGTAAATCAAAGCAATAATTATTATAAATACACAATTAAATATTATATACTTAGAATTAAGAAATAATAATTATCCGAGATTTACGTTCTTCTTACAGTCAGTACAGAAGACACTATCTCACCTCGATCCAGTTCAATGTATGTAAATATGCTAATGTATGCTAATAGTCAAGACCAACTATTCTCAAGCATACACTACAACCTTTTATATAATTTTTCTAATAATTATATAGGTTGTGAACTATTATATTATTTTATATAATGTGATCTTCCGTGTGACACCAACACACCACATTATCTACAATATAAAATAATTAGACATTTCATTTGTATAACCATAACGTGAATAAATATGCAAAACATGTGATTAAATGTAATTAATATTCTCATAGGTAGTAACAGGGAAATTAGTTAATACAAGCATAAAGTATGCTTTGCAGTATACAATCCTAACAATCTCCCACTTATACTCAAAGCATGTTTTTATGTATACTACTCTATTACATAGTCTCTCATTTCTCCCACTTATACTCAAAGCAATGCTGCGATACACCGTAATCCCATTCCTTCCACATGCCTTTCAAAAACTTTTGAAGGTAGGCCTTTCGTGAAAGGGTCAGCAAGATTATCTTCCGATGCAACCCTGGATACAACTACATCTCCTTCCTTTACGAAGTGTCGTATGATGTGGTACTTGCGGTTGATATGTTTACTTGCCTTGTGGGCTCGTGGTTCCCTCGAATTTGCTAATGCACCAGTATTGTCACAATAACGTGTAATACCCTCTGGCAAATCGGGAATCACATCTAAGTCCTGCAGGAAGTACTTGAGACACACCGCCTTCTTGGATGCCTCAGAGGATTCCACATACTCGGCTTCCATGATAGAGTCCGAGATGCATTTCTGCTTCACATCCCTCTAATTAATGGCTCCACCTCCCAGGCTAAACACATAACCCGAAGTAGACTTTGACTTTTCTTTGTCCGATGAAAAATCTGAGTCAGATAACCCACCGGACACAGGTCGTCTGATTGATATACAATCATGTACTCCCTAGTCCTTCTCAGGTACTTGAGTATGTGCTTGACAACAATCCAGTGTCCTGGTCCTGGGTTTGACTGATATATAGCAGTCATGCCTACGGCATGATAGATATCTAGTCTAGTACAAAGCATAGCATACATGAGACTTCCCACAGCAGATGCATAAGGGACCATCTTCACGTCATCTATATCCTTTTGTGTCTTAGGACACATGTTCTTAGATAGTTGAATTCCATGCCTGTAAGGTAGAAAACCTTTCTTGGAATTCTCTATGCTAAACCACTTCAGCACTGTATCGATATAGGATGCCTGGGATAAGCACAACATCCTTTTATGCCGATCACGAAAGATCCTGATTCCAAGGATGTGTCCTGCTTCTCCTAGATCCTTCATATCGAACTTCTCAGATAGCCATACCCGTATGTCCGACATTTCCTTCACGTTGTTTCCAATCAGAAGGATATCGTCTACATACAGTATAAGAAACACCAACACGTTTCCATCGCATTTCTTATACACACAACTCTCACTCCGACATTGACGAATCCATATGACTGGACAACTTCGTCAAAACGAGTGTTCCAAGATCTAGATTCTTGCTTAAGTCCATAAATGGATTTCTTAAGTTTGCACACCAAGTGTTCTTCTCCTTCAGCAATGAATCCCTCTGCTTGGCACATATAGATTTCCTTGTCTAGACTCCCATTCAAGAATGCAGTCTTGACATCTATCTGCCAAATCTCCAGATCCAAATGCGCAGCTATAGGTAAAAGAATCCGGATTAACTTAATCATGTCTACCGGCGAAAAGGTTTCATCATAATCGATACCCTCTTTCTGAGTGTAACCTTTTGCAACAAGCCTCACTTTGAAGGTTTCAACCTTCCCGTCACGTCCTTTCTTTCGCTTGTAGACCCATTTACTCCCAATGGCTTGTACACCATCAGGTAGCTCTACTAGCTCCCACACTTGTTTGGAATCCATAGATCCCATTTCTGATTCCATTGCTACTTGCTAGGAGTCAGCATCTTTATCTTGGATTGACTCCTTATAGGTCCAGGGATCTGATTCATCTTCGCCTGGAATTGAGTCCGAAGACTTTCCCATGCCTATGAATCGTTCGGGCTGACGAAAAACCCTCCCACTACGACGAGGCAAATCCTGAGTTGGTGTAAAAGTATCAGAATCGATATGTGGTGTAGTGTCAGTTGGCGCTTGTACGATTGGTATAGTCGGAGTCTCGCCCCTCAGCTCTTCCAGAATTATCTCGCTCATGGGCTTGTGACTAATCATATAATCCTCTTCCAGAAATCGGGCATTAGTGCTAACAATGCCTTCTGATCCTGGGGACTATAGAACAAGCCACCCTTCGTTCCCTTAGGATATCCCACAAACACTCGTACTTCTGTACGAGATGCCAACTTATCAGCTTCCTTATTCAGCACATGTGCTGGAGTACCCCAAATCCGAACATGTCCTAGACTGGTCTTACGCCCACTACACAGTTCTGTGGGTGTTTTTAGAACTGATTTCGAAGGCACCAGGTTTAGAATGTACACCGTTGTTTCTAATGCGTATCCCCAAAACGAAATAGGTAAATCTGAATAACTCATCATTGATCTAACCATTTCTAAAAGAGTCCTATTCCTTCTTTCAGCCACACCATTTTGTTGTGGAGTTCCCGGCGCGGTGAGCTGGGACGAAATCCCCTCATTCGCCAAGAAATCCAAAAACTCTCCACTAAGGTATTCGCCACCATGATCAGATCGTAGTGACTTGATACTCTTCCCATGACGCTTCTCCGTTTCAGCCTTGAAGTCTCTGAACTTGTCAAAGGCTTTAGACTTACGTCGCATCAAATAGATGTATCCATATCTCGAATAATCATCTATAAACGTGATGAAGTATTCGAAACCACCCCTATCCTGGATATTCATTGGACCACATACATCTGTATGAACCAATCCTAACACATTCTGAGCACGGTTTCCCTTGGTTTTAAAAACCCTTTTGGTCATCTTACCTTCCAGACAAGATTCACAAATTGGAAATGACTCAACTAGGAGGTCATCGAATGGGCCATCATCTACCAATCTTTGAATCCTTCCAAGGTTTACATGCCCTAACCGTAAATGTCAAAAATATGTTTGGTTTATGCTTGAAGGTTCTTTTCTCTTTTTAGGTTTAGACAAAGAGTTAAGTGATTTATGCATAGGAGTTTGTGCAGTATTAACGACATATAGTCCATCATTAAAAATAACTTTGCAAATATATTCACCGCTTCTTTTCTTAATAATGGCATCATCATCAAAAGAAACTGAATAACCATCGCTTTTTAATTTAGAAACCGAAATTAAATTCATTCTAAAATCCGGTACTAATAATACATTATTGAGGACTAATAATTTATCATTAATCTTCAACTGCACAACTCCCACTGCAATAGCCATAGGCCTGGAATAATCGCCCCAATTGATGGTAATCTCGCCCGCACTAAGCTGCTTGGTTACCTGAAAACCATGCGAGTCAAAGCAAACATGATCAGTGGAGCCTGAATCAACTATCCACGAAGTGGAAGAACAAGCTGCCAAACATGTTTTGACTACTAGTGCACGAGACATACCTTTCTTAAGAGCAGGGCAGTCCGCTTTAAAATGTCCTTTCTGACCGCACTTGTAGTGTAATATCCAGAATTTCTACTACCGTTGTTTAATATTATTTTATCCGAGTTATATTGTACAGCGTGGAATCTGTACAGTATAGATAAAATAAATGAAGGACTGAGATGTCAGTATCGGTATAATTGTCGTACTTGGTCGACAATTGCAATTGAGGATATTATGTATCATATGAGAATATTATGGAACTAAGTATATATAATCAGTGTGTGAGTGTACGTATCCAGTATGTCGAGACAGACGAGAAAAGTTGGAAATGGCTAAGTATAGCCTGACTAGCGCGCGCTAATGGTCAAGTATAGCGCACGCTATCGTTCATGGTTAGTGCACGCTAGAGGCAGAATATAGCGCACGCTAGTGCAGTCAGATCAGAAGGAATCTACGTGTGGACCAGGCCACTTTCGGCGCACGTTCTGGTAAGTCAACGAATGTTGTAATATAGTGTTAGCGCACGCTAATGCATGATGGTTAGCGCACGCTAACTGTATATCGGACAAAAAGGAATCTTATCCTCATCAGCACTTTCGGCGTGTGGACCAGTCTTCGGAGCATACAGACAAACGAGTCAACTATGAGTAGCGCACGCTAAGGTAAGACACTTGCGTACGCTAAATAGAGGCATTTATGTACGCTATTGCATGGGCATTGCGTACGTAAATCACTTCATGCGGTAAGACAGTTGCCTCTGGACTTCGATAGCGCACGCTAACAAAGACAGTTAGCGCACGCTACGTGCGTAACGTACGTTAACTGAAGATGTTAGCGTACGTTAGTAATGTACAATATATATAAGTGCAGTTGGCCATTATTCGTCATTTCCGTCCATTTCTTCATGTGAACGATATAGAGAGGTCTTAGAGAGAAGTTGAGGTCCCAAACACTTGAGTTGATCACTCCTAACAACATTTGAAACTTGGAAGTGATTGAAAACGGATTCAACCTTGGGATTCAATCCATTTCTTCAAAGAGGTAATTACTCTTCATCTTTGGATTTCATTTTGGATTGAATGTTGATGTTCTTGAGTTGATGATTATTACATAAACAAGTTGACAAGCATGATTATGAGATGGATTACCGGAGTATGATGATATTAATATGATTCTTGTGATTTGGATTGTGTTGTTCGTTTTCTTGAGATAAGTGGATTAATCCTTCTCCTCAGTTTCGGATGTTGATGTTATTGTAGATGATTACTCTTTGTAATGGAAGATTAAGGAGGGGCTGTTTACCAAATTTGTCTGTCTGGGTAAATTGTGTCTGTCTGGGTAAATTTGTCTGTCTGGGTAAATATGTCTGTCTGGGTAAATTGATGCTGTTGTTTACTTTTTCATCTGAATAAACTGTCTGAATAACAGAAATGACCGATTTACCCCTGAATATGAATTATAAACTATTTTATAAATTATTATTTATTTTTTAAACAATATAAATGATATAACATAAAGTACTTAAAAATCCAATTTCAAATACAAAGAAGTCAAGGTCAAACACAAAGTAGTCAAATTCAAACACAAAATAGACAAATTTAAATATTATTGAAAAATCAAATTTGACTCAGCTTCTATATATATATATATATATATATTATTTAAATTTAAATAAAATATTATACATAAATGATCCAATTTTGTATGGAAGTAATATATAAAAAATTTAATACGTATATAAATAATACATATAATATACAATATATATTTTTATATATATATATATATATTATTTAAATTTAAACAAAATATTATACATAAATGGTTCAATTTTGTATGTAAGTAATATATAAAATATTCAATACGTATATAAATAATACATATAATATACAATATATATTTATATATAGAAATATATTTTAAATAGATAAGAATATATATAATAAATATTATACATATGAGTAAATGTTAATATATAAGTAATATATAATATTTATTTATATATTCATAATATATGTGATATTTTGTAGATACAAAAGTTTATTCATACAATAATATATAGTAACAAATATTATATATAAATTAATAATGTATATTATTTTTATATGAATAATATATATTACATTCATTTATATTAAAACCTAAATTTTTTATATTGTATATATAAATAAGTATATATAATGGGGACAGGAGAGTTATTTTTTGTCCTAAATTATTTATATTGTATATATAAATGTGTGGTTTTCAATTAGGGGTATGAGAGTCATTTTTTTGTCTTAATGGGGACAAAACCCCTTTTCGTGCTTAATGAATAAGTCATTTTTGTCTGCGCGAATAAGCCATTAAGTCATAAGTAAACACATCCAAATGTCTGAGCGAATAAGACGTTTTACCCATTAAGCTGATTAAGTCAAAAGTAAACAGCCCCGAAGTGTGGTTACGTTCTTGACGTTTCGTGTATTAATATTAAGGAAGATGATATATGGATATAGAACTTGGATTATAAGTTGGATGATTGTTTATATGTTAAAGGATATCGGATTTCATTGTTTTGATAGCTTTGGACATTATTCAGAATCACTTAGTGTTCTTGAAATCGCCATAAGTTGATCGGTATCTGAAAAACATGCATCTGTACAGCATTAGCGCACGCTACGTTTACTGTCTAGCGCGCGCTAACGGGAGCAACTTAGCGCACGCTACGTTAGGTGATTAACGTGCGCTAAGAAGGCAGAAAGTGCAGTATTTTCGTGTTGTGGTTGTAAATTCGTGTTGGTTTGAGTAGGATTGATCCGACTAGTGTTTAATCGAGATATTGTCGAGCCGTTGGGTTTGTGAATTGATTTTATCGATTGCTGATTGTTGTCAAACTTGTTGCTTATAGATTATTGTAATAGGTTGAGATTATTGATCGGTGTTTATAACCGTATGTTGCGGTCGTGTTCGAGTATGTTCGTGAATGGCGTTAGTCAGGGCCGAGGAGCTAGTAGACGAAGACAATGAAATTGGTAGCAGCTTCCTCGTCATTGTATCGGTATCGAAGTAAGTTATTACTTGCTCAGTTCATAATATTTAATGAATGGTTTCCGTTTCATTCGTGTATAATTCGTATAGCAATGTTATAATCGTAATCATAGGAGATTTGAGATTATAAATCGTATTCGAGTTTTGGGAATCTAAATCATAATGTATATGATTTACTTTTGTTATTGGTATACTTGTATATCGAGGATATATTGTGATAAAGACGAAGATATGAATTATCTGCAATCCGTGATACTTTGGACCGTCGAGTATTGAGGATAATGGTTCGTGATGGTTTAGATATTGAGATTGCTCTCGAAGGACTCGGGGAAAGTACTCTAATCATTTTTGTCATTTCATGTCGATCATGTTGTGATACATGCGTGTATCGTTGTTGTCATGCATTGTGTATCATTATTATATGCATTTGTGCATTGTTGTTGTATGTCCACCTCGCGTTGGTCCGACGGGATCATCGGGGGATCTATGCTAGCGTGCGCTGGATCATCGGACGGGTTTTCCACCTCGGGTTGGTCTGACGGGATCATCGGGGGATCTAGGCAGTGAACGCTGGATCATCGGATTGCCATGTATTGTTGTTGTGCATATGTATATTATGGGTTTGCCATAAGTATACATTGTCGTTATTGTTGTGATCATATTGACGTTGTCATATGAGTATGCATTTGTAGGTCTTGTGTTAGGACCATGTCCGTATGTTGTGTTGATCTGATCTCGGATTAGACTGACATGATGGTAATGGTATTTCGTATCTTGAGGTATGTTCTGTATTTCTTTGGTACTTGTTTTTGATGGACAATCGATTATCGTATTGGAATTGTCGATGTTATCCGATGGATTGAACTGGCCAGAGTTGGTATAATTTCCGTATCGCGAGTTATGATAATGTTTTGGAGAACCTTGAGTATTGTTGAGATACCGTGCAGATATTTCGGTATTATTTTAATATGTTGTTAAGGATACGTATCGTGGATTCTCGTAAAGTTACGACGGTAAGATTACATTGGTCATATTCTTACTTAGTATTTCCATTGATATATAATTATTGACGAGATGTGATGATTATCATTGTTGGATATTATGGCTGACCCCGTCGTGGGCTTTCTTTTTAGGTTCTTGGATTATCAAGCTTGTAGCAGTCGTGGAGAGATGAACTTCCCGGAGGATACTGCCAAGGGCATGTATTTGTGTTTTGAGTTTCTGATCAATTGTTGTATTCCGCTGCTAGAGTATTTTAATTGTTTGTCTTTATCCGCTGCGCGAGTATCTTTAAATGGCCTTTTCGGTATCCGGTAACTTAAGTTACCTTGGCAACCATTTTCTAAATCTATTCTGTCGGTACGTGTAAGCAATAGCTTAATATATGTTTTTAAACTGTTGAGTTTTGGCATTTTGGGCCTTGTGGTTTCAAATGAGTTTTTACGACGGTTTGATAAACGAGCTTTATAAATCTTCGAATGTTTTTAATAGATAATACCGTCGTTAGCCTCTTGGGTGTTTGTAAATTTTTGCGAAAATTTCCTTCAGCCTTGTGGGTTCCATCCCGGGGCCCACGACGCTGTAATATTCCCGGTCGGATCTGGGGGTGTTACATAATATGGTATCGGAGCTTAGGTTGAGAAAACCTAGGCAGTCGGGTCGAGTTGGGTCGTGTTTCTGTCGCGTTATTCGAGTTGTCGATTGATAAATATTAGAGCCGTGAGTTTTTGTTGTTCACTCGGGCTTGTGCGTGATGTGATTTACCAGTGTATTACTGGAGTTGTTGTAAACTTTTCCAAATGGTGTTAACGTGTTTCTTCGGATAGAGCTGTGTTGTGTTCTCAAGTTGAACTGTGTTTGCAAAACGTGTGTCTTGAAAATATCTGTGTCGAGTATTTTCTTGAGTCGAGACATGTGCTAGTATCACGGGGAATCGTCGGCTTCACGATCTATAAGTATTGGGTTTTTGAATTGCATTGAGATTTATTGTCGTTCTAAGTTGATATGTTCTGAGGTTCAGAAAGATATTATGCGTTACAGTATAAGATGACAGAGTTGGGACAGGATTGATGATCTTGAGAAGTTATGATTTTGGAAATCAATATGTCGATTAAGTTTTGGAACGGAGCTGTGCATTTGGGAGAAATATTGTGGACTGTTCAGGAGAACATGTAGTCATGTTAGTTCATTTTTAGATATATGAACTGTTTTTGAGCATTTGAAAATGATACTTTTCAAAATGAATGTTTTACGGATGTTTTACCGTAAATGATTTTTGGGCCGAGACCTAATAGATTTTTTTGAAATTGTTTTATAACTCAGGACTTGGGGTCCGAAAAAGAGTTTCCTACTTTTTAAGCTTCTTGTAATGCGGAACGAGATACGGGCTGAGACCCTAATATTTCAAAAGACTTTTCTGTTTCCTTAAAAACTCCCTAGACTTGTAAAACACTTTATCAATCGTTTATCTATGTCGTTCCTGCCTTTCGGGGTTCTGGATTACTTGTTCAAAAAAAACTTCTCGGGAAGTCTTTCGCTGTGTTGATTTGTTTCAATGCATTGTCATAACATAATTGAGGTGATCCAGGATGGAAAATGATTGACGTTGCGAGTCATATGTGGAAAAGGAGTTTTTGTCGGAGTTTATACATTGAGATTTTGGATTCTATCGTGTAGTTTTATGATGGAATATCAGTGGGATTTGTGACGAGCCAGATTGGTATATAGGAATACGGATGTGGTCAATCATTTGCATAGTTTTCATTTTACAACTTCGAAATTGTGTGGATTCGAAGGAAACTGTTATCAAATACTTGGCACCAGCGAGCCAGTTTATTTTTCGAGAATTGATTTGGTGGT
Source organism: Orobanche coerulescens (assembly GCA_033398695.1). Lineage (NCBI taxonomy): Eukaryota > Viridiplantae > Streptophyta > Magnoliopsida > Lamiales > Orobanchaceae > Orobanche > Orobanche coerulescens. The sequence goes on along the minus strand of CM065815.1, from coordinate 141,415,919 downwards.
CTTACCAAAATTTATGTTTTGAGTTTTGAAATTTTTGAAAGAACTTTCGAAAATTTGTCTCCTTGACAAGATTATATGATTTCAAACTGGTTTTGAAAATGTGATTAATGTACATATGCATTTAATGCATAATGCATATCGTGGTGAAGTTCTGAATGAGATTCACGAACTGGATAAGACATCAGTATGGTACGAGGAAAAGAGATTCGAACTTCAGTATGGCAGTTTGATTATCCGGTGATGATCGGTTGAGTTATCGGATAAGAGAAATATGTTGCGTATTGTAGATTCATGCACATAATATTATTTTGGAAACTTGGGATATTGTGAAACCGGAACATATGTACTATGTGATTCCATTGGTGCGGTAGTAGCGCAATTTTAACATAGTGATCTTTGAATGATTTCTTTGTAACTGTAAATTTGGGGATGGTGACCCCATGCTGGTTGTTTTGGATATTGAGTGGTCGTTCCCACTCCTTGTATGAATTGGTATCTTCGTCGATTTGCGATTCATTGTTCGTATGCCGAGGGGAAAGTTCACCAGTCGGTTGTGTTTCGTTGAGATCCACTGTATGTGATTGGTGTGTCGTTTTGAGAACTCTATATCGGTTACTGTGGTTCTGCGTTGATCGTGTTGGAGCTTACCATGTGAAGGTATTCTCGATTACCGTTAATCGTTCGTTGGTAATAATAGGAGTTTATCATGTTGATGATATTCTCGACTGCGTTTTGACCTTTAGATTGGTCGTATCGGAGGATATCGTGTCGATGATACTCTCGGTTAATTTATTGGTTGATCATTGTTAATGATCATATGAGCGTTCAGATTTTTTGTCGATATTTCGGAATTTGTTGGGCAGTTGTTTCACAGATGTATCGTGTATTATTCATTTTATCAGAATTGAGACTGGATTGTGTAATCAGACAAACATAATTGAAACAGATAGATTATTTCATCCGAAGATGTTATGTTTTGATGGGACTCATGAAATGATGACCGTAAGCATGGTGAGACTTTACAGAGGAGTCACTTGCTAGGATCTCAGGAGATCGTCGACTTTGCGCATTTGTAAGTGTGCTGTTTCGGTTATTCGTTAATGATGATGACTGATCGTCGTCGTGATGGTTTCAGAATATCTTGGTCGAACGATTGGTTTGTTTTTCTGTGACGGATTGCAAGTTTCGAGGACGAAACATATTTTAAGTGGTGTAGTATGTAATATCCGGAATTTCTACTACCGTTGTTTAATATTATTTTATCCGAGTTATATTGTACAGCGTGGAATCCGTACAGTATAGATAAAATAAATGAAGGACTGAGATGTCAGTATCGGTATAATTGTCGTACTTGGTCGACCATTACAATTGAGGATATTATGTATCATATGAGAATATTATGGAATTAAGTATATATATTCAGTGTGTGAGTGTACGTATCCAGTGTCGAGACAGACGAGAAGAGTTGGAAATGGCTAAGTATAGCCTGACTAGCGCGCGCTAATGGTCAAGTATAGCGCACGCTATCGTTCATGGTTAGCGCACGCTAGAGGCAGAATGTAGCGCACGCTAGTGCAGTCAGATCAGAAGGAATCTACGTGTGGACCAGGCCACTTTCGGCGCACGTTCTAGTAAGTCAACGGATGTTGTAATGTAGTGTTAGCGCACGCTAATGCATGATGGTTAGCGCACGCTAACTGTATATCGGACAAAAAGGAATCTTATCCTCGTCAGCACTTTCGGCGTGTGGACCAGTCTTCGGAGCATACAGACAAACGAGCCAACTATGAGTAGCGCACGCTAAGGTAAGACACTTGCGTACGCTAAATAGAGGCATTTATGTACGCTATTGCATGGGCATTGCGTACGTAAATCACTTCATGCGGTAAGACAGTTGCCTCTGGACTTCGATAGCACACGCTAACAAAGACAGTTAGCGCACGCTACGTGCGTAACGTACGTTAACTGAAGATGTTAGCGTACGTTAGTAATGTACAATATATATAAGTGCAGTTGGCCATTATTCGTCATTTCCGTCCATTTCTTCATGTGAATGATAGAGAGAGGTCTTAGAGAGAAGTTGAGGTCCCAAACACTTGAGTTGATCACTCCTAACAACATTTGAAACTTGGAAGTGATTGAAAACGGATTCAACCTTGGGATTCAATCCATTCCTTCAAAGAGGTAATTACTCTTCATCTTTGGATTTAATTTTGGATTGAATGTTGATGTTCTTGAGTTGATGATTATTACATAAACAAGTTGACAAGCATGATTATGAGATGGATTACCGGAGTATGATGATATTAATATGATTCTTGTGATTTGGATTGTGTTGTTCGTTTTCTTGAGATAAGTGGATTAATCCTTCTCCTCAGTTTCGGATGTTGATGTTATTGTAGATGATTACTCTTTGTAATGGAATATTAAGGAAGTGTGGTTACGTTCTTGACGTTTCGTGTATTAATATTAAGGAAGATGATATATGGATATAGAACTTGGATTATAAGTTGGATGATTGTTTATATGTTAAAGGATATCGGATTTCATTGTTTTGATAGCTTTGAACATGATTCAGAATCACTTAGTGTTCTTGAAATCGCCATAAGTTGATCGGTATATGAAAAACATGCATCTGTACAGCATTAGCGCACGCTACGTTTACTGCCTAGTGCGCGCTAACGGGAGCAACTTAGCGCACGCTACGTTAGGTGATTAACGTGCGCTAAGAAGGCGTAGTGCGATTTTCGTGTTGTGGTTGTAAATTCGTGCTGGTTTGAGTAGGATTGATCCGACTAGTGTTTAATCGAGATATTGTCGAGCCGTTGGGTTTGTGAATTGATTTTATCGATTGTTGATTGTTGTCAAACTTGTTGCTTATCGATTATTTTAATAGGTTGAGATTATTGATCGGTGTTTATAACCATATGTTGCGGTCGTGTTCGAGTATGTTCGTGAATGGCGTTAGTCAGGGCCGAGGAGCTAGTAGACGAAGACAATGAAATTGGTAGCAGCTTCCTCGTCATTGTATCGGTATCGAAGTAAGTTATTACTTGCTCAGTTCATAATATTTAATGAATGGTTTCCGTTTCATTCGTGTATAATTCGTATAGCAATGTTATAATCGTAATCACAGGAGATTTGAGATTATAAATCGTATTCGAGTTTTGGGAATCTAAATCATAATGTATATGATTTACTTTTGTTATTGGTATACTTGTATATCGAGGATATATTGTGATAAAGACGAAGATATGAATTATCTGCAATCCGTGATACTTTGGACCGTCGAGTATTGAGGATAATGGTTCGTGATGGTTTAGACATTGATATTGCTCTCGAAGGACTCGTGGCTAGTACTCTAATTATTTTTGTCATTTTATGTCGATCATATTGTGATACATGCGTGTATCGTTGTTGTCATGCATTGTGTATCATTATTATATGCATTTGTGCATTGTTGTTGTATTTCCACCTCGCGTTGGTCCGACGGGATCATCGGGGGATCTATGCTAGCGTGCGCTGGATCATCGGACGAGTTTTCCACCTCGGGTTTGTCTGACGGGATCATCGGGGGATCTAGGCAGTGAACGCTGGATCATCGGATTGCCATGTATTGTTGTTGTGCATATGTATATTATGGGTTTGCCATAAGTATACATTGTCGTTATTGTTGTGATCATATTGGCGTTGTCATATGAGTATGCATTTGTAGGTCTTGTGTTAGGACAATGTCCGTATGTTGTGTTGATCTGATCTCGGATTAGACTGACATGATGGTAATGGTATTTCGTATCTTGAGGTATGTTCCGTATTTCCTTGGTACTTGTTTTTGATGGACAATCGATTATCGTATTGGAATTGTCGATGTTATCCGATGGATTGAACTGGCCAGAGTTGGTATAATTTCCGTATCGCGAGTTATGATAATGTTTTGGAGAACCTTGAGTATTATTGAGATACCGTGCAGATATTTTGGTATTATTTTAATGTGTTGTTAAGGATACGTATCGTGGATTCTCATAAAGTTACGACGGTAAGATTACATTGGTCGTATTCTTACTTAGTATTTCCATTGATATGTAATTATTGACGAGATGTGATGATTATCATTGTTGGATATTATGGCTGACCCCGTCGTGGGCTTTCTTTTTAGGTTCTTGGATTATCAAGCTTGTAGCGGTCGTGGAGAGATGAACTTCCCGGAGGATACTGGCAAGGGCATGTATTTGTGTTTTGAGTTTCTGATCAATTGTTGTATTCCGGTGCTAGAGTATTTTAATTGTTTGTCTTTATCCGCTGCGCGAGTATCTTTAAATGGCCTTTTCGGTATCCGGTAACTTAAGTTGCCTTGGCAACCATCTTTTAAACTTATTCTGTTGGTACGTGCAAGCAATAGCTTAACGTATGTTTTTAAACTGTTGAGTTTTGGCATTTTGGGCCTTGTGGTTTCAAATGAGTTTTTACGACGGTTTGATAAACGAGCTTTATAAATCTTCGAATGTTTTTAATAGATAATACCGTCGTTAGCCTCTTGGGCGTTTGTAAATGTTTGCGAAAATTTCCTTCAGCCTTGTGGGTTCCATCTCGGGGCCCACAGCGCTGTAATATTCCCGGTCGGATCTGGGGGTGTTACATATAGCACTTTCCCTTTGGCTTTTTGTTCTCCTCAGGGTGAGGAGCCTTGCTTTTCACCTTGAGGGTTGCCACTTGCTTCTAGCCAACCTGCTTCTTCTTCTTCTTTCCCCATTTGGGTTTGGAAGAAGTAGCACCGGTTGCCGCAAGAATTTGATGATAACCTTGTTCGAAGAGACCTTCAGTAGACTGAAGCTCTGTAAGAAGTTCCGCCAAACTATATATCCTACGGTTCATATTGTAGTTAAGGAGGAGCTGCTCAAAGCTTCTAGGTAAGCTGGCTAAGATAATATCGACCTGCGTTTCCGCATCGATAGTAGCTCCCAATATGCTCAGTTCGTTCAAATGGGACATCATTTTTAGAACATGATCCCTTACTGGGTCCCTTCAGACATTTGGGTTGTCATCAATACCCTCATTGCATTTTGTCTAGCCGACCGGTTCTGATGACCAAACATCTCGGTGAGACTTTTCATCATTTCCGCGGCCGAGCCCATCGTTTGATGCTGATGCTGCAATACATTTGTTAGTGAAGCCAAAATGTAACAGCGAGCCATCTCATCAGACTTTTTCCATTTTCGAAATTCAGCCAACTCTTCGGGAGTGGCATCCGGTTCTGGTTCTGGAGGGCTCTCTTCGATTTAGACAAATTTATGCCCCTCAGCAGTCAAGACAATGTCAAGATTTATTTTCCAATCGGCAAAGTTAGTGCCATCAAGTTTATTTTGTTTGAGAATAACAGCTAGTGGATTGAAAGACATCTGAGATAAAAATTAAAAATATCCATCACATAATGCATAGCAAAATATATCGAAAAAACTCAAAACACAATATATATGCTAGCAACCAACACCTCGAAAAATTCGCACATGCAAGCCACGATCGTGTGGACGTTTACACACACATTTCTCAAGTAGAGTTTTACGTATTTAATTTTACTATCTAGTCAAATTACGTTGTGACAAGTAAAATTAATAGTTGGTTTCTCTTGGCCATGTATTAATTAACATAGACTCCGATGGGGAGCTTATTAATTAATACACCTAAGTGAACACCATAATTTAACATCCTTAAAATATTGTCTTTTAAATAATAGTCCTACAGATGGAGATGTCCTATCATAAAAAGTAATATTTACCTTATGTTATTATTTTGAAATTTAAAACTAGTGAACCTATAATTAGCACATCCGATATGGAGGAAGACCCTAATGTCAACGCGCATGCTAATTACTTCACAATTTAAATTAATTATGGAGGCCAATTCGATTTTATTTTAAAAAAAATCAATTTAATCACTTAGTTATTTTAGCCTTAAGGTTTTTAATTTTCTCGTCCTAACATGCAAGGAAACATATCACGCATACATCCATACATGCCATACATCAAAACAATAAAAACCAAAAATAAAGCATGGATAATAGAAATTATCCAATTATCATGGTCTTCTTCCTTGAGTTGAATCCGAGAAAATCTTCGACTCGATCTCTCCCACTGAATCAAGCATCTCGTCGCTCCTCCCCGGCCGGACCGTGGATTTCCAAAATTAAAATTTCACTTTTATACAAAATTAATTACATAACAAAATTTAATTTTAAATCCCGACTCTCTAGCGGACGCACCGAACGACGGCGAAACGGACCGGACCAAAACTGGACGACCATTAACCAAAGAAATCGCCCGGACTAGGTCGCCAGCAGATCGCCAATGCTCGCGCCGCTTCGGCAGTACTGTGTGCTTCTCGGCAGCCGCTTGTCGCTTGTCGGCCATGGCCGCCAAAGAGTCCCTGGCAGTCCTGCTCGCTCTATTTCTCCGTGATCCCGTCTTTTATGAATTCGATTACAATTTTATACAAAATAAAATACATCGAAATTACATCAATATTACACGAAAAATAAAAACACTTAGAACTACCCGCGAATTTTCTCACGGAAAAAACCATTACATGCCTCAAAAAAACGGGCCAAACCAACAATTGCATAATTAATAAAAATAAATAAATACACCATTCATATAAACCATGATAATTGGATCATATCACCTGCAAGAACACATCTAGCAAAATATTCCAACATCAAAATATATGAATATTTAAATTGCTATCAATTAATCACCAAAATTAATTAAAATAGAAAATGCCTAAAAATCCATCTCCGATACCAATTGTTGGAAAGTAAAACGCAGCGGAAGCGAAGTTTGGGAAAGATGATAATCACGTTTTACGCATCTACGAGCATAAGATCTATTTAGGCATGCTAATTAATTAATTACCAAGACTAATAAGCAATTTAAATATTATTTATTATTTATTAATTAAATATGTTGATTATTAAAATATCCTAATCTAGATCCAAAGATCATAGGATATTACCTTTTGAAGAGTATTAGTTGCTTTCATCTTGATCACCTTGTATTTCTACCTTTAGACCTTCTAGAGTATGATCCGCCTTAACCCGGCCGTTGTGTGGGCAACGAGCTACCAGATCTTGTTTGGACTTCTATGGGGAATCGGCCGAAACTCCTTCACTTGGGATCACTTGATTTATTTTTCTTTGCTTTCTAGTATTTTATTGTAACACCCCCAGAATACGACCGGGAATGTCACACGCCGTAGATCCTTATCACAAGGATCCACCAGGCTAAACTCCAAAAGACTACTCAAAGATTGACCGGCCGGGGTCAAAATTTAATACAAAGCAGACCGACAAGGTCATAAACCAATTCAGAAACTAACGACATTCATATTACAATGACAACAATAAACTTGAACACAGAAAAGAATGACAATTCAATTTAATAAATGATAATTACACCCATGCAAGGGTGAATACTCGAACGACAGAGAAATACCGACCAAAATGATACAAAAGAAAAGACTCGACTCACTGTGTGATTAGCATCGTCGTCTTCCATCTCCTTCCAAGCCAATCCCGTGATCGCTCCCGAGCCGCCAAAACTGAGCGCATAACAGCACCCACCCCCGAAAACTCGGGGTTAGCAAACCGGAATTTTGCTAGTGCAAGTACATAATATACAAGATATACGAACAGAATAACACAAAATTTAACCGCCGTGAAGCCTTAACACAAACCATACATTCCCACAACAAGACAGAATAACACTCGCATACACGAGGTGAAAGGTAATCACATAGTCATATTCTCCTTACGGAAAATAACATTCATGAAACTTTAAACGAGCCCAAGGAGTCGGAAGATCCCTTTTGTAAAAGGAAAAGTATTTTGATAAGATAGTTTGCAATCATTATTATTGACTCGGGCCGTTTAGGGTTTTTAAAATCGAATGGGAATACTTTTGGAAATAATTTCAAAACTCTCGGGTCCTTGACCCAACGTATGGAAAATGATTACACAAAACCAAGTCAACTTATTTGGGGTTCTCGACCCAATTTATAGAACACCAACACAAACGAAATCATTACAACATCTCGCAGGTTCTAAACCCAATCCAAATAACATCATCACGAATTCGATCATCTCAACATTCCACAGGTCCTCGACCCAATACAAGAATGGCACCACAATACAATCAAAGGCACAATCTCTCATTCGACATATCCTCGCTCAAGACCCCGACATTAACCCTGAGATTTCACAAACCTCCTTGGTTAATTAACCCCGATACCCACGCTTTAAAAACAATTTGAAACAAGCTTTCAAAAACACGAATCGCGTACCAAATCAAGACAAACATTTGAAAGTGAGTTGAAAGAATTTGAGATACGAATATCGTTCGAGAACTGGTCTTAGCTATCACTCAAATACCCGTAACCAATAAGCCCGCCAGCGCCTCCTTGCACACCCGTACCGGCGTTCACTTCCATCATGTTGGCCGCTCCTTGAACATGTCACCGCACCGGCGTCACTCCCGCAAGAGCCGCCTTGCACGCGCATTAGGTGACATCGGCGTTCACCACCCATATGGAGCCGCACATTGCAAAGATACACTGTGCCGGAGTGCACGCCCGCCTCGAGGTTCCCGGATACGACGTTTCTCACAACACGTATCCACATTATCACAAACATCCAAAGACATGAACAAATGTCACAACAATTTTCAACTCGGTACATCAAGTCACACAATTTCTCCGCCAGTCCATAACCACACAAGTAGGCAGGAACACGCACGTTATTAATCAACTCAATCACGATAAGCGTTCAAGCATAACCAATCAACACCGCACATAGATATATATATAACCTTACTATATTATATGAATGACTATAGTTCATCCCTCAATCCAAGTTGAGTACGTCAACTAGTGTTAGCATTCATCACTCGTCGATCACCGACATAAGCATGTATATCAATATACGTATATACATACTTAGTTTTTAACATATAAATATATATATATAATACATATATATATACACATACATATACATATATATATATATATACATATATACGTCCGTATAAACTCATACACTTCAACAACAATGATTTCACGCAGTTACAATTCGTATATCAAGGTACTTGCCTTGGTAATACGACACGAAGGAGACGACGAAGGAATCGGTTCCGGTCCGAACAATCCTCTCAAATCCGACCCTAACACAATAATGATATATAATCAATCTCACATCATGAATACGAAGAAATCCCTCCTAGTTCTACCCGTTGGGACAATTTATCGAACACCAAGAGTGCGTAGGGAATTGAAATCGGTTAACGGTGAACTAACGGGATTTCATCCCAACCAAAAACAAGAAAGCCAAGGGTCACGAGAGTACTATCAAAATCTAACAACAACATCGGTTAATTCGGATTAAAACACAAGATCACCACCAAACCCTCCCCAAAAATCATACTAAGGTATAAGAGATCTTACCTCTTGAAGATACAAACCCTATAATCCGAAGAACACGTGCTAGATCCACAATCCGAGCTACACGATCGAAGGAAGACGAAGAAAACACACAATCGAAAGGGTGGATGGAGAAGAAATCCCCTCTCAACCCTCTCTCTCTCTCGCGCACGGTGGAAGGGAGGAAGAAAATGTGCGAATCTCGCTGAAAACGCACAGCTTATAGCGCCGACCGCATCGTGTGCCGCGGCTCACTAAATCAGTGCCGCGGCACAGGCCAAAGATTGCGCCCGGTGGTCGGCCGACCGCTCGTTGTGCCGCGGCTCATTCGAGTGTGCCGCGGCTCGACTGCATGTGCCGCGGCATCACGGATCAGGCCGGGCACACAGACAGAGGTTTTAACCGGCAGTGCCACACGGTGTGCGCGGCCCGACAAGTGTGCCGCGGCACCGACTGTTTGTGCCGCGGCTCACAAACCTTGTGCCGCGGCACACCAGACACCGCTGCTTGGCCAACAATCGGGTAATGTGTGCGCACAATCCTTGTGCCGCGCCCACACCCCCTCGGGTCCCAAAATGACGAAAAATGATCCTAAAGAGAATAAAAGCAATAGGAATCGATATTTGGGCAACAATAACACGAAATGGAAGTACGGAACCCCAAAAAGATCTGAGGTGCACAACCAAAGTCGAACAAGGGACAAATTCCCTAAACTTCTAGGAAATTACACAAACGGCCCAAACATCCGAAAATCACGATACAACGTCGGATTAACAATCCGAAACTCACAACATGCTCTACTCAATCATACGAACTCATGGAAGTAAGAAAATGACGAAATCGAACGAGTTTAACGAGAGACAAATACACATGAGACAAAATATAACACAAGATGAAATTACGTAAAAACATCATCGAGACCCGTCTAAGCGGAGAAACTCCAAGAACAAAATAGGTTCAGAATTCCAAAACAGTGACAAGCGAGTTGTCGAAACGGACCTCCGCCGGAAAAATAAAAATTACCGGAAATCGAATTTGCGGATATTACATTTATGAACACTCTTAGCAAATTGATGTGTTATCTAAATTGTAGAATCAAAGACACAAGTCTAGATCTACAATTAAACACAAGAAGAAGAAAATCGATCTCTCAAGCTCGGGACAATGAATAATTTCGGCCAACACCTCCCCATAAGTCCTATTTATAGGCTCTTGGACTACTACTAGGAATCTTAAGGAGGATTATGGAAGGACTCCCAATAAATTCATCTTACCTTATTAGGACTTTTCCTAATATAATGAATCTCTTAATATCAACTTAGTCCACTAAAAGATTGATATTGCACTTCCTACCAAAATTCCAAATTACGAAATTGGGCTCCTCATTAAATATATTATTTCCCGTGTTTAAGATATCGAATGCCCATTAATTAATTATAAGCTACTTACAGCTTTAATTAATTAATATCTTATCCAAGAGTAGTACCACTCGAACCTTATTATTATATCGGAATTAAATCCACCTGCAGGGTTTAATATAATAATCACTATTGAGCTCCTCAAGGGGACATCATCAACCCGCACGAGTCGGGACACGATTTCTAGTAATAATAATAACTGTCGTATAAACAATATTATTGCCCAAGATACGAGGCTTATTGAGTCGATCATTTTGACTCTCACCTATGGTAAATCAAAGCAATAATTATTATAAATACACAATTAAATATTATATACTTAGAATTAAGAAATAATAATTATTCGAGATTTACGTTCTTCTTACAGTCAGTACGGAAGACACTATCTCACCTCGATCCAGTTAAACGTATGCAAATACGCTAATGTATGCTAATAGTCAAGACCAACTATTCTCAAGCATACACTACAACCTTTTATATAATTTGTCTAATAATTATATAGGTTGTGAACTATTATATTATTTTACAAGGCACCGATAATGTGATCTTCCGTGTGACACCAACACACCACATTATCTACAATATAAAATAAGTAGACATTTCATTTGCATAATCATAACGTGAATAAATATGCAAAATATATTATTAAATGTAATTAATATTCTCATAGGTAATAACAGGGAAATTAGGTAATACAAGCATAAAGTATGCTTTGCAGTATACAATCCTAACAACTAGTAGGGCCCCCCAGTACTTTTCATTCACTCGTGTTTTTTTTATTTTATTTCCGCTGCAGACTTCCGTTTGGATATTTATTTCATTCAGTGTTGTATATTTTATCTTCATATAAAATATACATGTATTCTGTATTATCTTGGGTGCGTTGTACTTGAAACTCCTCATCGGAGTAATTAATGATATACTGTGGTTCGGTACTACAATTATATCACTCAACTCATTAATTTTCATTCGCCTAGTGGGTCCCAGTCGGGGGTCCACGGCACTGTAATATTCGCCTAGTTTGGGGGTGTTACATTGTCGTGGCATTGCGTATCTTGAGGTACGTTCTGTATTTACTTCTTGGTTCTGGTCTTTGGATGGACAGTCGATTGTGTTGTTGAGATTTGATGATATTATCCGATGGATTGGGTTGGACAGAGTTGGTACATTTCGTATCAGTTAGTTATGATGATATTTTGAGAATCTTGGGTATTGTCTGGGACGCAGTACAAATGTTTGTGTATAATTCAGTGTGTTGGTCAGAATCCGAGATGTGAAATATGTTAAGTGTTATTTTGATGAGGATTATCGCAAATTGGTGAGGTTATGACGGTGAGATTACATTGGTCGTATTTTTACTTTGTAGTTTCATTGGTATGTAATTATTGATGTGATGTGACCGTTATCATTGTTGAGTATTATGGCTGACCTCGTCGTCAGATTTATTTTTAGGTTCTTGGGATATCGATCTTGTAGCGGTCGTAAAGAGATGAGCTTGCCTGAGGATACTGGCTATGGCGTGTGTTTGTGAATCGAGTACTCTGTCTAGTTGCTATTTTCTGCTGCAAAAGTATTTTTAATCATTTGTTATATCCGCTACGAGTGCGTTTTAAAATGGCTTTCTAGCATTTTATGAACTTGGGTTTATTCTAGAAAATCATTTTCTAAACTATTTTGTCGATACGTGCAAGCGGTGGCTTACCTTATACTTTTAAAACTGTTGAGTTTTGGCGTTTTGGCCTTGTACTTTCAAATGAGATTTTACGACGGTATTGATAAATGGATTTTATAAAGTCTTTGAATATTTTAAAACATATTACCGTCATCGCCGCTTAGGCGTATTTGAAATGTTCGTAAAAATCTCTTTTAGCCTTGTGGGTCCCGTTTCAGGGCCCACGACGCTGTAATATTCCCGGATGGCTCTGGGGGTGTTACAGAATATGGTGTCGGAGCTTAGGCTGTGGAAACCTAGGCTATCGGGTCGAGTCGAGTCGTGTTTTTTGTCACGTCATTTGAGTTGTCGGTTGGCGAGTATTAGAGCCCTGGGTTTTTGTTGTTCACTTGGGCTTGTGTGTTATGTGGTTTACCAATGTGGTACTGTGGTTGTTTTAAACTTATCCAAATGGTATTAACGTGATTCTTTAGAAAGGGAAGTGTCGTATTTTGAGTTGAACTGATTTTGCAAAATGTATGTTTTGAAAATATCTGTATCGAGTATTTTCTAGATTTGAGACATATGCCAGTATCCTGGGAATCACAACTTCACGATCTGTAAGTATTTGGATTTTTGGATAGCATTGAGGTTGTTTGCTGCTATAAGTTGATGTACTTTGAGAAACATTCGGAAAGATATTATGTGTCACAGTATGAGGTAGCAGAATGTAATGGTTGGGACTAAACCGATGATCTTGAGAAACTATGATTATGGAAAATCAATATGTCGGTTAAACTTGGAAAACGGAGTTGTGTATTTGGGAAAAATGTTGTGGAGTGCTGAGAGGAACATGTAGTCATGCTAGTTTATTTTGAGATATATGAAACTGTTTTTGAACAATTGAAAATGATACTTTTCAACTTGATATATTTTGAATAAACTATTTTGCTCGTTGTCATGAAAATGTATTTTCTTAAATTTAATTTGAGAAACAGTATTGTTTTCTTTAAACAAACATGTTTCATCATGGCATAGTTGAAGTGTTGCAGAATGGAATAATGATCGATGTTGCAAGTCATATGTGGAAAAGACGATTTTAACAAAGTCTATACAATAAGTTTTTGGGTTCTATCGTGTGGTTTTCCGACCGAATGTCAGTGGAAATGGTGACGAGACGAATTGGTATATATACAAGAGTATGGATGTGGTCAATCATTTGCATAATTTCATTTTATTTAATCGTGTGTATTCGAAAAGAATTGCCATCGAGAACTTGACATGAGTGAGCCAGTTTAACTTTTCGAAAATTTATTTGTCTCACGAATATATATATACATGTTTTGGGTTTTGAAATTCTTGAAAGAACTTTCGGAAATGGATTTTGATTGACAAGATTATATGATTTCAAGTTTTTTTATTGAAAATGTGATTGGTATACGTACAAACATAGTACATAATGCATATCATGGTGAAGTTCTGAGTGAGACTCACAAACTGGATAACACATAAATGGTACGATGAAAAGAAATCCGGATTTTAGCATGGTAGATTGATTATCTAGGATGACCGGTTGGTTGATCAGATAAGAGAAATATGTCGCGTGTTGTAGATTCAGTACAGAATATGATTTTGGAACTTCGGGTTTTGTGAAATCGGGGCATATGTGCTATGTGGCTATTGGTGTGGTAGTAGCGTGATTTTGCTATAGTGACTTTTGACTTTTGGGCCAACTGATTTTTCTTCACATGCGGTATTTGAGTGATTTCTTAGTAAGTGTAGATTTAGGGATGGTGACCCCAGGATGGTTATTTTGGATATTGATTAGTCGTTCCCACTCCATATATGATTCGGTATATTCGTCAGTTTGCGACTGGTTGTTCATACGCCGAAGGGTATGTTCAACAGTTGGACGTGTTTCTTTGAGATCCACTGTATGTGATTTGTGTAACGTTTTGAGAATTTTATTCTTTCTTAAATCTATCCTTGTAGTTCTGTATTGATCGTGTTGGAGCTCACTATGCGGGGGTATTTTCGGTTATTGTTGGTCCTTCGTTGGTAGTATTGGAGTTTATCATGTTGATGATATTCTCGGTTGTGTTTTGACATTTGGTTGGTCGTATTGGAGTTTATCATGTCGATGGTATTCTCGGTTAATGTATTAATTGATCATTGTTATTGATCATATGAGTGTTCGGAATTTGTGTCGACGGTTCTGGACTTTTTGTGATTATCTTGGGGTAGTTGATCTACTGATGTATTGTGTATTATAGGTTTTTATCAGGATGGGGACTTGATTGTGCGATCAGGCATACAGGCTTTAACACAGATGGATTATTCCATAATTGAGCTATAAAAGTGTATTTTGTTGAAATTTGTTAAATTATGATCGTAAGCGTATTGAGGCATTGAAGTGGGGTGATTTGCTAGTATCGCAGGAGATCATCGACTTCACGCATTTGTAAGTATACTGTTTTGGTTATTCGTTAATGATGATGATTGATCGGTTTCGTGATGATTCTAGATATTGTGGGTAAACTTTTGATTGTGACCGGATTGCAAGTTTCGAGGACGAAACTTATTTTAAGTGAGGTGGAATGTAATATCCTGAATTTCTACTATGGTTGTTTAATGTTATTTTATCCGAGTTACAATGTACAGTGGGAATCTGTATAATATGGATAAAATAATTGAAAGACTGAGACAATTGTATTAGTATAATTGTCGTAGTTGGTTGAAAATTACATTTGAGGATAGCGTGTATTGTATGCGAATATTATTGGAAGGAGTGCATGTATTCAGTATGTCGTGTATACGTATCCGGTGTATTGAGACGACAGAGAAGAACAGTTGGAATTAGCTGAGTATAGCCTGATTAATGTATGCTAAAGTAAGGATTTAGCGTATGCTAATGCACAAGGCTTACGTACGTTAAGAAGGATAGATAACGTACGTAAAATGCACAAAGCTTACGTACGTTAAGAAGGATAGTTAACGTACGTAAGGTCTTATCAGGCAGGATCAGGCTGTGATTGATGAGTGGGTCCCATGGTCGGAAACTATCTGTAATACCCGAGATTTCTGATGTGTAATTGAACCTTGTGATATTGTATTTGTTGCATTTTGATCTGAGTTTTATTCTCCGTATTTCATGATCCGGTGTTGTTGAGCGCATGATTGCATGAATGTGTTCTAAGTGGTGATTTTTGCACATGTAGCGCACGCTATCGACTTAGCATAGCATACGCTAAATTGGATTCGTAGTGTATGCTATGTATGAACCTTAGCGCACGCTATACGTAGTCAACATGATTAAGACAGGGTGGTAGGTGAGATCAGCTGCGGATCTTGGTCGGATCATGTCGGGATGAACATGGACGGCTTTCGGGAAAAGCCAAGTCAACGCGGTAGCGCATGCTACTGGTATAAGGATAGCGCACGCTAAATGCTGAGTACAGTAAAGTCAGTAAGCTTCGTATGGCCGTTAGCGCACGCTATGGATATGGACTAGCGCGCGCTAATAACCATTTTCTATATATAGGACAACATACTTTTTCATTTTTCAGATTTTTCACTTCCCAAATCCGAATTCTTGGACTTAGAGAGTTACTTCCTCCATCCTCAACCTCTCATATCATCATCCTAGCACGAGTTGGAAGATTTTAGATCATTGGAGATTGGTGTTCAAGCCTTCGGCGTTGGATTTCTTCAAGTTCCTCCTTGTTCTTCACTACTTTGAGGTAGGTGATTCTTCACCAATATTAAGTAATATTCTGAAGGATGTTTTGATCATGATTTAGGATTACCTAGTCAGTTAAATTCGTACGTAGTCGAACATCATGTTGTTAGAAGGATATTTTCGATGTTTCAGTACTTCTTCATCGTATAAACCATCGAACCTTTTAGTGTTTGAACTCCTAGCATATTCATGAAGCTTCAAAACTGATTATGACCAGTTTATGGAGATTATCAAGTTCTTATATTTTTACATAATGGAATTATACGTTTTGGACATAGAATGGATGGAACTTAGGATACTTTCTTGAAGATCAAGATGAATTATGGTGTTGTGATGATTATACGTATCCTTGTATCTCGAAGTCGTTTAATCCGTAAAGATTTTTCACAAACCGTATGAGCATGATATGCATGGAGATGACATGTATTAACACTGAAGATTTCATGAGTTTCTTCACCATTAGATCAAGTTTTCTGCCCAGTAGCAAACTACCATGCACGGTTAGCGCACGCTAAGATATGTGTATTAACGTGCGCTATCGAGAATGAGTAACATATGCTACGTTTGGTACGTAATGTACGTTATGTCATCAGACGAATCAGTCGGCTGATCAGAGAGGACTGTCAGTATATAGTTAGCGTACGCTAGACTTCGTCGTTTACATACGCTAACGAGTCGGCTTAGCGCACGTTACGCAGAATACGTAGCGTACACTAAGTAGTTCAGGCAGAATTCATTTTAAGAGCTTTCGGCCGTAGACCGGATCGTTAGACAATTGTACGACTTGAGATGAATTCTATATTATTTCTTTTGTTAAGGTTCGAGCTTGCTAACGTTGATCGAAGGAGGCGGCCTTCGAGTGTGTTGAGATCATCGGAGTGATTAGTTTTTGCCATCTTTGAGGCAAGTATCGTAATTTGTTAATATTGGTATTTTGAGCATACACGTGGTTTATTCATGTTGTTGAACATGGGATTTATTTCGTTGAATTGTCATGATATTCGCTATCTAGTGTTTGTATGTTCATGTTGATGGACATAGCGATTTGGCATATATGTATGCATGAGTTGTGTTTGTGTATGTTGTACGATCTATGCTGAGGGCGCTGGATCGGATGTCCACCTCGTGTTGGTCCGACGGGATCATCTTGGGATCTAGGCTGAGGGCGCTGGATCATTGGACGGGTTTTTCCACCCCGTGTTGGTCCGACTGGATCATCTTGGGATCTATGCTGAGGGCGCTGGATCATTGGAATACCCATATTGTGTTAATGGAATCTTGTGGATTCGCATTGTCGGATTCCGGTAGCGGAAGTCCGTGTGGTGTATCTTGTTATGTATTGTTGATGTATATTCGATTTGTTTAATATGATACTTGTACTAGCATCGTTTTTCTAACCCCTTCGGGGGTGGACATTTGTTTTGATGTTCAGATAGCCGAGGAGCGGGGAAACAGCCACAGTACCGACGTGACGACGAAGGGGCTCAGTGATGTTTGTTGTTTTTGTGATTTGTCTTCCTGATTCATTTTTAGTACTCAAGTACGCGTGTCTTATTAATATCATTTCGATATGGTTGTATTAATTAACTGAATGAATCAGTTGGAACTGGTTATGTAATTTGAAATTCTGTGGTATTGTTGGATTATATTTACATTTCTTTCAATTAGCTTTGTAAATCCTTACTTAAAGGGTTTACGGCGCTGTAATTATTCCGAATATCTCGGGGTGTTACAGAATATGGTATCAGAGCTAAGATTCATGGATATCTTGGCAGTTGGGTTTTAGTTGGGTCTATTTACGTTATTTGATTTATGGGTCGTTCCTAACATCACTGTTCAGCCAAAGTCGTCATGTGGACCGTGGTTGTAAGTCTCCTAATCTCTTATACTACCGTTTTACTTAATTGTTGTTTTGTGAGTATTGACGGGCTTTATTTTTGAAAATATTGTCCTGGATATTGAGTAATTGTGTTTACAGTATGTTGAGGGGAGGACGTGGATGCGGACGCGGTCGTGGACGCGGACGTGGTAACATGAGACAGGAGTATTCCGCAACTACCCCAGAATTATGGGCTAGTCGAACCGATTCCCATTCTGTAAGACAGCAGGGATCAGCGAATGACAACGCGAATCCTAACATGCCGGGTGTGCTTCAACAGGTGGTGGCTCAGATAAACCAGTTCGCTCAGGTAGTTGACCGCATGCAGACGGCGATGGGACAGCAGCACCACGAGGATAACCAGGGAGACAGATGGCTTGCTGAGGTGGTCAAATTGCACCCGCCAAAATTTGATGGATCTGCTGAGGCACTTACTTGGGATCATTGGCTAAAGGAGTTAGAGAAGATGTTTGCGGATATTAACTATCCCGAGGACCGAAAAGTTCATATTGCCCAGTATTTTCTGACTGGGGAGGCTTTTGACTGGTGGGAAGCTATCCGACCTCAGAATCATAATGCTGACTGTACGGAATTCAAACTAATGATGGAAGCACAATATTGTCCTCGTCCACTTAGAGAGGCAAAAATCCGAGAGTGTTTCTCACCACAGAATTCGGAAGCATCTGTGACAGACTCAACCAAAACTTTTAATCATCAGCTGACTTGTGTGCGACACTTGGTCAGAACGGAGGCAGAATTTTTTTTTCATTTCGATATGCGGATGAAGCCGGAGATTCAACAGTATAAGTCCGGATTCGAGTGTACTACATTGCGGCAATATCAAGACAAAGCGCTGGCCTACGACATAAAAGAGGCGGCGGTCGAGAAATCGATGGAGGCAAAGAAGCAGAAAGTGATCGGCAACTTCTCGGAAAACAAGAGTGGTGGGGCCCGCAAGGGCCAGTCTTCATTTTATTCATCTAGGAAACCTCCACATCCTTCTAGAGGTGGAAAGAAGTTCCGGACAACATCAGCAATTTCGGACGCATCGAAGAAATGCTATAATTGTGGTCGAGCAGGGCATATTCGACGTGATTGCCCCGCATCTTCTGTTACTTGTTTCGATTGTGGGCAAGAAGGGCACCGTGCGGCTTTCTGCGGAGTTGCGACTAGATCATTTGGTTCTCGCACTCCAGCGCCAGTTCCGAAGGAGATAAGTGTGAACCGGACGCAGCAGAGTGGATTTCAGCAGCAGAATGTTGGGAAGAGAGAGACATCCAGTGCTGGGTCCATTCCTCCGCGCCTGTACGAGATGAGGAAATCTGACGATCAGAACACTACTGTTGCATCAGGTACGATTCTGATCCTTTTGCAACCAGTTAGTGTCTTATTCGATTCAGGAGCTACACATTCTTTCATATCATTGAACTGTGTTAATCGTTTGAAAATCTCGTGTTTATTTGATTGTGAACCTTATGTTGTGGGTTTGCCGAGCGGAGAGAGAATTGTGGGAACCCTAGAAACTAGAGATTTTCCAGTATCTATAGGAGGGAGAGATTGGCCATCGAATCTTATTGCAGTTGACATACATGGTGACGATTTAATTCTCGGAGACGATTGGCTCAACCGTTATGGAGCTATTCTGAATTACCGAAAGAGAGTCATTTCTATCATTGCTGATGACGGATCTGAACACTTATTCAGAGGATGGAGACCGGGAAGCTCGGGAAAATTGATCAAAGCAATGAAAGCAGTAAAATTACTGAAGCAGGGATGTCATGGACTTTGGTTCTATGCCATGAGGAAAGAGGAAGGAGTAGAGCTCTCATATATTCTAGTTGTGAATGAATTCTCAGATGTATTCCCTGACGAACTACCTGGGTTACCTCCGTAGAGAGAGTGGAGTTCAATATCGAATTAGAACCTGGAGCCGCTCTTATTTCCAGAGCACCATACCGTATCGCACCAACCGAGATGTATGAACTAAAGAAGCAACTGGAGGAATTATTGCAGAAGGGTTACATTCAACCTAGCGTTTCTTCTTGGGGAGCACCCGTTCTCTTTGTCCGGAAGAAAGATGGATCCCTCCGATTATGTATTGATTATAGGGAGCTAAACAAGGTGACGATCAAGAATAAGTATCCTATACCTCGGATCGACGACTTGTTTGATCAACTGCAAGGGGCAAGAGTATTCTCGAAGATTGACTTGCGATCAGGATACCATCAGTTGAGAATTAAGGAATCGGATATACCAAAATCTGCTTTCAGATCCCGGTACGGGTACTATGAATTCGTGGTGATGCCATTCGGACTTACCAATGCTCCTGCAGTATTTATGCAATTGGTGAATCGGGTATTCTTAGAATACCTAGATAAGTTTGTGGTCGTTTTCATTGATGACATCTTGATCTATTCGAAAGACACAGAGGAGCATGCCGAGCATTTGCGTATAGTTTTGAGCACCTTGAGGAATGAACAGCTTTATGCGAAGCTTTCCAAATGCGAGTTCTGGCTTAGGGAAGTAACCTTCCTTGGGCATGTGATATCAGCTGACGGAGTTCAGGTGGACCCGAAGAAAGTCGAATCAATCTTGGAATGGGAAGCTCCTAATAACGTGAAAGAAGTCCGAATCTTCTTAGGACTTGCTGGATATTATCGCCGTTTTGTAGAGGGATTTTCCAAAATTACTCGTCCACTCACTCAACTATTACAGAAAACTCAAAATTTCGCGTGGGAAGAGAAATGCAAGGCTGGTTTTGATGAACTTAAGAAGAGACTGACGACAGCACCTATATTAGCATTACCAGATGGGACTGATGGATTCATGGTATACAGCGATGCTTCAAATCAGGGTCTGGGATGTGTGTTGATGCAAAAGGATAAGGTGATTACCTATGCTTCTCGGCAGTTGAAACCGTACGAAGTTAATTACCCGACTCGTGATCTGGAGTTAGCAAATATGGTCTTTGCCTTGAAAATTTGGCGACATTATTTATACGACACTCATTGTCAAATCTTTACAGATCATAAAAGCCGCAAGTACATTTTCAGTCAGAAAGAATTAAACATGAGGCAGAGAAGGTGGCTAGAATTGATTAAGGATTATGATTTGGAAATTCTCTATCATCCGGGTAAAGCAAATGTAGTAGCCGATGCATTGGGCCGTAAACCTGTTTCTCTTCGAGTGTTGGAAGCACTTACGTCCCAAACCAGCATTCAACGAGAACTGATCCACGAAGGGATTGAAGTGTGGTCACCAGGAATCCAAGGGCAACTATATGTGATGGAGCTGACTTCGTCACTAGTCGAGGAAATCAAATCTAAGCAGTCGAACGATTCTTTGATACTTCGGTTATGTGACGAAGTAAAGAAGGAAAGGCCCCAGGATTTGTGATACAAGATGATGGAGTTCTGAGATTTCATAGTTGACTTTGCGTTCCTAATGATGATGATTTGAGACAAACAATTTTGAAGGAAGCTCACAGCGCTCCCTATTCTATTCACCCGGGCAGTAGTAAGATGTATAAGGATCTAAAACAAAGCTTCTGGTGGGGAAATATGAAGAAGGACGTAGTAGAGTATGTTTCGAAGTGTTTGACTTGTCAGCAGGTTAAGATTGAACATCAGCGACCTACCGGAATGTTAAAGCCGCTTCCGATCCCTGAGTGGAAGTGGAAGGATATCTCGATCGATTTCATCACCAATATGCCAAGGACCAAGACGGGAATGAACATGATTTGGGTTATAGTTGATCGACTAACCAAGTCAGCTCATTTTCTAGGAATTAAAGACACGTGGGGACCCGAGAAATTAGCACGAGTATTTATTGCAGAGTCAGATTGCATGTGACGCCGAATACCATTATTTCAGATCGAGATGGTCGCTTCGTGTCGCACTTCTGGAAGGCAGTTCACAGGGCTTTGGGGACCGAGCTAAACTTTAGAACGGCTTATCATCCTCAAACAGACGGTCAGTCCGAAAGGACTATACAAACAGTAGAAGACATGCTTAGAGCTTGTGCCTTGGATTGGTCAACTGATTGGGAAGTTCACTTGCCGTTGATTGAATTCACCTACAACAATAGTTGGCATACTTCTATTAAGATGGCACTATTTGAAGCTTTGTACGGGAGAAGATGCCGATCGCCCCTGTGTTGGGATGATTCTTCGGACTTGATCGGGACGGAACCGGAATTGATAGTTCAGACTCAAGAGAAGATAGCTTTGATTCGGGAAAGACTGTTGACTGCCAAGATTTGACAGAAGTCTTATGCAGACGTGCGTCGTCGCCCGCTAGAGTTCGACATTGGGAACCACGTACTATTGAAGGTGTCTCGTGCACGAGGAATTTTCCGTTTTGGGAGGAAAGGTAAGCTAAGTCCGAGATATATCGGACCATATGAGATCCTCGAGAGTGTTGGGGATTTAGCATACAAGTTGGCCTTACCGCCATCGCTGAGTCACGTTCACAATGTGTTTCACGTATCCCAATTGCGGAAGTATGTACCAGATCCCAGTCATATCATTGAGTTCGATGAGATCGAGATAGCTAATGACGGCACCTTCGAAGAGAGACCAATCAAGATACTTGAGAGTCGGATCAAACAATTGAGGAATAAACCAATACCCTTGGTTAAAGTACAATGGTCACGACACGGAGTCGAAGAGGCCACTTGGGAAACGGAGGACAATATGAAGATTAGATATCCGGAGCTGTTTTCATCTTAAGTTTCGGAACGAAACTTCTTTAGGGAGAGAGGATGTAATACCTGAGATTTCTGATGTGTAATTGAACCTTGTGATATTGTATTTGTTGCATTTTGATCTGAGTTTTATTCTTCGTATTTCATGATCCGGTGTTGTTGAGCGCATGATTGCATGAATCTGTTCTAAGTGGTGATTTTTGCACATGTAGCGCACGCTATCGACTTAGCGTAGCGTACGCTAAATTAGGTTCATAGCGTATGCTATGTATGAACCTTAGCGCACGCTATACGTAGTCAACATGATTAAGACACGGTGGTAGGTGAGATCAGCCGCGGATCTTGGTCGGATCATGTCGGGATGAACCTGGACGGCTTTCGGGAAAATCCAAGTCAACGCGGTAGCGCACGCTACTGGTATAAGGATAGTGCACGCTAAATGCTGAGTATAGTGAAGTCAGTAAGCTTCGTATGGCCGTTAGCGCACGCTATGGATATGGACAAGCGCGCGCTAATAACCATTTTCTATATAGAGGACAGCATCCTTTTTCATTTTTCAGACTTTTCACTTCCCAAATCCGAATTCTTGGACTTAGAGAGTTACTTCCCCCATCCTCAACCTCTCATATCATCATCCTAGCACGAGTTGGAAGATTGTAAATCATTGGAGATTGGTGTTCAAGCCTTCGACATTGGATTTCTTCAAGTTCCTCCTTGTTCTTCACTACTTTGAGGTAGGTGATTCTTCACCAATATTAAGTAATATTCTGAAGGATGTTTTGATCATGATTTAGGATTACCTAGTTAGTTAAATTCGTACGTAGTCGAACATCATGTTGTTAGAAGGATATTTTCGATGTTTTGGTACTTCTTCATCTTATAAACCATTGAACCTTTTAGTGTTTGAACTCCTAGCATATTCATGAAGCTTCAAAACCGATTATGACCAGTTTATGGAGATAATCAAGTTCTTATATTTTTACATAATGGAATTATACGTTTTGGACATAGAATGTATGGAACTTAGGATACTTTCTTGAAGATCAAGATGAATTATGGTGTTGTGATACGTATCCTTGTATCTCGAAGTCGTTTAATCCATAAAGATCTTTCACAAACCGTATGAGCATGATATGCATGGAGATGACATGTACTAACACTGAAGATTCCATGAGTTTCTTCACCATTAGATCAAGTTTTCTGCCCAGTAGCAAACTGCCATGCACGGTTAGCATACGCTAAGATATGTATATTAACGTGCGCTATCGAGAATGAGTAACGTACGCTACGTTTGGTACGTAACGTACGTTATGTCATCAGACGAATCAGTCGGCTGATCAGAGAGGACTGTCAGTATATAGTTAGCGTATGCTAGACTTCGTCGTTTACGTACGCTAACGAGTCAGCTTAGCACACGTTACGCAGAATACGTAGCGTATGCTAAGTAGTTCAGGCAGAATTCATTTTAAGAGCTTTCGGCCGTAGACCGGATCGTTAGACATTCGTACGACTTGAGATGAATTCTATATTATTTCTTTTGTTAAGGTTCGAGGTTGCTAACGTTGATCGAAGGAGGCGGCCTTCGAGTGTGTTGAGATCATCGGAGTGATTAGTTCTTGCCATCTTTGAGGCAAGTATCGTAATTTGTTAATATTGGTATTTTGAGCATACATATGGTTTATTCATGTTGTTGAACATGGGATTTATTTCATTGAATTGTCATGATATTCGCTATCTAGTGTTTGTATGTTCATGTTGATGGACATAGCGATTTGGCAAATATGTATGCATGAGTTGTGTTTGTGTATGTTGTACGATCTATGCTGAGGGCGCTAGATCGGATGTCCACCTCGTGTTGGTCCGACGGGATCATCTCGGGATCTAGGCTGAGGGCGCTGGATCATTGGACGGGTTTTTCCACCGCGTGTTGGTCCGACGGGATCATCTTGGGATCTATGCTGAGGGCGCTGGATCATTGGAATACCCATACTGTGTTAATGGAATCTTGTGGATTCGCATTGTCGGATTCCGGTAGCGGAAGTCCGTGTGGTGTATCTTGTTATGTATTGTTGATGCATATTCGATTTGTTTAATATGATACTTGTACTAGAATTTTTTTGCTAACCCCTTCAGGGGTGGACATTTGTTTTGATGTTCAGGTAGCCGAGGAGCGGGGAAACAGCCACAGTACCGACGTGACGACGAAGGGGCTCAGTGATGTTTGTTGTTTTTGTGATTTGTCTTCCTGATTCATTTTCAGTACTCGAGTACGCGTGTCTTATTAATATCATTTCGATATGGTTGTATTAATTAACTCAATGGATCAGTTGGAACTGGTTTTGTAATTTGAAATTCTGTGGTATTGTTGGATTATATTTACATTTCTTTCAATTAGCCTTGTAAATCCTTACTTAAAGGATTTACGGTGCTGTAATTATTCCGAAAATCTCGGGGTGTTACACTTTCAGCACAGATGTGGACATGCGAGTCAACGTAGAGATTACGTAGGTTATGGATAGCCCATTACGTACGTTAAATGAGTATCATACTATAGCAAGTCAACTCGGAGTTACGTACGTTATGGCATGGGCCTTACGTACGTAAGCCATCGAACGAATTGAGAGCGTAGCTTCTGGACTGTCGTTACGTACGCTATCGAGGTCGGATAACGTAATGATTGTTACGTACACTAGGGAGTTCATGTAGCGTACGTAAGGTATGAGTTTATATAAATATGTGAAACACGTCACATTGGCACTTTGGAGATGTTCACTTTGTTTATCGCCCTTCAACCCTCCAAGATGGATTTTTGGCTCTTCTAACTTGATTGTGAGATTTATGGCATGGATTAGATCTTGAGATATGAAGATATTATTGACTCTTGAGGTGTTTGATTGTGTTATTCATCTTATTGAGGTATGCTGGTTAATCCTCTCTTTATTTTTGGGTTTTGATGTTGTTGTTGAGGATTAATCCATGTGATGATAGTTTATAGAAGTGTTGCGATGATTCTTGAAGTTTCATGGAGCTTGAGTTGAGGAATATGATATATATATATATATATATATATATATGTGTGTGTGTGTGTGTGTGTGTGTGGTGGGGGGGATTATGTTGTTGTTATGAACATGATTATGGAATCATGTTGTTCTTGGTTTTGATTATAAACATAGATTTGATGGTTAGAACCAATATTGCGTTGATTGTAGTGGCCGTTTCCGTATGTTCTCGATGAATAATGAATCGTGAATTGAGGTTGAATTCGGAGAGGTTGTGGTTAACATTGGATTACGATTTATTCATGGTATTGAACTATTTGGATAATTCGGATTGTCAATTATGTCGGTAGTATTATTTTACTGTGAACTTACAATAATGAATACAGAGGAATCTTGTTAATTCATATAGGAGGTTGAATTCGGAATAGAGTATGTTATGTAATCCTTGTTATCGGGATAAGTTAATTGTTGATATGATTACTGGATTGTAGAATCGTATTGTGGTTATGGATTCGTGATTGATTGATTTGGGTTGTTCGGATTTGTGTTTAATCGAGATATTGTGGAACCGTTGAGTTTGTTGATTGGTTATATTGATTTTTGATTATTATCGAACTTCTTGTTATCAATTATTACAATAGGTTGTGAGGATTGATCATTGATTAGAATAATGTGTTGCGGTCGAGTTCGAGAGTGTTCGTGAATTGCTTTGGCCGGGGCCGACGAGCTCATAGACGAAGGCAAGGAAATTGGTAACGGCTTCACTATCGTCGTATCGATATCGAGGCAAGTTATTACTTGCTCAGTTTATAATATTTAATGAATGGTTCAGTTTCATTCGTTTATAATTTGTATACCAATGATTATAATTGTGAATCCTGGAGATTCGGGATTGTACGTTGTTTTCTGATTTTGGGAATTAAATTATAATGCATATGATTTACATTTGTTATTGGTATACTTGGGTATCGAGGATACATTATGGTTAAGACGAGTGGTATTTTGGATCGTCGAACATTGAGAATAATCGTCGGTGATGGTTTTTGACATCGAGATTGCTATCGAAGGACTCAGGGCAAATACCCTAATCATTTGTGTCATTTAGTGTCAATCATGTTGTGATACATTCATGTATTGTTGTTGTCAGGCATGTCAGTTATGTTGTTATGTGTCGTGCATATGTGTTGTGATTGTTTTGTCCACCATGTGTTGGTCCAACGGGATCATCATGAAAATCTATAGCTGCGTGCGCTAGATCATTGTACGGGTACTTCCCCCATGTGTTGGTCCAATGGGATCATCATGGGGATCTATGATGTGTGCGCTGGATCGTTGGATTACGATGTGTTGTTGTTGTGCATATGTATATTGTGGGTTATCCACCACGTGTTGATGTAATAGGATCATCGTGGGAATCTATGCTATGTGCGCTGGATCGTTGGATTACCATAAGTATACGATGTTGTTATTGTTGTGAGCATATTGATGTCGTCATGTGAGTACGCATTTCTAAATCTTTTGTAGGAACATGCCCGTATGCTGTTTTGATCTGATCTCCGATTAGACTGACAGGGATTATCGTGGCATTGCGTATCTTGAGGTATGTTCTGTATTTCCTTCTTGGTTCAGGTGTTTGGATGGACAGTCGATTATGTTGTTGAGATTTGAAGATATTATCCGATGGATTGGGTTGGACAGAGTTGGTATATTTCGTATTAGTGAGTTATGATGATGTTTTGACAATCTTGGGTATTGTTTGGGATACAGTACAATCGTGTACAATTCAGTGTGTTGTTGAGAATACAAGATGTGAAATATGTTAAGTGTTATTTTGATTAGGATTATCGCAAATTGGTGAGATTATGACGGTGAGATTACATTTGTCGTATTTTTACTTTGTAATTTCATTAGTATGTAATTATTGATGTGATGTGACCGTTATTATTGTTGAGTATTATGGCTGACCCCGTCGTGAGATTTATTTTTAAGTTCTTGGGATATCGAGCTTGTAGCGGTCGTGAAGAGATGAGCTTCCCGGAGGATACTGGCTATGACGTGTGTTTGTAAATCGAGTACTCTGTCTAGTTGCTATTTTCCACTGCAAAAGTATTTTAATCATTTGTTATATCCGCTACGAGTGTGTTTTATAATTGCTTTCTAGCATTTTATGAACTTGGGTTTATTCTGGAAAATCATTTTCTAAACTATTTTGTCGTTACGTGCAAGCGGTGGCTTAGCATATACTTTTGAAACTGTTGAGTTTTGGCGTTTTTGCCTTGTACTTTCAAATGAGATTTTACGACGGTATTGATAAATGGATTTCGTAATTTCTTTGAATATTTTAAAAGATATTACCTTCATCGCCGCTTAGGCGTATTTGAAATGTTCATAAAAATGTCTTTTAGCCTTGTGGGTTCCGTTTCGGGGCCCACGGCACTGTAATATTCCAGTATGGCTCTGAGGGTGTTACAGGGAGATACTAGGTTGTGGATGTTTTCATGTTATATGACAAACAAACTGACAAACCACAATTATAAATGGATTAATATGCAAAGTGTAACATCTAATCGCGTAAATATTCCACTTACAAACACTAGACATGCTAATTAATTAATTAATTATTAAGATTAATAAGATCGTAAGATATTTACCTTTGAAGCGAAGTGATTGTTCTTGATCTCTTCCTTGAAATCTTCTAGATGATATCCCCGCCTTAGTCCGGATGTTGTGTGGACAACGAGTTACCGGATCTTGTTTCACTTGATTTTTACTTTTATTTTCTGGTAAGTTTTGATCATTTCTAGAAAATTGATGTGTTATCTAAATTGTAGAACCAAAGACACGAGTCTAGATCTACAATTAAGTACAAGAAGAAGAAATCAAACATCAAGGTGTGAAGAATAGTAAATCGATCGAACCCCCTATTTATATCATATTTATAGGCTTTGGGCTACTCTAGGGATCTTAAAGAGGATTAAGTTTAGGACTCATAGTATAACTCAATCTTCCATATTAAGCTCTTCCTAATATGGTTGAGTTTACTCATAGCAATTCAATCCGGTAAAGAATAAATATTACACTTCTAATTCAAATCCCAATTTATGACCGGGATCCTTATTTAAGTATATTATTTCCCATGTTAAGCTATCGAATGTCCATCAATTAATTTAAGCTAGTGACAGCTTTAATTAATTAATACGTATCCAAGAGTAGTACCACTCGAACCTTGTTATTATATCAATATTAAATCCACCTTCATGGTTTTATATAATAATCATTCTCGAGCTTCTCAAGAGGACATCATCAACCCACATGAGTGAGGACACAATTTCTAGTTATAATAGTAATTATCATATAATATTATTGCCCAAAATATGAAGCATATTGAGTCAATCACTATGACTCTCATCCATGGTAAATCAAAGTAATAATTATTATAAATACATAATTAAATATTATATACTAGAATTAAGAAATAATATTTATTCAATATTTACGTTCTTCTTACAGTCTGGACAGAAGAATCTATCTCACTGCAATCCGGTTCAATGTATGCAAATACGCTAATGTATGCTAATAGTCAAGACCGACTAATCTGAAGCCTATACTATAGCCTTTCACATAATTTGTCTAATAACAACAACAACAACAACAACAACATTACCCCAATGCCTCAATGGCTCCCGCAAAAAGCGGGGTAAGGGGGGATCGGATGAGCCTTACCCCTGTCTTAACACAGAGAGGCTGTTTCCGAATGATCCAAAATGAAAATTGCATCGAGAATTGCATGGAATGACTAATACTTCATGAGAAAAAGAAGTGCAGCCAGTTTAGT
Source organism: Orobanche coerulescens (assembly GCA_033398695.1). Lineage (NCBI taxonomy): Eukaryota > Viridiplantae > Streptophyta > Magnoliopsida > Lamiales > Orobanchaceae > Orobanche > Orobanche coerulescens. Next base: position 141,386,229 of record CM065815.1, on the reverse strand, counting down.
GAGTCATTTTGTTTATTCCATTATAATCAAGAACCAAAGAATAAGGAGTCTTTGGCTCCATTGGAAACAATGGAAATATAATTTGTCTAATAACTATACATAAATTATAGATTATTATATTATTTTATAAAGCATCGATAATGTGATCCTGTGTCTGACACCAACATACCATATTATCTACACTATAAAATATATAGACAATAATCTGTGTAACCATAACGTGAATTAATATGCAAAACATGTCACAAAATGTAAGTAATATTCTCATATATAGTTATAGGGAAATAAGGTAATATAAGCATAGAGTATGCTTTGCAGTATACAACCATAACATGTTATTCTTGTACGACTTGGGGGACAGAAAAAACTTCTATTTGGAAGACGTTGTGCTCAGCACTGCGATACAGGGGGTATATAGTTCTTCCAGTTGCTTTTGGTGGCATTTCTTTATTGATCCTAACTAGAGGTCGAACTCGACACTCGATATTTGGTGTTCCGTTGTTGGTTGAGGCGATAACAACTTGCAGCAAGGTCAAGCCTGAAACTGACTTGGTCGAACTCCTAAAGAAGATAATGTTCATAATTTGAGATGAAGCACCAATAACTCATATATTCTACTTTAAACACTAGATTTAGGATTGAAGGATATTATGCGACCTGACAAAAAGCCATCTGGTAATCCACTAAGAGGGTTGGTGGTCGTGTTAGGTGGTGATAGATAGATATTTCTTGTTCACAAAGGAAGCAGACATAATATTATACATGCTGCCATGAGTTCAACCAAGATTTCTGATACATGTGAGGTCCTTAGGTTGGCTAGAAACATGCGCTTTAAGGTCTTCTTGTGTACTCCTAATATCGCTACATTTTATTATGACTGTTTTCAAATATCTTGAAATTATTCAATATGTTATCAACCTTACGCATTTATTTTAATGCAGGTTGGCTTGTCTATGTCTAATGTTACAGAGGGTAGGGTATTCGCCAAGTGGTTATTGAATATTGGGGATGGCATTGTTGGTGTCAACAATGACGAAGAAGTAGATGGTTGAATTACCCGATGGTATTCTAATATGTGATACGATCGATCCACTTGCAACCATCACTGAGAACATTTATACATTCATATTCCAAAATGTGAATGGTCCGCTTTTTTTCAAAATAGGGCTGTATTTGCTCCAAACAATGAGATAGTTGAGAAGTCAATGACTACATAATGTTCCTATTGCCTGACGGTATGGTGGAGTACATGAGTTCGGACAACATCAACAAAGAGGTTGGAGACGTGAATGCTCATGAAGATATATTTTCTACTGAGTTTCTTAATATTGTTAGGTGCTCCGAGTTTCCAAACCACATGATCAAGTTGAAAGTTGGATGTTCAGTGTTGTTTCTTAGGAATATAGACTAGTCGGATGAGTTGTGCAGTGGTAGTCACAAAGCTTTATAAGAACGTCACTGAGGCTGCAATGGTCTCCGATAAAAATACAGGTAAGAAAGTGCTTATTCCTCGAATGACATTGAGCTCTACAGATTTCACCAAATTCCCTATCAAGGTCCAACGTAGGCAGTTCCCCATGTTCGTTTGCTTTGCAATGACTATAAATAATAGTCAGGGGCGATATCTTTAGCACGTTCCACTTCATCTTCCCAAACATGTTTTCGGTCATGGTTAGTTGTATGTGGCAGTCTCTAAAGTAACTAGCAAGAACGGTCTGAAAGTTCAAATTTCTGACAAAGAGGGCCAAACTTGAAATCCAACGACTAATGTAGTTTACAAAGAGATTTTCGATAACCTAAGGGGAAAAAATTGAGTTAATTTTTCGATTTTTGACTCTTAATATAAAGGAAATCTATATTCCCATCGGAAATTGGTTAAGTTTTCTATGTTTGACATTTAGTTTTCCAAACATAAATTTATTTTTGTTGGCCACTAAGTATACAGAATAGAGCTTGGGAAGTGTTTAAGCAACAGGCTGTATGTTTTACAAATAGGAGTGCGTAGCGGAAGTCTTGAAACAGTAAGTTGCTGTAAGTACAACAACTAGGTTTTCTCCTATTTGCTTGGTGCATACAGGGTATGCAGTGTATACTTATAATATAATCACAGTTAATGAAAACAGTAAATAGCAGAAGGTAAAAGACACGGTTTTAAATTGGTTCGAGGTAAACCCCTCTCCGTCCACTGGTCCTCCACACAGGAGTTAAAATGTTTATTGTAAACACTACATACACAACTACGTGTCTATAATCAAACCTATTAATGTATCGTTCACACAGATTGATACAAAGATCGTAGCTTTCAACCGTTCACACAGATTAGTCAAAGTCAACACTTGAATGGCTTCCTCACACACAGTTCCGAAGCTTCATCTCTACAATGCAGATCCATCACACACAGTTCAGTAAAAGCAAGGCTTTCTCAGTCCACACAGGACTGATTGTTTTCTTCAATGTAAGAATGTTGGTTAAACAACAGCTTGACTTTCTTGAGCTTTGAGCTGATGATGTGTTGTTCAAAGATGAGCACTTGTATATTTTTTCTCTCAGGATTGGCAGTATGCTTGAAGAGATATGATTGCTCTTGATATACTGTTCTTTAGAGGATCTCGTGGAATCTCAATATATCTTAGTTTACTCAGTTTGAATGTTCTTCACAATATGTATGATTGTGTGTTCGTCTATATATGTCTGTGTGTATCTGAACTTCAAACTTCGGGGTATATATATCTTTTGGAAAAGATCCGTTGAGAAAGATCCGTTGAGCAAAAGTCCGTTCCAACTGGACGGTTGACTTGTATAGACCAAGATCCGGATTTTGTGCTGTTTGACGATCTCTGTCGGATTTAGTATTTAAATACTTTATCTTTTCAGTATTTTAATACTTCTTTTCAAATGGGGCTTGACTTTAGCGAATAAAGCAAATTCCGTCCTAACGGTCTTCAGTCCTGTTTGGATAAGTATTGAAGATCTCAATACTTACAGCTTTGCTTGCTGTATTCAACATAATACTGTAGGCTATATTGAAGCTGCTGCGGTATGGAATGTTGTTGTATGAAAGGACAACTTCCATACTTATAGCTATATGACTCTATTGTTGTATGATGGCAGCGCGAAGGCTTGCTGTATGTTGGCAGTTTATCAAAATATCAGACAGGGTTAATTATCCCAACAATTTCCCCTTTTTTGATAATTGCCATATCTATTTTGAAGCAACTTTGATATTTGCCAAATCTTCTTGATGATGCCAAAACCTTGATGTCGAAACCTTTTTGAAACATCTTACAGGAGGGCAGTCTTCTTGGTTTTCTATCGAATGTTCTGGCCTTCAGCAATTAGTCTAATACTATGAATTACTTGTAGGCGAGTTCAAATCTGACAGGAAAGAGTATTACAGCTTAAACTTATGATTGGCGCCTAGGCATAATCTTACAGTGTAATCTAGTTGAATTACAACTTAACCTATGAACTGTTCGCAGACAAGTTCTTTAGAGCTTGTATACTAAACAAGTTTCATACTTTTATACAGCAAAGTTGATTGAAATCGTAATTAGACGGTAAACAAATACGTAGATCACGAATTGTAATCTTTCAAGACAAAAATATATTTTATTGATAATGAGCAAGGATTACAATATTTAAAGAAAAGATATAGAATAGGATCCTACAGGCTAACTCCTGTAGCTAGAATGTCTCCATGGCCTTCTGTCAGGATCATTCTCGGTTCCCTTCCACCAATGCTATAGGGAACCGTTGCCTCGATCTAAATAGATCGCTCTTCCTTCGATTGATTTGTCAAAGGCAAGAATCCAGTCATCAGGGTGGGTGATCCGATCTCCTTTCTGGTGCTTGGATTTCATTTGGAGTTGTAGGGGGAGCTTTCCTTCTTCCAGGATTTTTGCGAATTCTTCTGCAGCCTCCGCCAGTGTTCGATATGTGTTGAAGATGGCGGACTCCCTGATGAGTTTTACAAAGTATCTCATCAGTTCGTTCTTCCTCCATTCCTTCACTTCTTCTGTTGTAGGATGGCGGTTGGTTGGTAAATGGATTTCCGAGGGCTTCTGCACGTTGTTCTTCCAAGGTATGTTGGAATTGTGGAACTCTGGAAGAGAACCAGAAACCATGTACCCTTGTGCAGGAGTGGCCAATCGGTTGATCGCAGCACTGATGCTATCTTCTAGAATAGCATCTAATTCTTTTTCTTGCTCCTCTCTCCATTTCTTTGCAGCATCCATCGAATCTTCCCTCTTTTTGTCCTGATCAAGATACGAGACCTTTTCGTCTAAGCGCTCCAGGATCTTCAGTGCATTGTCCTATTTTGTCTCCATTATTGAGAATCTTTCTGCCAAGGAGCGAAGCACCAGTGATATATCATCAATTTTCTCATCATGCTTTCTGAGCTAGGAGCTTGTCTCCGTTAACACAGATGCAGTTTTGGCTTCCGAGATGCGAAGCTTGGCTTGTTCTTCTTTTAGGATCTGCTCCTGTCGCTGTTGAAGTAGGTTGAGTGCCTGTTTGAAGACGGTGGGCAAGATACGAAAGGCTTCTTCCACTTTTGACACTTCCTGCCTGACACTGGTCATTTCTTCAATGGCAGATTGATGTAACCAACCAATTTCTTTTTCAACAGCATGCAGGGCATTAACAGCGTCCTGTAAGAAGACAGTTTGACGGCCTAAAGCATGCAGTTGCTCGTTCTTTTCAATAATCCTGAGAGAGTCGGGCTTGGCAAAGTCTTCAGCTCCATTCAGCTATCTCAAAGCCACATGGGGTCATGACTAGAGTTGGATATCCTCAGGTAAGAGACCGTCGTCGGATTCAAAGACAGGTGAAGATGCGGGAGCATCAGATGTGGGTGCGGCAACAAGGGGGACTGAATCCTCCTGTTTCGGAATGGATGTGGTAGACATACGTACAGAAGGGACTGATTCCTCCTGCTGTCTCTCAGCATCCGCCTGCTCCAGCAGAGGGACTAATTCTTCTTGGGGGATGGCGCAGGTATGGTCGTCTTGGTGGGTGGTGACAGGCTCGGGTGCCTATTGAGAAGCTGTTTGCTCTTTGGTGACAGGAGGGATCGATTTCTCTTGTTCTTGTGCAGCTTCTTGTTCATGGAGAGGAGATTTATGTTGGTTGGATGTCCCTTGACCCTGTTGGTCGGATATTCTTGAGAATTCCTGGTCTTGAGCTTTCTCACAGCTCATTCTCAGACCTGCCTAAAAGGCGTCGTCGTCGTCTGAGTCATGATCAGATTTTGGACTTTGTGGAGCTGAGTTAGTAGATTTTGATTTTCCCTTTAGTCGGGCTTTCTCCTTTGTCATAATACCGCTAGAAATAAGCTCATGACAGAACTTGTTGTCCCATTGAATTAACAAATGGATGTCCTGACAGTCCGTGACTTCCAAATGAAGGTTTCTCCATCCTTCCATTCGCTCCAATGGTACAAGGTGTCATAGGGTGCAATTCTATATGACTTCCAATGAACGAAGCATTCAAATGCTCAACCTGCAATTGAAACAAGGTGTCATTGATGAGTACTGTAGGGGAGGGACTCCGAACAGCACTTGGGTTTACTGTCGGCATTGGGTCCTCGACAGGTATGGGATCCTGTGTTAGAGATGGATCCCGAACAGGGGTTGGAACTGTGATGGGAGATGGATCCTGTACGGGTGTGGAATCCCGTATAGGAGATGTGGTTTTCGGCTCAGTGAATGCAGCCGATTCACCAGTTCCTTCAATCTTGGCAAGCAGTAGATCATCCATCATAGCTGCCATAGGCTCGGGATCTGCACCGTGTGCAGCAACTGCTTCTTCCGCAAGGGTTTTGCCTTGTGGGTGTTGCTCTGTGGGTTGCGCCGCAACGTCTTCGATGGGAGTGATCGATTGAGTCACTATAACCTTTGATTTTGATTTTGAAGCTTTCTTCAGCTTCTTCTTTGCTGTGGGCGGTTACGCACTGTCAAACACGCTCCTTTTCCTTTTCTTTTGGGTTTTGTCTTCATCGACAATCCTTCCTGTGATATCCCTCGGATTATCAGTGGTCGGCATGGAGTTGACATGGGGTCGGTTGGCTAGAAGACTATCCTTGTTGAAAACTGTGGGCTTGCTCCCACCAATAAACTTTCTGGAGCCAATTTTTTTAGCATCACGAGATTGTGGCACGCTACTGTTCGTGAGAAGAGAGTTCAGAATAAGCCCAAAGGATTTCTTCTGAGAGACAGGCTTCAAAACTTCTTCACGCAGCCTCCTCAAAATAACTTGGCAACAGTTGACTTTTTCGCCGGACATAATGGCGACCATCATTCTGAACCTCGGGTTGGTGCACATCTCGAATGCACTGGTCCTGTTTTCAACAACACGGCAGTAAAAATCATGCAAAGAAACATATGGTAAACAGAAATGATTCTTATGGCAAGAAGGATGCACGTTTCTGTCCGAGGTATTGCTAGTAAACAATCCCTAATAAGTAGCCAGAAGATCCTGTCGGAACGTAGCCTGAAAAGAGTTCCCAAAAGGGAATGGTCAATGCAGATTTGGACTCCGCGTACTGTGGCGGTGATGTCACAAACATCGCCTCCTTTATTCAAAGAAAATAACTTCACAGATGCATCGAGATAAAATTCCTCAACGATGCGCTCGTCATATAGATCTGGGTGCTGACTACCAAGGCGGTATAAAGCCTTGCTGCTTAATCTTAGAGATGACACACTCCATTCCATCGAGGTCTTCACCCTCAGATTTGATACGTTCCATGAATATAGATCGAACGAACAGACGTCTGTCGATGATGTTTTCCCTCTTTTTCATCGATTGAGAAGAAGTTTGAGATGATGCCATTGTTCTGAAGATAAGGGTTAGAAGAAATACAGAGAACGAGTGCAGAAAATTTGCAGAAAGCAATATAGGTTGTATGCTCTAAGACAGTTTAATTTGCAGAAAAGCGTAAAAAAGTCGAAGGGAGCACGATACAGTCCTTATATATATGTGGGCGGTGGAAGTTTTTAGGTTATTTGCAGACAGTGAACGGTCAGATTTAAGAGATGGGAACCGTCGTTTTAAAATGAACAAACAGGATGGACTGAGCATAACAGGTACATCTTATCCATATGATTTTGAAATTATAGTGGGTCCCACATCTGACGTTTAGTCTTCCTTTATTGCCCGAAACGGCGGTGAAAATATTAAATAATTTGAAAAATCACAGCGTTTGATATAAAATAGTCTAGATGTCATGCAAACCATTTATTGCAAAAACGTTTGATATAATAACAGGGCATGTGGACTAAAAATTATTTTTAAAAGGAATAACATATAAGTATATTATTAATTGATTTCCCACAGTATGTGCTGTATCCGCAAAAATACAGCGTTCCCCCTTAAAAGGCACAAACGGGATTTAATTTCATACAGCAATTTTCGGATTAATACTGTATTCATGGGTCATACTGTATTCCCCCTTAATTAATGCACACATTAGTTGTAGGAAAAGTGTCTTCGTTGTCCTACAATGTTGTCGGAATGTCTGAGTGTATAGATAATTAATGGTGGATACTGTATTCGTGGGTCCTACAGCATTCCCCTCAATTGTTGAGTAAAAGCATTAAAAACTTACAGGGAGTCAGGGTGTAGCTATCCCAATTCTTGTTGAAGCATATAGAATCTTGCTGTGCTGAGAGGTTTGGTAAAGATGTCGACTAACTATATATCTTTATGAACTTTCTCGAGCCGAACATCCTTGTTCTCAACATGATTCCGAATGAAGTGATGCTTCATGTGAATGTGCTTAGTGCGCGAGTGCAATAGAGGATTGTGCGTTATTGCAATTGCACTCGTGCTATCACACATGATCGGTGTTTGCTTGGCTTCAATTCCATAATCTAACAGCTGTTGTTGCATCCAGAGGATCTGCATACAGCAACTACCAGCAACATAGTATTCCGATTCAGCTGTTGAAAGTGAGTTTGCTAATTGTTTCTTGCTAAACCAAGACACAAGTTTAGGTCCAAGAAAGTGACAAGTACCGCTTGTACTCTTCCTATCTAGCTTGCAGCCTCCGAGATCCGAGTCACTGTAGCCAACCAAATCGAATTTGCCTTCTTTAGGATACCATAGTCCTACATCGACCGTTCTTTTTACGTACTTCAGTATTCGTTTGGCTGTTGTGAAGTGTGATTCTTTAGGTGCAACTTGATATCGAGCACACACTCCTACAACAAATTAGATATCGGGCCTGCTAGCTATTAGGTACAGGAGTGAGCCAATTAGCTTCCTGTAGAGTGATTGGTCAACCGGTTTTCCAGCTTCGTCAGCACTAATTTGCACGGAAGTGCTCATGGGGGTTGACGATGATTTGGAGTTATTCATCCCAAATTTGTTGAGAAGCTCTTTGGTGTATTTTTCTTGGTTGATGAATATCCATGTAGGCAACTGCTTTACCTGTAATCCTAGGAAATAACTAAGTTCTCCCATCATACTCATTTCAAATTTACTTTGCATGAGATGAGAGAACCTTTGACATAAAGCAAGGTTAGTTGAACCAAATATAATATCGTCTACATATATTTGAACCATCAGGAGGTCATCACCTTCCTGTATTTTAAATAAGGTCTTGTCCACAGCATCTTTCTCGAATCCATTATCGGTTAGATATAGGGACAGGGTCTCATACCAAGCTCTAGGTGCTTGCTTAATTCCATACAACGCTTTTCTTAGTCTGTATACAAGGTCTCCGCCTTCTGTGTTGACAAACCCTAGTGGTTGTTCAACATAGACTTCTTCGGCAAGTTCTCCATTTAGGAATGCGCTGTTGACGTCCATTTGGTAAACAATAAAGCTCTTATGGGAAGCAAAGGCAAAAAATATCCTAATGGCTTCTAGTCTGGCAATAGGGGCAAAATTTTCATCGTAGTCTATGCCTTCTTCTTGTCTGTAGCCTTGTGAAACTAGACGGGATTTGTTTCTGATAATGAGTCCATTTCCATCCTTCTTGTTTCTGAATACCCATTTTGTTACAATTACGGATTGATGCGTTGGTCTGGGTACAAGATACCATACATTGTTTCTTTCGAAACCATTAATCTCTTCTTCCATAGATGTAATCCAATGAGAATTATCTAGAGCTTATTTGGTGGAAACCGATTCAGATTGAGCTAAGAATACAGCTATATTGCACATGTTTAGTATTCTAAGTTCAGATAGGGACTTCCATACAGGAAATGGAGATATCTCAGACTCGGGTTCTTCTTGCGCCCATAGTACACTTCCTTGTGTACTCTGTATTCTCCTACGAGTAGATACACCAGCATCAATATTTCCTATGATCAACTCCTGTGGGTGATCTTTCAACCATCTCCTGTCGGGTTCTAATTCGGCGTCCCGTACTGTATCTTTAGTTGCTGTAGTTTGAGCTTCAGCTTGTACAGCATCGGCTTCATCTACATCCGTTCTTACAGCTGTGGGTTTGATTTCTAAGTCAACGACAGGCTCTATAGGAGTTGTAGGGTTATCAATGATGAGTTGTTGGATATTCTGAGTTAGATCCTCTACTCCTATAGGATCATGATGAGGTTCGTCGAACACTACATGTATTGATTCCGCAATTGTCATCTTCCTTTTATTAAAGATCCTATAAGCTTTGTTGACAGAGGAATATCCAACAAATATTCCTTCATCCGGCTTCTCATCGAAGGTTCTAAGTTGATCCTTCCCATTGTTCAAAACATAACATCTGCATCCAAAAATGTGATAGTACGAAACTAATGGAGTTTTGATGTTCCATACCTCTTATGCTGTTTTGTTGTAGTGTTTGTTGATGATACAGCAGTTTTGTGTGTAGGACGCTGTATTGGTGGCTTCGCCCTAGAAATGATGTGGCAACTTACTTGCGGCAATCATGGTCCTTGTTGCTTCTTTTAGGGTACTGTTCTTTTGATCGGCGACACCATTTTGTTGAGGCATGCGGGTAGTTGAGTATTCATGTTGTATCCCATTTTCCGAACAGTATTGCTCTATAAAACGGTTAGGAAATTCAGTACGTCTGTTGGAACGAATGGACAAGACACTCAACTCTTTTTCATTTTGAAGCTTTTTCAGGTGCTCAGGCAGCTTCGATGTTGTTTCCTTCTTCTTGCTTAGGAAGATTGTCCAAGCATACCTGGAATAATCATCAACAATAATGAGACAGTATTTCTTACCTCCCAAATTTACCGGGTGTACAGGACCATAGAAATCCATGTGTAGCATTTCTAGAACTCTGTGAGTGGAAAGGTAGGATTTGCTCTTCGGGGTGGTCTTGATTTGCTTGCCTTTCTGACAGGGTCCACAGACGCTGTCTTTTCAGAATGTCACATTGGGCAATCCTCTAACCATTCCCTGTCTAGAGAGCTTGTTGAGCATCTTGAAGTTGATGTGAGACAACCTCTTGTGCCATAGCCAGCTTAGATGTGCAGTGCCTTTGGCAACAAAACAAGGGATTGTGGAGCTCGTAGGCATCCAGTCAACAATATACATATTACCTGATCTGCTTCCTGTGAGCACAACTTCTTTGGTAAGGATGTTCTTGACTCTACAGTGATCTATATAGAATTTCACCGAGAACTATTTGTCATAGAACTGGCTAGTACTAAGTACATTGTACTGTAAGCCTTCAGTATAAGCTACATCGGTGACTTTGAATTTTCCCACAAGCAGGGTTCCCTTCCATCTTGTTCTTCATTTTGATTTATCACCGAAGCGCAATTTTGGACTGTGACCTTCTACGAAATCTGACAGCTTGCTTTTGTCTCCTGTCATGTGCCGAGAACATCCGCTGTCGAAGTACCATATGTCCTTCTCTAAGATGTCCTGTAGGCAAAGGAATTAAGTAGATTTAGGTCCCCTTTGTATGTTGGGTCCATGGATGTTAGTACCTTTAGGTACCTAGATTTTTCTGACAGCAATTTGTTTACTGTAGGTTACATTAGGTACGTTCTTGCGGTATCTACGTAGGGTAGACACGTAGTCGCTGTAACCATGACAATTATTATGCATGTAAACTTCAGGGTTATTATTATTAATCCAGTACGAATGTCGTCTTGGAGGTGGAGCCATTTTCTTCGACCTTACAACTTGCCTTCTGGGTCTCCAGTTGGATTCCTAAAGTTGTTGTTGATATTGTGCGGCGGCCTTCTTTCACGATGGATAACGGGGATCCTGTATCAAATATCTAGGCGAGCTGTACTGTTGGAAGTACTGCTGTGCGGGCCTTTGATAATTGGGTACGACCTTCTTTCTGAACGGCTGTTGGCGCTTTTGATATGCTCGGGGAGCATGCTATTGGTTATGCCTTACAGGTCTGAATGGCTGAGGATTCCACTGTTTGGAATAAGACTGTGGTGGCGGAATGGCAGCCTTTGCTATTCGCGGTGCCATCACAGGGCTTGAGATTTCTTCCGGAATGGGTTCCACACCCCTAACGAACACAGTACTAGTTTTCCCTTTATTGGAAAATGAGCTATATTCTAGGCCACTTTTATCATGAGCATGTTGACCAGTGCTTAGAATTTCTTCCATCCGTTTAGATGATTTCTCGAAAAATTTCAGGATGGTCTCAAGTTCTCCTTCTCGTTTTTCAAGAGTTTTTATTTTGTCTTGGAGCAGAACAAAATCATTTGTCTTGATTTCACTGTGAGACTTGCCTCATTTAGTTCGTGAGCAAGTTGATGATTTCTCTCCATGAGTTTTTAGTGATCGACTTTGCTGTTTTCACAATCAACAGATATATTTTCGTAATTAACTTTCTGCAAGTCATTTTCTTCCCTCAGCTCTAAGTTAGAAATTTGGAGCTGTATGTTTTCACTTTTTAATGTCTCATGGGCCTTTTGAATGTTTTTAAACTCATTCATCATATTTTCAAAGGTATGAGATGCATTTGCGGGAATAATTGAGGTTGAACTTACCTCATCGTCGCTATCGTCATCTTCGGGTATGTGTTTGGCCATAAAGCACATATAGGCTTTATCTTCAAATTCGTCATCTCACGAGTCACTCTCAGTGACTGCCTGAAGACATTCTTCGGACTTTGTTGGTGCGGGGGAGGCTTCTGATTCTACAATTAGGGCCTTAAGCTTGTTTTTCCAAACACGTCTTCTTTTGTCTTTTTCTTGTTGCTCTGCTTCTGGCAACTTTTGGACTTTAGGGTGAGGACATTTATTTGCATAATATCCTAGTTTTCTGCAATTGTAACACAGGTTAGCATCTCCAGGGGAAGATTCGGTGCTTACCTTGTGAACAGGCTTGGGCCTGTAGGGAGTCTTTCCAGACTGCTTGATAAATTTCTTGAATTTATGCATAAGAAGCGCCATTTCGTCTTATGACAGGATATCGTCATCACTGTCAGCATTCTTGTGGGTAGACTTTGATGTGCTGGGCATGCTATGCCTTCATTGAATCTGGCTAGTCTTTGTGGTCCTTGCAGGTGATTCTTCAGCTTTTTCTCTCCTGTCAATATCATACTCAAATGCCTTGAGGTCAGAGAAGAGATCAAAAGTAGATATGTCATTTAGATTTCATAACACATGCATAGTTGTTGTCTTAATGTCCCATCGGGCAGGGAGAGATCTGAAATTTTTTAAATTGTTCTCCTTTTGGGTATAAATTTTGCCCAACACTTCAAGTTCACTAACAATACCAGTAAACCTGAGATCAAGTTCCTCAAGAGTTTCAGTTGGTTTCATTTCAAAGGATTCAAATTGCTGAGTTAGTTTTGAAATTTTGTTTTCTTTTGAGAGCTCAGTACCCTCGCAAATCATCTTGAGTTTTTCCCAGATTTCTTTGGCTGTTTTACAGCTCTTTACCTTCGAGAACGTGCCTTTGTCAAGAGTGACAAATAGCGCATTCTTCACAACATTGTCGAGGTTGGCGCGTTTCCGATCATCTGTGGTCCACTGTTCGCGCTCTTTCTCGTGCATCTCGGCATGAGTTTGGCCTTCAATTCTTGCAGCCGGATTTACCTTCATGATCTTTATGTGTAACACCCCCAGGATATCCGAGGTATATTACAGCGCCGTGAATCCCTACATGGGACCCACCAGGCTGAACAAGCATCATACTCATCGACTCACAGAGACAACAGAAAAATACCTCGTCATAAAGACGCCCAACAAAATAATTCACCCGGTTTAACCGGTCAAACATGACACCATATCCATCACAACATAATAAACAACAATCCAATCCCGACAAGTAAAAGTTCTTAAATACTCGAGTACTTCTATTAGTTTAAATACCAGAAAGGTAAAAGATAGAAAACAACAAGACACCACTCGTGCACAATCATCATGCACGGCCATCATCCGCATACTGGTCCAGCGCCCGCTCGTCTCGATGAACCTGACCTGAAATTCATAAAACGAATTTCCCCAAAACGGGTCCCCAGAGGGGTTAGCAATTACGCTAGTACAAGTAACCAGATAAACGACTTACATCTTACATATATAGCAATGCATGCAATTCAAGAAAACATAGTTCCAAAACACTCATTTCCGGAAATGCCAATGATCAAACCACATTTGTAAAAATGCACCACAATTAACCGCGGACCCACAGCTTCGTGGATCCCTGCCGAGACCCCGTCGGATCTAACCCACAGTGGTTAAAAGCAAGCTCGCGGTTCCACAGCTTTGTGGAGCCCTACCGAGACCCCGTCGGATCTAACCCGTAGTGAGCATACACACACACACAATTTCTCATACAAAACTACTATGTCAAGATCGTAAGTTCATAAGGATACTTGCCTCGGTTAATAAACGGTGATACGAACGGAAAGGAAGAGTTGAACACGACCGCAAGGAACCGGCGGAAATGAACCTAACGATTCGAATAACACAATCACAACCAACTCTAGACGATTACGGAAATGGAATACACCCGGAAACCCGCCTACTATTCATGTATATTCATACCAAAAATAACAACGAGGGCGGACCACAACCAAACCCCCTCGATTCCGTAAAAATCCACAAAATATCCATGAATCCGTAGGAAAACTAAAGATACTAACAATATTAATCGTATACATCATGAATCCATCAATAAAATGGAACTAATCGGAAGGAAATCCCAAAACCCCCAAATTAATCGAAAATAGGGTTCTAGAAATATTACCTTTGAAGATTCAAGTACTAAGATCCGTAGAACACGCGTTAGATTGATTGCCCGGGCTTCACTACCGAAGAAAAATGGTGAAAATCAACCCCCCAACGGATAATGATGAAGAACTCTCCCCCTCTCTCTCACGCTGAAAAGTACACGAGGGTCACTACGATCGAGAAATACACCAAAAACGAAAATACAAGGGAAAGAAAAAAATACGGATATTACATTTTACCCCTCTAAAAATAAGTTTCGTCCCGAAACTTAAGAAACAAAGAACTCCGGGTATCTAGCACGCATGCTATCCTCGGTTTCCCAAGTTGCCTCCTCGACACCGTGTCTCGACCACTGCACTTTGACCAAAGGGATGGTTTTATGCCTCAATCGTTTCTCACGATGCTCCAAAATCTTCAAAGGACGCTCTTCGAAAGTAATATCCTCGGCGACATCAATCTCACCATAATTGATGACGTGACTAGGATCCGGGACATATTTCCTCAACTGGGAAACATGAAAAACGCTATGAACATGACTCAAGGCTGGAGGTAACGCCAAACGGTACGCCAACTCACCGACTCGCTCGAGAATCTCAAAGGGTCCAATAAATCTCGGACTCAGCTTCCCTTTCTTCCCGAAACGAAAAACTCCCTTCGTCGGCGACACCTTTAGCAAAACGTGGTCTCCCACCTCGAATTCCAAAGGTCGACGACGGACGTCGGCATACGACTTCTGTCGACTCTGGGCAGTCAACATCCGTTCCCGAATTAATTCTATCTTCCGCCTCGTCTCTAAAACGACATCCGGCTCGGTCCCGACCAAATCGGACGCCTCATTCCAACAAATCGGTGATCGACATCGCCGCCCATAAAGTGCCTCATACGGTGCCATCCGAATCGACGCGTGCCAACTATTGTTATACGTGAATTCGATCAATGGCAAATGTTCCTCCCAGTCACTACTCCAATCGAGAGCACAGGCACGCAACAAGTCCTCGAACGTCTGGATAGTGCGTTCCGACTGTCCATCTGTCTGGGGATGAAAAGAGGTACTCAAACGCAACCGGGTACCCAATGCCTTGTGCACCGCCTGCCAGAAGTGCGGTACAAAACGGCCATCACGATCCGAAACAATAGACTTCGGAGTACCGTGAAGTCTCACAATCTGCGCGATAAACACACGAGCTAACTTCTCCGGGCCCCAAGTGTCCTTGATGCCCAGAAAATGTGCCGACTTGCTCAGACGATCGACAATCGCCAATACCATATTCATGCCCGACCTCGATCTCGGCAAACTCGTAATGAAATCCATCGATATATCTTCCTATTTCCATTCCGGAACGGGAAGTGACTATAATAACCCGGCCGGTCGCTGATGCTCGATTTTGACCTGCTGACAAGTCAAACATTTTGCTACAAACTGTGCGACCTCCTCCTTCATATCATTCCACCAGAAGTTCCTTCTCAAGTCCTTGTACATCTTACTGGAACCAGGATGAACGGAGTAAGGTGTAGCATAGGCCTCCCGCAAAATACTCTGTCTCAACTCTGAGTCGTTCGGCACACAAAGCCGACCCCGAAACCTCAAAACACCATCTTCGTGAATCACAAATCCAGGAGACTTTCCTTTAAGAACGTTCTCTCGGATTTGAGTAATCATCGGGTCCTCTGACTGCTTCAGCTTAATCTCATCGATCAAAGGCGACGAAATTTCCAAAGCACGAAATTGCACAGATTCCAAGCAAGAACCTCAACATCTAACTCGATCAAGGCTCGCCGAAGCTCGGACTGAGACGTAAGGATCTCAAGCGATCGCAATGCAATCGGTTTCCGACTCAAGGCGTCGGCCACGACGTTCGCCTTGCCCGGATGATAAAGGATTTCGAGGTCATAATCCTTAATCAGCTCTAACCACCTCTTCTGCCTCATATTCAACTCCCGCTGAGTAAATATGTATTTCAGACTTTTATGATCGGTAAAAATCTGACATGCAGAGCCGAAAAGATAGTGACGCCAAATCTTGAGCGCGAATACGACTGCCGCTAACTCCAAATCATGGGTAGGGTAGTTAAGCTCATACGGCCTCAACTGTCTCGACGCAAAGGCAATGGTCTTGCCGTGCTGCATTAATACGCACCCAAGACCCTGACCCGAAGCATTGCTATAAACGGCGAATCCCTCGTTGCCACATGGTAACGCCAAAACCGGAGCTGAAGTCAAACGCTTCATCAGTTCCTCAAAATCAATCGCCTCTCGTCATTCAGCACGAACTTCTCGATTTCGAGCAACGTGTAAGTGGTCGAGCCGATTTCGAGAAACCTCTCGAACCTACGGTAGTAGCCACCAAACCCAAGAAACTTTGAGCTCTCTCACGCTTTGGGCGGTGCCCAATCCAATACCGCCTCGATCTTCTCGCGGATCTACACGAACCCCCTACTGAAATCACGTGACCCAAAAACATCACTTCCTTCAAAGAACTCACATTTCGAGAACTTCGCATAGAGTTGCTCGGCCCTCAAAATGTCTAACACTATCCGCAAATGATGGGCATGCTCTTCCTCGTTCCTCGAATAAATAAGAATATCGTCAATGAAGATGACGACACACTTATCCAAATACTCGATAAAAACTTTGTTCATCAACTGCATGAACACCGCCGGCGCATTAGTTAACCCGAAAGGCATAACTACAAACTCATAATGTCCGTATCTCGTCCGAAAAGCTGTCTTCGGCACATCGGACTCTCTCACCCGGAGCTGATAGTATCCCGACTTCAAATCAATCTTCGAGAATACCGCAGATCCCTGCAACTGGTCGAACAAGTCGTCAATTCTCGGCAAAGGATACTTGTTTTTGATGGTCACCTTGTTTAGTTCGCGATAGTCGATACACAAACGTAGTGAACCATCCTTCTTCCGCACAAACAGGACCGGTGCGCCCCAAGGAGAGGCGCTCGGTCGAACATACCCCGACTCAAGAAGCTCACTCAACTGCTTCTTCAACTCGGACATCTCTGAAGGTGCCATGCGATAGGGTGCCTTCGAAATAGGAGCCGCACCCGGCTCTAACTCTATAGCGAACTCGACCTCACGATCCGGTGGCAATCCCGGTAACTCGTCAGGAAAAACATCAGGAAATTCATTAACGATTGGAATCGACGAAAGCTCGACTCCACCACTCTCTGCCTTCAAGGCGTAGCACCAATAGCCGGTACACCCCTTTCGCAGGAGTCTCATCGCCTTCAAGGCATTAATAACGAGTTTCTGTTTCCCCCTCTTTCGCCCGGCAAAAGAGTGCTCGGTGCCATCATCGGCTAACATAGTGATGATTCTCGTGCGGTAGTACATGATTGCACCATGCCGCTCGAGCCAATCATCCCCGAGAATTAAGTCCTCACCCTCAATACCCACAACAATAAGATTAGAGGGCCAAGCCCTCTCACAAATAAACACAGAACAGTCTCGAACCTCCTGATCACCAACGATCCTATCACCGCTAGGAAGCTTAACGAGGAAGGGCTCACAAAGCGTCAAACGGTCGAGACTCAAACGGCGCACACAATCCAGAGATATGAACGAATGCGTAGCACCGGAATCGAAAAGCACACTGACAGGATGAGAAAGAATATAAACGGTACCTGTCGCCACGGTAGCCGCTGGGTCATCGGCTCTCCGCATCTCATAGACACGCGGGTGGGCTGAGTCAACACTGGAAGCTCCCCCTTTAGAGGGCTGACCCCGACCTCTGCCCCGACTAGCACTCGGCGGAGATTGAGGAGCAAACGATCCCTGATTCACACTTGGTTCCCTAGGCGCTGGAATGGAAGCCCGGGCACCAAGGATTTTCTCCCTCAAGCCTGACACCTTGTGACCCGACCGCCACCGATTACACGTCGGCAAAGGGTTCGGACAAATACGGACCGATGTGGCCTGCGGCCACGCTAAAGCACTTCACCTCTCGAGAAGGGGCACGCGGCCCTACGGGAAACCCAAGAGATCGAGTGGCCACCACCAAAGAAAAGTTAGCGGTGAAATTCTCGCCGACCCCCACCTTTGTGGCCCGAAAAATTCCCGGCGGACTTCTGTTTCTTACTCTCGTGGGCCGCCTCACTCGTAGTCACAGACATATCGTAAGCAAGGGCCCTGCTCTGGTAATCTTTCAAGGTAGTGCATACAAGCCCCGACATATAGTCCCGAATCGGCAACTTCATCCGTCTGGAGAAATGGAAAATTTTGTCGCTCTCCTCGACAACTTGGGTCTTCATATAACCCAACTCCTTATTAAAATCAGCAATAGCTTGAGATACGGGGATATCCCGCGGTTGAGCATCATAAAAAGCATGTACCCGAGCCTGTCTGACCGGCCACGGGCAATATTCAGTCTCCATCAATTCTTGAAACTCAGCCCACGAAGCAGCATGATCTTTGGGCCCAACGGCCTCCCACTAGTCCGTAGCGTCCCCTGTGAGAAAGTATTGAGCAATAGGGACTTTACGGTCCTCGGGACAGTTAGTGGCAACGAAGACCTTAGATATATCCTTGATCCACCCTTCCCAGCCAATCGGGTCTGAAGCTCCGAAACCGAGGAGGATGCATCTTGATAACATCTTGGAGCCAACGATCCGCTCCGCCCGATTAGCGTGGGCTCGATCCGGTTACGAACCGCCCGAGCTATCGCCGCCATTTGATTCACCATTTCTTTGCATAACGGCCACAATACCGAGGTCGGCACGCTCCGAGAAGAAGCAGCAGGCTATGGCCAGTGCACCGGCCTCGGCTCGACTGCGACGTGGCCGCCCCACCGGCTGCCCCACGTCCCCGGCCGCGTCCACGACCACGACCGCGACCACGACCTCTTCCAGCATCCATACTGGAGTTAAATAAATAGCAAAAGCCATACGAGGGTAAGTACGAGAAAAGAACAATCACAAGTCGAGAATCAAAGGTACAATACAAGGAAGTAATGAACAGAGGAAGGAAAACTTACGGACACTGGTAGTACCAGAATCATGGCAGCGTGACGATGATGTGCAAAACAAAACACCACAAGACCCAATAAACCGACAAGCCTAGGTATCCATAAACCTAGTGCTCTGATACCATTTTCTGTAACACCCCCAGGATATCCGAGGTATATTACAGCGCCGTGAATCCCTACATGGGACCCACCAGGCTGAACAAGCATCATACTCATCGACTCACAGAGACAACAGAAAAATACCTCGTCATAAAGACGCCCAACAAAATAATTCACCCGGTTTAACCGGTCAAACATGACACCATATCCATCACAACATAATAAACAACAATCCAATCCCGACAAGTAAAAGTTCTTAAGTACTCGAGTACTTCTATTAGTTTAAAGACCACAAAGGTAAAAGATAGAAAACAACAAGACACCACTCGTGCACAATCATCACGCACGGCCATCATCCGCATACTGGTCCAGCGCCCGCTCGTCTCGATGAACCTGACCTGAAATTCATAAAACGAATTTCCCCAAAACGGGTCCCCAGAGGGGTTAGCAATTACGCTAGTACAAGTAACCAGATGAACGACTTACATCTTACACATATAGTAATGCATGCAATTCAAGAAAACATAGTTCCAAAACACTCATTTCCGGAAATGCCAATGATCAAACCACATTTGTAAAATGCACCACAATTAACCGCGGACCCACAGCTTCGTGGATCCCTGCCGAGACCCCGTCGGATCTAACCCACAGTGGTTAAAAGCAAGCTCGCGGTTCCACAGCTTCGTGGAGCCCTACCGAGACCCCGTCGGATCTAACCCGTAGTGAGCATACACACACACACACAATTTCTCATACAAAACTACTATGTCAAGATCGTAAGTTCATAAGGATACTTGCCTCGGTTAATAAACGGTGATACAAACGGAAAGGAAGAGTTGAACACGACCGCAAGGAACCGGTGGAAATGAACCTAACGATTCGAATAACACAATCACAACCAACTCTAGACGATTACGGAAATGGAATACACCCAGAAACCCGCCTACGATTCATGTATATTCATACCAAAAATAACAACGAGGGCGTACCACAACCAAACCCCCTCGATTCCGTAAAAATCCACAAAATATCCATGAATCCGTAGGAAAACTAAAGATACTAACAATATTAATCGTATACATCATGAATCCATCAACAAAACGGAACTAATCGGAAGGAAATCCCAAAACCCCCAAATTAATCTAAAATAGGGTTCTAGAAATATTACCTTTGAAGATTCAAGTACTAAGATCCGTAGAACACGCGTAAGATTGATTGCCCGGGCTTCACTACCGAAGAAAAATGGTGAAAATCAACCCCCCAATGGATAATGATGAAGAAGTCTCCCCCTCTCTCTCACTCTCTCTCGCGTCGCAGGAAGAAGAAGAAGAAAATGAGCAGCTGACGCTCAAAACGACACAGTTATAGGGGTTGACCGCATTATGTGCCGCGGCACAGCTTAGGTGTGCCGCGGCACAGGCCAAAAATTTACTCCCAGGGTTCGGCATTGTGCCGCGGCACAGCCTGCGTGTGCCGCGGCACCGTCTGATTGGGTTTTGGTCGCGAAGACACGAGTGTGCCGCGGCCTTTGGACAAGTGTGCGCGGCCTTTGGCACAGCCGTGCCGCGGCACGGATGGGTGTGCCGCGGCACAGTCTGATTTGTTCAACCAACAATCGAAGGAATTTGTGTGCCGCGGCACGCATATCTTGTGCCGCGGCCCACACCCCCTTTTGGGTCTCAAAATGATAAAAATGATTCGGAAAGAGAATAAAACGATAGGAATCAATATTTGGGAACCAACAACACGAAATGGATCCACGGCAACCCCGAAACGGCGGTTCCGCACAACAATAACGAGAATACAGTTCAACAGTCTGACAGGAAGGACACGCTGAAAAGTACACGAGGATTACTACGATCGAGAAATACACCAAAAACGAAAATACAAGGGAAAGAAAAAAATACGGATATTACATTATGGGGCCTTCTTGGATGACATAAATCATCTCTTCATGCATGGCGGCAAGATGAGCCTCCATCCTAATTCTCCAGTCATCAAACTCGTTAATAGAAAACATTGGTACCTTATTAATCAGAGAGGTATCCATGTCTAAAATTAGGAAAGATAAAGAAGTTTCCAAAAATAAGTGATTTAGGGATCTGATTCGGTTAAAAATACAACTGATTCTTTTTAGAATCAACCGCTCTGATACCACTTGTTGGCCACTAATGGCCTGTTTGGTAGGCATGTTTCGGCAGGTTAGATATATTAACCGGCCGAAACAAGCGTTTGGTAGCTAAGATATCTTATCTCAGGGGCCCGGTATAAAGGTGACGCCCGAGCTAAAAACACTATTCCTCCTCTATATTGGAACTGCCCCTCACCCTAGGATACCCTAACTTGATTGAACAGTGCTCATTTTAACCCAATAATCCCAAAATTACCCCTTTATTTTTTTTTAAAATCTGAAATATAAATATTAAAAATCGAAAATTTTTATTTAAAGTTCAAAAATAAAAAAATAAAATTAGTTCGAAAATAAAAAATAATAATTGAAATTTTTTATTTAAATTTCGAAATAAAAAATAAAAATAAAAACTTTTTATTTAAAGTTCGAAAATAAAAAATAAAATTAGTTCGAAAATAAAAAATAAAAATCAAAAATTTTTATTTAAAGTTCGAAAATAAAAAATAAAATTAGCTCGAAAATAAAAAATAAAATTAGGTCGAAAACATAAAATAAAATTCGAAAATTTTTATTTAAATTTTTATTCCAGATTTTTAAAAAAATAAATTTTCAATAAAAAATTTTATTCCATATATATATATATATTAAATTATCATATGTTTATATAAACTTATAAATGTATATAGTATATAATATAACAAGGATAAAAATGTAATTTTACCATTTAATCTAAATAATATATTTTTCCTACCAAACACCAAACTATCATCCCCACTTTATCGAACTTGCTATATCGTAACATGTCATATCCTAACATGTCATATCCTAACATGGCTCCCAAACGAGCCCTAAGTATACAGAATACACCTAGGAAAGTGTTTCAGCAACAGGCTGTATGTTTTACAAATAGGAGTGCGTAGCGGAAGTCTTGAAACAGTAAGTTGTTGTAAGTACAGCAACTAGGTTTTCTCCTGTTTGCTTGGTGCGTACAGGGTATGCAGTGTATACTTGTAATATAATCACAGTTAATGAAAACAGTAAATAGCAGAAGGTAAAAGACACGGTTTTAAAGTGGTTCGAGGTAAACCCCTCTATGTCCACTGGTCCTCCACACAGGAGTTAAAATGTTTATTATAAACACTACGTACACAACTACGTGTCTATAATCAAACCTATTAATATATCGTTCACACATATTGATACAAAGATCGTAGCTTTCAACCGTTCACACAGATTGGTCAAAGCCAACACTTGACTGGCTTCTTCACACACAGTTCCGAAGCTTCGTCTCTACAATGCAGATCCATCACACATAGTTCAGTAAAAGCAAGGCTTTCTAGTCCATACAGGGCTGATGGTTTTCTTCAATGTAAGAACGTTGGTTGAACAACAGCTTGACTTTATTGAGCTTTGAGCTGATGATGTGTTGTTCAAGGATGAGCACTTGTACATTTCTTCTCTCAGGATTGGCAGTATGCTTGAAGAGATATGATTGCTCTTGATATACTGTTCTTTAGAGGATCTCGTGGAATCTCAGTATATCTTAGTTTACTCAGTTTGATGTTCTTCACAGTATGTATGATTATGTGTTCGTCTATATTTGTCTGTGTGTATCTGAACTTCAAACTTCGGGGTATATATAGCTTTTGGAAAAGATCCGTTTAGAAAGATCCGTTGAGCAAAAGTTTGTTCCAACTGGATAGTTGGCTTGTATAAACCAAGATCCGAATTTTGCGTTGTCTGAAGATCTCTATCGGATTTAGTATTTAAATATTTTATCCTTTCAGTATTTAAATACTTCTTTTCAAACGGGACTTGACTTTAGCGAATAAAGCAGATTCCGTCCTAACGGTCTTCAGTCCTGTTTGGATAAGTATTGAAGATCTCAATACTTACAGCTTTGCTTGCTGTATTCAACATAATACTGTAGGCTATATTGAAGCTGCTGCTGTATGGAATGTTGTTGTATGAAAGGACAGCTTCCATACTTAGCGCTATATGACTCTCTTGCTATATGATGGCAGCGCCAAGGCTTGCTCTATGTTGGCAGCTTATCAAAACATCGGACAGGGTTAATTATCCCAACAATCTTTATGTTTTACTTTCAAGTAATCGATAAATCTATATCCCGTCGAATTTCGACCAGTCTTGAATCAGTTATCCATTAATTCATACTTTATCTTATTATATTAAATTTATTTACAAATTTAATTTGATCAATTATTATTTATTTTCGATTTCCTTTAATAAATAATTGATATTATTTCTTTCTCATCACATATTTACCAAATTTTAATTTTATATTTAAATTGTGATTATTAATTTAGATTTACATTATAGTTACTAATTTTATTCATTATTTAAAGTTATTAAATTAGATTCAATGTACATTTTTAAAGTATCATGTTCTATTAAGTTACTAATATACAATTAAATATACTGAATTCATTATACCTAATATTATTAATACAAACTTTTTTATTTTATTTTACATATGCAATATGTATAGATCATAAAATTATTTTTTATTTACAATCAACATAATTGCCATATTTTGTATTTTAGTTATCTAAATAATAAAAAATACTCTATCCCACGATCTTATTTTTTGTTCGCAACTTCTCAATTTCTTTAGGAAGTTTTTTTTTAAATGTACGGGATCATGTTGGGTTAGTACCACTACTACAAGGGGGTTGAATAGTGCGGAGTAGAGTTTTGAACTCTTTTTGTGCGGAAGCAAATATTAGAAGTAAAGACGAAATGCGGAAATAAAGAGACACAAGAAATTGCTCGAGAAGTTCGGCTATCCAAAAGCCTACGTCCCCTACCTAATGTTATCGACTAGAACTTTTCTCAAAACTTTAAATGTACTTTCTAGTTTAGTGCCAACTATTTACAATGGCACTTTTCAAGATTAGTGCCGAACTTACAATTTCTTGATTTCTGGGCTCAAGAAAAACCACAACTATAATCACTCTTCTTTTTGGGGGCACAAGACAACCTTACACAGTTACAAGAATATATTGCTATTACAGGTACTCATATTTACAGAATAATAGCTCGAAGTGATACAAGGATGTATATAGAAGATTGTTAGAACATTTCT
The DNA here is from genome assembly GCA_033398695.1 of Orobanche coerulescens. Classification (NCBI taxonomy): domain Eukaryota; kingdom Viridiplantae; phylum Streptophyta; class Magnoliopsida; order Lamiales; family Orobanchaceae; genus Orobanche; species Orobanche coerulescens. The sequence goes on along the minus strand of CM065815.1, from coordinate 141,361,793 downwards.
TCTTGTATCAGTATTATCTCACAAAGTATATTTGTTATGATGAAGCTCAAATGAATGATATAATCGCTTGATATGGTCATATGTATCTTGCGTATTTCATCACCTCCAAATGCTTCTATTTATAGCATTTTGAAGTCTCTTTCCCGTTGGAATAGTAGGCCTCCTTAACGTACGTTATGTAACATGCGTTACGTACGTAAGGTCCATAGCGTATGTTACTTGAATGTGTAACGTACGTAATTGCAAGTCCAGAATCAGGCAGTAGCTTATGACTCATTCTTTGCATACGTTATAGATAACGGTTGCGTACGTTATAGAATCCTCATATAGCCGTTAGATGTGATGACCTTATGGATGATATCAATGGCACATCAACGGTATATTTTTGAATTCAACTTCAAACTTTTAGCATATGTTATGAATCATCTGTTCCGTACGTTATAATGTATATGACCGTTCAACATGCTGACCTTATGGAATCTGAGCAACGGTTTATTCTGTACATAGCATACTTTATGAAAGTCTTGTTGCGTACGTTATGTTTGTTTTGTAATGTAGATTGACAACTACGTAACCCTGCATATCAACACTTTCCAACAAGTAATATATGAGTGATCATTACATACGTTATGTTTTAAATCTAGCGTATGTTATCTATGATTATTTTGTCTATATAAACATCATGAAAATATGTGATAAAAAATATTGATTCAACAATCTCCCCTTTTTGATAATGATAAAATAATTTTGTAAACTTGTTTGTTTGAACTAAAAAATTGAGGGAACATAAATTAATTTTGAAAAACTCCTCTTCGAAGTAGCTCCCCCTAACTGTAGTAATGAAAAAGTTCAACAAACATATTTCTCTCCTTTTTTGTCATTAACAATAAAAGAGGGTAATATTAGTAACATGGTAATCAATGAAACATATAAAGCATAACCAATGATAATCTACAAAAAGGAATCTCAAGGAACATGGTTAGTATAAAAAAGCATCAATGAAGAGAGTAAGAGATACTAAAATAGCAGTCTATCCAAGCTTAATAACCGAAAGTAACTAAACATCAAATTATCCAAACAAAACCAAATAGCAATGTCAAAAATAAAATATATGATAATGTCGGTCAAAACATATAGAAAATCATCAATCAGAAGAAGATTGTCTAATCAAGGTTGGGGAGGAGTGGCTATGCCGAAGTGAGAGCAGATGTTTTCTAGCATTGTTTCATACCTTTGAACTCTGAGCTTAACCTCTTTAAAATCCTTCTCTAAACATCCCATCCGAACTTCCAACTGGGATGACGATGAACTAGCTCGACTGCCTCGAGATGAACTGGCCTGAGGAATTGGACCAAAGATATGGGCCCTCTTGGTCTGAGGAGCTCTAGACATCACCCTATCCTCTAAGTGAGCTAAAGTACCTCCATCAACTAGAGTGTCACCGTCCCTGAGATATGAAAAGTAACTCCAGCCTTGGTTCCTTGTCTTTAGATACCTCATAGTCTGAATAGTTCCTTCATGAACCATGTTCTGTTAGGGTTGTATACGTCAAAGCATACTTTATGCTTGTATTACCTAATTTCCCGGTCTTTATCTATGAGAATATTTAATTCATTTATCACATGTTTTGCATATTTATTCACGCTATGGTTATGCAAATGCAGTCTAAATTACTTTATATTGTAGATAATGTGGTGTGTCGTGTCACACAGAAGATCACATTATCGGTTCCTTATATAGTAATATTTAATTCACAACCTATATATAACATTAGACAGTTATGTGAGAGGTTGTAGTATATGCTTGAGATTGGTTGGTCTTGACCATTAGCATATATTAGCGTATTCGTTATACGTTGAACAGGATCGAGGTGAGATAGATTCTTTTGTACTGACTATAAGAAGAACGTACATCTCGGATAATTATTATTTCTTAATTCTAGTGATTAATATTTATTTATATATATTTAATATTTATTGCTTTGATTTATCATGGGTGAGAGCCACGATGATTGACTCAATATGCTCGATATGTTGGGCAATATTATTATTTATATGATAATTAATATTATAGCTAGAAATCGTGTCCCGACAAGTCGGGTTGATCATGTCCCTTGAGGCACTCGAAAGGATTATTATATCAAACCCTGCAGGTGGAATTAATTTTCCGATATAATAATAAAGGTCGAGTGGTATACTCATGTATAACACATTAATTAATTAAAAACTGTCAGTAGCTTAAATTAATTAATGGACATGGAATATCTTAAACACGGGAAATAATTAATTTAAAAAGGAGCCCAATTTCGTAATTTGGGATTTTGGTAGGAAGTGCAATATTAACTTATTAGTGGACTAAGTTGATATTAATAGAGTCTCAATATTAGGAAGAGTCCAAATATGGGAAGAAGATATCTATTAAGAGTCCTTACCATATCATCCTTAAGGTCCCTAGAGTAGCCCAAAACACCTATAAATAGAGATACAAGGGTGGCCGATTTTATGCTTTAATTTTGCTCAAGAATTTCGATTTTTTCTTGTGTGTTTAATTGTGGATCTTGACTTGTGTCTTGGATTCCACAATTTAGCTAACACAATATTTTTCTAAAATACATAAATATTCAGAAAAATAGAGAGGAAAAATTCGTAAGGAATTTCTTGGAAATATAGTGGTTCGGCCGATCCCTTGCTGTTGAAGTTTAGTCCGGTAGATTGTTGCCCACACGACATCCGGACGTAGGCGGGATATACTCTAGAAGATCTTGAGGTAGAAATACAAGAAGATCGGAGAGGAACACGAAGAGGACATAAATCGACCAAAAGGGATTTTTCTATCACTTCGCGTCAAAGGTAAAAATTACCGACTCCCATGCGTAAATATGTTTATTTAATTGTTTATTAATCTGTTTACTTAATTAGTTGACAAGCCTAAATAGATCCGATTTTTGCGTTGGTTAGTTTATAAAACCTTTTATTAAATTATCACCACCAACTTGCTTCTGCTGCATTTTATATTCCAACAATTGGTATCGGAGCCGGTCTTTAGGTTCTGTTCAATTTAATTAATTTGGTGATTAATATGCTAGCAATTAAATATTCATATAGTATGATTTTTTGGAATATTTTGCTAGAATTTTGTCTTGCAGGAAAATATGATCCAATTATCATGGCTATGTGATGTTTTTATTTATTTACGCATTTTTGGTAATTTGGCCCGTTTTTGTGGCATGTATAAGTTTTTCCCGTGAGAAAATCCACGGGTAGAATAGGATTTATTTTTCTTGTAATTTGATGTAATTCGATGTATTTTATTTTGAATAAAATTGTAATCGAATTGGAACAATCAAAGTACGAAAGAGAAAGAAGTCCAGCGCGAAGAGGAGTCCCGACGAAACCGACCGAGACCGCAGAGTGCCGATCGGGACTCGCCAAGTCTCTCGGCCGTGACTAAGATGCAAGGCTCGGCCACTGGCGGCCCTAGGCAATGGGCAATGGCCTGGCAATGGCAATGGTCAGGCAGAGGGCAGCAGGTCAAGTTGTCCGGTTCAGGTCGTTCAATTCGTTTTTCCGCGAGATGCTTGAAGCAGTGGGAGCAAACGAGCCGAAGATTTTCTCGTTATTCAAAACGAGGAATAAAAAGCCATGATAATTGGATATAATTGTCCAATTTTATTATTTGTTGGTTTTTATTGTTTTGATGTATGGCATGTATGGATGTATGCGTGATATGTTTCCTTGCATGTTAGGACGAGAAAATTAAAAACCTTAATTTTTCAAAATAACTAAGTGATTTTAAATTAATTTTTCAAAATCAAATTGGCCTCCATAATTGGTTTAAATTGTGAAATAATTAGCATGCGCGTTGACATTAAAGTCTTCCTCCCCATCGGATGTGCTAATTATTGGCTCACTGGTTTTAAACTTCAAATTTGATAACAAAAAGGTGAATATTATTTTTTATGATAGGACCTCTCCATCTGTAGGACTATTATCATTAAATAATATTCTAAGGTTTGTTAAATTATGGTGTTCACTTAGGTGTATGTTGGGATAACAATCTTTATCTGGAATTGTTAGGATAACAATGCCCGGTATCGAAACAGTTAGGATTAACAATCCCTGTATCGAATAGTGGTGATAAGATATTTTGACAATATGCCAATCCAGTATACAATAAGGAAACTGTATCGAAAAGCTGATCAATAATGTCAACCTGTATCGAAGACTGTAACACCCCCAAACCACTCGGGAATATTACAGCGCCGCAGACCCTCTCCGCGAGGATCTACCAGGCTAAATACAAAACAATGCATCACTTCACATGCCGACATGGCTACATAAAGGACCATTAGACCGATATGGTCTTATATCACAACACACAGAACAATACATACAAGATCCTTGCCCAGAACACATACCCACGCAGGGGCTAGAATACAATATCACTTCCATAATTCGATAAAATAACACATCGGAGGAATAATCAACACGACTCTACCAAATACTCTAAAATTGGTCTTCATGTGATTAGTATCTTCGTTTCCCATCATCCTTCGTATCGATCCTGTGATTCGCTCCCGCCTACTGCAAGTACCGGACGCACACAGACATCCACCCCCCGAATACTCGGGGGTTAGCAAAACTCCACTGTTTTGCTAGTGCAAGTATAAAACCAAAAGTACAAGCCATACACAACGTGCTTCAAGAATATAAAATCTTGAATATATTTCCCGAGATAAATCATTTAATCAAAACAGTTTGATTTATAAAAGGTAGGAAAAGAACCATGTGTCTCATACAAAATATTTTACGGTCTCGGGAGTTTGAAAACATTTGGAAATAAGGAATTCTCAAGTCTTTCGAAAACACTTGGGGACACGGCCCAAAATCATCTTTCCAAAATACGATTCCAATAATAAAATGCGGTTCCACAACCCAATTCACAACACACGGGGTCCAAGACCCGAATCATAAGCCACAGGGTCCACGACCCGAATCACATATCACATGTTCCTAAGGATTATTCGCGTCCCGTGCTAACAAGCTACGAACCTCAGATGCTCCCGTAGAACATACCTGAGTGAATAATCCAACAGGAAGCCATGCCAAAAATCACATGTCCTCGTGGCCACAACCACAGAACCATTCCAAATCACAACCATAAGTTATCCCGACATCGGGCTAACAAGCCACGAACCTCGGAGTCCCCGCAAGACATACCCGATGATAACCCCACAAGCTATCTCGGCATCGGGCTAGCAAGCCCCGAACCTCGGAGTCCCCGCAAGACATACCCGAATTGGATAACCCTACGGTCACGCCCGACCCATACTAGCAAGTATGGATCCCGGAGATTCAACAATCCTACCCGGAGGCACATCACTTTCAGCAATCACATAACAATGAGCAGAACATCAAGCCAAGCAACACTTAAACATCACAACCTTCTTTCAAAGGAGTAACAACTAATATCCCACGTAATACATTCTTAACGAACAAGTGCACATAACATTACGTAATCCCCGACAAAGGATTACGGTTTAATAAACTCATTCAAAGTGATCATATCATCTTTACAACATACAAATCCAACACACATATTCCGAGAATACATATATTCACGAAGTACATAAATTATCGATGAAAGGCAACATTTATCGAGAATATACCGATCCCTTTTTACGTTCATTAAACATTGGGTTTCGTATATAATCATTTATCAATAATTACGCCTACGAAACATGAAATGTATGGACAAGATACTTGCCTCGATATCACGAGCAACGAAATGACGAACGGGCACGATCGGGCAACCTTCGAACCTCCAAAAACGATCAAGACTTCGACAGCCCACGAATACTACGAAAATAGCATCACCACGAATCAATAACACTAATCGAAATCCGAAACGATCCTAAAATCGTCAAGGATCTAAGTATTCTCAAAGAAATCAAGAATCGTTGATCCGGCGATAAAAATCGATGAACGGTTAACAAAATCTGAAGATTACGGTCAAGACAAACAAGAACAAATAACCGATCGGATGAGATCGGTCAAGAATCACAAATCCAAGCAAAAACCCCAAATTTAAGAAAATAGGGTTCTAACAAGAGATTACCTTGATTTGGACCAAGAAGACGATTAGATGTTGTTAAACATCTACAAATCCGCTCAAGGATGAAGCTAGAAGAAAAGGATCGGTGCTACTCGCCTGGATCTCACTCCGTCGGAAGGGATGAAGAAAAGTGGGAAATGACGACTTAATCTGTCGGTCCAAGATTTATCTTTGATGCTTATTAGAGTGCGCTAATCACCCTTCATTAGCGTGCGCTAACTGGTCAACGCTCCAGAAACCGCGTATAACATAGTTAGCGTGCGCTTAGCCAACACCGTAGCGCGCTAACGGGTCACAAAACCACCCGGTAGCCCTCGGACGTAATCGCACCTACCGAGTAGCGTGCGCTAGAAAGAAGAGGGAGCGTGCGCTAAGGCCGATAGCGTGCGCTAGCTATCGGCCTTAGCGTGCGCTAACAAAGCTTCAGCCGATCCGGTAGCTACCGGATCGCTCGAATCGCCAGTTAGCGTCGCTACACATTGATAACGTGCGCTAAACACCACGCAGAGCGTGCGCTATGCTTCAAGCATTAGCGTGCGCTACACCACAAAATCTCAAAAACTCACAAAGCGATCCGAAATGCCTCCAAAAACATGTCCCAACAAGTCACAACCAAACATGGCACGAAATTCCAACTATGAGGACAATGACAATCCGATAAAACCCAGAAAACCCAACGAATCCGGAATAAAGATCTCGGGTATTACATTCTACCCCTCTTAAAAGAAGTTTCGTCCTCGAAACTTGAAACATAGAACGAACGACGCAAAACAACTCAGATAACACACGATATCTGTTGCCGAAATAATAAAACACAACGAATGAAAATCGATACCGTCGAACAATTCAACCGTACATCAACCAAAACACGAGCTATACGCTGGACCAATACGAAATTCCACAGCCTAAGGGTTGGAAGATCGAACACAAAACAGATTTCCTGAACTTAAGGAAATTACGAAGGAGTCCTAACGCTCAACAATTACGAAACGAGATCAACAAACACTGAACCATCAAACGATTGAGTTACAACGATCGAGACAACAACAGTCGATCAATCATGTTCGAATCACGACGAACAATAATACTCAAACAACAACCCCAAAGTTCACATCTCGACTAGAGATAATATACGATCCGGTGAAGACAACAAGATGTGCATTCACATAAGATCCACAGGAAAGGGATTAGCAATTTGGAGAGTCATAACGACAAACGGGTCATTCTGAAACAATACCACACCTCGTTCGATCAATAAAAGCACAGACAGACAAGATCGGAAAATATCAACGAATATAAACAATTCGACAGAGTCGAAGTACTGAGTTCAAAATCCGATCCACTTCAAATAAAAGAAGTCAATCTCGAATTTCGAAACAACAAAGCAAGGGAAATAATTCAACATGCAATCGATAGACCACGCCTCCGGGACTACTCGAGTCGATCCCGATATCAAAGTTCAAGTCCTCGCCGGAATGCTCGGTAACCATCTCGCAAAACCGAACCTTGTCCTCGAGTCCGCACTGTAACACGTTCGGGTGGGGTAGGACAATGTGCACGAACATGTCCCGCCACATTACGATTAAAACATCTCCGGCTTTACCAGAGTCGAATGCACGACTTGGAACTCTCGGGCCCACGCATCGAGCGATGGAGCTTCACAATGAAAGGCTACGACATTGAAAACTAGAAACACCAAGCCGTACCATCCACACGGTCATCGGACTTCTTCTCGCTTCTTCGACTCGGACACACGCTCCGATGATAACGAAGCTAGTTCACTGCTAATGCTCGATCTTGATAGTCCCTCAACGAAGTGCAATTGAATCCCGACATATATACGCGAATATCCGCTTCATCCGTCACAAAGTGAAGGATCCTCTCTTCCTCGGTTCTCACCCGATCTCGCACATAACTGAGTTGTTTGCTATAATCGATGATAGCCTGCGACACCGATATATCTTGCGGTTCTGCCAAGTAGAATTCGCGAATCCTCTGCTCTCTTATCGGTTTCGGACAGAACCCAGCTTCCATAAGTGCTTGGAACTCCGCCCACGTGACATCACGATCACGAGGTTTAACAGCTTCCCACCAATTAGCGGCATCTTTGTCGAGAAGGTACTGAGCGATAGGTACCTTCCGTTCTTCAGGACATCCGACAGCCTCGAAAATCTTTCCCAACTGGAAAATCCAAACATCCCAGCCCAACGCATCCGCAGCACCGGCGAATCGAGGGGGATTCATACGAACTACCTCGCGAAGCCATTGATTCACATCGACGTTCTGACTCGCGTCAATGCTACGTTGAACCACTTGGGTCAACTGAGTCATTTGAGTCGCTACTTGTTGCAATATAGTAGCAACACCCAAACTAAGATCATTCCCAGCGGCATTCTCTCGATTCCGCGTCTGATCCCCGTGACCATCAGCGCCACGGTTACGACCACGACCTCTGCCCCTCGGCATACTAACAAACAACAACCTAGGGTAACGAAAGATCATAACTCATAGCAAGATATTCACATCTCTGTCTCTAATTCAACATCATTAAATCATATACATATTACCATTTAATTCCAGCTAGAGCACAATATACAAACTATTATACCAACAATCTTCATTTATAATGCCGTTGTTATGCGATTTATAAATGCAATGAAATTGAAATCATCCATTATATCAAAATCACTTTCTGTACGGTTTCCGCGCCGGAACTCACCAAGTTGAAAACCATTTTCGAAAACGTTCCAAAATGCCAGAAAGGCCGATGACGGTAATACTTTCCAAATACTCCCCAAAAGTCATTTTCCAAATACCAAATACCGTCACCAAATACCGTTTGAAATTACAAGGCGTAGACGCGAAAACTCACTAGTTTCAAAATATATGTTAAATCACCCAACAAAAGAGTTAGGAAAAAGGGTCAACGAAATAATTCAAATCTACAAACCCAAAAGGTCATTTTGAAACACACACTATTTGGTAAAAGTACCCAAAAAGTCACTTTGGACTTTACACACGCAGCGGATAAGAACACAGTTCAAGTTACACATAACCACACACAACAATTGTTATTCATGAACGTATACCAAATAATGCCGAAAGTCGAAGGTTACAAATAAACAACATCACACGAATCCAAACGCCAACAATTTACATTCTCACTACATATCGTTTAATCGAAAAAGTTGAAGGCGAAAGTCATGTCTCAAGTAAACTATTGGTAGACCTCGTTTAAGCATTTAAAATCAAATTTTGAAAATTTTCAATGCAAGATGAAAATATAATATGTGTAGTTTGAATTCTCAAAATCTTTGGTCTCGAGGTCATCATGCGAAAATCAAATCATTTTTCCTTCTCGAAGGATATTTTTAAATAGAATTTACGTGACTTCCCCAAAACATTTGAAATTGAAATATCACATTGATAAACTTTTATTGAGTAACCAATCCAAAACATCACTCCTGCAAAAACGATTTCACACAAGGATGTATACATATATACATGCATACCGGTACTACTCTTTATTCCAACACAATACGAGAATCAAACAAGTATGGAGTAAGTATTCACGAGGCACAATTAAACTCCACATAATAACATAGAATCACGTAAACTCGTATAATACGAGACACAACAAAGTAGGGAGACTTACATCCACAGATCGCACGAAGATGATGGTTGCACCTCGATACTAATCACGACCGACAACTCAGACGACGCGTCGCGACACCACTCGGTCACCAACCGACAAGACAAGACCCGACAACACTCAACTCAACCCGATGACCTAGGTTTCCTCAACCTAAGCTCCGATACCATATTCCGTAACACCCCAAACCACTGGGAATATTACAGTTGCAACCCTCTCCGCGAGGATCTACCAAAGCTAAATACAAAACAATGCATCACTTCACATGCCGACATGGCTACATAAAGGACCATTAGACCGATATGGTCTTATATCACAACACACACGAACAATACATACAAGATCCTTGCCTGTAACACATACCCACGCAGGGGCTAGAATACAATATCACTTCCATAATTCGATAAAATAACACATCGGAGGAATAATCAACACGACTCTACCAAATACTCTATAATTGGTCTTCACGTGATTAGTATCTTCGTTTCCCATATTCCTTCGTATCGATCCTGTGATTCGCTCCCCAGCTACCTGCAAGTACCTGGACGCAATACAGACATCCACCCCCCGAATACTCGGGGGTTAGCAAAACTCCACTGTTTTGCTAGTGCAAGTATAAAACCAAAAGTACAAGCCATACACAACGTGCTTCAAGAATATAAAATCTTGAATATATTTCCCGAGATAAATCATTTAATCAAAACAGTTTGATTTATAAAAGGTAGGAAAAGAACCATGTGTCTCATACAAAATATTTTACGGTCTCGGGAGTTTGAAAACATTTGGAAATAAGGAATTCTCAAGTCTTTCGAAAACACATGGGGACACGGCCCAAAATCATCTTTCCAAAATACGATTCCAATAATAAAATGCGGTTCCACAACCCAATTCACAACACACGGGGTCCAAGACCCGAATCATAAGCCACAGGGTCCACGACCCGAATCACATATCACATGTTCCTAAGGATTATTCGCGTCCCGTGCTAACAAGCCACGAACCTCAGATGCTCCCGTAGAACATACCTGAGTGAATAACCCAACAGGAAGCCATACCAAAAATCACATGTCCTCGTGGCCACAACCACAGAACCATTCCAAATCACAACCATAAGTTATCCCGGCATCGGGCTAACAAGCCACGAACCTCGGAGTCCCCGCAAGACATACCCGATGATAACCCCACAAGCTATCTCGGCATCGGGCTAGCAAGCCCCGAACCTCGGAGTCCCCGCAAGACATACCCGAATTGGATAACCCTACGGTCATGCCCGACCCATACTAGCAAGTATGGATCCCGGAGATTCAACAATCCTACCCGGAGGCACATCACTTTCAGCAATCACATAACAATGAGCAGAACATCAAGCCAAGCAACACTTAAACATCACAACCTCCTTTCAAAGATCCCACGTAATACATTCTTAACGAACAAGTGCACATAACATTACGTAATCCCCGGCAAAGGATTACGGTTTAATAAACTCATTCAAAGTGATCATATCATCTTTACAACATACAAATCCAACACACATATTCCGAGAATACATATATTCACGAAGTACATAAATTATCGATGAAAGGCAACATTTATCGAGAATATACCGATCCCTTTTTACGTTCATTAAACATTGGGTTTCGTATATAATCATTTATCAATAATTACGCCTACGAAACATGAAATGTATGGACAAGATACTTGCCTCGATATCACGAGCAACGAAATGACGAACGGGCACGATCGGGCAACCTTCGAACCTCCAAAAACGATCAAGACTTCGACAGCCCACGAATACTACGAAAATAGCATCACCACGAATCAATAACACTAATCGAAATCCGAAACGATCCTAAAAACGACAAGGATCTAAGTATTCTCAAAGAAATAAAGAATCGTTGATCCGGGCGATAAAAATCGATGAACGGTTAACAAAATCTGAAGATTACGGTCAAGACAAACAAGAACAAATAACCGATCGGATGAGATCGGTCAAGAATCACAAATCCAAGCAAAAACCCCAAATTTAAGAAAATAGGGTTCTAACAAGAGATTACCTTGATTTGGACCAAGAAGACGATTAGATGTTGTTAAACATCTACAAATCCGCTCAAGGATGAAGCTAGAAGAAAAGGATCGGTCCTACTCGCCTCTGGATCTCACTCCCATCGGAAGGGATGAAGAAAAGTGGGAAATGACGACTTAATGCCGCCCAAGATTTATATCGATGCTTATTAGCGTGCGCTAATCACCCTTCATTAGCGTGCGCTAACGGGTCAACGCTCCGGAGAAACCGCGTATAACATAGTTAGCGTGCGCTAGCCAATACCGTAGTGCGCGCTAACGGGTCACAAAACCACCGGTAGCCCCTGGACGTAACTTCACCTACCGAGTAGCGTGCGCTAGAAAGAAGAGGGAGCGTGCGCTAAGCAGTCGATAGCGTGCGCTAGCTATCGGCCTTAGCGTGCGCTAACAAAGCTCCATCGATCCCAAGTAGCTATTGGATCGCCTCAATCGCCAGTTAGCGTGCGCTACACATTCAGTAGCGTGCGCTAAACACCACGCAGTAGCGTGCGCTATGCTTCAAGCATTAGCGTGCGCTACACCACAAAATCTCAAAAACTCACAAAGCGATCCGAAATGCCTCCAAAAACATGTTCCAACAAGTCACAACCAAACATGGCACGAAATTCCAACTGTGAGGACAATGACAATCCGATAAAACCCAGAAAACCCAACGAATCTGGAATAAAGATCTCGGGTATTACAAAGACCTCTCGTAGATCCAGCATACAGTGGAATCTATCATTCAGCAAAGAAATCTCATAAAGACCAAGTATGGAAGCTGTCTCGAATTGACAATACGTAATCCTTCCATACAGCTCTCAACAGGACAAAGAAGGAATCTTCAGTATTCGCTAGAAGTCAAGTCCCGTTGATAAAGAAGTATTTAAATACTAAAAGATAAAGTATTTAAATACTGTAAGTCGAAAGATCTTCAAATAAGCGCAAAATCCGATCGTGTTTTATTCAAACACATCATCCCGTTAGAATGGAATCTTGCTCAACGGATTTATCTCAATGGATATATTTTCAGAAGACTATATATATCTCCTCAAGGCGTTGAAGATCAGTTACCGAAAACCAAAAAGCTTACAAAGTTATTATCATATACATCAGAGCAAAACATATCTCCAAAGCTCACTGCTATTCAGATATAAAGAGATATACAGTGCTCAAATCGTGAACAACACATCATCAGCTAAAAGCTCAGAAAGTCAAAGCTGTTGTTCAAATATTGTTCTAAACCTTGAACAAACCCATCAGCCCTGTGTGGACTGAGAATCTTTGCTACTCCGGAACTGTGTGTGAAGGAATTGCATCGAAGAAGACGAAGCTTCAGAACTGTGTGTGAAGAAGTCAGTCAAGTGTTAGCTCAAACCAATCTGTGTGAACGGTTGAAGGCTAAGATCATTATATCGATCTGTGTGAACGATATATTGATTAGGTTTTGTTATAATTACATAGTTGTGTACGCAGTAATTATAATAAACTTTTTACTCCTGTGTGGAGGACCAGTGGACGTAGAGGGGTTTACCTCGAACCACTTAAATACTGTGTTATTTACCTTCTGCTTTTATTATTTTATTTAACTGTGATTATTTAAGTATACACTGCACATTGAGTTGTTGTATCCACAACAACTTACTGTATCTAAGACTTTCGCTACGCACTCAGATTTAAAACAGTACAGCTTGTTGTTTAAAACACTTTCCAAGCTGTATCCAGTACACTTAGTGGCCAACAAGTGGTATCGGAGCGGTTGATTCTAAAAAGAATCAGTCGTATTTTTAACCGAATCAGATCCAAATCACTTATTTTTAAAACAGTCTTTTTCATTCCTTTATTATGATCAACAAAGTACCTATGTTCTCTATTAATGAGTTTGATGATTGGAGAATCAGGATGGAGGCTCATCTTACAGCAATGAACGAAGAGATGATTTTTGTTATACAGGATGGCCCCATTAAGATCATGAAGGTAAACACGGCCGCAAGGATTGAAGGCCAAGCCCATGCTGAGATGCTCGAGAAGGAGCGCGAACAATGGACCACAGATGAAAGAAAGTGCGCCAACCTCGACATTATTGCAAAGAATGCTTTGTTTGTCACTCTCGACAAAGGCACATTCTCGAAGGTAAAGAGCTGTAAAACAGCCAAGGAAATATGGGATAAACTCAAGTTGATTTGTGAGGGAACTGAGCTCTTAAAAGAAAACAAAATTTCAAAACTGACTCAGCAATTTGAATCTTTTGAAATGAAAAACTGAAACTCTTGAGGAACTTGACCTCAGATTCACTGGAATTGTTGGTGAACTTAAAGCTTTGGGCAAAATTTATACCTAAAAGGAGAAGAATTTAAAAAATTTCAGATCTTTCCCTGCCCGATGGGACATTAAGACCACAGCTATGCGTGTGTCGTGTAATCTAAATGAAATATCTAATTTTGATCTCTTCTCTTACCTCAAAGCTTTTGAGTATGATATTGACAGAAGAGAGAAAGCTGAAGAATCTCCAGCTAGGACTACAGCCTTAGCCGCTGTATCTAACCGTCGACACAGCATGCCCAGCCCATCAAAGCCAAATTTCAAGAATGCCGACAAAGGACGACTTATATCCTATCACAAGATGAAATGGCGCTCCTCATGCACAAATTCAAAAAGTTCATCAAGCAGTCTGGAAAGACTCCCTACAGGCCCAAGCCTGTTCACAAGGTAAGTACTGAAATTTCCTCTGGTGACGCTAACCTATGCTATAATTGCAGGAAACCAGGGCATTATGCAAACAAATGTCCTCATCCCAAAGTCCAAAGGTTACCGGAAGCCGAGCAACAAGAGAGGGATGAACGAAGACGTGCTTGGAAAAACAAGCTCAAGGCACTGATAGGAGAATCAGAAGCCTCCCCCACACCATCCAAATCCGAAGAATGTCTTCAGGTGGTCACTGAAAGTAATTCATCTGACGATGAGTTCGAAGATAAGGCATATATGTGCTTTATGGCAAAGGACATTCCGGAAGAAGAAGACAGCGATGATGAGGTAAGTTCAACCTCATCCATTCCAGTAAATGCATCGCATACTTTCGAAAACATGATGAATGAATTTAAAAATATTCAAAAAGCCCACGAGACTTTGAAAAATGAAAACTTTCAGCTCCAACTTTCCAACATAGAGCTAAAAGAAGAAAACGACTTGCTAAAAATAAATTATGAAAATATGTCTATTGATTGTGAAAACAGCAAGGTCGAGCATGAAAAACTCGTGGAGAGCAATCATCAACTTGCTCATGAACTAAGTGAGACTAAGTCTCAAAATGGAAGCAAGACAAATGATTTTGTTCTACTTCAAGCTAAATTTAATACTCTCGAGAAACGAGAAAGTGAACTTGATACCATTCTGAAATCTTTCGAGAAATCATCCAAACGAATGGAAGAAATTCTAAGCACTGAGCAACATGCTCACGATAAAAGTGGCTTAGGATACAGCTCATTTTCCAACAAAGGGAAAACTAGTACTGTGTTCGTCATGAGTGTGGAACACATTCCTGTATCGGAAGATACTCCTAGTCCTGTGAAGGAACCTGCTGCACCGCGAAAAGCAAAGGCTGCCATTCCGCCCCCGCAATCCTATTCAATACAGCGGAATCTTAAGCCGTTCCAACCTGTAAGGCGCACACAACAGCATGCTCCCCGAGCATATCAACAGCGCCAACAGCGGTTCAGAAAGAAAGTTGTATCCATATACCAAAGGCCCGCACGGCAATACTTTCAGTACAGCACGCCTAGGTATTGGATACAGGAGCCGCATTATCCATCGAGACAGCAAGTGTCCGCACAATATCAACAACAGCATTGGGAATCCAACTGGAGACCCAGAAGGCAAGCTGTAAGGCCAAAGAAAATGGCTCCACCTCCGAGACGGCTTATGTACTGGATTAATAATAATAACCCTGATTTTTACATGCATAATGATTATCAAAAATACAGTAACTACGTACATGTCCCACGTAGATACCGCAAGTCTGTACTAACTGTTAGCTACAGTAAACCAATTGCTGTCAGGAAAATATGGGTACCTAAAGGCACTAACATTTATGGACCCAACAATCAAAGGGGACCTAAATCTACTTAATCTCTCATCCAATAGGAGGACATCTGGTACTTCAATAGTGGATGCTCTCGGCACATGATAGGAGATAGAAGCAAGCTATCAGATTTCGTAGAAGGTCGCGGTCCAAAAGTGCGCTTCGGTGATAAATCTAAAGGAAGAACAAGAGGAAAAGGAAACCTTCTTGTAGGAAAATTCAAAGTCACCGATGTTGCATATGTTGAAGGCTTACAGTTCAATATACATAGTATTAGCCAGTTCTGTGATAAACAGTTCTCGGTGAAATTCTATATAGATCGTTGTAGAGTCAAGAACATCTAGACCAAAGAAGTTGTGCTTACACGAAGCAGATCAGGTAACATGTATATTGCTGACTGGAAGCCTATGAGCTCCTCAATTCCATGCTTTGTTGCCAAAGGCACTGCAGATCTAAGCTGGTTATGGCACAAGAGGATGTCTAACGTCAACTTCAAGACGATCAACAAGCTCTCAAGATAGGGACTGGTCAGAGGATTGCCAAATGTGTCATTCAAAAAGGACAGTGTCTGCAGACCATGTCAGAAAGCCAAGCAAATCAAGTCCACCCTGGAGAACAAATCCTACCTTTCAACCCACATAGTGTTGGAGATGCTACACATGGATCTTTATGGTCCTGTCGACCCAGTAAGTTTGGGAGGTAAGAAATACTGTCTTGTTGTTGATGATTACTCCAGGTATGCTTGGACAATTTTCCTAAGCAAGAAGAAGAAAACAACATCAAAGCTGCCCGAGCTCCTGAAGAAGCTTCAAAATGAAAAGAGTTTGAGTATTGTGTCCATTCGTTCCGACAGAGGTACAGAATTTACTAACCGCTTTATAGAGCAGTACTGTTCGGAGAATGGGATACAGCACGAATACTCGGCTGACCGCACACCTCAACAAAATGGTGTTGCTGAGCGAAAGAATAGGACGCTGAAAGAAGCGACAAGGACAATGATTGCCGCAAGAAAGTTGCCACAACATTTCTGGGGTGAAGCAACCAATACAGCATGCTACATTCAAAACCGCTGTATCGTCAACAAGCACCACAACAAAACAGCATACTAGGTATGGAACAACAAAAATCCGTTAGTTTCGTATTTTCACATTTTTGGATGCAGGTGTTATGTGTTGAATAATGGGAAGGATCATCTTAGAACCTTCGATGAGAAGTCAAATGAAGGAATTTTGTAGGATATTCCTCCATTAGTAAAGCTTTTAGGATCTTTAATAAAAGGAAGCTGACGATCGAGGAATCAGTTCATGTAGTGTTCGACGAGCCTCACCATGACCCTACAGGAGTAGAAGGTGTTACTCAGAACATCCAACAACTCTCCATCTTAGATCCACCAACTCCCATAGAACCTGTTGTTAACCTAGAAATCAACCCCGCAGCTGTAAGAATCGAGGTAGACGAAGTCGATGCTGTACAAGCTGAAGCTGAAACTACAGCAACTCTCGATACAGTACGGGACCCTGAATTTGAACCCGACCAAATATGGTTGAGAGATCACCCGCAAGAGATGATCATTGGAAACATAAATGCTGGTGTTTCTACCCGAAGGAGAATACAGAGTACACAAGGAAATGTACTGTGTGCACAAGAAGAACTAGATACTGAGATATCATAATTCCCTAAATAGAAATCTCAATCCGAGCTTAGAAGACTCAATATGTGCACTATTGCCGTATTCTTAGCCCAGTCCGAACCTGTTTCTACCATAGACGCTCTTAATAATTCTCATTGGATAACATCTATGGAAGAAGAGCTAAACGGTTTCGAAAGAAACAATGTATGGTATCTTGTACCCAGACCTACGCATCAATAGCTTATAGGAACCAAATGGGTATTTAGAAACAAGAAGGATCTAATGGACTGATCATAAGGAATAAATCCAGACTAGTCGCACAAGGCTATAGACAGGAAGAAGGCATAGACTACGATGAAACGTTTGCCCCTGTAGCCAGACTAGAATCCATTAGGATATTTTTAGCCTTTGCCGCCCATAAGAGCTTCATTGTATATCAAATGGACGTCAAAAGTGCATTCCTGAATGGAGACCTTGCCGAAGAAGTTTATGTTGAACAACCACCAGGGTTTGCCAATACAGATGGCATCGATTTAGTATATAGGCTGAGGAAAGCACTGTATGGACTTAAACAAGCCCCTAGAGCATGGTATGAGACCCTGTCCCAGTATCTAACCAATAATGGATTTGAGAAAGGTGCTGTGGACAAAACCTTGTTCAAAATACAGGAAGACGATGACCTTCTAATGGTCCAAATCTATGTTGATGATATTATATTTGGTTCAACTAACCTTGCTTTGTGTCAAAGGTTCTCTCATCTCATACAAAGTAAATTTGAAATGAGTATGATGGGAGAACTTAGTTATTTCCTAAGTTTGCAGGTAAAGCAGTTGCCTACAGGGATCTTCATCAACCAGGAAAAATACAGCAAGGAGCTTCTCAACAAATTTGGAATGAACACTTCCAATTCATCATCAACTCCCATGAAAACTTCCGTGCAAATTAGTGTTGATGAAGCCGGAAAGCCGGTTGACCAATCACTCTACAGGAAGCTTATTGGCTCTCTCATGTACCTAACAGCTAGCAGGCACGATATCCAGTTTGCTGTTGGAATGTGTGCGAGATATCAAGTAGCACCTAGGGAATCACACTTCAATACAGCTAAACGAATCCTGAAGTATATTAAAGGAATAGTCGATGTAGGAATGTGGTATCCTAAAGAAGGCGGATTCGATTTAGTTGGATACAGCTGTAACACCCCCAAGTTATTCAGGGTATATTACAGCGCCGTGAGCCCCGCCGTGGGACACACAAGGCTAAACATACGCGGAACTATAAAACTTGACCGAAAAGGTCTACATACAATGGAAAGAAAGACGATACAAATGGTATTCAAACCCATAACCAATGAAACCATATACATCACTGCACAAATCAATACCTCGGCAACACAGGCCGGAACATCAAGGAAACTGAAATACAATACTCGAGTATTTAAAATCCATTCCAGTACAACAACACCGAATGGAGGAATCCAAAAAGATAACCGGAGATAAGACACAGTATCACACTTGCCCATCATCTTCATGCCGACCCGATACCCGCCTGTCCTCTCTCCCGAACTGAAATACATAAAAGTATTTCCCCATAAAGGGGTTAGCCGTCGAATAGCTAGTACAAGTATAACAAGATGAAACACAATACTCCTCGACAAGAAAGTAAATGTAATCCGTCAATTCATCAATTCAAGACTAGTATTCCTAATAACTAAATCTCATAGCGTCACATCAAGACGTATATGAATGCCGTAGAAACGGTTCGTTCATATCATCCGTCAATACATGTATGAATGCCGTAGAAACGGTTCGTTCATATCATGCCATCAATTCATATATGAATGCCGTAGAAACGGTTCGTTCATATCATGCCAACAATATATCTATGAATGCCGTATAAACGGTTCGTTCATATCATACCATCAATATTTCTTACTTTCATAGTCGAGAACGTACAATCGTAATTATATACTTGCCTTGAATAGTCGACGACGCAACGAACGAAATGGAAAGTCACCGACGAATGCTAGGAACCATCGAAACCGAACCTAACGATTCGAAGAATACAATCACAACAGATTCTAAACGAATACGGAATTGGAATACGCCCGGAAACCCGCCTACGATTCATGTATATTCGTATAAAAACGACAACGAGGGCGGACTACAACCAAACCCTCTCGATTTCGTAAAAATCACGAAATATACCATGAATCCGTAGGGAAACTAAGAGTACCAACAAGATTAATCATATTCATCATGAATTAATCAACAAAACGGAATGAATCTGACAAAAACGCGAAAACCCCCAAATCTCCCCAAAAGTAGGGTTCTAAAGATCTAACCTTGATTCGCTGGATCGAAGGATGTTATAGGATGATCGATCAATGATATGAACTCAGGAACTTCATGGATTTGTTGTTTAACAACATGACTTCATCTTCTACGAAGCTCCACTGCATCAAGAGAAAGGAAATGAAAAATGAGTGAGAAAGTGGTCATTACATCATTTATATATCGGGCCGGAACTAGCGTGCGCTAGCCTTCCCGGACTAGCGTGCGCTATCGGCAAGATCGCCCAGACTCTCGGCCATGGCCCGCATGACCCGGCACCACCGACCACCCCGCCGACCATGACTCGCCCGCCCGACTCGCTTAGCGTGCGCTACGGCCTCGCGCGCTAGCCGACTGGCCCAAGAGCCTCTGGACTAGCAATCTCATCCGTGCGTACGCTAGTCGGCCGACAACAGACGCTACCCTCGCCGGCCGGCGTGCGCAACGACCGGCTGCACTACCCGAGTCCGTAACCTCGAAACCTCTCGCCTGTGCCCGAGAAGCGTGCGCTGGCCGATTTCGACAGCGTGCGCTACATCGCTGAGCTAGCGCTGCGGCCCGGCCAGAAGCGTGCACTACGCTAGCCTCGCTGTGGCTCGCTTTCGGTGCCAAGGCGACCATCGTCCGGCCAACTCGCGACCGTCCTGGCTGGGCCCCGCAATCGTCCGGCCAGCTGCGACCACTGTGGCTCGACGACTCGATTTCCGAAAACGCATTTTAACGAACACGACGAAAAGTTCGCGGACAACATCAACGACCCGAAATGAAAGCGTAATGTAATAATTAATCATACGCGACCGAGAAAAGAGTCGAGACAACGAATACAGATAGAATGCCCATAACTTTGGGTAAATTACAAAATGGCCCAAAACGCCCGAAAATCACGATACGCGATCGAATAACCAAACCGAAGTTCACAACACTTCTAACAAAGTTAAACGGACTTACGGAAAACTCGAAACAGCAGTTTAGAACGAGATTCGCAAGAATCGAACTCAAGTGCGGAAAAGTCGCTGAAAAGCACGGAACTCAACATAACGACACCGAAACGAACTCGGATGTCAAAAAGTGTAGAATTAATCATTCTCAGGGTGACGAAACGGTCCCAAGCGAGTTGTCAAAACGGACTTCCGCCGAAAATAGAAAGTTACTGGAAATCAAAATTACGGGTATTACATTCTACCCTCCTTAAAAGAAGTTTCATTCCAAACTTAAAACAAGTAGGAGAAGAAATATCCCGTTAGGAAAAACTCAACGAGATACACAAGAATCAAACTTACGCCCAAACGGCGAATCATCAATATAGAACACAACAATACATCGCAATGGCTCAAAACCCTCACCAAGCCGTATCACGATGGCCTGAAAGCCAAATAGCCCAAAGCTGTAAATCATCACAATACAGATTCTCAAAGAAGCAACCCTGACTGTCGGACATACCCCTCGGCGTATGCACAGCCAGCCGCAAATCGTCGGACATATCCAATACGACATGGACTACGAACGACCAAACAATAAGGCTCAAGAGGGACATCACAGTACGCCCGATCCGGAAATGTGTCCGTGCACATGTCCACCCCATATACGGAATCCAGAATATACGTGTGACAATGTACCTAATTAGCCTCAAGAATTACGTCTCGTGTGCACGGTCCAATGCGGAAACATCCACGCATGACCATCGAGTGCCTCGCTAAAAATCCTACACATAACCAATCGGCACGCATATATGATTCCGGATATGTCACGATACAACATGACAACGAAACTCAAAGGATAACACATCTAATACAGATAATACGACTCACCAAGTGAATGATGACACACGAATAATGAAAGATCGACACGACCAACAATATTCAAAACAACCATCTTGGGATCAAAATCCCTAAGGACCGATTAACACGAGCAACGATCACAACACAACAGTTCGGGAAATCCTCAACCTTCAACGATCACAAAACTACCGAGTTCACAAGAATAATAGTGTGCTGCCTTGAATCGGTCAACACGACAATAATAATTCAACGGATGGGAACTATCCTCGACAGTCCCAATTCAATACTTCGATTACCGTAGAACGACCAATCGATAACAATTATACAACGGATGGGAATTATCTTTGATAATCCCAATTCAATATATCGATTACCTTTAGAGCGGACAATCGATAATAATTATACAACGGACGTCTCGGCACCTTTAATCGGTTACCGATAACGAAGATGATAATCGAATACGTCAATGCCTTCAATCGGCCAAAACGACATCAATAGAAAAACACTGATATCAATAACGACGATTCACAAAAAATATCTTGATGGAACATCAATCAATAACAACAATCGATATGTCGATACCGCGAACCGGCTATCGACAAATATATTACCAACAAGTATCGCAATGCCTTAAATCGGCCATTTACGAACAACAATAATATTTGGCATAATTTGCCGAAAGGTATTTTATCAAACAATCCCTTGATGTCAACAAAATCATAAAGAGACCAAGTCTCGAAATGATACACACATTCATACACATATATGATAACATTAATCTCATTGACCAGTACAAGTATAAAACTTGCCTCGATATCAATACAACGAACTGTTACCAATTCAGTTGATTTCGTCTTACGAATTCCTCAGTCTCGACCAAGTTAATCTACGAACCCTTCGACCTTAACCGCAACACAACAGTCATAATTCACGATCAAACATCATATCTTATTGTAAAACGAAGGATTAATAATCAACAGGTTCGATGACGACCAATATCAATACCACCAAACCACAAACTCAATCGTTTCACCATATCTCGACTAATCATAGTCTGAACAATCCAACTCAAACACTTACACATCCTGTCCACAATACGAGTCGAAATATGATGATCATATCAGCAACAAATGAGGACCAATAATAAGGGTCTAAATGTTCCAAACTCAATTCCTAAGTACGAATTGATAAGGTTCCCTTCTCGTAAATCCATCGTTAAAATTTACTTATGACCGTCATCATTTCGAATCATCCGACTGGTTCAAACAATAGATAATCCTACTAAAAAGGTTATCAAATAGTCCAATCATTCGACTTGAACATTTGCTCCATACGTATGGGCTTCCAAATTCGGAGATGAATAATAGTCTCATCAAACTCATAATCACATTCGTATTCCTATACGAATATTATATCAAAGACATAGTTTAGCTCTAGATATGAATATTCCATATTCATTTTCAAAACATCAACACTTCTTAAAAAAAATTCATTACCTCGTATAATTCAAGAGTTCTTCAAGAACACGAAATATCCGAAATCCCATTCAGAACAACATATCCGAGGTATATATCTCCATGTTACCATTTTCTTCGTCATGCCATTCATACAACCTTAAGAGTCGCAACAATACTGTCATCATCATATGAAGAAGGTCTCAATAATCATATCAACATCCGAAATCTCTTATTACAATTCCAATAAATCTCGTATAACATTATCACATGATACCACAATTGTAACACCCCAGATCTTCCTGGGAATATTACACGCCGTAAACCCTTCTCACAAGGATTTACCAGGCTAAGCGCAATTTTTCCACATCATTACAAAAATGCTAAAAAGACCGATGACGGTAATATTTTTTTTTTTTTAAATATTAAGAAAAAATCATTTTCCAAATACCGTCAAAACGATCAAGGCCAAAATGCCAAAGACTCGGTTTAGGGAATCGGTTTTACAAAATAAAAATTCAGTTGGCAAAATACCAAAAGCCATTTCAAAATACTCACGCAGCGGATAAAAGTACAGTCCAATTTATGCATTTTCATTGAAATAAGACGAACATCAAAATACACGATTCCCAACATACTCCCTCCCAAGTAGTAATCCTTAAAGAAATGAACCACTATCAAAGGGATACGAGGACTACCATGTATGGACGAACCACGAAGAAGAATAATTTGAACTCCATTCCAAGAATCATCAAAAACTTCATGAACAATACTTAAATCCGAGCTCTCCATCCTAATCTTGTTTGAGAGAATCATCTCTCAATGTTTAGGAACTTCAAGTACTTCCCAAGGTTCTCTCCATTGACTGAAGGAAGGAGAATGGACAAAATGCCTCTCAGCACTCGTCTATCCTCTCTATAAAACACATCACTAGCGCGCGCTAGACCTTATATTTAGCGTGCGCTACATGACTAGCGTGCGTTATCCTTCCTTGATAGCGTGCGCTATCGGGCAGTCCAGAAGCTACTACATTGCTTCGAAATTCATCTAACGTACGTAATGCCCATGCATTAGCGTACGCTAACAGGCGTTGACTTGATACAGTGAAATGCTCAGTAGCGTGCGCTATTCTTCGACCTTAACGGGCGCTAATCGTCGTTGACTTGCTACAGTATCGTGCCCCCACATGCCGAAAGCATCCGCGATTATCGAGATTCCTTTGACCGATATGGAATTAGCGTGCGCTAATCATACGGTTTTAGCGTGCGCTAGCTCTACACGACAAGCACTCGTTGACCTTATCTGGGCACGCGTCGAACATGGCCGGGTCCACCCGCCAAAAGCTAAGATTCCATTATTGGCGATCTGGTGTTAGCGTGCGCTAACCAACATGAGTTAGCGTGCGCTAACTGAATATAAAAATCAACCTGGGCCTACCTGTCGGCCACCTTCCGAAACTAACCCAGCAAGTCGTTACGTACGTTAGGGGTCCTCCTTAGCGTACGTAACCGAATCTCTTAGCGTGCGCTAAGTATGCACCGTAGCGTACGCTAAGTATATATCTTAGCGCGCGCTAGGCATACCTTGTAGCGTGCGCTAACGTAGCTATACTTAGCTATTTTCCGCTATCCTCGACCAACATCTCGACATACCAAACGATCATACGGCACAATGAATACATATACGCATTCAGCAACATTGTCATACGTTCACATCATCCTCAAGCACAATTATCCAACATATAAATCCAAAATCACCAAGATAACCAAGAATTATCGAATAATCCAAACAACATACTTACAGGTTTGTGAAGTCGATGATCTCCCGTGGTACTAGCATGCGACTCCCAAACAAAGTCTCAACACAAAACCGATACAAGCTAATATCGAAATTAGCAATTTGACAAAATCTCAAGGAAGGGTTCACGTCCGTAACCACAGTCACGACTTCTTCTCCTTACATCCAACATTTTAAAGGGCACACACGTGCGGAAGTATAATCCAAATCGCACCTTCTCTAAGTGACCAATTCCAAAGAATACCAAGTTAAAAACGAAACGGTCAAGAAAATACAAGAAGAGTGAGAGGGCTTACAAGTACCGGTCGCACTGTGATGATGGCAGAGTAGTGATACTGTGGGCAAATGACGACTCAATCGACCCAAAAGACCGACAGCCTAGGTATCCATAAACCTAAGCTCTGATACCATATTCTGTAACACCCCCAAGTTATTCAGGGTATATTACAGCGCCGTGAGCCCCGCCGTGGGACACACAAGGCTAAACATACGCGGAACTATAAAACTTGACCGAAAAGGTCTACATACAATGGAAAGAAAGACGATACAAATGGTATTCAAACCCATAACCAATGAAACCATATACATCACTGCACAAATCAATACCTCGGCAACACAGGCCGGAACATCAAGGAAACTGAAATACAATACTCGAGTATTTAAAATCCATTCCAGTACAACAACAACGAATGGAGGAATCCAAAAAGATAACCGAGACAAGACACGATCACACTTGCCCATCATCTTCATGCCGACCCGATACCCGCCTTGTCCTCTCTCCCGAACTCAAATACATAAAAAGTATTTCCCCCATAAAGGGGTTAGCCGTCGAATAGCTAGTACAAGTATAACAGTATGAAACACAATACTCCTCGACAGTAAAGTAAATGTAATCCGTCAATTCATCAATTCAAGACTAGTATTCCGGAATAACTAAATCTCATAGCGTCACATCAAGACGTATATGAATGCCGTAGAAACGGTTCGTTCATATCATCCGTCAATACATGTATGAATGTCGTAGAAACGGTTCGTTTATATCATGCCATCAATTCATATATGAATGCCGTAGAAACGGTTCGTTCATATCATGCCGACAATATATCTATGAATGCCGTATAAACGGTTCGTTCATATCATACCATCAATATTTCTTACTTTCATAGTCGAGAACGTACAATCGTAATTATATACTTACCTTGAATAGTCGACGACGCAACGAACGGAATGGAAAGTCACCGACGAATGCTAGGAACCATCGAAACCGAACCTAACGATTCGAAGAATACAATCACAACAGATTCTAAACGAATACGGAATTGGAATACGCCCGGAAACCCGCCTACGATTCATGTATATTCGTATAAAAACGACAACGAGGGCGGACCACAACCAAACCCTCTCGATTTCGTAAAAATCACGAAATATACCATGAATCCGTAGGGAAACTAAGAGTACCAACAAGATTAATCATATTCATCATGAATTAATCAACAAAACGGAATGAATCTGACAAAAACGCGAAAACCCCCAAATCTCCCCAAAAGTAGGGTTCTAAAGATCTAACCTTGATTCGTTGGATCGAAGGATGTTATAGGATGATCGATCAATGATATGAACTCAGGAACTTCATGGATTTGTTGTTTAACAACATGACTTCATCTTCTACGAAGCTCCAGCCGCGGACCGAAGAGAAAGGAAATGAAAAATGAGTGAGAAAGTGGCTGTTCTGTCATTTATATACTGGGCCGGAACTAGCGTGCGCTAGCCTTCCCGGACTAGCGTACGCTATCGGCCAGTATCGGCCCAGCACTATCGGCCATGGCCCGCATGACCCGGCACCACCGACTAATTCTGCCGACCATGACTCGTCCGCCCGACTCCCGCTAGCGTGCGCTACGGCCGGAAGCCTGCGCGCTAGTCGACTGGCCCAAGAGCCTCGGACTAGCAATCTCATCCCGTGAACGCACGCTAGTCGGCCGACAACAGACGCTACCCCCGGCCGGCCAGAACGACGGCAGAGCGCGGCGCTTATCTCGCCGATCCTACCCGAGTCCGTAACCTCGAAACCCTCGCCTGTGCCCGATAACGCGGCGCTGGCCGACTTCGACAACAGGCGCTTACATCGCTGAAGCTAGCGCGCAGCTGCCCGGCCAGAAGCGTGCGCTTACGCCGGTTCTGCTGTGCTCGCTTTCAGCTGCGCCATCGTCCGGCGTAACTCGCGACCGTCCGGTCGGCCCGCAATCGTCCGGCCGGTGCGACCACTGTGGCTCGACGACTCGATTTCCAAAACGCATTTTAACGAACACGACGAAAAGTTCGCGGACAACATCAACGACCCGGAATGAAAGCGTAATGTAATAATTTATCATACGCGACCGAGAAAAGAGTCGAGACAACGAATACAGATAGAATGCCCATAACTTTGGGTAAATTACAAAATGGCCCAAAACGCCCGAAAATCACGATACGCGATCGAATAATCAAACCGAAGTTCACAACACTTCTAACAAAGTTAAACGGACTTACGGAAAACTTGAAACAGCAGTTTAGAACGAGATTCGCAAGAATCGAACTCAAGTGCGGAAAAGTCGCTGAAAAGCACGGAACTCAACATAACGACACCGAAATGAACTCGGATGTCAAAAAGTGTAGAATTAATCATTCTCAGGGTGACGAAACGGTCCCAAGCGAGTCGTCAAAACGGACTTCCGCCGAAAATAGAAAGTTACTGGAAATCAAAATTACGGGTATTACAACAGCAACTCGGATCTCGGAGGCTGCAAGCTAGATAGGAAGAGTACAAGTGGAACTTGTCACTTTCTCGGACCTAGACTTGTTTCTTGGTTCAGTAAGAAGCAATTGGCAAACTCACTTTCCACGGCTGAATCAGAATACTATGCTGCTGGCAGTTGTTGTATGCAGATCCTTTGGATGCAGCAACAGTTGTCAGATTATGGGATTGAAGCCAAGGAAACGTCAATCATGTGTGATAGCACGAGTGCAATTGCTATAACGCACAACCCTGTACTGCACTTGCGCACTAAGCATATCAACATGAAGCATCATTTCATAAGGAATCATGTCGAGAATAAGGATGTTCGGCTCGAAAAGGTTCATACAGATATTCAGTTGGCCAACATCTTCACCAAGCCTCTCGACAAAGCAAGATTCAACATGCTTCGACAAGAATTGGGATTGCTACAGCCTGACTCCCTGTAAGTATTCACTGTTTTTACTCAACAATTGAGGGGGAATGCTGTAAGACCCAAGAATACAGTATCCACCATTAATTATCTGTACACTCAGAACCGTCAATACAGCACTGTAGTGAACAAAGCAATATGAATCATCCTACAGCTGACGTGTGCAATAATTAAGGGGCAATACAGTATGACCCACGAATACAGCATTAATCCAAAAGTTGTTGTATGGAATTGAAACCTATATGTACCTTTTAAAGGGGAACGCTGTATCGTCGCGGATACAACACATACTATGGGAATTCGATTCATTATATATTATAATATTTCTTTTTAAAATAATTTTTGTCCATGTGCCGTGTTTTCATATCAAACGTCATTTACATTAAATGCCTTACACGACATCTGGACAATCAAATCTCAAAAGCCATGATGTTTTCAAATTGTTTAATATTTTAAACCGCCGTTTCAAGCATTAAGGGTAACAACAAATGTCAGAAGTGGGACCTGCTCATATTTTAATATTCCATGGATAAGTGTACCAGTTACACTCAGTCCATCATGACCGTTCATTTCAAACGTCGGTTCCCATCCCTTAAATCTGACCATTCGTTCTCTGAAAAACCCTTCTTCGCCGCCCACTATAAAAAGGACTGCAATTGCCATTTGAGACTCTTTACGCTTTCTGCATAATTTAAGAGCACTCAAGCAAATCCAGCCTACAAGTTTTTTTTGTGTTTATTGCATACTCTTCTTGCATCTTTTTCATCATTTCTTGAGATTCATCTATGGCATCTGCTCAGACCTCTGCCACCGCCCTCAAGAAAGCCTCGAGCATCATTGATGGACGGATCTTCTCTAGATCGGTCGTCATCGAGCGAATCCGCGCTGAAACTAATGACGACGAACCCATGGAGTTCGTCATCACCAGAATCCGTCAGCAAGGCCTTTACCACCTTGGGAGCCACACCGCCGAGAAATACGACATTCATTTGGTTGAGGACTTCTACCTCAACGCTGTCGTCCGCTTTCTGTCGCTGGCCCAGGGAGGCCACGTCGCTGACATCACCGCTGTCATCCGCGGAGTGTAGATCCACATCGACCGAGAACTTCTCCAGAAAATTTACAGGCTGCCCGCTGATGGCCTGACCATAGAAGAACTTTAGACTTTTGGGTCTCAAGAGCTGTTGACCAAGTACTATGGCCTGTTCACCGGATCACCTTCTGTTGAATCTGTTCACACTACCTGTCACAAAAAAATTTCTATTTGCTATACGTGTACTTGCATGACTTTTGTTGCCGTATCATCGAGAATCGCACTGGTGCCTTTGAGATGTGCACAAATCTTAGATTTAGGATGATGGTTGCAATTATGACCTGTGAAAAGGCCAACTGGTGTCAAATTATTTTGAAGCGTCTGCAGGAAGAAGTGTCCAAACCTGCGTCGCAAAAGAAATTATTTGGTTTGTTTCTAAACCACATTTTGACGAAGTGCGGACTTCCATAATCCGCAGATGCGAAGAAAATTAGTTCCCGGATCTACTTAGGAGGCGTCAAGCCTTCAGCCTTTATAATCATGTTTGATACATATATTGAGCATTGTTGGTAATTGTCATTCAAGGTTGTTCGAGCGACCGACATCCCTTTTTGGACGTTGTTCGAGGAAGGACATTCTTCACTGGTGTTGTGTAACTTAATTCTTACTCAGTTAAAAGTATATTCATTCCTTTCGTTGTTGTTCATTCATAATCATAGTTCATTCATAATGTATTAACCACATTGAGACTTGTAATTGTCAATTAATCACTTCATTCACGAGGAATGACGGTTCCAATCATTTCATTGAGCTATCATTCGTTTCACTATCATTTCATCTCGGTGAGTCATTCTTGACTTTGTCGGATTGTTATTCATTATTATTCTTCATAGTCATTCTTGTTCATATGACCTTCTGGGTTCATATTACGTGGCCGGGTGGGGATGTGTGGAAATTTTAGTCGGGCAAATGATGGTCATGTGTTCGGGTTCACCGACAGAATGGACTGTACACACGGTAACGTACCTCCGTGAGACTAATTAGGTACAAGGACGGGTGTGTCCGTACACTCGTCTTGTGCACTTGCACACACCATTACGGGCGTACTTGTAATATCTGCAAATTTTCGATTTTCGGTAAATTTCTTTTTTCGACCAAAGTTCGTTTTGCAACTCTATCATGACCATTTCGTCATTCGGAGAATATTTAATTCTGCACTTTTTATCATCCGAGTTCGTTTCGGTGCTGCTTTGTTGAGTTCCGTGCTTTTTAGCGACTTTTCCGCGCTTGAGTTCGGTTCTTGCGAATCTCGTTCAAACCTGCTGTTTGGGGTTTTTCGTAAGTTCATTTAACGTTGTTATACGTGTTGTGAGCTTCGGTTTGATTATTCGTTGTCGTATGGTGATTTTCGGGCATTTGGGCCATTTTCGTAATTTCCCAAAGTTTGGGGTAATTACCTTCCGTTGTCGAATTTCGAGCCTTCGGGTGGTCGGAATCGTGTGTCCTACTAGCTCTTAGATTCGTCTTTGTGAGTACTTCATAACCGTATCTTCGGTTCGTATTCAGGTTCGGGTTTCGGTGTCGTTTTGTTGAATTCAGGATTACTAAACGACTTTTCTAAGTATGAGTTCGTCTTTGTTAGATCACCATTAATTTTTGGGTAACTCCAAAAATTATAAATCTTTGCAATATTATAGAACATCGAGTTAGCGTTCCAATGGTTCTAACGGTGAGTCAATCGGAGTCCGGACGAGAGAGTTATGGTCGTTTCAGTTCTTGGCCAATCGCTGTGGAAATGGAGCTTTTTCCTCAAATTTCTTCACATTCGAACTTCCAGGAGCCTTTCGGCCGATAGGGGGGGTCGATAGACTCCACTGCCGGCATTCTGTATGGGTATCGGTTGGGCCTATCGGCCGATAGGCCGGCCGATAGGTTCTGCTGTGTTTCACTATATTACACGGGATCTGAGGAAGATTTTTCATTTTCCTCTCCTCTCTTTTCTTCCTCTCGTCTTGGGCGATTCAGGAGCAACTTTTGGGCGATTTTAACATTTTCGGACTTGAAGAAATCATCCACTCCGAGTTTTGTTGTAGATTATCGATTTCTTCTTGAATCATTCATCCTAATCCAAGGTAATCTTCTAAGAACCCATTTTTGGGAGATTTGGGGGTTTTGGGTTTTTCTTCCGATTAGTTCCGTTTTGTTGGTGGATTCTTGATGAATACGATTAATATTGTTAGTATCTTTAGTTTCCTACGGATTCATGGATATTTTGTAGATTTTTACGGAATCGAGAGGGTTTGGTTGTGGTCCGCCCTCGTTGTTATTTTTGGTATGAATATACATGAATCGTAGGCGGGTTTTCGGGTGTATTCCATTTCCGTATTCGACTAGAGTTGGTTGTAATTATGTTCTTCGAATCGTTAGGTTTGGTTCCGTTGATTCCTAGTGTTCGTTGGTGATTATCCTTTCCGTTCGTTGCGTCATCAAAATATTCAAGGCAAGTATTTTTGGAAACGTTTAAGCTTAACATGAAATGGTGATGTATATTACTTGTTTGTAACTCACCTTGTGTTGGCCCGACGGGGTCAAGGAGGGAAATCTATGCTGCCGCCCTGGATTTCACGAGTTTCGTACCGCTAGCCAACTCGTTAAGGTCCTTGCAAGGCCTCGAGTGAGAATGTATGCTGCCGCCCTGTTCTCACGGCTTAGCGTGTGCGTGGTTTTGTTTTTCTGTAATTGTAGCCAACTCGTTAGGGTCCCTGTGAGGCCCCGAGTGAGAATGTATGCTGCCGCCCTGTTCTCAAGGCTAATTGTTTGACTGTTTATTTTCCGGAAAAAGACATGTCTTGTTTTGGTTTTCGAAATGATATTGGTGCATGTACTATGAAATGTGTAAGCGATTGGTTTGCCTTGATTACTTGTACTAGCGTAATTGCTAACCCCTCTGGGGACCCGTTTTGGGGAAATTCTTGTTATGGATTTCAGGTTATGTTTAGCCGCATTTAGCGGGCTACTGGATGGTACGAGGATGTCGCCAAGGTTGTTGACATGTGCAATCGAGTCTTGTTATTTCTCTGTCTCTTTTGATGTGGATGTTTTCCAAATTGTAAACTTATAGATTGTACTCGAGTACTTAGGCTTTTCCTTCGATTGTGATTGGTATTCGTTGGAGTTCTTGTATTTGTCGGTTGATGTTATTTATGCGGTTGTACCGGACGTGTTGTTTTATGTTCTTATTGTTAACAATTGTTTCCTTGCTAACCGAGGCGGTTAGTCGAGTGGTGTTTTCTTGTGTTAGCCTGGGTCCCATGTAGGGGTCCACGGCTACTGTAATTCTCCTCGAATATCTTGGGGTGTTACGTAAAATGGTATCGGAGCTCTAGGTTTATGGATACCTAGGCTTGTTGGTTATTTGGGTCTAGTTGTGTTCTGCTTTGCACATTGTCACACCGCCGGCATCTCAAGACATCCGGTGCTCGTAAGTTTTCCTTACTCGATTCTCTTGTTTTCTCGTATTGAAATTCCACTTCTTGAATCGTGATTGCCTCTCTCGTACTTATTGTCGAGTTGTTTTCGATCCATCCGGTTCGTGTACTTTTGATTCTAGTATTGCGCGATCCTTTGTCTCTCTCGGAGTATGTGCGCCGTTCGGGCTTGACCGCTTGTCGTTTTGCGAGCTTTCCATCGCTAAACTTCCTAGCGTTGGTGGGATCGTTGGTGATCGAAAGATCCGAGTTTTGCTCCGTGGTATATTGTGAGAGGGCTTGACTCTCTAGTCTTTTCCGTGTGATGGAATCTGTGTTTGGTAATTGCGATATACTAAATGTATGTTGAGCCGAATGTACCGATGAGTTGAGAAACTCACGTAGTGGTTTCGACATATGTCCAAATCGGTGATCTTTGGTTACGCTGTTAAACTTGGAGAGATAGTTTGACATATGCTTGGAATTAGTATTTCCGAGTTGCGCTTTTTGAACTGGTGATTTTTGAATGTCGTATATGAGTGTGTCCGGGAATTGTTGGTACTTGGCTAATTATTATTATTTACAACCAATGTGTTTCTATTAATAATAATACATGTGGCGTGCATGCTTGAAAATTTCTTAGACTTGATCGTATTGTGGGTTTTTGAAAGTGACATGAATTTGGGCGAGCTGACCTTGTATTTTCAAATAAAACCTTGTGTCGTATTTAAAGGTCATGTTTAAAAGTGTTTTAGGATATTTTATAAAATGCTACCATTGTTAAGCCCTTGTCGTGTTTAAAAGGGTCTTGAAAACGATTTTTAACTTACCGGTTTTATTTTCGAATGACTAGAGTATACGATTTTAAAAATCAGATTAGCCTGGGGAAACCTAGGCTGTCGAATCATGTTGTGTTTGTCGAGTTTTGTCTTAACGGATTTTGTCTGACTTAGTCGCATCGCATCGCGACGCCGCTTGAGATCATTGGTCGTGATTAGTATCGAGGTGGTCGCCACTTACGTGCGATCTATGGATGTTAAACTCCTTCCTTGTGTTGTGCCTCGTGTGACACGAGTTATTTGTATGATTAGTCGTTAAATGATGGAATCCTTCGTGGATTTTGATTTCACGATATGTGTTTATTAGACTCTCGTATTTGGTTTATACGCGGAGTGTCACATCACTTGATGTATTTTCGTACCGTATTTTATCCACGCGTGAGTTCTTTCAAACGGCTTTCGGTATTTTGCAACCGAGTTTTATTTCAGAAACCGATTCCTTGAATCAAGTTTTGGCATTTTGGCCTTGAATATTTCATGATGGTTTGACAAATGATTTTTGTGAGTTTTGGAAAATATTACCGTCATTGGTCTTTTTAGCATTTTTGAAATGACGTGGGAAATTGTGCTTAGCCTGGTAAACCTGTGTGAGAAAGGTTTACGGCATGTAATCTTTCTGATATGTTCTGTTGTTGTCTCTGTTGGTCATTAGCGCACGCTACGCTTTGCGGCTAGCGCGCGCAAGAGTGCGTTGGTAGCACGCTAAGGGGAGGATAGCGCACGCTACCTGGTAGTTCAGGGCAGTCCAGGAGCTACTGGACTGGGTCTGAAGTTCTCGTTAGCGCACGCTAAAAGTGTATTTTTGGTCGGGAGTTTTGTTTGGTGCCGTGATAGCGCACGCTAACCTTAA
The DNA here is from genome assembly GCA_033398695.1 of Orobanche coerulescens. Classification (NCBI taxonomy): domain Eukaryota; kingdom Viridiplantae; phylum Streptophyta; class Magnoliopsida; order Lamiales; family Orobanchaceae; genus Orobanche; species Orobanche coerulescens. Next base: position 141,327,504 of record CM065815.1, on the reverse strand, counting down.
TGATTAGCGCACGCTAATTGTGTCCAGTATAAATACTGGACACCAGTCTAGAAGTTGCATTTTTTTTTCTTTTCTTCATTTCTTCTTCTTCCTCTATGAGTTTGAGACGTAGCGACTCGGTTTCACATCTAGGCTGATTTTTCTTCCATCCAAAGGTGTTTTGGAGTATCCTAGATGATTTTTAACATCATCTAATCCATTGTTCTTCGCCGAATCTAAGTATTTTCTTGAATCCCTAGAGTTGACTTTTTGGAGTTTTGTTCTTGATATCGTTTTCCATCCAGTTTTGATAAACTGATTGTTGTTTTAACGATGTTGTTAAACATATCCTGAGGATTGTATATCATTGTCGTAATTTTGAGCGATTTAATGCGTGTGATATGATGTGTTTAAGTGAATGTTGATACGTGCGAATTTTGGGCATTTTGGCCTATTGTACTTCTGAAAAACCTTGAGTATCTTAGAAAATAAACCTCGAGACGTACTTTTAAAATGAATTATTTTCTCACAGTGCTCTCAAGATGCCTACTAGTGCCACGCTATGTTTCAAAATTATCTTACTTTGAGGATCAAAATATTTTGAGATATTTCTAATGATTTAGAAACGCATTCGCTTAGACCCGAAGGTCGAAAATAGCTGAAAAGTTTTAATTTAACGAAAGGTGTCTTCGTTTCTTTTTTTTCAAACGCGAGATGATTTTTTTTAGTCTCGATGACGATGTTTGTACTATTTTTTTGATATATGATACTCAAGATCAACTGGTGCTTGCAAGTTATTTTCCAAAGATGGTTTTCGTTTTCAAAACCTATCATTCCTATTTGTGGTCCGGGAATATATGTGTGATGTCCGTGCTCTCGTTAGGGTGTTAACCCCGAGCTGTTGTTGAATTGGTGGTGTGAGCGTTGAGTCGTTCGCCACACAGTTGTCGTGGTAGCCTCTGCGAGGGGTGTGAGATTGGTATTGGATGTTGTCGCCTCGTAGCGGTTTATGCGTTATCGCATATATGCGAGCTGTTAGAGATCGGGTTGGTATGATTGTGTGCATCGGTGATTGTTCCACATTGTGTCGGTTGCTTGTTGTATTGTTACCTTGGTTCCGTTGTGGTGAGTTTCGGGGGCGAGGTCAAAGGTAATAGCCGTACTATTTTGACTTCTATATTTTCTCTTTCTCCAGTCTATCGATTCGCTCGTGTTCGTTGATACTGTCTGAACTTGTTTTGTATTTCGGGTTCATCATTCGAACGAGCTGTGATCTTGTTTTGGGTCGATCTGGTTATCGCTGTGACTTTTCCGAGTTCGATTCGATTCTTGTGAACCTTGTTCGGAAGTAACATCTTTTGGTCCTACTAGTTCTTTTATTCGAAGTGGATCGGATTTGGAACTTCTGTATTTTCGACTCTGTCGACTCGTTTATGTTCGTTGACATTTCTGAACTTTCCCTATCCCTTACTATTGTTGATCGAACGAGTGTGGTATTGTTTTGGAATAACTCGTTTGTCGCTGTGACTTTTCAATCGCTATTCCCTATCCTGTGGATCTTATGGGAATGCATTCCTTGTAGTTCTCACCAGATCATCCTGGGAGTTGTTGTTTGAGTTTTATTATCCTTCGTGTTTCGGACATGATTGTTCGATTTTTGTTGTCTCGATCGTTTGTCTGCTCGGTTTTTGTTCTCGTTTGTGATCGTTGAGCATTCATGCTCCTACATAATTCCCTAAAGTTTTTGAAATTAGTCTAGTTATCGATCTTCCAACCCTTGGGCGGTGGAATTCGAGATTAGTTCGATTGGCTCGCGTTCGATTGATGTACCGTTGGGTTGGTCGATCATACCGACTTTCGCTCGTTGTGTTTTGTGATTGTCGGATAATTGACTTGGCTATATTATCCGCTTGATGACGTTGTCATTTGTTGGTTTTATTGTATCCCTTACGGCGACATTGTGTTGGTCGCCGTGGAGCGTGTTTTCACGCCGTATATTCCTTTGCGTTGTTTGTAACATTTCGCCGTTGGGCATTAGTTACGCATTCTTGTGTATCTTGTTGAGTTTTTCCCGCGGAATATTTCTTCCCCTACTTGTTTTAAGTTTCGGACGAAACTTCTTTTAAGGAGGGTAGAATGTAATATCTGCAAATTTTCGATTTTCGGTAAATTTCTTTTTCGACCAAAGTTCGTTTTGACAACTCTATCATGACCATTTCGTCATTCGGAGAATATTTAATTTCGCACTTTTATCATCCGAGTTCGTTTCGGTCTTTGCTTTGTTGAGTTCCGTGCTTTTTAGCGACTTTTCCGCGCTTGAGTTCGGTTCTTGCGAATCTCGTTCGAAACTGTCGTTTGGGGTTTTTCGTAAGTTCATTTAACGTTGTTATACGTGTTGTGAGCTTCGGTTTGATTATTCGTTGTCGTATGGTGATTTTCGGGCATTTGGGCCATTTTCGTAATTTCCCAAAGTTTGGGGTAATTACCTTCCGTTGTCGAATTTCGAGCCTTCGGGTGGTCGGAATCGTGTGTCCTACTATCTCTTAGATTCGTATTTGTGAGTACTTCGTAACCGTATCTTCGGTTCGTATTCAGGTTCGGGTTTCGGTGTCGTTTTGTTGAATTCAGGATTACTAAACGACTTTTCTAAGTATGAGTTCGTCTTTGTTAGATCACCATTAATTTTTGGGTAACTCCAAAAATTATAAATCTTTGCAATATTATAGAACATCGAGTTAGCGTTCCAATGGTTCTAACGGTGAGTCAATCGGAGTCCGGACGAGAGAGTTATGGTCGTTTCAGTTCTTGGCCAATCGCTGTGGAAATGGAGCTTTTTCCTCAAATTTCTTCACATTCGAACTTCCAGGAGCCTTTCGGCCGATAGGGGGGGTCGATAGACTCCACTGCCGGCATTCTGTATGGGTATCGGTTGGGCCTATCGGCCGATAGGCCTACTGATAGTTCTCTTGTGTTTCACTATATTACACGGGATCTGAGGAAGATTTTTCATTTTCCTCTCCTCTCTTTTCTTCCTCTCGTCTTGGGCGATTCAGGAGCAACTTTTGGGCGATTTTAACATTTTCGGACTTGAAGAAATCATCCACTCCGAGTTTTGTTGTAGATTATCGATTTCTTCTTGAATCATTCATCCTAATCCAAGGTAATCTTCTAAGAACCCATTTTTGGGAGATTTGGGGGTTTTGGGTTTTTCTTCCGATTAGTTCCGTTTTGTTGGTGGATTCTTGATGAATACGATTAATATTGTTAGTATCTTTAGTTTCCTACGGATTCATGGATATTTTGTAGATTTTTACGGAATAGAGAGGGTTTGGTTGTGGTCCGCCCTCGTTGTTATTTTTGGTATGAATATACATGAATCGTAGGCGGGTTTTCGGGTGTATTCCATTTCCGTATTCGACTAGAGTTGGTTGTAATTATGTTCTTCGAATCGTTAGGTTTGGTTCCGTTGATTCCTAGTGTTCGTCGGTGATTATCCTTTCCGTTCGTTGCGTCATCAAAATATTCAAGGCAAGTATTTTTGGAAACCTTTAAGCTTAACATGAAATGGTGATGTATATTACTTGTTTGTAACTCACCTTGTGTTGGCGACGGGTCAAGGAGGGAAATCTATGCTGCCGCCCTGGATTTCACGAGTTTCGTACCGCTAGCCAACTCGTTAAGGTCCTTGCAAGGCCTCGAGTGAGAATGTATGCTGCCGCCCTGTTCTCACGGCTTAGCGTGTGCGTGGTTTTGTTTTTCTGTAATTGTAGCCAACTTGTTAGGGTCCCTGTGAGGCCCCGAGTGAGAATGTATGCTGCCGCCCTGTTCTCAAGGCTAATTGTTTGACTGTTTATTTTCCGGAAAAAGACATGTCTTGTTTTGGTTTTCGAAATGATATTGGTGCATGTACTATGAAATGTGTAAGCGATTGGTTTGCCTTGATTACTTGTACTAGCGTAATTGCTAACCCCTCTGGGGACCCGTTTTGGGGAAATTCTTGTTATGGATTTCAGGCTATGTTCAGCCAGACGAGCGGGCGCTGGAATGGTACGAGGATGTCGGCCAAGGTTGTTGACATGTGCAATCGAGTCTTGTTATTTCTTACTGTCTCTTTTGATGTGGATGTTTTCCAAATTGTAAACTTATAGATTGTACTCGCGAGTACTTAGGCTTTTCCTTTCAGATTGTGATTGGTATTCGTTGGAGTTACTGTATTTGTCGGTTGATGTTATTTATGCCGGTTGTACCGGACGTGTTGTTTTATGTTCTTATTGTTAACAATTGTTTCCTTGCTAACCGAGGCGGTTAGTCGAGTGGTGTTTTCTTGTGTTAGCCTGGTGGGTCCCATGTAGGGGTCCACGGCGCTGTAATTCTCCTCGAATATCTTGGGGGTGTTACAGTACTATGATGCTCCTCTTCAGCTTAATTTCATAATTAAGATTATATCATGATTGTGTTTATTCAACTCTTGAGGATTGTTGTTCTGTGTAACTGACCCCATTGGGGGATGTTGTTTTCAGGTCATGGCAAGGCTAAGGCACGGGAAGAGAACGTTGACGGCGAGGAGTCCCAGTGATACTAGTGTTGGAAAGTAAAACGTAGCGGAAGCGAAGTTTAGGAAAGATGATAATCGCGTTTTACGCATCTACGAGCACAAGATCTATTTAGGCATGCTAATTAATTAATTACTAAGACTAATAAGCAATTTAAATATTATTTATTATTTATTAATTAAATATGTTGATTATTAAAATATCCTAATCTAGATCCAAAGATCATAGGATATTACCTTTTGAAGAGTATTGGTTGCTTTCGTCTTGATCACCTTGTATTTCTACCTTTAGACCTTCTAGAGTATGATCCGCCTTAACCCGGACGTTGTGTGGGCAACGAGCTACCGGATCTTGTTTGGACTTCTATGGGGAATCGGCCGAAACTCCTTCACTTGGGATCACTCGATTTATTTTTCTTTGCTTTCTAGTATTTTATGAACACTCTTAGCAAATTGATGTGTTATCTAAATTGTAGAATCAAAGACACAAGTCTAGATCTACAATTAAACACAAGAAGAAGAAAATCGATCTCTCAAGCTTGGAACAATGAATAATTTCGCCAACACCTCCCCATAAGTCCTATTTATAGGCTCTTGGACTACTACTAGGGATCTTAAGGAGGATTATGGAAGGACTCCCAATAAATTCATCTTACCTTATTAGGACTCTTCCTAATATAATGAATCTATTAATATCAACTTAGTGCACTAAAAGGTTGATATTGCACTTCATACCGAAATCCCAAATTACGAAATTGGGCTCCTCATTAAATATATTATTTCCCGTGTTTAAGATATCGAATGCCCATTAATTAATTATAAGCTACTGACAGCTTTAATTAATTAATATCTTATCCAAGAGTAGTACCACTCGAACCTTATTATTATATCGGAATTAAATCCACCTGCAGGGTTTAATATAATAATCATTATCGAGCTTCTCAAGGGGACATCATCAACCCGCACGAGTCGGGACACGATTTCTAGTAATAATAACTGTCGTATAAACAATATTATTGCCCCAGATATGAGGCTTATTGAGTCGATCATTTTGACTCTCACCTATGGTAAATCAAAGCAATAATTATTATAAATACACAATTAAATATTATATACTTAGAATTAAGAAATAATAATTATCCGAGATTTACGTTCTTCTTACAGTCAGTACAGAAGACACTATCTCACCTCGATCCAGTTCAACGTATGTAAACATGCTAATGTATGCTAATAGTAAAGACCAACTATTCTCAAGCATACACTACAACTTTTTCTATAATTTGTCTAATAAGTATATAGGTTGTGAACTATTATATTATTTTATATAATGTGATCTTCCGTGTGACACCAATACACCACATTATCTACAATATAAAATAATTAGACATTTCATTTGTATAACCATAACGTGAATAAATATGCAAAACATGTGATTAAATGTAATTAATATTCTCATAGGTAGTAACAGGGAAATTAGGTAATACAAGCATAAAGTATGCTTTGCAGTATACAATCCTAACAATCTCCCACTTATACTCAAAGCATGTTTTTAAGTATACTACTCTATTACATAGTCTCTCATTTCTCCCACTTATACTCAAAGCAATGCTGCCATACACCGTAATCCCATTCCTTCCACATGCCTTTCAAAAACTTTTGAAGGTAGGCCTTTCGTGAAAGGGTCAGCAAGATTATCTTCCGATGCAACCCTGGATACAACTACGTCTCCTTCCTTTACGAAGTGTCGTATGATGTGGTACTTGCGGTTGATATGTTTACTTGCCTTGTGGGCTCGTGGTTCCCTCGAATTTGCTAATGCACCAGTATTGTCACAATAACGTGTAATACCCTCTGGCAAATCGGGAATCACATCTAAGCACAACATCCTTTTCTTCCGATCACGAAAGATCCTGATTCCAAGGATGTGTCCTGCTTCTCCTAGATCCTTCAAATCGAACTTCTCAGATAACCATACCCGTACGTCCGACATTTCCTTCACGTTGTTTCCAATCAGAAGGATATCGTCTACATACAGTATGAGAAACATCAACACGTTTCCATCGCATTTCTTATACACACAACTCTCACTCCGACATTGGATGAATCCATATGACTGGACAACTTCGTCAAAACGAGTGTTCCAAGATCTAGATGCTTGCTTAAGTCCATAAATGGATTTCTTATGTTTGCACACCAAGTGTTCTTCTCCTTCAGCAATGAATCCCTCTGCTTGGCGCATATAGATTTCCTTATCTAGACTCCCATTCAAGAATGCAGTCTTGACATATATCTGCCAAATCTCCAGATCCAAATGCGTAGCTATAGGTAAAAGAATCCGGATTGACTTAAGCATGGCTACCGGCGAAAAGGTTTCATCATAATCGATACCCTCTTTCTGAGTGTAACCTTTTGCAACAAGCCTCGATTTGAAGGTTTCAACCTTCCCGTCACGTCCTTTCTTTCGCTTGTAGACCCATTTACTCCCAATGGCTTGTACACCATCAGGTAGCTCTACTAGCTCCCACACTTGATTGGAATCCATAGATCCCATTTCTGATTCCATTGCTACTTGCCAGGAGTCAGCATCTTTATCTTGGATTACCTCCTTATAGGTCCAGGGATCTGATTCATCTTCGCCTGGGATTGAGTCCGAAGACTTTCCCATGCCTATGAATCGTTCGGGCTGACGAAAAACCCTCCCACTACGACGAGGCAAATCCTGAGTTGGTGTAAAAGTATCAGAATCGATACGTGGTGCAGTGTCAGTTGGCGCTTGTACGATTGGTATAGTCGGAGTCTCGCCCCTCAGCTCTTCCAGAATTATCTCGCTCATGGTCTTGTGACAAATCATATAATCCTCTTCCAGAAATCGGGCATTGGTGCTAACAATGCCTTCTGGACTATAGAACAAGCCACCCTTCGTTCCCTTAGGATATCCAACAAACACTCGTACTTCTGTACGAGTTGCCAACTTATCAGCTTCCTTATTCAGCACATGTGCTGGAGTACCCCAAATCCGAACATGTCCTAGACTGGGCTTACGCCCACTACACAGTTCTGTGGATGTTTTTGGAACTGATTTCGAAGGCACGAGGTTTAGAATGTACGCCGTTGTTTCTAATGCGTATCCCCAAAACAAAATAGGTAAATCTGAATAACTCATCATTGATCTAACCATTTCTAAAAGAGTCCTATTCCTTCTTTCAGCCACACCATTTTGTTGTGGAGTTCCCGGCACGGTGATCTAGGACGAAATCCCCTCATTCGCCAAGAAATCCAAAAACTCTCCACTAAGGTATTCGCCACCATGATCAGATCGTAGTGACTTGATACTCTTCCCATGACGCTTCTCCGTTTCAGCCTTGAAGTCTCTGAACTTGTCAAAGGCTTCAGACTTACGTCGCATCAAATAGATGTATCCATATCTCGAATAATCATCTATAAACGTGATGAAGTATTCGAAACCACCCCTAGCATGGATATTCATTGGACCACATACATCTGTATGAACTAATTCTAACACATTCTGAGCACGGTTTCCCTTGGTTTTAAAAACCCTTTTGGTCATCTTACCTTCCAGACAGGATTCACAAATTGGAAATGACTCAACTTGGAGGTCATCCAATGGGCCATCATCTACCAATCTTTGAATCCTTCCAAGGTTTACATGCCCTAACCGTAAATGTCACAAATATGTTTGGTTTATGCTTGAAGGTTCTTTTCTCTTTTTAGGTTTAGACAAAGAGTTAAGTGATTTATGCATAGGAGTTTGTGCAGTATTAACGATATATAGTCCATCATTAAAAATACCTTTGTAAATATATTCACCGCTTCTTTTCTTAATAATGGCATCATCATCAAAAGAAATTGAATAACCATCGCTTTTTAATTTAGAGACCGAAATTAAATTCATTCTAAAATCCGGTACTAATAATACATTATTGAGGACTAATAATTTATCATTAATCTTCAACTGCACAACTCCCACTGCAATAACCATAAGCCTGGAATAATCGCCCCAGTTGATGGTAATCTCACCCGCACTAAGCTTCTTGGTTACCTGAAAACCATGCGAGTCAAAGCAAACATGATCAGTGGAGCCTGAATCAACTATCCACGAAGTGGAAGAACAAGCTGCCAAATATGTTTTGACTACTAGTGCACGAAACATACCTTTCTTAAGAGCAGGGCAGTCCGCTTTAAAATGTCCTTTCTGACCGCACTTGTAGCACTTTCCCTTTGGCTTTTTGTTCTCCTCAGGGTGAGGAGCCTTGCTTTTCACCTTGAGGGTTGCCACTTGCTTCTGGCCAACCTGCTTCTTCTTCTTTCCCCATTTGGGTTTAGAAGAAGTAGCACCGGTTGCCGCAAGAATTTGATGATAACCTTGTTTGAAGAGACCTTCAGTAGACTGAAGCTCTGTCAGAAGTTCCGCCAAACTATATGTCCTACGGTTCATATTGTAGTTAAGGAGGAACTGCTCAAAGCTTCTAGGTAAGCTGCCTAAAATAATATCGACCTGCGTTTCCGCACCGATAGTAGCCCCCAATATGCTCAGTTCGTTCAAATGGGACATCATTTTTAGAACATGATCCCTTACTGGGTCCCTTCAGACATTTGGGTTGTCATCAATACCCTCATTGCATTTTGTCTAGCCGACCGGTTCTGATGACCAAATATCTCGGTGAGACTTTTCATCATTTCTGCGGCCGAGCCCATCGTTTGATGCTGATGCTGCAATACATTTGTCAGTGAAGCCAAAATGTAACAGCGAGCCATCTCATCAGACTTTTTCCATTTTCGAAATTCAGTCAACTCTTCGGGAGTGGCATCCGGTTCTGGTTCTAGAGGGCTCTCTTCGATTTAGACAAATTTATGCCCCTCAGCAGTCAGAACAATATCAAGATTTCTTTTCCAATCTGCAAAGTTAGTGCCATCAAGTTTATTTTCTTTGAGAATAACAGCTAGTGGATTGAAAGACATCTGAGATAAAAATTAAAAACATCCATCACATAATGCATAACAAAATATATCGAAAAACCTCAAAACACAATATATATGCTAGCAACCAACACCTCGAAAAATTCGCACATGCAAGCCACGATCGTGTGGACGTTTACATATACATTTCTCAAGTAGAGTTTTACATATTTAATTTTACTATCTAGTCAAATTACGTTATGACAAGTAAAATTAATAGTTGGTTTCTCTTGGTCATGTATTAATTAACATAGACTCCGATGGGGAGCTTATTAATTAATACACCTAAGTGAACACCATAATTTAACATCCTTAAAATATTGTCTTTTAAATAATAGTCCTGCAGATGGAGAGGTCCTATCATAAAATGTAATATTTACCTTATGTTATCATTTTGAAATTTAAAACTAGTGAACCTATAATTAGCACATCCGATATGGAGGAAGACCCTAATGTCAATGCGCATGCTAATTACTTCACAATTTAAATTAATTATGGAGGCCAATTCGATTTTATTTTAAAAAAATCAATTTAATCACTTAGTTATTTTAGCCTTAAGGTTTTTAATTTTCTCGTCCTAACATGAAAGGAAAACCAACCAAAATTAAAGCATGGATAATAGAAATTATCCAATTATCATGGTCTTCTTCCTTGAGTTGAATCCGAGAAAATCTTCGACTCAATCTCTCCCACTGAATCAAGCATCTCGTTGCTCCTCCCCGGCCGGGCCATGGATTTCCAAAATTAAAATTTCACTTTTATGCAAAATTAATTGCATAAAAAAAATTTAATTTTAAATCCCGACTCTCCAGCGGACGCAACGAACGGCGGCGAAATGGACCGGACCAAAATCAACAACCTGCCCGAACCAAAGAATCGCCCGGACTAGGTCGCCGCAGATCGGGTAAATGCCGGCAAGGCTTGCGGGCAGTACTGCAGGTTGCCGGCAGCTTGCCGCTTGCTTGTCGCCACGGCCGCCAAGAGTCCTGGCATCCTGCTCGCTCTATTTCTTCATGATCCCGTCTTTTATGAATTCGATTACAATTTTATACAAAATAAAATACATCGAAATTACATCAAGATTACACGAAAAATAAAAACACCTAGAACTACCCGCGAATTTTCTCACGGGAAAAACCATTACATGCCTCAAAAAACGGGCCAAACCAACAATTGCATAATTAATAAAAATAAATAAATACACCATTCATATAAACCATGATAATTGGATCATATCACCTACAACAACACATCCTGCAAAATATTCCAACATCAAAATATATGAATATTTAAATTGCTATCAATTAATCACCAAAATTAATTAAAATAGCAAAAGCCTAAAAATCCATCTCCGATACCAATTGTTGGGAAGTAAAACGCAGCGGAAGCGAAGTTTGGGAAAGATGATAATCACATTTTACGCATCTACGAGCATAAGATCTATTTAGGCATGCTAATTAATTAATTACTAAGACTAATAAGCAATTTAAATATTATTTATTATTTATTAATTAAATATGTTGATTATTAATATATCCTAATCTAGATCCAAAGATCATAGGATATTACCTTTTGAAGAGTATTAGTTGCTTTCGTCTTGATCATCTTGTATTTCTACCTTTAGACCTTCTAGAGTATGATCCGCCTTAACCCGGCCGTTGTGTGGGCAACGAGCTACCGGATCTTGTTTGGACTTCTATGGGGAATCGGCCGAAACTCCTTCACTTGGGATCACTCGATTTATTTTTCTTTGCTTTCTAGTATTTTATGAACACTCTTAGCAAATTGATGTGTTATCTAAATTGTAGAATCAAAGACACAAGTCTAGATCTACAATTAAACACAAGAAGAAGAAAATCGATCTCTCAAGCTTGGGACAATGAATAATTTCGGCCAACACCTCCCCATAAGTCCTATTTATAGGCTCTTGGACTACTATTAGGAATCTTAAGGAGGATTATGGAAGGACTCCCAATAAATTCATCTTACCTTATTAGGACTTTTCCTAATATAATGAATCTATTAATATCAACTTAGTCCACTAAAAGATTGATATTGCACTTCCTACCAAAATCCCAAATTACGAAATTGGGCTCCTCATTAAATATATTATTTCCCGTGTTTAAGATATCGAATGCCCATTAATTAATTATAAGCTACTGACAGCTTTAATTAATTAATATCTTATCCAAGAGTAGTACCACTCGAACCTTATTATTATATCGGAATTAAATCCACCTGCAGGGTTTAATATAATAATCATTATTGAGCTCCTCAAGGGGACATCATCAACCCGCATGAGTCGGGACACGATTTCTAGTAATAATAATAACTGTCGTATAAACAATATTATTGCCCAAGATACGAGGCTTATTGAGTCGATCATTTTGACTCTCACCTATGGTAAATCAAAGCAATAATTATTATAAATACACAATTAAATATTATATACTTAGAATTAAGAAATAATAATTATTCGAGATTTACGTTCTTCTTACACTCAGTACAGAAGACACTATCTCACCTCGATCCAGTTCAACGTATGCAAATACGCTAATGTATGCTAATAGTCAAGACCAACTATTCTCAAGCATACACTACAACCTTTTATATAATTTGTCTAATAATTATACAGGTTGTGAACTATTATATTATTTTACAAGGCACCGATAATGTGATCTTCCGTGTGACACCAACACACCACATTATCTACAATATAAAATAATTAGACATTACATTTGCATAATCATAACGTGAATAAATATGCAAAACATATGATTAAATGTAATTAATATTCTCATAGGTAGTAACAGGGAAATTAGGTAATACAAGCATAAAGTATGCTTTGCAGTATACAATTCTAACAACTAGTAGGGGCCCCCAATACTTTTCATTCACTCGTGTTTTTTTATTTTATTTCCGCTGCAGACTTCCGTTTGGATATTCATTTCATTCAGTGTTGTATATTTTATCTTCATATAAAATATACATGTATTCTGTATTATCTTGGGTGCGTTGTACTTGAAACTCCTCATCGAAGTAATTAATGATATATTGTGGTTCGGTACTACAATTATATCACTCAACTCATTAATTTTCATTCGCCTAGTGGGTCCCAGTCGGGGGTCCACGGTACTGTAATATTCGCCTAGTTTGGGGGTGTTACATTGTCGTGGCATTGCGTATCTTGAGGTATGTTCTGTATTTACTTCTTGGTTCTGGTCTTTGGATGGATAGTCGATTCTGTTGTTGAGATTTGATGATATTATCCGATGGATTAGGTTGGACAGAGTTGGTACATTTCGTATCAGTTAGTTATGATGATATTTTGAGAATCTTGGGTATTGTCTGGGATACAGTACAAATGTTTGTGTACAATTCAGTGTGTTGTTGAGAATACGAGATGTGAAATATGTTAAGTGTTATTTTGATGAGGATTATCGCAAATTGGTGAGGTTATGACGGTGAGATTACATTGGTCGTATTTTTACTTTGTAGTTTCATTGGTATGTAATTATTGATGTGATGTGACCGTTATCATTGTTGAGTATTATGGCTAACCTCGTCGTGAGATTTATTTTTAGGTTCTTGGGATATAGAGCTTGTAGCGGTCGTGAAGAGATGAGCTTGCCGGAGGATACTGGCTATGGCGTGTGTTCGTGAATCGAGTACTCTGTCTAGTTGCTATTTTCCGCTGCAAAAGTATTTTTAATCATTTGTTATATCCGCTACGAGTGCGTTTTAAAATGGCTTGCTAGCATTTTATGAACTTGGGTTTATTATAGAAAATCATTTTTTAAACTATTTTGTCGATACGTGCAAGCGGTGGCTTACCTTATACTTTTAAAACTGTTGAGTTTTGGCGTTTTGGCCTTGTACTTTCAAATGAGATTTTACGACGGTATTGATAAATGGATTTTATAAAGTCTTTGAATATTTTAAAACATATTACTATCATCGCCGCTTAGGCGTATTTGAAATGTTCGTAAAAATCTCTTTTAGCCTTTTGGGTCCCGTTTCAGGACCCACGACGCTGTAATATTCCCGGATGGCTCTGGGGGTGTTACAGAATATGGTGTCGGAGCTTAGGCTGTGGAAACCTAGGCTATCGGGTCGAGTCGAGTCGTGTTTTTTGTCACGTCATTTGAGTTGTCGGTTGGCGAGTATTAGAGCCTTGAGTTTTTGTTGTTCACTTGGGCTTGTGTGTTATGTGGTTTACCAATGTGGTACTGTGGTTGTTGTAAACTTATCCAAATGGTATTAACGTGATTCTTTAGAAAGGGAAGTGTCGTATTTTGAGTTGAACTGATTTTGCAAAATGTATGTTTTGAAAATATCTGTATCGAGTATTTTCTAGATTTGAGACATATGCCAGTATCCCGGGGAATCGTCAACTTCACGATCTGTAAGTATTTGGATTTTTGGATAGCATTGAGGTTGTTTGCAGCTATAAGTTGATGTACTTTGAGAAACATTCGGAAAGATATTATGTGTCACAGTATGAGGTAGCAGAATGTAATGGTTGGGACTAAACCGATGATCTTGAGAAACTATGATTATGGAAAATCAATATGTCGGTTAAACTTGGAAAGCGGAGTTGTGTATTTGGGAAAAATGTTGTGGAGTGCTGAGAGGAACATGTAGTCATGCTAGTTTATTTTGAGATATATGAAACTGTTTTTGAATTGTCATGAAAATGTATTTTCTTAAATTTAATTTGAGAAACAGTATTGTTTTCTTTAAAAAAACATGTTTCATCATGGCATAGTTGAAGTGTTGCAGAATGGAATAATGATCGATGTTGCAAGTCATATGTGGAAAAGACGATTTTAACAACGTCTATACAATAAGTTTTTGGGTTCTATCGCGTGGTTTTCCGACCGAATGTCAGTGGAAATGGTGACGAGACGAATTGGTATATATACAGGAGTATGGATGTGGTCAATCATTTGCATAATTTTATTTTATTTAATTGTGTGTATTCGAAAAGAATTGCCATCGAGAACTTGACATGAGTGAGCCAGTTTAACTTTTCGAAAATTTATTTGTCTCACGAATATATACATATACATGTTTTGGGTTTTGAAATTCTTGAAAGAACTTTCGGAAATGGATTTTGATTGACAAGATTATATGATTTCAAGTTTTTTTATTGAAAATGTGATTGGTATACGTACAAATGTAGTACATAATGCATATCATGGTGAAGTTCTGAGTGAGACTCACAAACTGGATAACACATCAATGGTATGATGAAAAGAAATCCGGATTTTAGCATGGTAGATTGATTATCTAGGATGACCGGTTGGTTGATCAGATAAGAGAAATATGTCGCGTGTTGTAGATTCAGTACAGAATATGATTTTGGAACTTCGGGTTTTGTGAAATCGGGACATATGTGCTATGTGGCTATTGGCGTGGTAGTAGCGTGATTTTGCTATAGTGACTTTTGACTTTTGGGCCAACTGATTTTTCTTCACATGCGGTATTTGAGTGATTTCTTAGTAAGTGTAGATTTAGGGATGGTGACCCCAGGATGGTTGTTTTGGATATTGATTAGTCGTTCCCACTCCATATATGATTCGGTATATTCGTCAGTTTGCGACTGGTTGTTCATACGCCGAGGGGTATGTTCAACAGTTGGGCGTGTTTCTTTGAGATCCACTGTATGTGATTTGTGTAACGTTTTGAGAACTTTATTCTTTCGTAAATCTGTCCCTGTAGTTCTGTATTGATCGTGTTGGAGCTGACCATGCGGGGGTATTTTCGGTTATTGTTGGTCCTTCGTTGGTAGTATTGGAGTTTATCATGTTGATGATATTCTCGGTTATGTTTTGACCTTTGGTTGGTCGTATTGGAGTTTTTCCTGTCGATGGTATTCTCGGTTAATGTATTAATTGATCATTGTTATTGATCATATGAGTGTTCGGAATTTGTGTCGACGGTTCTGGACTTTTTGTGATTATCTTGGGGTAGTTGATCTACTGATGTATTGTGTATTATAGGTTTTTATCAGGATGGGGACTTGATTGTGCGATCAGGCATACAGGCTTTAACACAGATGGATTATTCCATAATTGAGCTATAAAAGTGTATTTTGTTGAAATTTGTGAAATTATGATCATAAGCGTATTGAGGCGTTGAAGTGGGGTCATTTGCTAGTATCGCAGGAGATCATCGACTTCACGCATTTGTAAGTATACTGTTTTGGTTATTCGTTAATGATGATGATTGATCGGTTTCGTGATGATTCTAGATATTGTGGTTAAACTTTTGATTGTGACCGGATTGCAAGTTTCGAGGACGAAACTTATTTTAAGTGAGGTGGAATGTAATATCCTGAATTTATGCTATGGTTGTTTAATGTTATTTTATCCGAGTTACAATGTACAGTGGGAATTTGTACAATATGGATAAAATAATTGAAGGACTGGGACAATTGTATTAGTATAATTATCGTAGTTGGTTGAAAATTACATTTGAGGAAGGCATGTATTGTATGTGAATATTATTGGAAGGAGTGCATGTATTCATTATGTCGTGTATACGTATCCGGTGTATTGAGACGACAGAGAAGAACAGTTGGAATTAGCTGAGTATAGCCTGATTAATGTATGCTAAAGTAAGGATTTAGCGTATGCTAATGCACAAGGCTTACGTACGTTAAGAAGGATCGTACGTAAAATGCACAAAGCTTACGTACGTTAAGAAGGATAGTTAACGTACGTAAGGTCTTATCAGGCAAGATCAGGCTGTGATTGATGAGTAGGTCCCATGGTCGGCAACTTTTTGTAATACCCGAGATTTTTGATGTGTAATTGAACCTTGTGATATTGTATTTGTTACATTTTGATCTGAGTTTTATTCTCCGTATTTCATGATCCGGTGTTGTTGAGCGCATGATTGCATGAATGTGTTCTAAGTGGTGATTTTTGCACATGCAGCGCACGCTATCGACTTAGCGTAGTGTACGCTAAATTGGATTCGTAGTGTATGTATGAACCTTAGCGCACGCTATACGTAGTCAACATGATTAAGACAGGGTGGTAGGTGAGATCAGCCGCGGATCTTGGTCGGATCATGTCGGGATGAACCTGGACGGCTTTCGGGAAAAGCCAAGTCAACGCGGTAGCGCACGCTACTGGTATAAGGATAGCGCACGCTAAATGCTTAGTACAGTGAAGTCAGTAAGCTTCGTATGGCCGTTAGCGCACACTATGGATATGGACTAGCGCGCTAATAACCATTTTCTATATATAGGACATCATCCTTTTTCATTTTTCAGACTTTTCACTTCCCAAATCCGAATTCTTCGACTTAGAGAGTTACTTCCTCCATCCTCAACCTCTCATATCATCGTCCTAGCACGAGTTGGAAGATTGTAAATCATTGGAGATTGGTGTTCAAGCCTTCGACGTTGGATTTCTTCAAATTCCTCCTTGTTCTTCACTACTTTGAGGTAGGTGATTCTTCACCAATATTAAGTAATATTCTGAAGAATGTTTTGATCATGATTTAGGATTACCTAGTCAGTTAAATTCGTACGTAGTCGAACATCATGTTGTTAGAAGGATATTTTCGATGTTTCGGTACTTCTTCATCGTATAAACCATTGAACCTTTTAGTGTTTGAACTCCTAGCATATTCATGAAGCTTCAAAACCGATTATGACCAGTTTATGGAGATTATCAAGTTCTTATATTTTTACATAATGGAATTATACGTTTTGGACATAGAATGGATGGAACTTAGGATACTTTCTTGAAGATCAAGATGAATTATGGTGTTGTGATGATTATATGTATCCTTGTATCTCGAAGTCGTTTAATCCGTAAAGATCTTTCACAAACCGTATGAGCATGATATGCATGGAGATGACATGTATTAACACTGAAGATTTCATGAGTTTCTTCACCATTAGATCAAGTTTTCTGCCCAGTAGCAAACTGCCATGCACGGTTAGCGCACGCTAAGATATGTGTATTAACGTGCGCTATCGAGAATGAGTAACGTACGCTACGTTGGGTCCGTAATGTATGTTTTGTCATCAGACGAATCAATCGGCTGATCAGAGAGGACTATCAGTATATAGTTAGCGCACGCTAGACTTCGTCGTTTACGTATGCTAACGAGCCGGCTTAGCGCACGTTACACAGAATACGTAGCGTACGCTAAGTAGTTCAGGCAGAATTCATTTTAAGAGCTTTCGGCCGTAGACCGGATCGTTAGACATTCGTACGACTTGAGATGAATTCTATATTATTTCTTTTGTTAAGGTTCAAGCTTGATAACGTTGATCGAAGGAGGCGGCCTTCGAGTGTGTTGAGATCATCGGAGTGATTAGTTCTTGCCATCTTTGAGGCAAGTATCGTAATGTATTAATATTGGTATTTTGAGCATACATGTGGTTTATTCATGTTGTTGAACATGGGATTTATTTCGTTGAATTGTCATGATATTCGCTATCTAGTGTTTGTATGTTCATGTTGATGGACATAGCAATTTGGCATATATGTATGCATGAGTTGTGTTTGTGTATGTTGTACGATCTATGCTGAGGGCACTGGATCGGATGTCCACCTTGTGTTGGTCCGACGGGATCATCTTGGGATCTAGGCTGAGGGTGCTGGATCATTGGATGGGTTTTTCCACCTCGTGTTGGTCCGACGGGATCATCTTGGGATCTATGCTGAGGGCGCTGGATCATTGGAATACCCATACTGTGTTAATGGAATCTTGTAGATTCGCATTGTCGGATTCCGGTAGCCGAAGTCCGTGTGGTGTATATTGTTATGTATTGATGATGCATATTCGATTTGTTTAATATGATACTTGTACTAGCATCATTTTGCTAACCCCTTTGGGGGTGGATATTTATTTTGATGTTCAGGTAGCCGAGGAGCGGGGAAACAGCCACAGTACCGACGTGACGACGAAGGGGCTCAGTGATGTTTATTGCTTTTGTGATTTGTCTTCCTGGTTCATTTTCAGTACTCGAGTACGCGTGTCTTATTAATATCATTTCGATATGGTTGTATTAATTAACTCAATGGATCAGTTGGAACTGGTTTTGTAATTTGAAATTCTGTGGTATTGTTGGATTATATTTACATTTCTTTCAATTAGCCTTGTAAATCCTTACTTAAAGGGTTTACGGCGCTATAATTATTCCGAATATCTCGGGGTGTTACAAAATATGGTATCGGAGCTAAGATTCATGGATATCTTAGCAGTCGGGTTTGAGTTGGGTCTGTTTACATTATTTGATTTATGGGTCGTTCGTAACATCACTGTTCAGCCAAAGTCGTCATGTGGACTGTGGTTGTAAGTCTCCTAATCTCTTATACTACCGTTTTACTTAATTTTTGTTTTGTGAGTATTGACGGGCTTTATTTTTGAAAATATTGTTCTAGAAATTGAGTAATTGTGTTTACAGTATGTTGAGGGGAGGACGTGGACGCGGACGCGGTCGTGGACGCGGACGTGGTAACATGAGACAGGAGGATTCCGCAACTGCCCCAGAATTATCGGCTAGTCGAACCGATTCCCATTCTGGAGGACAGCAGGGATCAGCGAATGACAACGCGAATCCTAACATGCCGGGAGTGCTTCAACAGGTGGTGGCTCAGATAAACCAGTTCGCTCAGGTAGTTGATCGCATGCAAACGGCGATGGGACAGCAGCACCACGAGGATAACCGGGGAGACAGATGGCTTGCTGAGGTGGTCAAATTGCACCCGCCAAAATTTGACGGATCTGCTGAGGCACTTACTTGGGATCATTGGCTAAAGGAGTTAGAGAATATATTTGCGGGTATTAACTATCCCGAGGACCGAAAAGTTCCTATTGCCCAGTATTTTCTGACTGGGGAGGCTTTTGACTGGTGGGAAGCTATCCGACCTGAGAATCATAATGCTGACTGGACGGAATTCAAACTAATGATGGAAGCACAATATTGTCCTCGTCCAGTTAGAGAGGCAAAAATCCGAGAGTTTTTCTCACCACAGAATTCGGAAGCATCTGTGACAGACCCAATCAAAACTTTTAATCATCAGCTGACTTGTGTGCGACACTTGGTCAGAACGGAGGCATAAATTTTTTTTCATTTCGATATGTGGATGAAGCCGGAGATTCAACAGTACATGTCCGGATTCGAGTGTACTACGTTGCGGAAATATCAAGACAAAGCGCTGGCCTACGACATAGAAGATGCGGCGGTGGAGAAATCGATGGAGGCAAAGAAGCAGAAAGTGACCGACAACTTCTCGAAAAACAAGAGTGGTGGGCCCCGCAAGGGCCAGTCTTCATTTTATTCATCTAGGAAACCTCCACATCCTTCTAGAGGTGGAAAGAAGTTCCGGACAACATCAGCAATTTCGGACGCATCGAAGAAATGCTATAATTGTGGTCGAGCAGGGCATATTCGACGTGATTGCCCCGCATCTTCTGTTACTTGTTTCGATTGTGGGCAAGAAGGGCACCATGCGGCTTTCTGCGGAGTTGCGACTAGATCATTTGGTACTCGCACTCCAACGCCAGTTCCGAAGGAGATAAGTGTGAACCGGACGCAGCAGAGTGGATTTTAGCAGCAGAATGTTGGGAAGAGAGAGACATCCAGTGCTGGGTCCATTCCTCCACGCCTGTACGAGATGAGGAAATCGGACGATCAGAACACTACTGTTGCATCAGGTACGATTCAGATCCTTTTGCAACCAGTTAGTGTCTTATTCGATTCAGGAGCTACACATTCTTTCATATCATTGAACTGTGTTAATTGTTTGAAAATCTCGTGTTTATTTGATTGTGAACCTTATGTTGTGGGTTTGCCGAGCGGAGAGAGAATTGTGGGAACCCTAGAAACTAGAGATTTTCCAGTATCTATAGGAGGGAGAGATTGGCCATCGAATCTTATTGCAGTTAACATCCATGGTGACGATTTAATTCTCGGAGATGATTGGCTCAACCGTTATGGAGCTATTCTGAATTACCGAAAGAGAGTCATTTCTATCATTGCTGATGACGGATCTGAACACTTATTCAGAGGATGGAGACCGGGAAGCTCGGGAAAATTGATCAAAGCAATGAAAGCAGTAAAATTACTGAAGCAGGGATGTCATGGACTTTGGTTCTATGCCATGAGGAAAGAGGAAGGAATAGAGCTCTCATATATTCCAGTTGTGAATGAATTCTCAGATGTATTCCCTGACGAACTACCTGGGCTACCTCTGCAGAGAGAAGTGGAGTTCAATATCGAATTAGAACCTGGAGCCGCTCCTATTTCCAGAGCACCATACCCTATGGCACCAACCGAGATATATGAACTAAAGAAGCAACTGGAGGAATTATTGCAGAATGGTTACATTCAACCTAGCGTTTCTCCTTGGGGAGCACCCGTTCTCTTTGTCCGGAAGAAAGATGGATCCCTCCGATTATGTATTGATTACAGGGAGCTAAACAAGGTGACAATCAAGAATAAGTATCTTATACCTCGGATCGACGACTTGTTTGATCAACTGCAAGGGGCAAGAGTATTCTCGAAGATTGACTTGCGATCAGGATACCATCAGTTGAGAATTAAGGAATCGGATATACCAAAATCTGCTTTCAGATCCCGGTACGGGCACTATGAATTCGTGGTGATGCCATTCGGACTTACCAATGCTCCTGCGGTATTTATGCAATTGATGAATCGGGTATTCTTAGAATACCTAGATAAGTTTGTGGTCGTTTTCATTGATGACATCTTGATCTATTCGAAAGACACAGAGGAGCATGCCGAGCATTTGTGTATAGTTTTGAGCACCTTGAGGAATGAATAGCTTTATGCGAAGCTTTCCAAATGCGAGTTCTGGCTTAGGGAAGTAACCTTCCTTGGGCATGTGATATCAGCTGACGGAGTTCAGGTAGACCCGAAGAAAGTCGAAGCAATCTTGGAATGGGAATCTCCTAATAACGTGAAAGAAGTCCGAAGCTTCTTAGGACTTGCTGGATATTATCGCCGTTTTGTAGAGAGGTTTTCCAAAATTACTCGTCCACTCACTCAGCTGTTACATAAAACTTAAAAGTTCGTGTGGGATGAGAAATGCAAGACTGGTTTTGATGAACTTAAGAAGAGACTGACGACAGCACCTTTATTAGCATTACCAGATGGGACTGATAGATTCATGGTATACAGCGATGCTTCAAATCAGGGTCTGGGATGTGTGTTGATGCAAAAGGATAAGGTGATTATCTATGCTTCACGGCAGTTGAAACCGTACGAAGTTAATTACCCGACTCATGATCTGGAGTTAGCAGCTATGGTCTTTGCCTTGAAAATTTGGCAACATTATTTATACGACACTCATTGTCAGATCTTTACAGATCATAAAAGCCTCAAGTACATTTTCAGTCAGAAAGAATTAAACATGAGGCAGAGAAGGTGGCTAGAATTGATTAAGGATTACGATTTGGAAATTCTCTATCATCCGGGTAAAGCAAACGTAGTAGTCGATGCATTGAGCCGTAAACCTGTTTCTCTTCGAGTGTTGGAAGCACTTACGTCCCAAACCAGCATTCAACAAAAAATGATCCGCGAAGGAATTTAAGTTTGGTCACCAGTAATCCAAGGGCAACTATATATGATGGAGCTGACTTCGTCACTAGTCGAGGAAATCAAATCTAAGCAGTCGAACGATTCTTTGATCCTTCGGTTATGTGACGAAGTAAAGAAAGGAAAGGCCCCAGGATTTGTGATACAAGATGATGGGGTTCTGAGATTTCATAGTCGACTTTGCGTTCCCGATGATGATGATTTGAGGCAAACAATTTTGAAGGAAGCTCACAGCGCTCCCTATTCTATTCGCCCGGGTAGTAGTAAGATGTATAAGGATCTAAAACAAAGCTTCTGGTGGGGAAATATGAAGAAGGACGTAGTAGAGTATGTTTCGAAGTGTTTGACTAGTCAGCAGGTTAAGATTGAACATCAGCGACCTACCGGAATGTTAAAGCCGCTTCCGATACCTGAGTGGAAGTGGAAGGATATCTCGATCGATTTCATCACCAATATGCCAAGGACCAAGACGGGAATGAACATGATTTGTGTTATAGTTGATCGACTAACCAAGTCGGCTCATTTCCTAGGAATTAAAGACACGTGGGTACCCAAGAAATTGGCACGAGTATTTATTGCAGAGATAGTCAGATTGCATGGGACGCCGAAGACCATTATTTCAGATCGAGATGGTCGCTTCGTGTCGCACTTCTGGAAGGCAGTTCACAGGGCTTTGTGGACCGAGCTAAACTTTAGCACGGCTTATCATCCTCAAACGGACGGTCAGTCCGAAAGGACTATACAAACAGTAGAAGACATGCTTAGAGCTTGTGCCTTGGATTGGTCAACTGATTGGGAAGTTCACTTGCCGTTGATTGAATTCACCTACAACAATAGTTGGCATACTTCTATTAAGATGGCACTATTTGAAGCTTTGTATGGGAGAAGATGCTGATCACCCCTGTGTTGGGATGATTCTTCGCACTTGATCGGGACGGAACTGGAATTGATAGTTCAGACTCAAGAGAAGATAGCTTTGATTCGGGAAAGACTGTTGACTGCCCAGATTCGACAGAAGTCTTATGCAGAGGTGCTTCGTCGCCCGCTAGAGTTCGACATTGGGGACCACGTACTATTGAAGGTGTCTCCTGCACGAGGAATTTTCCGTTTTGGGAGGAAAGGTAAGCTAAGTCCGAGATATATCGGACCATTTGAGATCCTCGAGAGAGTTGGGGATTTAGCATACAGGTTGGCCTTACCGCCATCGCTGAGTCACGTTCATAATGTGTTTCACGTATCCCAATTGCGGAAGTATGTACCAGATCCCAGTTATATCATTGAGTTCGATGAGATCGAGATAGCTAATGACGGCACCTTCGAAGAGAGACCAATCAAGATACTTGAGAGTCGGATCAAACAATTGAGGAATAAACCAATACCCTTGGTTAAAGTACAATGGTCACGACACGGAGTCGAAGAGGCCACTTGGGAAACGGAGGACAATATGAAGACTAGATATCCGGAGCTGTTTTCATCTTAAGTTTCGGAACGAAACTTCTTTAGGGAGAGAGGATGTAATACCTGAGATTTCTGATGTGTAATTGAACCTTGTGATATTGTATTTGTTGCATTTTGATCTGAGTTTTATTCTACGTATTTCATGATCCGGTGTTGTTGAGCGCATGATTGCATGAATGTGTTCTAAGTGGTGATTTTTGCACATGTAGCGCACGCTATCGACTTAGCGTAGCGTACGCTAAATTAGGTTCATAGCGTACGCTATGTATGAACCTTAGGGCACGCTATACGTAGTCAACATGATTAAGACAGGGTGGTAGGTGAGATCAGCCACGGATCTTGGTCGGATCATGTCGGGATGAACCTGGACGGCTTTCGGGAAAATCCAAGTCAACACGGTAGCGCACGCTACTGGTATAAGGATAGTGCACGCTAAATGCTGAGTATAGTGAAGTCAGTAAGCTTCGTATGGCCGTTAGCGCACGCTAATAACCATTTTCTATATATAGGACATCATCCTTTTTCATTTTTCAGACTTTTCACTTCCCAAATCCGAATTCTTGGACTTAGAGAGTTACTTCCCCCATTTTCAACTTCTCATATCATCATCCTAGCATGAGTTGGAAGATTGTAGATCATTGGAGATTGGTGTTCAAGCCTTCGACGTTGGATTTCTTCAAGTTTCCCCTTGTTCTTCACTACTTTGAGGTAGGTGATTCTTCACCAATATTAAGTAATATTCTGAAGGATGTTTTGATCATGATTTAGGATTACCTAGTCAGTTAAATTCGTACGTAGTCGAACATCATGTTGTTAGAAGGATATTTTGTAGGTCACAAGTCCTCCAGGTACAAGTCTAGAGGGGGGGGTGAATAGACTTGTAGAAACTCTCAAACGCTTTTTCACGAAGAGTGAGTTTCTTCAGCTGATAGGTAAACAAATGACTTGGAGTCGTTTGTTCTTTAATATATGCGGAAGTCAGCTGATGACGATTAGAAAGAAACTAATGAAACACTTAACAATGAATGCAGCAGTTAAAGTATGATGCAATAAAACAATAAAGAACGCATGCGATTATAGTGGTCTCAGAGGTGGGGTAATCCTCTACTAATCCACTTTTCTCCAAACCAGTTGGAGATGAATTCACTATAATTCTCAACCAGTGATAAATATTACAGTGATTCAAACAAAACTACAACAGCTTCCAACCAGTGGAAATCCGTGCCGTTGTACCACACTTGACTGCCTTGCACCTCTTGATCCTCGATCCTCAGATGCCTTTACAGTCTCTAACTTCAACCAGTGAAGTACCCCAAACTCAGGATTATAGACAAGAGTTTTTGTCTTCTCCAACTAAGAGCTTCTTTAAGTATGAACTTTTAGAACCGCTTTTTTCACGATGCTATAGATTGCTTTTTGATTGCTTGAATGCTTTGATCGCTTGAAAGTATGTTCGCACCGGTGATTGCTCAGTTTCAAATCTTCGGATATATATAGGTCACGATCTCTGAGCTTTTTCCTTGTAGCCGTTGCAAATCTTTTGAACAAATCCGTCCGTTGGAGGGAGACTTCTTTGTTTAATCTTTCTGAATGTTGCAAGGCTGGATTCCCATTATTTTAATCTAACTTCCGACCGTTGTGAAGACTCTGCATGTGATGCGCCGAATCTTTTGATTATAAAACGATTAAAGTCTTCAAGGTGGGTCATAGCTTTTTTAATTCATATCTCTTGCGGGAATCATTCCAATTTGTCTCTTCACGTTGCATGTGACTTTCCGTAATACTTGACTTTTCAACGCATGCTGACGTGGACTTGGAGTAGTTGGCTGACTTCGACTAGGCTGATGAGCAGCTAACATCTCTGCAGTCTGGACCTCTCTGATGTTCACTGTTTGTGACTTATCTGATCAGGTGACTTGTTGGAGGTACCTTGGCTGCAGTCTGATCAAACTTCTTTGATTAATTGTGTTGACCAGAACTACTCTGACTCGACTCGACTGATCCTCTCTGATGGACTTAGCTGTACTCAGTACTTAGCCGATTTTAGCCTAACTAATTTTTGGCCTACAGAAGATACTCATTTGGTTCTTCTTTACATTTTGCCAAGTTTTATACTTAACATATTTGGCCTATGGAAGATACTCATTTGGTTCTTCCTTACATTTTTGCCAAGTAATAAACATTTGATTTTATATTAATGACATCATCAAAATCTAACAAGTATTCCTAACAAATTCCCCCTATTTTGATGATGGCAAAACTTTAACCAAGTAATCAAATGATCAAGTCTGCACTTAAGTGCAAGACACAAACTAAAGTCAGTCTAGTTTTTGAGACAACTGGGAATTGTCATTCAAAAAGACTATTATAAATTTAATTTTACAAGTACATGTCTGAATTTTACAAGAAAATTTTAAGTACATAAATCATTACAAGTAAAAATAAGTAAGAGTCATCTGCCTCTTCCTCTGCCTCTCGAATAGCCGCTTTGTGTCCAAGGGTTTAGCTCCAATTGGTCTTGTTTTGACTGGGGCAAGATCATACTTCCTTTTCACGACAAGGGCTGCGAAGGCTTGCTCTTCTTGGGATGAAAATTTGTTCTCAAGACATAGCTTCTTGATTTTCCTTTGTAGCGTAAGTTCATCCAACGCACCTCCTCTTTCCATAGTAGGAGGATCTTTGGCAGTGAATACAGGAATCCTGGGATAGGCATTTTGTTTCGCAGCATGTTTCTTCAGAATAGCCCAGAGTTGCGGATGGGCTGCCTCCATGAAATTTATGAAGATTTGCTGTGGGGAGAGATTATCATCCTGGAGTATTTCCCAGATGTAGTAGTCTCTGATAAACTTCTTTCTTGCAGATCCCCACATTTCCAGAGCTTCATATGGAACAAAATCCTCCAAAAACCACAACTCCTTTCCTTCCCACTCTAGAGTAGGCTCAAGACCTCCTCTAGTCCTCCTTTTCTTGCCTTCAGGCTGGTCAGCCTGTTCTGGATCTGATCCTCCCTTCCTTTTCAGGCTTGATGGTCCTTCAATTTGAAGGATATCTTGCCTCTTTTTGTTCTCAGCTCTGCCCTTATCTCTCCTTGATTACTTCCTTCCCCCTGAACTCTATCTTCCCCGCTTTTGCCAAAGATCAACTAGGGTAGTTAATTGCTGCTCCATTCTGCTCATCCAATCAGACATGCCAAATGGCATTCTGTTGTTGGTAGGGGGAGGGGGCTGAGGAACTTCTCTCTGCAGCAAAGTGTCGATCTTTGCATTGATGGATTGAAGGTCAGGAGTGACCTGAGATGCCAGCAGCTCTCCAATTGTATCTTTCACTATCTGCCTGATCAGCTCAGTCACGGCAGGTGATATCTGAGCTGGTGGAGAGTGCTCTCCTGAGCCTTCTGCAATTGAACCACTGGACTGCAAGCTTCTGTCTGCAGCTGGTACTCCAGATGGGGTCTTCTCTGGGGTCCCTGATCTGGAGTCCTCAGCTAACTCCGCGTCTAGGCTGGTGTACCGGGCAGGTACCACAGTCCTATCTGCAGCTTCTTGTGTCGGCTCTGGCTCCGGCTCCTTTTCTTCTTCTGCCTTCTCTTCCTCTTTCTCCTGTTCCTCCTCCTTTTCTTCTTCTGCCTTCTCTTTTTCTTCTTCAATATTTTCCTTTTCTTTTTCCTCATCCTTTTCTTTTTCATTTTCTTTTTTAGCTCCTTCATCTCCTCCATCATCATTATCATCATCATCATTATTGTCATCATCCTTACCGTCTTTTTCTCCTTCATCATTCTCCTTTTCATCATCATCATTATCCTCCTTCTCTCCTTCATCTTGTTCTACTTCTTCTCCTTCTTCTTCTTCTTCTTCTTCTTCATTCAACTCTTCTGTCTTCTCTACTTCAACAGTTTGATTTTCAACTAAAATCTTTTCTTCTTCTCTGCTCTCCTCCTGCTCTTCTTCTACATCGTCCAAAACAACAACTTCTTTATTTTCTTCTCCATCTACCTCCCCAATCCTAATTTCCTTTTCAACTACCTCCTCAACAACTTTCTCATAAGATCCGTCAAAAATACTAAGCATAATGCAGTGGATGAACTGGTCCATATTGGTTTTAAAATTGGACATGAACCAGTCCTCCTGAAGGATCAAAATTGTGTCTGATGTTTTACAAAAATCTATCAGCACATCCTCCGTGGCTTGGGGATAGTCCCAACCACAAGTGTCAATAAAAGATTGAAGTTTGACAAAAGATAGGGATTTCAAAAATTTCCATTCTTCAAAAATTTCAAGGAACGATTGTTTTAAGGCTAGAGGTTTAACAAGTTGTAGTTGTTCGATGGATAGATTGAAAGTATTATTTTCTAAGAGGTTAAAGATATAGTTGGCTTCAGGGATAGAAATTATTAGACCTGCTTCTTCTTCCTCAGAGATGTAGGCTGGGGTGAGTACAGCCACAATCTGAGTCTCGTGGGTGCCTGGGGCAGGCTGGTCTTCCAAGTGAGTTGGTGACCTGGCTGTAGGGCTGGCAAGATGATCAGACTGCTCTTCCTCACTAAACTGTAGTCTCCTTGGCCTCTTGGGAGAGGGTTCTTCAGGGGCTCGTCCCCTTCTCTTAAATCGGACTGCTATGGGAGTGTCGTCGGACTCGGTGTCTGACTCGACTGCAGTTGGGATGTCGGCTGCAGGTCGGTCCGACTCTCCTGACGAATAATATCTTGGATATGGCCTTGTGTCAGGTAGGTCCTTCAGCATCTGGGCTGCTCTCCTTGTGCCTCCCAATTTTCTCAGCTTCTCTTGGTCCAGATGACCAAGTCTTTTGTTAGGATGGAAGGGGTCAGTGCTTCCCTTCGCCATGCCTGTCTTTTCCAGCATCCAACTCAGCTGCGTTCCAAATGCCAGCTTTATTTTAAATCTCTTCTCATCAACAAGCCATTCGGCTTTGTTGACCTCTCGAACGAGTTGCCTGAATATGTAATCTGCCCAGTCAATTTCTTCTTCCTGGATTAGTGCTCCCAGCACCATAAATTTTGCCGACGATAGTTGATCATAACTGCCGGCCATCCCCATGATTATTTTGTTGGTTATGTCCAACGCAAAACGATAAACTCTCTTAATCTCATTCCTCTTGGCAGTGAGTTTCAGTTTTTCCGGCAAATTCTCCTCTTTAATCTTCTTCCAGATTTCGGCAGAAGACTGTTTGAGTGCTTCGTCGGCTACGCCGCAGTGCTTCATACCGAAAACAGTACGGATTGACTCTCGAGATATGTCGACCTGATTTCCTCCGACTGTGCTCCGAATTCCGTCTTGAATTATACAGGCTTCGCGATAGAACGCGATAACATCATCCTTGTACAGATGTTGAGGGTTGATGTCTAGGAATGGGTAGATCCCATTGAGCTTCATCGCGCGGATTAGGTTAAACACATCGTAATCCTCCAGATTAGCTTCCAATAAGCCTTCAAAATCGACGACCATCGAGAATATAATCTGGTCCTTGACCGCCTTCAGGTGGACGCCTTCGAAGTAGGATGCCATTTCTGCAAACAAACGATTTTAGTGTATTTGGTGTTCAAGGAATTTTTGCTCTGAAAAATCTAGGGTTTCTGGTAAGCGTAAAAGGTAAAGTAACGGGTTTTCTTTCCTTATAAAGAAGATGAAAACACATATGAATTAATTTATTATATATTTGAAACGGCGATACGCCTTTTGAGATTCTTTTGAATTTCAAATTTGAATCGGTGGTCCATTTTAAAATTTGACGGTTGGTTTTGATTGGCCACCGTGGAGGTCGATTTAATAAGCGATTGACGCGTGTATTAAAATTGCCACTTGTGAAACGAACATTAATATATTTATATGCCATTTGTTAACCAAAATTAATATAATAATATTATAAATATGGCAGATAATAATTAAATATTCAGAGGTTGGTTTAGAAAACTTAGCTGGTCTGATTTGTTGACTGTTGACCGCTCTGCATCAGGTGAGTTGACTTCTCGCCTGATATTCTGATCAGCTAGGTTACTTTGTCCGTCCTTCGTCTTCTTGCCTGCATCAGCTAGGATCTGATTCTTCAGCTGGGTCCGTCCTTCCTCTGAAATGCTTCAGCTTGCATCACTACTAGATTCCCAATCTAGTAATCCAAGATCTCTGCTCAGCTCCAAAAATCGTTCTTCTGGCAAGGGTTTGGTAAAGATGTCAGCTATTTGATAGTCTGTGCTGACTCTTTTAACTCTAACCCTTTTGTTAAGCACATGGTCTCTGATGAAGTGGTGCTTAACATCAATGTGCTTCGTCCTTGAGTGCAAAACCGGATTGTTGGTTATTGCAATAGCACTATTGTTGTCACACCAGATAGGAACTTCATTGGCAATAATATTATAATCCCTTAGCTGCTGTCTAATCCATAAAATCTGTGCACAACAGCTACCTGCAGCTAGGTATTCTGACTCTGTAGTGGAGATAGAGTTAGAAACTCCGCTCTTGCTAAACCAGATATCGGACCGTTCCTAGGAATTGACACGTTCCACTAGTGCTCTTCCTGTTGATTTTGCATCCTGCGAAATCTGCATCAGAGTATCCTGACAGCTCGAAATTATCATCCTTGGGATACCATAGTCCAACATTGATTGTAGACTTTAGGTATTTTATTATCCTCTTGGCTGCATCTAGGTGTGATTGCTTCGGCTTGGACTGGAATCGCGCACAAACTCCTACGGCATAGGATATGTCCGGCCCGCTTGCGTGAGGCATGAAGAGATCCAATGAGTCCTCTCGTAGTGGGTTGAGTCCACTGATATGCCCGCCTGCTCGCATCCAGATGAGTACTTGTGCTCATAGAAATTCTTGCTGGCTTGGCTGATTCCATTCCATATCTTTTGATCAGATCTTTGGTATACTTAGCTTGGTTGATGAAAATTCCTTTTTCCATCTGCTTAACTTGTAGTCCGAGAAAGAAGTTAAGCTTTCCCATCATACTCATCTCAAATTCTCCTTGCATGAGGTTGGAGAATTTCTCGCATAGCTCTTGATTGGTTGATCCGAATATGATGTCGTCCACATATATCTGGACTATTAATATGTGGCCTTCGTGCTCTACTCTGAATAGTGTTTTGTCCACTTTCCCTTTGCAAAAACCATTTTTCTCAAGAAACACAGACAATGTTTCATACCACGCTCTAGGTGCTTGCTTAAGTCCATGGAGAGCCTTTAACAGCTTATAGACTTTGTCTCCTTTGACAAAACCTGGGGGTTTCTCTACATAGACTTCTTCTTCTAGGATTCCATTTAGAAAAGCACTCTTTACATCCATCTGATATACTTCAAAATCCTTGAATGCAGCATATGCGAGGAATAGTCTTATGGCCTCCAATCTTCAACAGGTGCATAGGTTTCATCAAAATCTATTCCTTCACACTGTGCATAACCTTTTGCTACAAGTCTGGCCGTATTCCTAACAACAGTTCCGTCTTCATCACTCTTATTTTTGTACACCCATTTGGTGCCAATAACTTTCTTGTGATCAGGTCTGTCTGTTAGTTCCCAAACTTTGTTTCTTTCCATCTGCTCCAATTCCTCTTGCATGGCATTTATCCAAGAGTAATCTTCTAGGGCTGGTTCTGTAGTTTTAGGTTCTATTTGTGACATAAAGCATGAGACCATAGCCATTCCTGCTGGTAGGGTTGACTGTCTTGTCTTAACTCCATCAGTCAACTTTCCGATGATTTGCTGGATTGGGTGATCTTTGAGCCACTTGGGGATGTCGTCCTCTTATGGGTTTGTTCCCCTTGTTGGGAGTTTTGCCATGTCTCATAGGGAGTTTTGCCATGTCTCCCTACTATCATACTCATGTTCTGGGTGTGACAGGCTGTGTTGACAGCTTCAGCCCAGAACCTTTTGGGTAGGTCCGCTTCTGCAATCATGGACCTTGCTGCTTCCTTCAGGGTTCTGTTCCTTCTTTCAGCAACACCATTCTGTTGGGGAGTTCTGGCTGCAGAGAGCTCATGCTGGATCCCATTCTGATCGCTGTAATCAGTTATCGCCTTGTTGAGAAACTCTCCTCCTCTATCTGATCTGATCTTGATGATGGATAGGGATTTCTCATTCTGGATCCTTCTCAGCAGCTCAGGTAGCTTGGTCAAGGTTTCACTTTTGTTATATAGGAAGATAATCCAAGTGTACCTTGAATAATCATCTACTATAACAAGTGCATGCTTTCGGCTGCTCGTAGTCTCGCTTGATAGACCAAATAGATCCATGTGGAGTAGATCTAAGATCCTTGTTGTGAGAGTTGTAGCCGGATCGGCTTGAACGATGCTCGTCCGCTTCCTTTCTGACATGCATCACAAAGCGCTTCCTTCTTGAATGCTTCATTTGGAAGTCCTCTGACCAGATTCTGAGAACTAATCTTGTTGATGGCTTTGAAGTTCAGGTGACATAGTCTTTTGTGCCACAGTCATCCATTCTCAGCTACTGTCTTGGATAGAAAACAGAAGTTAGGTGTTCCTGTGTTCCAATCAATCATATAGACATCTCTCCTTCTGAAACTTTGTAGCTTTACTTCTCCAGATAAGATATCTATCACCATACATTTCCAGATGGTGAAGACTACTAGGTTCTTCTCGTCACAGAACTGGCTTAAGCTCAGGAGGTTGTACTTGAGCCCTTTGACATAATGAACTTTGGATATCACAATATTTCCTCGGTGCAGCTCTCCAAAGCCCTTTGTTTGTCCTCTAGTGCTATATCCAAAGGTTACATCGGGACCTCTCTCTTTGGTGTATTCGACAAAGATCTTCTTGTTCCGGCCATATGCCTCGAGCATCCAGAATCTACAAACCATTCTTCACCTCCAAAATTTGAGCTTGTGGAGATGTGGTTGTAGTCCTTCCACCTTTTCTGCAATCAGACAAGCAGAGATTTAGGTACCCAAATCTGTGTGGGTCCTTTGGGGTTAGCTGGTTTTCTGGAGAATTGATTTCTCCTTGGATTGTGAAAGTAGTTACTATTATTATAACCCTCATAAGGTGTGTAAGGTCGAGGTCTGAATCTCCTGTTGGGATTGTATACTAGATATTCCTCAAAATTTGATAGTGTGTGCCATTTCTAAATCTTGGCTGAGACCATTTATTGAATCTTTGAGGTCTCCACACTTGTTCATTTTGGAAATTGGGATAACCTTGAGGTTTCCATCTGCCCCTCCCATTTTGAAATCTGTTTTTAGGGAGTTGTTGGTAATAGTGGGCATGTTGTCTGGGCTGCTGCTTTTGCCTGGGCCATTGCCTAGTCGCCTGTCTAGGTGGCTGCCTTGTGTAGCCTGACTGCAACCTAGACATGTGACTTGGTTGTTGCCTGTTTTTAAATATCGGTTTATATGTAGGCTCAACAGTCGAGACAATTGTTTCTCCCTTGATAAACTTTCTTTTAGAACTAGAGGGAGTGTGAGGATCATATCCAAGGCCTGATTTGGAATATAGTGGCCTTTTATTGGTACACAATTCTTCCAGGGTTGAAGACGCCTTCAGGGAGGTTATTTCCTGCGCCTGAGTCTCATTTACCTGTGTCAGCTTAGTAAACTCAGCTTTGGCATGAGCAAGTGCAGCTGTTTTTTCTTTAAGTAAAATGGTTAGTCTGTTTATCTCAGCTGTATTAACATCAGCCTGGTTTTTAAAGTCAGCTGCAGTTATCTCAACCTTATTCAGATCTAGGCTGAGTTTTTCGAAATCATTTTTCAGCTGCCTATTCTCATCTTGCAGCTGAGTCTTCTCTGCGGATACAGTTTGGTGTGCAGATTTGAGTGTTTCAAAATCTTTAAATAACTGATTTACCGATTCGTGCAGATCCATATCTTGTGACATGGATGAACTGTTATTTGAACCGGTGGGTTTAGAAGTTACCTCTTCATCAGCTAGGTTTGCCATCAGGCAGTCATACTCTTCATCTTCATCAGAAAAGAATCTGCTGCTTGATTCGACATGCTCCTGGTCTTCTCCGATGAGGGCCTTTCTTCTATCTTCTTTTCTGCCCACCTCCTTCTTGCTTTTGACCTTCTTGAGATAAGGACAGTCCATTTGGATGTGTCCGGTCTTGTGACAATTGTAGTACTCTACTTTCCAGCTTCCAGCTTTCTGGTTCCATCTTGGATTCTCCTTATAATTTTTCTTGTATTTGGAGTAGTTCTTTCTAAAGTTGCTGAACATTTGCATTATAAACGCCATTTCTTCCTCAAAATCTAATGGATTTGGAGGCTTCACATCAGATAGACTCTTGGCAGGGGACTCGGCTGCAAATGCTATTCCCTTCTCTGTAGGCTCAGTTGAGGATGAACTTGGAAGCTCGAACTCATAAGCCTTCAGATCAGAGAACAACTCTTGGATTTTTATCTTATTCAGGTCCTTGGACTCTCTCATGGCCACGACCTTCATGCTCCATTCAGGGTTGAGAGATCTGAGAACCTTCAGTGCCATTTCCCTGTTGCCATAGGTTTTGCCGAGGGAGTTGATCTCATTAATAATCTCAGTGAACCTTGTGTCCACTTGATCTATGGATTCGCCGTTCTTCATTTTGAAATTTTCAAACTTTTGAATGGCGATTGACAATTTATTTTCTTTGATTAGCTCCGTTCCTTCACACATTAAAGCTAATGTGTCCCAGATTTCCTTGGCATTCTTGCAGTTCTTGATCTTGACCATGGTGGATTTGTCAAGAGTCTGATATAATACATCTCTGACCCGGTTATCAAGATTGGCCAGATTTCTTTCTTTGGGAGTCAGCTTTGTCATCTTCTTAGGAATCTTCTCTGGCTTCCCTGCTGTGATCTCCTCTGCTGTGTTGTCCTTCTCGAAGATGAATGGACCATCCTCTATGATGCACCACATGTTGTCATGAATCGAAGATAAGTGTGCCTGCATCCTTATCTTCCACAGATCATACTCGTCAACTGAAAACATAGGGAGTCTAGAATGCATGTGTTCCATTATAAAATGAGAGTAAAGATATATCTTTGATATAGATCTGGTTCGTGAAATAAATGAACCAACCGCTCCGATACCACTTGTAGGTCACAAGTCGTCCAGGTACAAGTCTAGAGGGGGGGTGAATAGACTTGTAGAAACTCTCTAACTCTTTTTCACGAAGAGTGAGTTTCTTCAGCTGATAGGTAAACAAATGACTTGGAGTCATTTGTTCTTTAATATATGCGGAAGTCAGCTGATGACGATTAGAAAGAAACTAATGAAACAGTTAACAATGAATGCAGCAGTTAAAGTATGATGCAATAAAACAGTAAAGAACGCAGGCGATTATAGTGGTCTCAGAGGTGGGGTAATCCTCTACTAATCCACTTTTCTCCAAACCAGTTGGAGATGAATTCACTATAATTCTCAACCGGATAAATATTACAAGATTCAAACAAAACTACAACAGCCTTCCAACCAAAGGGAAAGCCGTGCCATTGTACCACACTTGACTGCCTTGCACCTCTTGATCCTCGATCCTCGGATGCCTTTACAGTCTCTAACTTCAACCAGTGAAGTACCCCGAACTCAGGATTATAGACAAGAGTTTTTGTCTTCTCCAACTAAGAGCTTCTTTAAGTATGAATTTTTAGAACCGCTCTTTTCACGATGCTATAGATTGCTTTTTGATTGCTTGAATGCTTTGATCGCTTGAAAGTATGTTCGCACCGGTGATTGCTCAGTTTCAAATCTTCGGATATATATAGGTCACGATCTCTGAGCTTTTTCCTTGTAGCCGTTGCAAATCTTTTGAACAAATTCGTCCGTTGGAGGGAGACTTCTTTGTTTAATCTTTCTGAACGTTGCAAGGCTCGATTCCCATTATTTTAATCTTCTTCCGACCGTTGTGAAGACTCTGCATGTGATGCGTCGAATCTTTTGATTATAAAACGATTAAAGTCTTCAAGGTGGGTCTGGATAGCTTTTTTAATTCATATCTCTTGCGGGAATCATTCCAATTTGTCTCTTCACGTTGCATGTGACTTTCCGTAATACTTGACTTTTCAACGCATGCTGACGTGGACTTGGAGTACTTGGCTGACTTCGACTAGGCTGATGAGCAGCTAACATCTCTGCAGTCTGGACCTCTCTGATGTTCACTGTTTGTGACTTATCTGATCAGGTGACTTGTCTGAGGTACCTTGGCTGCAGTGTGGTCAAACTTCTCTGATTAATTGTGTTGACCAGAACTACTCTGAATCGACTCGACTGATCCTCTCTAATGGACTTAGCTGTACTCAGTACTTAGCCGATTTTAGCCTAACTAATTTTTGGCCTACAGAAGATACTCATTTGGTTTTTCTTTACATTTTGCCAAGTTTTATACTTAACATATTTGGCCTATGGAAGATACTCATTTGGTTCTTCCTTACATTTTTGCCAAGTAATAAACATTTGATTTTATATTACTGACATCATCAAAATCTAACAAGTATTCCTAACATATTTTCGATGTTTCGGTACTTCTTCATCTTATAAACCATTGAACCTTTTAGTGTTTGAACTCCTAGCATATTCATGAAGCTTCAAAACCGATTATGACCAGTTTATGGAGATTATCAAGTTCTTATATTTTTAGATAATGGAATTATACGTTTTGGACATAGAATGGATGGAACTTAGGATACTTTCTTGAAGATCAAGATGAATTATGGTGTTGTGATGATTATACGTATCCTTGTATCTCGAAGTCATTTAATCCGTAAAGATCTTTCACAAACCGTACGAGCATGATATGCATGGAGATGACATGTATTAACACTGAAGATTTCATGAGTTTCTTCACCATTAGATCAAGTTTTCTGCCCAATAGCAAACTGCCATGCACGGTTAGCGCACGCTAAGATATGTATATTAACGTGCGCTATCGAGAATGAGTAACGTACGCTACGTTTTGTAAGTAACGTACGTTATGTCATCAGACTAATCAGTCGGCTGATCAGAGAGGACTGTCAGTATATAGTTAGCGTATGCTAGACTTCATCGTTTACGTACGCTAACGAGCCGGCTTAGCACACGTTACGCAGAATACGTAGCGTACGCTAAGTAGTTCAGGCAGAATTCATTTTAAGAGCTTTCGGCCGTAGACCGGATCGTTAGACATTCGTACGACTTGAGATGAATTCTATATTATTTCTTTTGTTAAGGTTCGAGCTTGCTAACGTTGATCGAAGGAGGTGGCCTTCGAGTGTGTTGAGATCATCGGAGTGATTAGTTCTTGCCATCTTTGAGGCAAGTATCGTAATTTGTTAATATTGGTATTTTGAGCATACATGTCGTTTATTCATGTTGTTGAACATGGGATTTATTTCGTTGAATTGTTATGATATTCGCTATCTAGTGTTTGTATGTTCATGTTGATGGACATAGCGATTTCGCATATATGTATGCATGAGTTGTGTTTGTATATGTTGTACGATCTATGCTTAGGGCGCTGGATCGGATGTCCATCTTGTGTTGGTCCGACGGGATCATCTTGGGATCTAGGCTGAGGGCGCTGGATCATTGTACGGGTTTTTGATCCTCGTGTTGGTCTGACGGGATCATCTTGGGATCTATGCTAAGGGCGTTGGATCATTGGAATACCCATACTGTGTTAATGGAATCTTGTGGATTCGCATTGTTGGATTCCGATAGCGGAAGTCCGTGTGGTGTATCTTGTTATGTATTGTTGATGCATATTCGATTTGTTTAATATGATACTTGTACTAGCATCGTTTTGCTAACCCCTTCGGGGGTGGACATTTGTTTTGATGTTCAGGTAGCTGAGGAGCGGGGAAACAGCCACAGTACCAACGTGACGACGAAGGGGCTCAGTGATGTTTGTTGTTTTTATGATTTGTCTTCCTGATTCATTTTCAGTATTCGAGTACGCGTGTCTTATTAATATCATTTCGATATGGTTGTATTAATTAACTCAATGGATCATTTGGAACTGGTTTTATAATTTGAAATTCTGTGGTCTTGTTGGATTATATTTACATTTCTTTCAATTAGCCTTGTAAATCCTTACTTAAAGAGTTTACGGTGCTGTAATTATTCTGAATATCTCGGGGTGTTACACTTTCGGCACAGATGTGGACAGGCGAGTCAACGTAGAGATTACGTAGGTTATGGATAGCCCATTACGTACGTTAAATGAGTATCATACTATAGCAAGTCAACTCGGAGTTACGTACGTTATGGCATGGGCCTTACGTACGTAAGCCATCGAACGAATTGAGAGCGTAGCTTCTGGACTGTCGTTACGTACGCTATCGAGGTCGGATAACGTAATGATTGTTACGTACACTAGGGATTTCATGTAGCGTACGTAAGGTATGAGTTTATATAAATATGTGAAGCACGTCACTTTGGCATTTTGGAGATGTTCACTTTGTTTATCGCCCTTCAACCCTCCAAGATGGATTTTTGGCTCTTCTAACTTGATTGTGAGATTTATGGCATGGATTAGATCTTGAGATATGAAGATATTATTGACTCTTGAGGTGTTTGATTGTGTTATTCATCTTCTTGAGGTATGTTGGTTAATCCTCTCTTTATTTTTGGGTTTTGATGTTGTTGAGGATTAATCCGTGTGATGATAGTTTATAGAAGTGTTGCGATGATTCTTGAAGTTTCATGGAGATTGAGTTGAGGAATATGATGATATGATATGATATATATATATATATATATGTGGGGGGGATTATGTTGTTGTTATGAACATGATTATGGAATCATGTTGTTCTTGGTTTTGATTATAAACATGGATTTGATGGTTAGAACCAATATTGCGTTGATTGTAGTGGCCGTTTTCGTATGTTCTCGATGAATAATGAATCGTGAATTGAGGTTGAATTCGGAGAGGTTGTGGTTAACATTAGATTACAATTTATTCATGGTATTGAACTATTTGGATAATTCGGATTGTCAATTATGTCGGAAGTATTATTTTACTGTGAACTTACAATAATGAATAAGGAGGAATCTTGTTAATTCATATAGGAGGTTGAATTCGGAATAGAGTATGTTATGTAATCCTTGTTATCAGGATAAGTTAATTGTTGATATGATTACTGGATTGTAGAATCGTATTGTGGTTATGGATTCGTGATTGATTGATTTTGGTTGTTCGGATTTGTGTTTAATCGAGATATTGTGGAACCGTTGAGTTTGTTGATTGGTTATATTGATTTTTGATTATTATCGAACTTCTTGTTATCAATTATTACAATAGGTTGTGAGGATTGATCATTGATTAGAATAATGTGTTGCGGTCGAGTTCGAGGGTGTTCGTGAATTGCTTTGGCCAGGGCCGACGAGCTCATAGACGAAGGCAAGGAAATTGGTAACGGCTTCACTATCGTCGTATCGATATCGAGGCAAGTTATTACTTGCTCAGTTTATAATATTTAATGAATGGTTCAGTTTCATTCGTTTATAATTTGTATACCAATGATTATAATTGTGAATCCTGGAGATTCGGGATTGTACGTTGTTTTCTGATTTTGGGAATTAAATCATAATGTATATGATTTACATTTGTTATTGGTATACTTGGGTATCGAGGATACATTATGGTTAAAACGAGTGGTATTTTGGATCGTCGAACATTGAGAATAATCGTCGGTGATGGTTTTTGACATCGAGATTACTATCGAAGGACTCGGGGCAAATACCCTAATCATTTGTGTCATTTAGTGTCAATCATGTTGTGATACATTCATGTATTGTTGTTGTCAGGCATGTCGGTTATGTTGTTATGTGTCGTGCATATGTGTTGTGATTGTTTTGTCCACCATGTGTTGGTCCAACGGGATCATCATGAAAATCTATAGCTGCGTGCGCTGGATCGTTGTACGGGCACTTCCCCCATGTGTTGGTCCAATGGGATCATCATGGGGATCTATGATGTGTGCGCTGGATCGTTGGATTACCATATGTTGTTGTTGTGCATATGTATATTGTGGGTTATCCACCACGTGTTGATGTAATAGGATCATCGTGGGAATCTATGCTATGTGCGCTGGATCGTTGGATTACCATAAGTATACGATGTTGTTATTGTTGTGAGCATATTGATGTCGTCATGTGAGTACGCATTTCTAAATCTTTTGTAGGACCATGCCCGTATGCTGTTTTGATCTGATCTCCGATTAGACTGATAGGGATTATCGTGGCATTGCGTATCTTGAGGTATGTTCTGTATTTCCTTCTTGGTTCAGGTGTTTGGATGGACAGTCGATTATGTTGTTGAGATTTGAAGATATTATCCGATGGATTGGGTTGGACAGAGTTGGTATATTTCCTATTAGTGAGTTATGATGATGTTTTGACAATCTTGGGTATTGTTTGGGATACAGTACAATCGTGTACAATTCAGTGTGTTGTTGAGAATACAAGATGTGAAATATGTTAAGTGTTATTTTGATGAGGATTATCGCAAATTGGTGAGATTATGACGGTGAGATTACATTGGTCGTATTTTTACTTTGTAATTTCATTGGTATGTAATGATTGATGTGATGTGACCGTTATTATTGTTGAGTATTATGGCTGACCCCGTCGTGAGATTTATTTTTAAGTTCTTGGGATATCGAGCTTGTAGCGGTCGTGAAGAGATGAGCTTCCCGGAGGATACTGGCTATGACGTGTGTTTGTAAATCGAGTACTCTGTCTAGTTGCTATTTTCCACTGCAAAAGTATTTTTAATCATTTGTTATATCGCTACGAGTGTGTTTTATAATGGCTTTCTAGCATTTTATGAACTTGGGTTTATTCTGGAAAATCATTTTCGAAACTATTTTGTCGTTACGTGCAAGCGGTGGCTTAGCATATACTTTTGAAACTGTTGAGTTTTGGCGTTTTGGCCTTGTACTTTCAAATGAGATTTTACGACGGTATTGATAAATGGATTTCGTAATGTCTTTGAATATTTTAAAAGATATTACCATCATCGCCGCTTAGCCGTATTTGAAATGTTCATAAAAATGTCTTTTAGCCTTGTGGGTTCCGTTTTGGGGCCCACGGCACTGTAATATTCCCGTATGGCTCTGAGGGTGTTACAGGGAGATACTAGGTTGTGGATGTTTTCATGTTATATGACAAACAAACTGACAAACCACAATTATAAATGGATTAATATGCAAAGTGTAACATCTAATCGCGTAAATATTCCACTTACAAACACTAGACATGCTAATTAATTAATTAATTAATTATTAAGATTAATATGATCGTAAGATATTTACCTTTGAAGCGAAGTGATTGTTCTTGATCTCTTCCTTGAAATCTTCTAGATGATATCCCCGCCTTAGTCCGGATGTTGTGTGGACAACGAGTTACCGGATCTTGTTTCACTTGATTTTTACTTTTATTTTCTGGTAAGTTTTGATCATTCCTAGAAAATTGATGTGTTATCTAAATTGTAGAACCAAAGACACGAGTCTAGATCTACAATTAAGTACAAGAAGAAGAAATCAAACATCGAGGTGTGAAGAATAGTAAATCGATCGAACCCCCTATTTATGTCATATTTATAGGCTTTGGGCTACTCTAGGGATCTTAAAGAGGATTAAGTTTAGGACTCATAGTATAACTCAATCTTCCATATTAAGCTCTTCCTAATATGGTTGAGTTTACTCATAGCAATTCAATCCGGTAAAGAATAAATATTACACTTCAAATTCAAATCCCAATTTATGACCGGGATCCTTATTTAAGTATATTATTTCCCATGTTAAGCTATCGAATGTCCATTAATTAATTTAAGCTAGTGACAGCTTTAATTAATTAATACGTATCCAAGAGTAGTGCCACTCGAACCTTGTTATTATATCAATATTAAATCCACCTTCATGGTTTTATATAATAATCATTCTCGAGCTTCTCAAGAGGACATCATCAACCCACATGAGTGAGGACACAATTTCTAGTTATAATAGTAATTATCATATAATATTATTGCCCAAAATATGAAGCATATTGAGTCAATCACTGTGACTCCCATCCATGGTAAATAAAAGTAATAATTAATATAAATACATAATTAAATATTATATACTAGAATTAAGAAATAATATTTATTCAATATTTACGTTCTTCTTACAGTCTGGACAGAAGAATCTATCCCACTACAATCCAGTTCAATGTATGCAAATGTGCTAATGTATGCTAATAGTCAAGACCGACTAATCTGAAGCATATACTATAACCTTTCACATAGCAGCAGCAGCAGCAGCAGCAGCGGCGGCAGCAGCAGCAGCAACAACAACAACAACAACAACAACAACAACAACATTAACATTACCCCAATGCCTCAATGGCTCCCGCAAAAAGCGGGGTAAGGGGGGATCAGATGTACGCAGCCTTACCCCTGTCTTAACACAGAGAGGTTGTTTCCGAATGATCCAAAATGAAAATTGCATCGAGAATTGCATGGAATGACTAATACTTCATGAGAAAAAGAAGTGCAACCAGTTTAGTGAGTCATTTTGTTTATTCCATTATAATCAAGAACCAAAGAATAAGGAGTCTTTGGCTCCATTGGAAACAATGGAAATATAATTTGTCTAATAACTATACATAAATTATAGATTATTATATTATTTTATAAAGCATCGATAATGTGATCCTGTGTCTGACACCAACATACCATATTATCTACACTATAAAATATATAGACAATAATTTGTGTAACCATAACGTGAATTAATATGCAAAACATGTCACAAAATGTAAGTAATATTCTCATATATAGTTATAGGGAAATAAGGTAATACAAGCATAGAGTATGCTTTGCAGTATACAACCATAATATGTTATTCTTGTACGACTTGGGGGACACAGAAAAAACTTCTATTTGGAAGACATGCTCAGCACTGCGATACAGGGGGTATATAGTTCTTCCAGTTGCTTTTGGTGGCATTTCTTTATTGATCCTAACTAGAGGTCGAACTGCACACTCGATATTTGGTGTTCCGTTGTTGGTTGAGGCGATAACAACTTGCAGCAAGGTCAAGCCTGAAACTGACTTGGTCGAATAAAGCCTTTGGATATAAAGTTTGGAAAGGGTTTAGTCATTTAGCTGCTCATTTTCAAGTTCGT
Source organism: Orobanche coerulescens (assembly GCA_033398695.1). Lineage (NCBI taxonomy): Eukaryota > Viridiplantae > Streptophyta > Magnoliopsida > Lamiales > Orobanchaceae > Orobanche > Orobanche coerulescens. The sequence goes on along the minus strand of CM065815.1, from coordinate 141,284,856 downwards.
GTGGCTGATCGACCCCAAATTAAAATCACCACTGTTAAATGGATTGCACCAGAGGTAGGATGGCTTAAACTTAATTGTGATGGTTCAGTGTTTGGTCATTTGGCTGGTGGGGGTGGTTTAATTCGGGATTCAAGGGGAAGTCTTGTGTGTGCATATTATCTGCCATTACAGGTTAATGATAGCTTCTCGGCCGAAGTTCAAGCTTTAGAATATGGCACTATCATGTTAGAAGAGATTGGTGGGCAGCAATGGTGGATTGAATTGGATGCTCAGGTGGTGGTCGATGTCCTAAACCAAGGGTTGGGAGGTAATTGGCAGTGCCAAAATGCATTGGGCCGTATTCGGGCTCGTTTCAGGAACCGCCAGATCAGGATTTCACACATCTTACGCGAGGGGAACAAACCTGCAGATTATTTAGCTAATTTGGGCCGGCTGGCCCACCGCAGTACACGCATGAACAGCTCCGAAATCCCTCAACAGTTAAAGGGCCTTATTCATTTGGACAAATTGGGCTTTCCAAACTTCCGCCGCGTTGGAATAGGCTAAGGGATGATATGTGGGCCTAAGATGGGACATTTGATTTTATTCTATTTTGAATCTATAATTTGGAAGTAATTCGATCTGTATGTAGTCATTAATAGGGTCAAGGTGTATTTCGGTAGACCATGATAGTTAATATCAGTAGGTTCTATGTCTTGTATTTGAGTCGGAACTCTGTAATTTGTTCTCATTTTATAATATTCCCCCGGATGAGGGTTTGATTTAAAAAAAAAAACTGACTTGGTCGAACTCCTAAAGAAGATAATGTTCATAATTTGAGATGAAGCACCAATAACTCATATATTCTACTTTAAACACTAGATTTAGGCTTGAAGGATATTATGCGACCGGACAAAAAGCCATCTGGTAATCCACTAGGAGGGTTGGTGGTCGTGTTAGGTGGTGATAGATAGATATTTCTTGTTCACAAAGGAAGCAGACATAATATTATACATGCTGCCATGAGTTGAACCAAGATTTCTGATACATGTGAGGTCCTTAGGTCGACGAGAAACATGCGCTTTAAGGTCTTCTTGTGTACTCCTAATATCGCTACATTTTATTATGACTGTTTTCAAATATCTTGAAATTATTCAATATGTTATCAACCTTACGCATTTATTTTAATGCAGGTTGGCTTGTCTATGTCTAATGTTACAGAGGGTAGGGTATTCAACAAGTGGTTATTGAATATTGGGGATGGCATTGTTGGTGTCAACAATGACGAAGAAGTAGATGGTTGAATTACCCGATGGTATTCTAATATGTGATACGACCGATCCACTTGCAACCATCACTGAGAACATTTATACATTCATATTCCAGAATGTGAATGGTCCGCTTTTTTTCAAAATAGGGTTGTATTTGCTCCAAACAATAAGATAGTTGAGAAGTCAATGACTACATAATGTTCATATTGCCTGACGGTATGGTGGAGTACATGAGTTCGGACAACATCAACAAAGAGGTTGGAGACGTGAATGCTCATGAAGATATATTTTCTACTGAGTTTCTTAATATTGTTAGGTGCTCCGAGTTTCCAAACCACATGATCAAGTTGAAAGTTGGATGTTCAGTGTTGTTTCTTAGGAATATAGACTAGTCGGATGAGTTGTGCAGTGGTAGTCACAAAGCTTTATAAGAACGTCACTGAGGCTGCAATGGTCTCCGATAAAAATACAGGTAAGAAAGTGCTTATTCCTCGAATGACATTGAGCTCTACATATTTCACCAAATTCCCTATCAAGGTCCAACGTAGGCAGTTCCCCATGTTCGTTTGATTTGCAATGACTATAAATAATAGTCAGGGGCGATATCTTTAGCACGTTCCACTTTATCTTCTCAAACATGTATTCGGTCATGGTTAGTTGTATGTGGCAGTCTCTAAAGTAACTAGCAAGAACAGTCTGAAAGTTCAAATTTCTGACAATGAGGGCCAAACTTAAAATCCAACGACTAATGTAGTTTACAAAGAGATTTTCGATAACCTAAGGGGAAAAAATTGAGTTAATTTTTTGATTTTTGACTCTTAATATAAAGGAAATCTATATTCCCATCGGAAATTGGTTAAGTTTTCTATGTTTGACATTTAGTTTTCCAAACATAAATTTATTTTTGTTGGCCACTAAGTATACAGAATACAGCTTGGAAAGTGTTTAAGCAACAAGCTGTATGTTTTACAAATAGGAGTGCGTAGCGGAAGTCTTGAAACAGTAAGTTGCTGTAAGTACAGCAACTAGGTTTTCTCCTATTTGCTTGGTGCGTACAGGGTATGCAGTGTATACCTGTAATATAATCACAGTTAATGAAAACAGTAAATAGCAGAAGGTAAAAGACACGGTTTTAAAGTGGTTCGAGGTAAACCCCTCTCCGTCCACTGGTCCTCCACACAAGAGTTAAAATGTTTATTATAAACACTACATACACAACTACGTGTCTATAATCAAACCTATTAATGTATCGTTCACACAGATTGATACAAAGATCGTAGCTTTCAACCGTTCACACAGATTAGTCAAAGTCAACACTTGAATGACTTCATACACAGTTCCGAAGCTTCATCTCTACAATGCAGATCCATCACACACAGTTCAGTAAAATCAAGGCTTTCTCAGTCCATACATGACTGATTATTTTCTTCAATGTAAGAACGTTGGTTGAACAACAGCTTGACTTTCTTGAGCTTTGAGCTGATGATGTGTTTTTCAAAGATGAGCACTTGCATATTTCTTCTCTCAGGATTGGCAGTATGCTTGAAGAGATATGATTGCTCTTGATATACTGTTCTTTAGAGGATCTCGTGGAATCTCAATATATCTTAGTTTACTCAGTTTGAATGTTCTTCACAGTATGTATGATTGTGTGTTCGTCTATATATGTCTGTGTGTATCTGAACTTCAAACTTCGGGGTATATATATCTTTCGGAAAAGATCCGTTGCGAAAGATCCGTTGAGCAAAAGTCCGTTCCAACTGGATGGTTGACTTGTATAGACCAAGATCCGGATTTTTTGCTGTTTGAAGATCTCTGTCGGATTTAGTATTTAAATACTTTATCTTTTCAGTATTGAAATACTTCTTTTCAAATGGGGCTTGACTTTAGCGAATAAAGCAGATTCCGTCCTAACGGTCTTCAGTCCTGTTTGGATAAGTATTGAAGATCTCAATACTTACAGCTTTGCTTGCTGTATTCAACATAATACTGTAGGCTATATTGAAGCTGCTGCTGTATGGAATGTTGTTGTATGAAAGGACAGCTTCCATACTTATAGCTATATGACTCTATTGTTGTATGATGGCAGCGCGAAGGCTTGCTGTATGTTGGAAGTTTATCAAAATATCAGATAGGGTTAATTATCCCAACAATTTCCCCCTTTTTGATAATTTCCATATCTATTTTGAAGCAACTTTGATATTTGCCAAATCTTCTTGATGATGCCAAAACCTTGATGTCGAAACCTTTTTGAAACATCTTACAGGAGGGCAGTCTTCTTGGTTTTCTATCAAATGTTCTGGCCTTCAGCAATTAGTCTAATACTATGAATTACTTGTAGACGAGTTCAAATCTGACAGGAAAGAGTATTACAGCTTAAACTTATGATTGGCGCACAAGCATAATCTTACAGTGTAATCTAGTTGAATTATAACTTAACCTATGAAATGTTCGCAGACAAGTTCTTTAGAGCTTGTATACTAAACAAGTTTCATACTTTTATAAAGCAAAGTTGATTGAAATCGTAATTAGACGGTAAACAAATACGTAGATCACGAATTGTAATCTTTCAAGACAAAAATATATTTTATTGATAATGAGCAAGGATTACAATATTTAAAGAAAAGATATAGAATAGGATCCTACAGGCTAACTCCTGTAGCTAGCATGTCTCCATGGCCTTCTGTCAGGATCATTCTCGGTTCCCTTCTGTTGCTACCCAAAATATTATCCGGAGATAGATATTGCTGGAATGGATGGATAGAAAACAAATGCAAGAGCACTTCCGTGAGAAAGATAAATAACACAAGATTTGCCGGGGTTGTTAGTCCCGGGCTTGAATGCTCTCGCGAGATATTATTAATAATAATATTCGGGGATACAAGTAGTAATGTAAGAATACAATTACAATGAGTGTAAAGATTCTTGTTATCTTAGCTTGTGAGCGTGTAGATTGCCGGAAGAACCAGATTTGATGCTTTGTGAGTTCTTGTAACAAAGGAGATGAACAGTCGCGGCGGTGAGAGATCGACAGTCTCTCACGGCGGGTATTTAGCTGGACGCTTGGGCTCCTGGGCTTATGAATCTCATGGAATCTGTCTAGAGGAGACTTGCTGCCTTTGCCGATCGTCTTCTGGACGAGAGATTCGGAGAGAGAAGTCCTGAGATGGATTCCGGTGAGAAAGCAGAGAGCTTGATGGTATGTGTGTTCTGCTGAGTAAATGAGTTTTGAACCAATTCGGAACCGTAGGTCAAATGAATTGGGAACCTTTTTCCAGTAGGAGGAGGCTCTCTATTTATAGGACTTTTGATATGCCGGGCGATCGCCTTTACTGCATTATAATAATATGGCGATCGTCTTTTAGCACATGGTCTTGTTCCCTTAAAGTCATGGCCGCTGGCCACCAGACGGTCCAATGGGAGCTCGCACGCGTCCCCGAGGTGTCACGGGCGGTCCCACTGACAACTTTCGGCGCGCCTGCCGGTAGGTGAGGTAGGTGACAGGCTGTGGTCAAAGGTCTTGTCTGTCAGCAAAAGATCTTGTCTGTCAGCGAAGATCTTGTCTGTCAGCGCCTTTTGTGGATCTGCACGTGGGTGCTGTTCTAAGATCCAGTCCTCGATGACTTTGATGGGTGATCATCTCTGCTCGGGGCGTAGGTCGACCGTCCTTAGCCGGACACTAGAGTCGATCGCCAGATGCCAAATGGCGATCGCCTTGGGAGTCGATCGCTAGGTACCTGATGGTGGTCTGATAACTTCGATTAGGCGAGCTAGCCAAAGTTTGACTGGAGTTGACTTGGTCGCTCGGCCTTATAGTCGATCGCCTGTCGGGATGAATAAATCTTGACACAACAATTGCCCCCCAGCTCGTTCCTATGTTGGAAACGTGGGGTGGGGTGGTTTTCTTGGCGATCGCTGAACTTTTGACGAGCGACTCTGTGTTTAACTGAACTGGCGATCGTCTTTGAGCTGATATATTCTGAGTTTGGACGACCTGGTTGGCCGCTAAACTGCGCGGGAAATGGCAATGGGCGTGGAAAAGTCTCCGCGCACGTGTCGGGCTTCTATTGGAGGATATCAACGGTCATTAATGACTCCTCGGCTGACGCGTCCTTGAAAAGACGCGTACGCGGGTCTCGAGGGAGTCAATAAATGCGTCGTTTGAGATCCGACCCCTGAGATTTTCCCTTATTGCAAACGAGTCGCTGCCTTCTCCTATAAAAGGGCGCAGTGATGCAGTCTTCGTCCTCACGCGCACCTACTGGAGAAAGAAGGACTTGCTGAAGATTTTTATGAAGATCTTAGTGTCGATCGTCGTTCGATTCCACCTTCGGGTAAGAAAAAATCCTTTTCTCCTTTTCTGTCTTCGAGAATGGCCGGCATGTCATCATCACATGGAGTGGGTACCAGTTCCGCCGCCGGGACATCGACTGTCCGGGGAGGACTTTCTTCCGACTTCCACCTGGAGACGGCCGCTGAGGCTATTCGGGCCGGAATCGACCCTGCTGAAATCGAGGCTTTATTTAATGAAGCCGATGTTGCTAAGGAGGCGGCTGCTGAAGAAAGACGATCGCAGATAGAGAGAGATCTGGCGATTAGGGCCTACTGGGAGCAAAGATAGTGCTTTCGGCCGTGCCAATAAGGCTTTTGCCGAGATAATGGAGAAGTTGGCCGGTCCGACTCCGAGATTCGATTTCCGGGATACTCGGCCGCCTACCCTTATCGCCTTCCCAAACGGTCGCAGATCGGGTTGCGCAATGATCTTTGTGGTCGCTTGGCACAATTGAGTTCGACGACCAGGAAAGATCTGGCCGTCTGGAGGACGAGGTTCCATGTTCCTTCAGATGTGGACATGTTCGCGCCGGCGGAGAATGAGCGAGCCGATCAGCCTCCGATGGGTATGGTCGCCGTGAATGAGGCGATTATGAAGGCCGGACTGCGCTTCCCTCTATCTTTTGCTGTCTCCCACCTGCTGGCCGCTTGGAACGTGGCGCCACTTCAGCTGACGCCGAACTCCTGGCTCCAAATTATCTGCACTCTCACTCTTTTCGGCGGTCACCGCCTGTACCGCCTCCCATCGCCGTTGGAGATGAACCATCTGTTCAAGCTGACGGCTCAGAAAGGGTCGGTCGGCGGTTACCATATTCAGGGTCGATCTGGTCGGGTAATCCATGGAGTCCCGAATAAGATGCGGGGCGATCAGACGAAGTGGTTCTGGGTCGCCGGCAAGTGGAGGGCTTCTGCGAGCGACAATCCTTCGGGCGAGCTGGAGATCCCTACTGAGTTTCGGGAGAGGAATCCCGGTAAGGGTTTAGACTCTCCCTTCGTTCGGATGCGTTTTGGACTGATCTAATTTGATTTCGGTTTTGCAAGTTTTCACATTCCGGCGGTCGAGGAGCTGCCTTTTGACTTCCTGGTTGTCTGGGAGCGGATAAGGAGCTTGTCGGACGACGACCTTGATGCCAACCGGATCAATAAGGAGAGTCGTTGGTTGTCGGCTCGGCTATTCCGCTTCCCGAGACATCTCTCGGTACCAGGTATGAGTTTCTGCGACCTTCACTTTTTAGGCGATCGCCTTACTTGAGGAAAGTATCTGACTGTTGGTCGATCGTATTAACTGTAGAGGTTTGCTTTCCCCGCTTTTTGGAGCCCCCGCCGGAGATCGGCATGTCGAATCCTGGAGTTCTAGGCCGTCTCCGCCACAAGAGGTCGTCTCGGGCCCCACCTGTTGCGTTGCCAATTGTTCCGGAGGCGGAACCTCGTGTGGAGCCGATCGTGGCTGAGGAGGGAGTTCCGGAGGAGATCCTTCGAGCTAATCGCAAGAGGCCGAGGCCGGAAGAAACTCCGGTTCCTGCCCCTACCAATGAGGTGCCGATTGCCGCGCCTCCGATCACCGTTGTCGCTCCGGAGAATGAGCCGCCCTCTGCGGCTTTCATGTGGGAGATGGCGATCGCTGACGCTGAGACTCCTCGAGGGAAACCGTATTTCGGTCGGGACCCCGAGAGGGCTGAGAGGTAGATTGCATTTTTGTGTTGAAACTTGCAATTGCGTAGGAGTTGTGTTAACTTTGTTGTATTGATGTAGGATCCGTCGCACAGATCCATCCTGCCCACCGATGGTGCTGGATTTCTTAGCCAGCCGATCTCCTCGCCAGTCCTGCGACATTCCTCCATACGTCAGCAAGGCCGTCGCTCGCCAAGGCCTGGACGACCAATCTGGATGCGATCGCTCGTCAGCGATCGGGGAGTTCGATGGAGGTTGTTCTCGCCCTTTCTCTCCAGACGGCGACCATGGCTGTCCAGGCTGCTCAGGAGTTTGAGGGGCGGCCCTCCACTATTCGCCTGCAGGCGGATCTCGAGGCGGCTCGGAGAGAGAATGCCGAGTTTGCCGATAAGATCGTGGCGATGGAGAAGGACTCTCTGGAGGCGGCCAAGCGGGCGAGCCACGAGCTTGAGCTGGCGAAGAAGGAAACCGAGTTGTCTCGTTAGGCGGTTGACCGATTTCGGGACCAGATGCTGAATGCCGTCCGGGCGCAGAAGGTTGCTGAAGAGGAGGCCGATCGCCAGAAAGTGACGATCGCTCGGTTAACCAGCGAGCTGGCGGAGTCGAAGGAGAAGGTTGCTGCGAGGGAGGCCGAGCTTCAGGGGTCGCAACAGGCGATGGCGGAGCTGAAAGGAGAGGTAGAGGCGACCAAGGCTGATCCCTTTCAAAACTTGGAGTTTGTCAGCGAGTTCGCCTATTATTTGGCGTTCGCCGACTCGATCCGAGCAGCTAAGAAGGGAGGTTTGGAGGTCGGGATTCTTGCTAAGAACTTCAAGGCGTATGCGTTGGAGCATCCTCTCCATTCAGCTTTCTCCTTACTGATCTTGGATCTTGCGGACATCGGCGTGGATTTGAGCTGGTATCCGACTCCAGCCAATCTTGCACATCCCGACGCTCCGGAAGATGGGGGGACCGCACCGGATGCTGATGGCGAAGGCCGTGCAAGGCACGAGGCACTTCATTTTTGATGTTTTAGCTTATTTCCTTGTAATTTGTAGCTTTCTTTTGTAGCACTTAGGCCTTCGGGCGACCATGTACTCTGATCTTTTCAAGTAATGAAATGAACGTTTGAATTTCTGACTTATCACTTGAATGATTGTTATTTTTGAGTCTTTGTTTGACTTTGTACAAATGTGTGGGGAGAGATCGAGGGTAGTTCCAAATGAATTGATAAACTCATAAAGATAACTTTTACAACAAATTCGATCGCTGCACAACATCTGAATATTGACGACCTCCGTATGTGGTTGAATAGGGACGATCGTCGTATAGGTAGTCCGCACTCTTCCCCCTTGTTTTTATTCATTTAGTGGAAGTAAGGGGATGAAAATAACTCGTTGAGTGAGCGGTCTTCAACTTTGTCGAATCCTCGAGGACGGTCGTCCGTCTTGAGGAACCGTGCACGATCGCGGAGTTCGATGGACCAACCCCTTGATCATGTCTTGATGCGCGAAGACATTGAGTGTCTCGTGACTCACTTTATTATGAGGGTCCTCTGTTAGGCTGCGCCTCGCCTCGTATTTAAACGAAGGGCGTGCGGTCTCGGTCTAGAGGAGTCCTTGCGCGGGGCAGCGTCGGATGATTCAACTCCACGCCCGCGGCTTGTTTAGCTCTGCTTCCACCTCGGCCCACCATGAAGATGGCGAACCTCGACGGTGTACGTTGAGACGGGGGTTGTGGCACGTCGCATTGTCCGGGTTCACCACGTTAGATGATGAACCTTTGAGGGCGAGCGATCGTGTCCACTGATTAATTTTGGAGGGCCTTCAGACTACGCCGGCCTCGTATATGAATGAAGGGCGGGCGATCTTGGCCCAAAGGGACCTTGCATGTCCTAAGCAGTCGGTTCCATCGACCACCAGGACCATGGCTGCACTCTTCCACCTTGGATCGTCATGTAGATGCCGACCTTCGACGGTGTAGGTTGTGTGGGGGAGGCGATCTCGTGCCTTAGTCCATCATGTTAGATGGTGAACTGTAGATGGCTAGCGGATCCTCCAGTTTCTTAAAATAAGGAGGGAGATCGGGGAGACTTCCGAGGTCCCTTTCTCTTGATTGAAGCATGTAGAGACGGTCGCCGAGGTTGATCCAGGGGTCGGCTCATATGAGCTTTCCAGCCTGTTTTGTGTTCGACTCGGACGATCGTGCATAGAGATTGGTAGGGGCTTTGGCTAGGCCAATAAGCTGTCCAACTTGCCTTCCTCGAACAATCTCCAGAGCTGTTTGAGGAGGTCGCGGCATTGGTTGGTGCTGTGGCCGGGACTCTTATGGTAGGCACAGTATTGATTGTTATCCAGGTGACCGTGGTCCCTTATCGCCTTTGGCTTTTTGAGCTCTTCGTGCCCCTTGATGGCATAGAAAATATGTGCCGGAGTTCGGTTGAACGTATGGAGGAGATGGGCTTCCATGTCCTCGAAGGCCTTGAGATCTCCGGATGGCTTGGCGATCGCCTTTTTTACTTTGGTGATCGCTATCTTCTGGACAAGAGGTGGCGTTTCCTCGCCTAGGTGGAGGGTGAGTAGCCTTTGCCTGGCCAGAAAGTTGGCAGCTTTAGCGCGGAAGATCGCATAAGTTGGGGGAATATCCTTGGAGAGATGTCTAAACATGGGAGAGTGATCGTAGAATCGCCCCCATGACCGAAAAGAGAGCGAGCTCGTCACTGACGGGTTTGCCGGTGAGGATGATTTCGTCTACTCGGTCAATGTAATCTGCGTCGGTTTCGTCTTTCCCCTGCCTGATTTTCATCACGCGGTGAGGGCCTTCTGGTCTGACGACCTTGTTGGCGAAGTATGACGTGAAGTCATTCGCCAGTTTCTTAAAGGAGGTGATTGATCGTGGTGGTAGCGAGGTGTACCACCTATGGGCCAGCTCGCCCAATGTTAATGGGAAGATCCGGCACTTGGTTGCATCAGATGCCCCACACCGAGTCATGTAGATTCGGAATTTACTCAGGTGGGTTTCGGGGTCCGATCTCTTCTCATACAGAGGTGTTTTGGGAGGAGCGATCGTTGGTTGTATGGGGGCAAGCTCGATGTGGACCGCGAGTGGCTCGGTCGGCCTGGTGATCTTTTTGCTGGCGCTTGCCCCAGTGTCCAAGAGTGCTTTCATCTCGTCGAGCTGGCGTTGTATAGTGGCCATCGCCGTGGCCTGGCTGCTCGTGGCTCGGCGCTCGGAGCGGGTGCCAAGGCAATTGAGTACTGACCCCCTGGCGATCGGGACGGGAGTCAGATGGCTGACCTGTGTTCGGCTGTGAGGTGGGTAGGCCGAACTCCTGGTGATGAATTCGGATTCCGTCTTTTCGTGGTTGGAAGCTGAATGCCCCGGTCGCTAGGATGGGTCGCGCCCCAAGCGATTGAATATGGATCCATCCAGTCGTGCGAGAGCCTTTTCTCGCGAATTGGGGCTTTCTGACGATCGCTCGCTCAGTAGCCCGTTGAAATTCCGTTTTCCCATGCGGCGGACGATTGAGGGAGTTATCGCGGGCAACGCGCATGCTCTCCGTCGCTCCTCTAGGATGGACATAGCCTCCTCGATCTGTTCCTCGGTTTGGAACTGGTCGAGTGAGAGGTTGGGGCCATCTCTCGGATGAGGGATCGAGAGTCTCGCGTTGCTGCGGCTTCCCCCTGTGGTCGGCTGGGGTTCGGACTGAACCGGGATATGGTGTCCGGCGGTTCGGAGAGCGGCTTTCTTCGATGTACTGGCGGATGTCATGATTCTGAAGGTTTTCTTTGAAGTGCAGTGAGTGTCACTCCAAGTATATGCCCCGAGAACAGTGAGTGTTCTTTGGGACGATAGGAATAAAAATTTGAGGGTTAGATCCCCTTCCTCTAGCGCCAATTATTGCTACCCAAAATATTATCCGGAGATAGATATTGCTGGAATGGATGGATAGCAAACAAATGCAAGAGCACTTCCGTGAGAAAGATAAATAACACAAGATTTGCCGGGGTTGTTAGTCCCGGGCTTGAATGCTCTCACGAGATATTATTAATACTAATATTCGGGGATACAAGTACTAATGTAAGAATACAATTACAATGAGTGTAAAGATTCTTGTTATCTTAGCTAGTGAGCGTGTAGATTGCCGGAAGAACCAGATTTGATGCTCTGTGAGTTCTTGTAACAAAGGAGATGAACAGTCGCGGCGGTGAGAGATCCACAGTATCTCACGGCGGGTATTTAGCTGGATGCTTGGGCTCCTGGGCTTATGAATCTCTTGGAATCTGTCTAGAGGAGACTTGCTGCCTCTGCCGATCGTCTTCTGGACGAGAGATTCGGAGAGAGAAGTCCTGAGATGGATTCCGGTGAGAAAGCAGGGAGCTTGATGGTATGTGTGTTCTGCTGAGTAAATGAGTTCTGAACCAATTCGGAACCGTAGGTCAAATGAATTGGGAACCTTTTTCCAGTAGGAGGAGGCTCTCTATTTATAGGACTTTTGATATGCCGGGCGATCGCCTTTACTGCATTATAATAATAGGGCGATCGTCTTTTAGCACATGGGCTTGTTCCCTTAAAGTCCGCGGCTGCTGCTGGCAGTCAGCTGTACGGTCCAATGGGGAGCCTGCACGCGTCCTGAGGTGCTGTCACGGGCGGTCCCACTGACAACTTTCGGCGCACCTGCCGGTAGGTGAGGTAGGTGACAGGCTGTGGTCAAAGGTCTTGTCTGTCAGCAAAAGATCTTGTCTGTCAGCGAAGATCTTGTCTGTCAGCGCCTTTTGTGGATCTGCACGTGGGTGCTGTTCTGAGATCCAGTCCTCGATGACTTTGACGGGCAATCATCTCTGCTCGGGGCGTAGGTCGACCGTCCTTAGCCGGAAACTAGAGTCGATCGCCAGATGCCAAAGGGCGATCGCCTTGGGAGTCGATCGCTAGGTACCTGATGGTGGTCTGATATCTTCGATTAGGCGAGCTAGCCAAAGTTTGACTGGAGTTGACTTGGTCGCTAGGCCTTATAGTCGATCGCCTGTCGGGATGAATAAATATTGACACAACAATTGCCCCCCAGCTCGCTCCTATGTTGGAAACATGGGGTGAGGTGGTTTTCTTGGCGATCGCTGAACTTTTGACGAGCGACTCTGTGTTTAACTGAACTGGCGATCGTCTTTGAGCTGATATATTCTGAGTTTGGACGACCTGGTTGGCCGCTAAACTGCACGGGAAATGGCAATGGGCGTGGAAAAGTCTCCTCGCACGTGTCACGCTTCTATTGGAGGATAGCAACGGTCAATAATGACTCCTCAGCTGACGCGTCCTTGAAAAGACGCGTACGCGGGTCTCGAGGGAGTCAATAAATGCGTCGTTTGAGATCCGACCCCTGAGATTTTCCCTTATTGCAAAACGAGTCCCTGCCTTCTCCTATAAAAGGGCGCAGTGCTGCAGTCTTCGTCCTCACGCGCACCTACTGGAGAAAGAAGGACTTGCTGAAGATTTTTCTGAAGATCTTAGTGCCGATCGTCGTTCGATTCCACCTTCGGGTAAGAAAAAATCCTTTTCTCCTTTTCTGTCTTCGAGAATGGCCGGCATGTCATCATCACATGTAGTGGGTACCAGTTCCGCCGCCGGGACATCGACTGTCCGGGGAGGACTTTCTTCCGACTTCCACCTGGAGACGGCCGCTGAGGCTATTCGGGCCGGAATCGACCCTGCTGAAATCGAGGCTTTATTTAATGAAGCCGATGTTGCTAAGGAGGCGGCTGCTGAAGAAAGACGATCGCAGATAGAGAGAGATCTGGCGATTAGGGCCTACTGGGAGCAGCATAGTGCTTTCGGCCGGGCCTATAAGGCTTTTGCTGAGATAATGGAGAAGTTGGCCGGTCCGACTCCGAGATTCGATTTCCGGGGATACTCGGTCGCCTACCCTTATCAGCTTCCCAAACGGTCGCAGTACCGGGTTGCGCAGCGATCTTTGTGGTCGCATGGCCAAATCCGGAGTTCGACGACCAGGAAAGATCTGGCCGTCTGGAGGACGAGGTTCCATGTTCCTTCAGATGTGGACATGTTCGCGCCGGCGGAGAATGAGCGAGCCGATCAGCCTCCGATGGGTATGGTCGCCGTGAATGAGGCGATTATGGAGGCCGGACTGCGCTTCCCTCTATCTTTTGCTGTCTCCCACCTGCTGGACGCTTGGAACGTGGCGCCACTTCAGCTGACGCCGAACTCCTGGCTCCAAATTATCTGCACTCTCACTCTTTTCGGCGGTCACCGCCTGTACCGCCTCCCATCGCCGTTGGAGATGAACCATATGTTCAAGCTGACGGCTCAGAAAGGGTCGGTCGGCAGTTACCATATTCAGGGCCGATCTGGTCGGGTAATCCATGGAGTCCCGAATAAGATGCGGGGCGATCAGACGAAGTGGTTCTGGGTCGCCGGAAAGTGGAGGGCTTCTGCGAGCGACAATCCTTCGGGCGAGCTGGAGATCCCTACTGAGTTTCGGGAGAGGAATCCCGGTAAGGGTTTAGACTCTCCCTTCGTTCGGATGCGTTTTGGACTGATCTAATTTGATTTCGGTTTTGCAAGTTTTCACATTCCGGCGGTCGAGGAGCTGCCTTTTGACTTCCTGGTTGTCTGGGAGCGGATAAGGAGCTTGTCGGACGACGACCTTGACGCCAACCGGATCAATAAGGAGAGTCGTTGGTTGTCGGCTCGACTATTCCGCTTCCCGAGACATCTCTCGGTACCAGGTATGAGTTTCTGCGACCTTCACTTTTTAGGCGATCGCCTTACTTGAGGAAAGTATCTGACTGTTGGTCGATCGTATTAACTGTAGAGGTTCGCTTTCCCCGCTTTTTGGAGCCCCCACCGGAGATCGCCATGTCGAATCCTGGAGTTCTAGGCCGTCTCTACCACAAGAGGTCGTCTCAGGCCCCACCTGTTGCGTTGCCAATTGTTCCGGAGGCGGAACCTCGTGTGGAGCCGATCGTGGCTGAGGAGGGAGTTCCGAAGGAGATCCTTCGAGCTAATCGCAAGAGGCCGAGGCCGGAAGAAACTCCGGTTCCTGCCCCTGCCAATGAGGTGCCGATCGCCGCGCCTCCGATCACCGTTGTCGCTCCGTAGAATGAGCCGCCCTCTGCGGCTTTCATGCGGGAGATGGCGATCGCTGACGCTGAGACTCCTCGAGGGAAACCGTATTTCGGTCGGGACCCCGAGAGGGCTAAGAGGTAGATTGCATTTTTATGTTGAAACTTGCAATTGCGTAGGAGTTGTGTTAACTTTGTTGTATTGATGTAGGATCTGTCGCACAGATCCATCCTGCCCACCGATGGTACTGGATTTCTTAGCCAGCCGATCTCCTCGCCAGTCCTGCGATATTCCTCCATACGTCAGCAAGGCTGCTTCTGCTCTGCTGAAGGCCTGGACGACCGATCTGGATGCGATCGCTCGTCAGCGATCGGGGAGTTCGATGCAGGCTGTTCTCGCCCTTTCTCTCCAGACGGCGACCATGGCTTTCCAGGCTGCTCAGGAGTTTGAGGGGCGGCCCTCCACTATTCGCCTGCAGGCGGATCTCGAGGCGGCTCGGAGAGAGAACGCCGAGTTTGCCGATAAGATCGTGGCGATGGAGAAGGACTCTCTAGAGGCGGCCAAGCGGGCGAGCCATGAGCTTGAGCTGGCGAAGAAGGAAACCGAGTTGTCTCGTTTGGCGGTTGACCGATTTCGGAACCGGGATCTTTGAATACCGTCCGGCGCGTAAGGTTGCCAAGAGGAGGCTGATCGCTGTAAAGTGACGATCGCTGTTGACAATGAGCCAAGTGAGTCGAAGGAGAAGGTTGCTGCGAGGGAGGCCGAGCTCCAGGGGTCGCAACAGGCGATGGCGGAGCTGAAAGGAGAGGTAGAGGCGACCAAGGCTGATCCCTTTCAAAACTTGGAGTTTGTCAGCGAGATCGCCTATTATTTGGCGTTCGCCGACTCGATCCGAGCAGCTAAGAAGGGAGGTTTGGAGGTCGGGCCTCTTGCTGAGAACTTCAAGGCGTATGCGTTGGAGCATCCTCTCCATTCAGCTTTCTCCTTACCGATCTTGGATCTTGCGGACATCGGCGTGGATTTGAGCTGGTATCCGACTCCAGCCAATCTTGCACATCCCGACGCTCCGGAAGATGGGGGGACCGCACCGGATGCTGATGGCGAAGGCCAGGGCCACGAGGCACTTCATTTTTGATGTTTTAGCTTATTTCCTTGTAATTTGTAGCTTTCTTTTGTAGCACTTAGGCCTTCGGGCGACCATGTACTCTGATCTTTTCAAGTAATGAAATGAACGTTTGAATTTCTGACTTATCACTTGAATGATTGTTATTTTTGAGTCTTTGTTTGACTTTGTACAAATGTGTGGGGAGAGATCGTTGCGAGGGTAGTTCCAAATGAATTGATAAACTCATAAAGATAACTTTTACAACAAATTCGATCGCTGCACAACATCTGAATATTGACAACCTCCGTATGTGGTTGAATAGGGACGATCGTCCTATAGGTAGTCCGCACTCTTCCCCCTTGTTTTTATTCACTTAGTGGAAGTAAGGGGATGAAAATAACTCGTTGAGTGAGCGGTCTTCAACTTTGTCGAATCCTCGAGGACGGTCGTCCGTCTTGAGGAACCGTGCACGATCGCGGAGTTCGATGGACCGACCCCTTGATCATGTCTTGATGCGCGAAGACATTGAGTGTCTCGTGACTCACTTTATTATGAGGGTCCTATGTTAGGCTGCGCCTCGCCTCGTATTTAAACGAAGGGCGTGCGGTCTCGGTATAGAGGAGTCCTTGCGCGGGGTAGCGTCGGATGATTAAACTCCACGCCCGCGGCTTGTTTAGCTCTGCTTCCACCTCAGCCCACCATGAAGATGGCGAACTCGACGGTGTACGTTGAGACGGGGGTTGTGGCACGTCGCATTGTCTGGGTTCACCACGTTAGATGATGAACCTTTGAGGGCGAGCGATCGTGTCCACTGATTAATTTTGGAGGGCCCTCAGACTACGCCGGCCTCGTATATAAATGAAGGGCGGGCGATCTTGGCCCAAAGGGACCTTGCATGGCCTAAGCAGTCGGTTCCATCGAACACCAGGACTATGGCTGCACTCTTCCACCTTGGATCGTCATGTAGATGCCGACCTTCGACGGTGTACGTTGTGCGGGGGAGGCGATCTCGTGCCTTAGTCCATCATGTTAGATGGTGAACTGTAGATGGCGAGCGGATCCTCCAGTTTCTTAAAATAAGGAGGGAGATCGGGGAGACTTCCGAGGTCCCTTTCTCTTGATAGAAGCATGTAAAGACGGTCGCCGAGGTTGATGCAGGGGTCGGCTCATATGAGCTTTCCAGCCTGTTTTGTGTTCGACTCGGACGATCGTGCATATAGATTGGTAGGGGCTTTGGCTAGGCCAATAAGCTTTCCAACTTGCCTTCCTCGAACAATCTCCAGAGCTGTTTGAGGAGGTCGCGGCATTGGTTGGTGCTGTGGCCGGGACTCTTATGGTAGGCACAGTATTGATTGTTATCCAGGTGACCGTGGTCCCTTATCGTCATTGGCTTTTTGAGCTCTTCGTGCCCCTTGATGGCATAGAAAATATGTGCCGGAGTTCGGTTCAACGTTTGGAGGAGATGGGCTTCCATGTCCTCGAAGGCCTTGAGATCTCCGGATGGCTTGGCGATCGCCTTTTTTACTTTGGCGATCGCTATCTTCTGGACAAGAGGTGGCGTTTCCTCGCCTAGGTGGAGGGTGAGTAGCCTTTGCCTGGCCAGAAAGTTGGCAACTTTAGCACGGAAGATCGCGTAAGTTGGGGGAATATCCTTGGAGAGATGTCTAAACATGGGATAGTGACCGTAGAATCCCCCCCATGACCGAAAAGAGAGCGAGCTCGTCACTGACGGGTTCACCGGTGAGGATGATTTCATCTACTCGGTCAATGTAATCTGCGTCGGTTTCGTCTTTCCCCTGCCTGATTTTCATCACGCGGTGGGGGCCTTCTGGTCTGACGACCTTGTTGGCGAAGTATGACGTGAAGTCATTCGCCAGTTTCTTAAAGGAGGTGATTGATCGTGGTGGTAGCGAGGCGTACCACCTATGGGCCAACTCGCCCAATGTTAACGGGAAGATCCGGCACTTGGTTGCATCAGATGCCCCACACCGAGTCATGTAGATTCGGAATTTACTCAGGTGGGTTTCGGGGTCCGATCTCTTCTCATACAGAGGTGTTTTGGGAGGAGCGATCGTTGGTTGTATGGGGGCAAGCTCGATGTGGACCGCGAGTGGCCCGGTCGGCCCGGTGATCTTTTTGCTGGCGCTTGCCCCAGTGTCCAAGAGTGCTTTCATCTCGTCGAGCTGGCGTTGTATAGTGGCCATCGCTGTGGCCTGGCTGCTCGCAGCTCGGCGCTCGGAGCGGGTGCCAAGGCGATTGAGTACTGACCCCCTGGCGATCAGGACGGGAGTCAGATGGCTGACCTGTGTTCGGCTGTGAGGTGGGTAGGCCGAACTCCTGGTAATGGATTCGGATTCCGTCTTTTCGTGGTTGGAAACTGAATGCCCCGGTCGCCAGGATGGGTCGCGCCCCAAGCGATTGAATATGGATCCATCCGGTCGTGCGAGAGCCTTTTCTCGCGAATTAGGGCTTTCTGACGATCGCTCGCTCACTAGCCCGTTGAATTTCCATTTTCCCATGCGGCGGACGATCGAGGGAGTTATCGCGGGCGACGCGCATGCTCTCCGTCGCTCCTCTAGGATGGCCATAGCCTCCTCGATCTGTTACTCGGTTTGGAACTGGTCGAGTGAGAGGTTGGGGCCATCTCTCGGATGCGGGATCGAGAGTCTCGCGTTGCTGCGGCTTCCCCCTGTGGTCGGCTGGGGTTCGGACCGAACCGGGATATGGTGTCCGGTGGTTTGGAGAGCGGCTTTCTTCGATGTACCGGCGGATGTCATGATTCTGAAGGTCTTCTTTGAAGTGCAGTGAGTGTCACTCCAAGTATATGCCCCGAGAACAGTGAGTGTTCTTTGGGACGGTAGGAATAAAAATTTGAGGGTTAGATCCCCTTCCTCTAGTGCCAATTGTTGCTACCCAAAATATTATCCGGAGATAGATATTGTTGGAATGGATGGATAGCAAACAAATGCAAGAGCATTTCCGTGAGAAAGATAAATAACGCAAGATTTGCCGGGGTTGTTAGTCCCGGGCTTGAATGCTCTCGCGAGATATTATTAATACTAATATTTGGGGATACAAGTACTAATGTAAGAATACAATTACAATGAGTGTAAAGATTCTTGTTATCTTAGCTAGTGAGCGTGTAGATTGCCTAAGAACCGTATTTGATGCTCTGTGAGTTCTTGTAACAAAGGAGATGAACAGTCGCGGCGGTGAGAGATCGACAGTCTCTCACGGAGGGTATTTAGCTGGATGCTTGGGCTCCTGGGCTTATGAATCTCTTGGAATCTATCTAGAGGAGACTTGCTGCCTCTGCCGATCGTCTTCTGGACGAGAGATTCGGAGAGAGAAGTCCTGAGATGGATTCCGGTGAGAAAGCAGGGAGCTTGATGGTATGTGTGTTCTACTGAGTAAATGAGTTCTCGAACCACCCGAACCGTAGGTCAAATGAATTGGGAACCTTTTTCCAAAGGGAGGAGGCTCTCTATTTATAGGACTTTTGATATGCCGGGCGATCGCCTTTACCGCATTATAATAATAGGGCGATCGTCTTTAGCACATGGGCTTGTTCCCTTAAAGTCCGCGGTCGCCGCGGCGATCAGACGGTCTAATGGGGAGCCTGCACGCGTCCTGAGGTGCTGTCACGGGCGGTCCCACTGACAACTTTCGGCGCACCTGCCGGTAGGTGAGGTAGGTGACAGGCTGTGGTCAAAGGTCTTGTCTGTCAGCAAAAGATCTTGTCTGTCAGCGAAGATCTTGTCTGTCAGCGCCTTTTGTGGATCTGCACGTGGGTGCTGTTCTGAGATCCAGTCCTCGATGACTTTGACGGGCAATCATCTCTGCTCGGGGCGTAGGTCGACCGTCCTTAGCCGGACACTAGAGTCGATCGCCAGATGCCAAAGGGCGATCGCCTTGGGAGTCGATCACTTGGTACCTGATGGTGGTCTGATATATTCGATTAGGCGAGCTAGCCAAAGTTTGACTGGAGTTGACTTGGTCGCTCGGCCTTATAGTCGATCGCCTGTCGGGATAAATAAATCTTGACACAACACCTTCCACCAATGCTATAGGGAATCGTTGCCTCGATCTAAATAGATCTCTCTTCCTTCGCTTGATTTGTCAAAGGCAAGAATCCAGTCATCAGGGTGGGTGATCCGATCTCCTTTCTGGTGCTTGGATTTCATTTGGAGTTGTAGGGGGAGCTTTCCTTCTTCCAGCATTTTTGCGAATTCTTCTGCAGCCTCCGCCAGTGTTCGATACATGTTGAAGATGGCGGACTCCCTGATGAGTTTTACAAAGTATCTCATCAGTTCGTTCTTCCTCCATTCCTTCACTTCTTCTGTTGTAGGATGGCGGTTGGTTGGTAAATGGATTTCCGAGGGCTTCTGCTCGTTGTTCTTCCAAGGTTTGTTGGAATTGTGGAACTCTGGAAGAGAACCAGAAACCATGTACCCTTGTGCAGGAGTGGCCAATCGGTTGATCGCGGCACTGATGCTATCTTCTAGAATAGCATCTAATTCTTTTTCTTGCTCCTCTCTCCATTTCTTTGCAGCATCCATCGAATCTTCCCTCTTTTTGGCCTCATCAAGATACGAGACCTTTTTGTCTAAGCGCTCCAGGATCTTCAGTGCATTGTTCTGTTTTGTCTCCATTATTGAGAATCTTTCTGCCAAGGAGCGAAGCACCAGCGATATAACATCAATTTTCTCATCATGCTTTCTGAGCTGGGCGCTTGTCTCCATTAACACAGATGCAGTTTTGGCCTCCGAGATGCGAAGCTTGGCTTGTTCTTCTTTTAGAATCTGCTCCTGTCGCTGTTGAAGTAGGTTGAGTGCCTGTTTGAAGACGGTGGGCAAGATACGGAAGGCTTCTTCCACTTTTGACACTTCCTGCCTGACACTGGTCATTTCTTCAATGGCAGATTGATGTAACCAACTAATTTCTTTTTCAACAGCATGCAGGGCATTAACAGCGTCCTGTAAGAAGACAGTTTGACGGCCTAAAGCATGCAGTTGCTCGTCCTTTTCAATAATCCTGGGAGGGTCGGGCTTGGCAAAGTCTTCAGCTCCATTCAGTTGTCTCAAAGCCACATGGGGTCGTGACTAGAGTTGGATATCCTCAGGTAAGAGACCGTCGTCGGATTCCAAAATAGGTGAAGATGCGGGAGCATCAGATGTGGGTGTGGCAACAAGGGGGACTGAATCCTCCTGTTTCGGAATGGATGTGGTAGACATACGTACAGAAGGGACTGATTCCTCCTGCTGTCTCTCAGCATCTGCCTGCTCCAGCAGAGGGACTAATTACTCTTGGGGGATGGCGCGGGTATGGTCGTCTTGGTGGGTGGTGACAGGCTCGGGTGCCTATTGAGAAGCTGTTTGCTCTTTGGTGACAGGAGGGATCGATTTCTCTTGTTCTTGTGCAGCTTCTTGTTGATAGAGAGGAGATTTCTGTTGGTTGGATGTCCCTTGACCCTGTTGGTCGGATATTCTTGAGAATTCCTGGTCTTGAGCTTCCTCACAGTTCATTCTCAGACCTGCCTAAAAGGCGTCGTCGTCGTCTGAGTCATGATCAGATTTTGGACTTTGTGGAGCTGAGGCAGTGGATTTTGATTTTCCCTTGAGTCGGGCCTTCTCCTTTGTCATAATACCGCTAGAAATAAGCTCATGACAGAACTTGTTGTCCCATTGAATTAACAAATGGATGTCCTGACAGTCCGTGACTTCCAAATGAAGGTTTCTCCATCCTTCCATTCGCTCCAATGGTACAAGGTGTCATAGGGTGCAATTCTATATGACTTCCAATGAACGAAGCATTCAAATGCTCAACCTGCAATTGAAACAAGGTGTCATTGATGAGTACTGTGGGGGAGGGACTCCGAACAACACTTGGCTTTACTGTCGGCATTGGGTCCTCGACAGGTATGGGATCCTGTGTTAGAGATGGATCCCGAACAGGGGTTGGAACTGTGATGGGAGATGGATCCTGTACGGGTGTGGAATCCCGTATAGGAGATGTGGTTTTCGGCTCAGTGAATGCAGCCGATTCACCAGTTCCTTCAATCTTGGCAAGCAGTTGATCATCCATCATAGCCGCCATAGGCTCGGGATCTGCACCGTGTGCAGCAACTGCTTCTTACGCAAGGGTTTTGCCTTGTGGGTGTTGCTCTGTGGGTTGCGCCGCAACGTCTTCGATGGGAGTGATCGATTGAGTCACTATAACCTTTGATTTTGATTTTGAAGCTTTCTTCCGCTTCTTCTTTGCTGTGGGCGGTTACGCACTGTCAAACACGCTCCTTTTCCTTTTCTTTTAGGTTTTGTCTTCATCGGCAATCCTTCCTGTGATATCCCTCGGATTATCAGAGGTCGGCATGGAGTTGACATGGGGTCGGTCGGCTAGAAGACTATCCTTGTTGAAAACTGTGGGCTTGCTCCAACCAATAAACTTTCTGGAGCCGATTTTTTTAGCATCACGAGATTGTGGCACGCCACTGTTCGTGAGAAGAGAGTTCAGAATAAGCCCAAATGATTTCTTCTGAGAGACAGGCTTCAAAACTTCTTCACGCGGCCTCTTCAAAATAACTTGACACCAGTTGACTTTTTCGCCGGACATAAAGGCGACCATCATTCTGAACCTCGGGTTGGTGCACATCTCGAACGCACCGGTCCTGCTTTCAACAACACGGCAGTAAAAATCATGCAAATAAACATGAGAGCATGCCTCATAGACTAAAGGGAAAGTTCTACCGCACGACAAATTAGATATGCACTGTTATATGGCACCGAGTGTTTAGGGGTAAAACCGTGTCACATTCAGAAGATGAATGTGGCAGAGATACTTATGCGGCGGTGGATGTGTGGCCATACAGAAAAGGATCGGCTCATAAATGAGGTTATTAAGGAGAAGGTAAGATTTGCGTAATCGATTAAGATGGTTTGGCCATGTGAGACGGAGACCTATTGGTGCCGCAGTGAGAAGGCTTGAAGACTGGGAAACAGATAAAACTATAAAGGGTAGAGAAAGACCCAAGAAGACATGGATAGATGTGATTGAAAACGATATGAGGTTCATTGCGATCGGAGAAGATATGGTGGTGGAAAGGACAATATGGAGAGAAATATATGGGTGGATGATGGATTTTAATTATTTTTTGTTTTATTTTTATTTTTGCGACATTTTTTATTTTAATTTTTTATTATTATTTATTTATTTATTCTCTAGAGTCAATTTGATTTTTCTTTATGCTTCATGTTTTTACTTATGGTACTTTTTGTCTATAAATTGATTTTTTTTATCGTTGACGGTTTCAAAGGATGATTCATATTAGCCGACCCCAATTTTGGGATTAAGGCTCATATGCTGTTGTTGTATGCACGTTTTTTTGTTAGTTCACACTTACACATGTATGGCCTAATCTTTGAAAAGCCTAGTTGATCCTAATCCTTACAGTAGTCGTATGTTCGTCTGAAATATTAAACCATGCATGTGTAAGAATAAACTATCACGAAACCATGCATGAAATTGATGCTTTAAAATTGATACTAACAAAAGACCAACAATTAGTTTTCACCATAAACGCAAGCCACCATCGGCCACCAGCAACACATTCACGTGAATAGCAAGCAAACAACAACACACCCAAGTGCCTCGTTAGGCACGTAGGAGACAAATCGACAGAAGCACACATGTTGTATTAGCATGATTTTGAAACTCGGAACAAAATTGTCGTATCAACTCGTCCTCATTGATAACATGCTTTGACGCATGCATCCAACACTTACACTCACTAGGTAACATGCTTTGACGAATGCATCCAACACTTACACTCACTAGGCGTACGAAACAAAGCATATCAATCGATCAAGCCATACCCTGTAACGCATGCACAACACTGATTAGCATCCTACATTAGAACAAGTAGATTGTTCATTACCGAGACAATGTTAGAGACGAGGGACCGCTCTAACAAACCAATCAAGCATTTTGGTGGCAACTCTTTGACTATCAGATGTAGCTCTCTTTTGCCAAAAAAAGTGCACAACGGCCCTACGGCCTGGTAGGTTATCCAATGCTCACGTACTGAAACGTTGCTCTCTCGATGAGTCGCATTCAAAACATTACTGAAATAGTCTATGAGCCTGGGAGACCGCTCTACAAAACCAACTGAGCATTTCGTCAGCAATGCTTTAAGTCATAAATCTAGCTCGTTAAAACGATGTTTTGCCCAAGTGAATAACATGTCCCACAGTGCTCTCCCGACCACCTAGTAGGTTATTGAATGCTCATATACCAGAACAAAGCTCGCTCGGGTTGCCCGTCAAATCAGCTCGCTGGAATCTCGTTTGAAACATTGTCATAAAAGTTTGACTTCAAGCATGATTCATCAAAGGGTGGGTGCACACAAACTTATTATCATAATTGCTGATCATCATATTGCCTGTCAGGTTCGGATCAATGAACAGGGTAAAAAGGCAGAGAACCCCCTTTAAAAATATTACATAATCTGAGGGCAAGAGCACCTCCTAGGCTTGGATGTACAACTGGACGTGAGGTCGGCACACCTATAAATGAAGTATATCGGGGGTTGGAGCACCCTCGAGTCCATGATCAGTTCGAGAGAGAAATGCAAGTTTGGAACATCAACTCGGCCTTCGACTTAGATAATTGGTTCTATAGGTGTCGACTCAGGTCCAAGTTCTATAATACTCAGGGTTGTATAGAACACTAGAATAACATGGAAAGAGAATTGGATCATATCTGCTCCTTGATTTAAGGAGATGAATTTTTTTGTCACCAAAGTAAACCTATTCCTTGAAGGACAAGTCTTTCTCTACCATAGATAAGGGGTTCCAAGTTTATCTTTTATTACATATTCATATATTATCAATTATTATTCTGTTGGATTACAATTCAATATCTGAATTGAGCGTCAAAGTGTCTACCAATGGAACCTCTCCCACTGCCTGCAAGTCTAGTGAGTGGTCTGAGGTACAGTGACAATCTATTTCGGTTCTTGATGACCCAACTGTTCGAGCACATCAATAACAAGGGAAGAAGGTTAAGAATCTTAGGATACAATAGGTGAATTAGTAGTTACAACATTCTGTACAGACTTGACAACTGAAGATTCTGAGCTTTCATCTGTGGCATTTGCTCTTACTCCAACCCCATCTCAGTCTCCCTATATAACATTTCGAAAAAAAATTAAACATAAAAGTATATGTAACATTGCAAATGAGAATTGATTAGCTCCTCTCCTTCAATATATGCGGCAAGACTACGTAATGTGACTAATGTCTAGTATCTACCATTTATAACAGTCATATTATGTTCCATTATTAATAAGTGACCATTACGAAATTACCCCTACAGTTTAGCTATCTACAAAAAAAAATGTTACTATAATCTTTAAAAATACAAGTACCCTTGAGGATTGTAATATTTTGAAAATTACTTTCTCAATAGAGCTGCATATAGAATAGAAACATGCCGGAGGTACTTAAGCTATCACTGAATAGAATTTTCTATATTGATTTTGCCCGGATTTGGCAAATTAAAGGGAATGGCTCGGCTATCCCACCTAGCCAAGCCAGAAAAATAGATTAGTTAGAAATGAGTTGGAAAAAAAAGGGAAAACTTTGCCATTCCTATTTTAATTCAAGTGTTAGATCTCCTATCTCATCTCAATTAAGAGGGGTTATAGAAAGAACAAGCTCAAAATCACGATTTTCTTTCTCAAATCCTGCTGCAGCTGCACGAGCCCTTCCCGCATGCCACAAATGACCTACGAAAAAGAAGAACCCTAGAACAAAATGAGTCTTGCAGACCTCTTTACCAGTAGCTAGTTTAGAGCGACTCGAGTCAAGTGTCAGTTATAGAACCAATTGTTGTCAAGAGTGAGAAATATGCAGGCTTGCAAGACCTTTCTTTCTCTCAATTGTTTTAACCACTGGCTTTTTCCGCGGCACCCTCTCAGTAAGCCGCTCTTATGAAGGCGTTCCTAAGCGAACCAGTTTCGAGCGAGATTGACGGGTCACAAGGCTCTGACAAGACCTTCTCCTGTCATGAGCTTTCAAATAATTTCGTCTGATCCTGAAAGGCTAGGTCGGAAATCAGGGTGGTCGCACCACTTCTGCCCTTAGCAAAATGGGCATTTCCATAAACATAAGGGTACTATTTATAATAATTCCATTTAAATAAGCAATTATGCGACAATAAGTATGCTCCAAATCTTAACAGGGTGACTTTTAAGAATCGAGCTATTTCGACCCAGTTATTACTCCAAAAATGAGCATGTGGATTCCACTATAGGTTGACCATGGAACCCAAGAACCCAAAATCTTCATAAAACCTACTTAGGCTGAAATCTTGATTTGAACTCACACACTCATGCACACACAGAGCTGAAATTATGAGAAATTCCATCAATAATCTGTTTTAATCTGCAAGCTTTCGTTCCCCTCATTGTTCATACTTCACAGCATGGCATATTATACTGAATTCCACTGGGAACAAACAAATAACTACAAGTAATTATTTTTACATGGCTGGCACTGCCAATTTCTGAAGTGTCCCAAAAACAGGTTGTCTTCCGTTGACCACCATCAACGGTGGGGAATGTTGACGTCTGGTTTGGTCAACGTCACGTGTACTGATCGGGACAAATGGATCGAAGACACGTAGAAAATAACAAATAAAGTGGAAGATGTTTGATCACTAAATTTTATTAATAACCTTTTGATAGCATAGAGCCGAGCAGAATAATGTGTGCCGGTCTATCCAGTTTGCTCGTTAATTACAAGTCTTTTTTGTTCTTTTTTAGTATATCTCAGATCTCTCTTTTTTCTCTCTCTTATTAATGCTTAAAATCCTAAAGATCCCTTTTTACTGTTCATTTCTTCCATATATAGACAATCTGGGC
The DNA here is from genome assembly GCA_033398695.1 of Orobanche coerulescens. Lineage (NCBI taxonomy): Eukaryota > Viridiplantae > Streptophyta > Magnoliopsida > Lamiales > Orobanchaceae > Orobanche > Orobanche coerulescens. Next base: position 141,258,524 of record CM065815.1, on the reverse strand, counting down.
CAGTGGAGAGATGACAGCTGGCGCATGTTTGGGGAATATGCCCATAACACTTGTCAGTCTGCATTTAAGTCTTGGACACGTGGCGGCCTCTAAGGAGTGCCTTGGGAAGGGGCGTGACTGCATGCGTTAATTGGCATGCGGGTCTGTTTTGCCGACCTCCGGTGATGTCTATCCGATAGGGTCGGTCCTTGGGCCCCCCGCCGCTCTGGTCGGCTTCGGGTCTCCCGCCGTCCAGGCCGGTCCTGCCGTAGTCTTGAATCGGGACATTTTCGTCCTTTCTCTGCTCGGCCTTACTGGGTCAGATGCCGGGTCGGCCTTAGAGTCACCGTCCTTTCCGGTTTTCAGCGAGCCCGGTTGGAAATCGGGTTTTTTGTCCGGTCCGACTTCAGGTTCTGCTCGGCCGGTTTAGCTGCCTGGAGTGCCTACGTGGATTCTGAGTAGGATGGGCTACCAACAAGGGCCCCCGAGTCCAGGGCCGTGCCGAGCTGGCCGGGGCTGGAGTCGTTTGGTGTTGAGACCGATCTGTTTTGTGAGAGGATAAGACCTTTCGAACAGACGTCTCTTCGGGAGTCGCGTCGCACCGCTTCCCTGGTTTTTAGGGGTCATCATGTGGGGGGACGCGTGGCGCAAGAATACTGGGCGGCGCGCTCACGCGTTCTTGAATCCCGCGACGGTTCAGTAGAATTTCTCGCTTCACACGCCTGGCATTTAATGCCTACATTTCCCTATAAATAGATGTTGTCTCCTCTTTCAGTGTTTCCTCCGCCATTTTTACGTATTGTTGCAGAGAGAAAGAAATTTTTTCGGCGACTTTTTCTTCTTTTCCGATTTCACCGACCTTCCCGGTAAGCTCGCTTTTCTTTCTTTCTTTCTTATCTATTTAAGATGTCGGAGACAAGGGACGAGACAGAGGTGGTTTTGGCCGTGTCGCCGGACCGCACGGGTGTGGCGGATCTATCGATTGGCGAAGCTCCCGTCGACTGGAGTGTTGAGGAAGAGGGAGATGACTTTGCGAAGTCGCCGGGATCTGGGGAAGTGGAAATGGTGGCGCCGTTGACAGTTGTCGGAGACACTCCGGCGGAGAGAGTCGAGCCGGTGGTGGCCCGGGCTCGCCCTCGTCCGGCCCCTTTGGTGGAGGCGAATTGGGACTCAGCTTCGATTCCGAGTAACGTTACGGAGGAACAATTGGCGGCCTGGCGGCTGCGATTTAAAATTTCGGCGAGGGTGCGGATGTTTGCTCCGAATCCCGAGGAGAGGCCCCACAGTCCGCCTGTTGGTTGCACGGCGGTGTACTACCGCTCTTTACTGGCCGGGCTTCGGTTTCCGCTTCCGTTGACTCTTTCCCGGTGGCTAAGGCAGTGGGGCCTTCCTGTCCCCCAGATACATCCGAATTCCTGGGCTCGGGTGGTGGGCCTTTTTATTCTTTTTAATCAGCACGGCTGGCCCGAGCCCAGCTTTGAGGAGTTCAACAGCCTCTATCTATGGAGGTCGGTTGGTAGGTCCGGCTCGGGCTGGTTTTATCTGACGGCCCGGCATGCTATGCACAAGGAGCTAGTGGGGGTACCCGAGACCATTCATAGCTGGAAAGAACAGTGGTTCTTTATCGGGGGGCCGTGGAGGAGTTCTTTGGATGAGTGGGAGCCGAGGGTGATAGATGCCGAGCTGCGGATTCCTGTGGTTTTTACGGCCAAAATGGGTGAGTAGTATTTTTGTTTTTGTTTCCTTTTTTGTCTAACGCTCATCATTTGCTGCCTGTGCAGAACGCATTCCGGCGTCAGAGACATCTGCCGATTTCGACGACCGGGTCGAGCAGCTTTTGGGCCTTCCTCTGGAGCAAAGGAAGTCTCACCTTTTAGTGTCCGAGGAGAATCTTTGGGCGGTCGGACTTAGAGAGACCGATCCGAGCACAATGTCTTCTTCAGGTTTTTTTTTTTTTTTTGACATGTCTTTCTTTTCCAGCTCCTAAGGCAAAGACTTCATCCGGTCGGAGGGAGACGCCCGCTCAGCGTGTGGCCAGGCTGGCAGCTGAGGCCGCCGATCGGAGGGAGCGGGCTAGCAAGCGCAAGAGGGTGGAGCCTGTGCCTGAAGATAGCGCGAACATGGCCGAGGGTTCGTCGGCCCCTGAAGTCGTAGTGTCCTCCCCGACTCCTGTCCGGGCAGATCGGGAGGAGCCCGTTATTGACTTGGAGGGCCATTATCTTCCGGTCAACCAGGAGCGAGTGGAGCCATGTGACCAGATGAAGGGGCGACGGCCGCGCTGGTTCCTGGATTACGTCCGGGCCACTACCCCGACTCCTGAGATGCTCAGTCGGGTCCCTCCTGGGGTGGCTGTTTCTAGTCATATTCCGATCCGGGGTTGGACTCCCAAGCTGGAAATGATGACCAACGATATGGATCCGGCCGAGCAGATCCAGTTCGGGAATGCCACAGTCGGCGGGCCATGTGCACCTACGTGAAGGCCTCTAATGAGTTTCGCCGTCCGAGAGGCACAAGAAGACGGAGGCCGACCTCAAGGCTTTGCGGGAGGAGCATCACTTGTGCCCCTCTTTGATCAAGTCTCTCGAGGGGGAGATAACCTCCCGAGGGGCGAGATGGAGCTTTTGGACGGTCGGGCTCTCCAGCCGACATATGGAGGTCAAGGCCGAGGAGGCGACCGATGCGGTCGATCAGTAGGCGTTGCTTGGAAATCCGGGCCGAGCACGAGGCTTATTTGAAGGAGACCAAGGCCCAGGTCGAAAGCCTGACCGAGCGCCTCAACACCTGCGAGGCTTCGAGCTATGCTAGGGGCCGTGCCGAAGGGGTGGAGGCCTTCAAGGAGACGCCTGCCTTTGAGGAGCTGATCAATCTGAACTACATCTCCACTTGTTTCGAGATTTTATATCTTATGAAAGGTGGTAAGACCGTTCAGGAGATTGAGGCTTACATCACCGCTCAAGCGTCCGACCTTCATGTTGACATTGCTGGGGCCGATGAGCCGAAGGCGGCCGAGGGTGAGGATGCCGGTCGGGCTCCGCAAGGCGAAGGCGAGGGGCCATCTTTTCAGGTGGCCGGCCAGGATGGCGGGGCCGAGTAGTTTCCTTTAGATTTTGCTTCTAGCATGGCCTGCGTGCCTATTTTTGTCTTTCTTTTGTTTCATCTGATGTTCGGCCTGCGTGCCAACCTGGTTCAGGTTTTTTGTAATCGTCTGTATTTTGTAGCAATGACTTGATTAAATAAGATCTTTTTTGCCGTTTTCGTTGTGCTTTTTTATCGTTCTTGGTTGATCGTGCCGAGACGAGCTCGGTCTTATAGTGCCGGAGGAGCCGGTCTTATGAGGTGCCGAGACGAGCTCGGTCTTATAGTGCCGGAGGAGCCGGTCTTTCGAGGTGCCGAGACGAGCTCGGTCTTATAGTGCCGGAGGAGCCGGTCTTTCGAGGTGCGAGGCAGGCTCGGTCTTATAGTGCGGAGGCCGGTCGTTCGAGGTGCCGAGACGAGCTAGGTCTTATAGTGCCAGAGGAGCGGTCTTTCGAGGTGCGAGGCAGGCTCGGTCTTATAGTGCGGAGGAGCCGGTCTTTCGAGGTGCGAGGCAGGCTCGGTCTTATAGTGCCGGAGGAGCCGGTCTTTCGAGGTGCCGAGACGAGCTCGGTCTTATAGTGCCGGAGGAGCCGGTCTTTCGAGGTGCCGAGACGAGCTCGGTCTTATAGTGCCGGAGGAGCCGGTCCTTCGAGGTGCCGAGACGAGCTCGATCTTATAGTGCCGGAGGAGCCGGTCTTCCGAGGTGCCGAGACGAGCTCGGTCTTATAGTGCCGGAGGAGCCGGTCCTTCGAGGTGCCGAGACGAGCTCGGTCTTATAGTGCCGGAGGAGCCGGTCTTTCGAGGTGTACCAGTATTGAGATAGGGAATAACATCAAATTCTTATTGATAATACCTTTTTAGATACATAGCGTTCCACGGGTAAGTTAATCTTTGGTCGTTCAGATATTCCAGCCGGTAGGCTCCATTCTGAAGGACTTCGCTAACTTTATACGGCCCTTCCCACTTGGGCTTGAGCGGCCCGGGATCCGGGCCCAAAACCATCTTGAGGACTAGGTCGCCGACCTGGAATCTTCTCGGGTGAACCTTGGAGTTGTAATATTTTTCACTCCTTCTTTTGTATACGGCGTTTCGCATTTCTGCCTGAGCTCGTTTTTCGGCAAGGAGGTCCAGGTTCACTTGGAGGGCCAAGTCGTTATCCTGTTCTTCAAAATGTGCTACTCGGTAGGTAGGTGCCCCGATTTCGACCGGGATAACGGCTTCAGAGCCGAAAGCCAAGGAGAATGGCGTTTCTCTGGTGGCGGATCTATGCGTTGTTCGGTAGGCCCATAGGGTCCCGGGGAGTTCTTCTGGCCAGGAACCCTTGAGTTCCTCTAGGCGAGTCTTGAGATGTTGCTTTAAGATCTTGTTGACTGCCTCCACCTGCCCGTTAGATTGAGGATAATAGGGCGTGGAAAAGTTATTTCGTATTTGGAGACCGTCGCAGAAAGATCGGAATTTCTTGTTGTCAAACTGTTTCGCATTATCCGAGACAATGGATTGAGGGATTCCTAACCGGCATATGATTGACTTCCATATGAAGTCGACTATCTTCTGTTCGGTTGTTCGTGCCATAGGTTCGGCCTCGGCCCATTTCATAAAATAGTCGACTGCGACGATTGCGTATTGCACTCCTCCCCGTCCCCTAGGCAGAGGGCCGATCAAGTCGATTCCCCACTTGGCGAATGGCCATGGACAATATACGGACGTGAGGGCTTCCGGGGGGGATCGGATCTGCGGGGCAATGATTTGGCACCGGACACATTTTCGTACGAGCGCAATGGCATCTTTTTTTAGATCGGGCCAATAGTAGCCTTGTCGGATTAACTTGTAGGCCAACGCCTGGCCGCCGGAGTGGTTTCCGCATATACCCTCATGCACCTCTCTGAGGGCATATTCGGCTTCTGATTCGGATAGGCACTTTAGCAGCGGAACCGAATATCCTCTTTTATATAATGCTCCGTCCACGATAGTGAACCGGGCAGATTGAGTTCGTAAGGATCTTGCTTGCGCTCGGTCTTCGGGTAAAATGTCGCTTTGCAGGTATTGCATTATAGGCTGCATCCACACTCGCGGTTCTGACTGTTCCGCTGCTTGGATTTCGGCCATCTCCAGGGCCGATGAGGCATGATACCCTATGCTGACCTCATCCATATGCTCGGCCCCGGCACTGGATGCAAGTTTGGCCAAAGAGTCGGCCTGAATGTTTTCCGTTCGGGGAATATGTTGTATAGTTTCCTGAAAACCTTGTAGCCGGGCTCGAGCCAGGTTGAGGTACTTAACCAGTTTAGGCTCTTTGGCTTCGTATTCGCCGTTGATCTGGTTGACCATCAACTGAGAATCACTCAGGATGGTGAGTCGGGTAAGGCCGAGGGAGGTCGCCATTTCTAGACCAGCCAAGAGAGCTTCATATTCTGCCTCGTTGTTGGTGGTTGGGAAGCTCAGGCGAATAGCCGAGCAGAATAGGCGCTGGTCGGGACTGACGAGGACTATTCCCGCACCCGATCGGTCAGCGGTAGAGGACCCATCCACGTAGAGCGACCATTCTTCTGATCGGTCGTCCTCCTGGGTAATTGCGGGCGTGAACTCTGCAATGAAGTCCGCAAGGGCTTGTCCCTTTATAGCAGTGCGCGATTCATAAGTGATGTCAAACTGTCCCAGTTCGACGGCCCATTTTACCATCCGGCCGGAAACATCAGGTCGGTGCATAACCTGTTTTAATGGATAGTTGGTTAAGACGACTACCTGATGTTCCAAAAAGTAGGGCCTCAACTTCCGGGATGCCATTATGAGTGCATAGGCCAGTTTTTCCATCGGGGCATATCTGAGTTCGGCATCATGAAGGGCCTGACTCACATAATAGACCGGATGTTGCACCGCATTCTCCGTTCGAATCAGCGCGGCGCTGATCGCGGAGTCGGAGACTGCGAGATATAAGTTAAGAAGTTCCCCTCGGGACGGTCTCTGCAGGGTCGGGGCTTCCGCTAGAACTTTCTTGATAGCTTCGAAGGCTTTTTGGCAAGGTTCTGTCCATTGAAAATCCTTGTTCTTTTTTATCGCCTCAAAGAAAGGTTTGCACTTATCCGTTGAGCGGGAGATGAAACGGCTCAGTGCGGCTAGGCGGCCAGTTAGGCTTTGCACCTTTTTGACCGAGTTTGGGGGAACAAGCTTGGCTACTGCCTTAATTTTATCGGGGTTGGCTTCAATCCCTCTTTGGCTTACCATGTAGCCGAGGAATTTTCCAGAACCTACCCCTAAGGAACATTTCTTCGGATTTAGCTTCATCTTATACTCTCGCAAAATAGCAAACATTTTATTGAGGTCATGTACATGGTCGGCCGAGCGCAGGGATTTAACTAACATGTCATCTACATATACTTCCATAGTATGACCTATCAAGCTATTGAACATTTTATTTACCAGGCGTTGATATGTCACGCCGGCATTCTTGAGCCCGAAAGGCATCATCCGGTAGCAGTATAAGCCACAGGCCGAGTAGAAGGAGGTATTTTCCTCATCGGCGGGGTGCATTGGAATCTGGTTGTATCCAGAATAGGCATCCATGAAGCTCATTAGCTCGTGCCCGGCCGTGGAATCTACCATGTAATCGATATGGGGGAGCGGGTAGCTATCTTTTGGGCAGGCTTTATTCAGGTTGGAGAAGTCAATCCAGAGCCTCCATAGCCCGGTCGGCTTTTTTACCAGAACCGGGTTGGCTACCCAGGTCGGGTATTGGGCTTCCCGAATAAACCCGTTATCAATTAGCTTTTCTACCTCCTCTTCCAGCCCTTTCTGTCGCTCGGGCCCCATCTTTCTCCTCTTCTGGACGACCGTTTTTGAGCTGGGGTCGATGTTCAGTTGGTGGCATGCCAGTTCCGGATCGATCCCCGGCATATCAGAATGGGTCCAAGCAAAGACATCCAAATTTTGTCTTAGATGGAAGACAAGCTCGGAGCGGATCGGTTCTTGGAGGTTGTGGCGATCTTTAGCCTTGGCGGGATTAGATGAATCTATGTCGACTGTGTCCAGCTTCTTGTTGGCTCGGCGTGGCGGATTTTTCCTTTTGGATTTTGATACGCGGGTCAACGGGATCTTCTTCTAAGATCGGCTCTTTCTCAGCTGCGGCGCGATCCGCCCTTTGCCCGATTCTCATTCCGGGGTTTGCGCGGCCGGGACCGTCGGGCCCCGGTCAGCAGGTGTTTCCGTCATTGCTCGAGTTGGTAGTCTCCATTTCTCCCGGAAGATTTTCCGGGATGGCTTCTGCGGCGTTGATCTCGCGATCCCGGATGCTGAGATTGCATTCCCGGGCCGCCCTTTGATCCCCTCTGTGTACCCCGACGCCGTCCGGGGTAGGGAATTTCATGCACAGGTGGTAGGTGGACTGAGTGGCTCTCAGCCTCGACATCACAGGTCGGCCTACGATGGCATTGTAGTCGCTGTGCACGTCGATGATCTTAAAGGTTGTGATCATCGTTCTTCTGATCGGCCCCTGACCAAATTCCAGGGCGAGGTCAATTTCCCCCAGCGGGGAGGTGCGGCAGTTGGCAAATCCCCGGATGTCCTCTTTGCAGGGTCGGACATACGATTGGTCTACCTTCATCCTACGAAGGGTATGAAGGTAAATGATGCTTGCATAAGCCCCGGAGTCCACCAATACCCTGTGGACCGGTATCCCCATTATGGGCAGAGTGATGACAAGTGCGTCTGAATGGGGATGGTCCAAGCCGCCAGCGTCGGATTCCTCAAAAGTAACCGCCAGCTGGGGGTTTTTGGGGGCTTCTTCGGCCACCGATAGAAACCCTTCTGCTCGGCGCTCGGTCCGCTGATAGGAAGTGGTGGCTTCTCGGATGGATGCCTTTTTCTGGCGCTTGGACCGAGGGTCATCGACCTCGGCGGTGCCCATAATCGTTAGAATTTCCCGGGGGGATTTGGGGGCCGGAGGCACCCGATCATTCTTGGCTCTCGTCGGGTCGGCCCTATCCTGGCGATCCCGAGGCGGGTTCCGAGTAAACCGCCTCAAGCCTGTTTCGTCGCATGCTGCGATCAGGGCGGCAACGAGGTCTCGGCACTGCTCGGTGTTGTGACCCGCTGACTCATGATATTTACAAAAGCGGGTCTGGTCCATGTCCTTCTGATCTTTATAGATAGGCCGGGGGACTGGGAGCAAGTTTTTGCCTTTTATTTGATCGAATATCGCCGCAGCTCCAATGGAATATATTTCAGCGAAATTGGCCATGAGCTCAGGCCGGCGATAGCTTTGAGCGGCCGGGGCTGCCGAGGAAGAGGCAGGGGTTTTATTTTCCCGTCGAGGTTCTTGACGGGTCTCTTTGTAGTCACGCCTTTCTTCTTTCTTCTTATACGATCCTTTCTGATCGGAGGGCATGACTAACATTGGTGCCGGCATGGCTTCCTCGGCAGCTATGTGGGAGCTAGCGCGCTCCAAAAATTCCTGGTAGGTGTGTGGGACATTCGGCACACCGTCCGGTAAAGAAAGAATTTTTGAGAAGGCGGCACAGGCAATAATGGCGGCGCATCGTCGGACATGGGCTCCGTCTCTAATATCCGTTTATTAAAACGGGATATATAATCTTTAAGGGACTCGTTCGGCCCCTGGATCACGGAAGCAATGGATGAGCGTGGGGCGACCCGCACAAGGGACCCCATGAAATGGGATCGGAACGTCGCCGAAAGCTGAGCCCATGTCTGAACCGAATGATGGGGCAGCGTCCAATACCACCTCTGGGCCCTCTCCCCCAGAGTTAGGGAAAACATTCGGCATCGGAACGCGTCCTGAGACCCATGTAGATCCATCCAGGAATTATAATGCCCAAGATGGGCGTTAGGGTCTGTTTCTCCGTTATATGGCGGAATTTGAGGAATTTTGAACTTCTCCGGGAGAGGTTCCGCCAGAACGCTAGGGGCTAGGGGACTCTCCTGGCTGTTGAGCCATTCCGAACTTTGGGATGGCTGGAGTTGTTTATTTTCGAGCTCCGTAAGGCGCTTTTTTAGAAACTCGATCTCGCTCGAATTATCGCCCGGAGTGGGAGGCAATATTTGCGTTGGATTTAGGGACGGGTGGTGAACCTTCTCTTCCTTACGGCTCTGACTCTGGACAGTAGGAGCCGGTGCTGCCTTCTCGATTTTCCTTCCCGCCCCAAGGCGATCAAAAACGGACGGGGGGCGCGAAAGTTTACTTTTCCGTGAGGGATGTGAGCTTTCGCCGTGGCTCTCTGCCCTTTCGCCGGCGGCCCCCGAGGCCGTCCTTTTTCTGCTTCGTCCCGAGGCAGCGGGGCGGGCCGTCTGAGATTCTGCCTCGAGGTGATCCTCGGGTTTTTGAAGGGTCCCGCCCCCTATAACTCTTGCCATAAGGGCCGCCATGCCTTGGATGAATGCAGGGTGCTTAAAGCATTCAACCACTTTAAGGAGGTTTTCTTCCTCCGTCGCGGGCTGAAGGTTTTTCGAACTGTTGTGAGACATTGCTGGTGAAGGGTCTGTCTCTACCTTTTTTATCGAAGGTTGCGGCCCTCCTTCTAGCGCCAATCTGTTGACGTCTGGTTTGGTCAACGTCACGTGTACTGATCGGGACAAATGGATCGAAGACACGTAGAAAATAACAAATAAAGTGGAAGATGTTTGATCACTAAATTTTATTAATGACCTTTTAATAGCATAGAGCCGAGCAGAATAATGTGTGCCGGTCTATCCAGTTTGCTCGTTAATTACAAGTCTTTTTTGTTCTTTTTTAGTATATCTCAGATCTCTCTTTTTTCTCTCTCTTATTAATGCTTAAAATCCTAAAGATCCCTTTTTACTGTTCATTTCTTCCATATATAGACAATCTGGGCCAGTGGAGAGATGACAGCTGGCGCATGTTTGGGGAATATGCACATAACATTTGTCAGTCTGCATTTAAGTCTTGGACACGTGGCGGCCTCTAAGGAGTGCCTTGGGAAGGGGCGTGACTGCATGCGTTAATTGGCATGCGGGTCTGTTTTGCCGACCTCCGGTGATGTCTATCTGATAGGGTCGGTCCTTGGGCCCCCCGCTGCTCTGGTCGGCTTCGGGTCTCCCGCCGTCCAGGCCGGTTCTGCCGTAGTCTTGAATCGGGACATTTTCGTCCTTTCTCTGCTCAGCCTTCCTGGGTCAGATGCCGGGTCGGCCTTAGAGTCACCGTCCTTTCCGGTTTTCAGCGAGCCCGGTTGGAAATCGGGTTTTTTGTCCGGTCCGACTTCAGGTTCTGCTCGGCCGGTTTAGCTGCCTGGAGTGCCTACGTTGATTCTGAGTAGGATGGGCTACCAACAGGGAAGGCAGCCGTGAAGCCATCTGCTACTATTCAGCAAAAATAATAGTGCGTTAACTGATTCGTGACCGATTTTTAATTGATCAGGCGGTGCACTGAAGAAGAAAAAGGCTTGGTGTTTACCTTACCAGAGGTTCGAGTGTTCTAGAGAGAGGGGGGGGGACTTGCCACAACAATGGAGAATGTGCAGATATAAAATTTTGGTTAATCGGAATCGGCCGATTATTTTCGGTTCCGGTTCGGCTAACCCAGAAAAAAATTGTTTTTTCTTAATTCGAAAAAACCCGCTTCCTTAGTGCCTCTCCTCAGACGATATATAGAACCACCAATAATTAAAAACAAAACTCACAATTTGCTTCTTATATTTTCTATTATTACAATGCTAGTGATTCTTCTCAAAGTTTGCATAGTCGTCTTCAACAAGTTCATGTGCAGGCAATTAAGACGATAAAAGGATCATCTGTCTAATTCTTGCACGGGGACGACGGTTCGGCGGGTCTGGTGTCGCCGGACGGCGTGCTGCTGTGTGGTGGCGCGGCGTGCTGGTGCTGCTGTGGGCGCGCCGCTGGGCGCGGGCGAATGCCGAAGAGGTCCGGTGGCGACGGCTAGGGAGAAACCGGAGAGAGGCGCCGCTGCGTGCGTGTGACAGTGTGAGATGGGAGAGAGAGAAAATGAAAATAGGGATTTAGGGATTTAGTCATTTAGGGTTTGAATTTTTAAAATTATAAATTATAAAATATATTAATATTTAATAAATATATAATATATTATTACAAAATCGGTTTTCAGTTCTAAACCGTTCGGTTCCGGTTCTAATCGAAAATCGAAAAATTTAGACATACGGAACCGAAAATCGGACCGAAAACCGAATATACAGTTCCGGTTCAGTTCTGGTTCTAACCGAGAACCATTTAGACACCCCAAGAAATTACACCCGGTTTTTTCAGAAAACATTACAAAAGTTCCATTTCTTATAGGTGTTTATAAAAATTCTACAAACACGTTAAACAAAACTAACCAAAAAAATGGGATTTTAGAGAAAATGCTCAATAACTATATCATTGTTGTAAATGAGTCATGTATTTAGTAAATAACTAATATGCCCATAAAACCCTAGATGTGTACCTATAAATAGAGATCTATGGCATTCATAATGATATACACAACTTCATTGGTTTCTCCCATCTTCTATAATAATTTCCTCTTTCTCTCTATATTTATAACACGTTATCAGCGTGACACTCTACCAGTAAATTTTTTATTTCTCTCCAATTTTCGAAATAAAAAAAATGCGAGCACATTTTCTGCACTGCAAGACCGTGCAAAAATCATGATTCCCGCTTTGTTAACCGTCGGATCAGTATGAAATTCTTACAGTATCTTCCTGACAAACAGATCTACAAATTGGAGATCGGATTCTAAAACGTATTGCATACATAAACAAATAGTCCGAGCAGAAATAGTGTTTTTTACATTGGTGAACGGTATTAATTCTATTTACTCCTTCAAAAACTTTCTTGCATATGATGATTTCGAGGGAAAATATATATTCTTTAGTTATTAAATTTTATATTTTTGTGTGCATCATATATATAAATAATATATATGATGACCTCGAAATTTATTATCAAATCATATTCCTCTTTGTTTCCAGAAGAAACATGATTTAACAATACTTAATAATCCAGAAGATTATTAAGATAAAAGATTTGTTGTAGTTCTTGAAGAAGCACAACGTTATCTCATCATATTCTAATTGAATATGATGTGTTCATGAGGAACACCATGAGATCTAATAATTTGCGTAAATTCCTAATGAAAAACACAACATAATATTCCTGATGAATAGTGTAAGTGCTCTTGAAGTAGCAATTATTTTAATTTAATTATTTCGAGCCTTGCTTATTTCTCGTACTATTTTATTTTACTTTGTATATTAAATTATGAATCTTAAAATTATTGCTCCCGAGTAGCACAATTAATTGTAATATTCTTGAAGAATATTACTATTCTAAATAAATAATTCTTGTTTATACATAAATTATGCAATAGTACAATATTCGTGAAGAATATTGATTTGTTAGTTATAAATATAACAACATAATTAAATCATGTGCTCTTGATGTAGCACGATAGTATCCGTGAAGGAAAATATAACTTATATCTCAAATAAAGAATATTAATATAATTTCAGAATACTCTCTATCGAGATTGTAACATATATGATATACACTACAATCATAATCTGATTGTGCTCCAATGGTAGCAAGATTAGTGCGTGGTTGAATATTCCTATCATATGTACTAATAGTTGTTTCCGGGAGTGAACAATATTAAATTATAAACTTTAATATTACATAGCTCAAATTATATGTCATCAAGTAGATAAAATTTAGAGTTTATCCTTGTAGGGGATAATTACTTATAAATTTTATCCTGTAGAGTGGATATTATTAACTGTTAATGATAAGGACACGAGAATGATAATTTTAAGATTGTATATCAATATCTAATCTTATATATTGTGCAGTTTAGTATTTTATTATCTCTTATGATATATTATGAGTTTTTATCAATATGAGAGATAATGTCATACCTGAAGTATGATTTGAATTGATCGTTGATATATATTTAATGATAAAAGGGTCAAATATCCTGAAGAGTTTTGCATCATTCAAATTCTTAGCTTATCTTATTTCTTCTTTTTATGAATCGAGTGCCAAGTTCTTGGGATTATATATTGGTCATGATTTATTGTCGCATCAAAATGCAAATATGCATGATATCTTTAAAAATAAATGATACTTTCCGTGTGAGAAAAAAGGGTAGTGCCAAATTTATTGACAGTTCCTGAAGAACAACTAAATTCCTCCTTAGAGGGTTGAAGATTATGCACTATTATTGTTGGCCACTTAAGTATACTGGATACAGTTTGGAAAATAGTTTAAACAACAAACTGTACGGAATCTAAATCTGAGTGCGTAGCGGAAGTCTTGGATACGATGAGTTCTTTGTGGATACGACGAAGTGTTTGGTGCATACTTAATATATCACAGTAATTTAAAACAGTAAAAGCTGAAGGTAAATAACATTGTAATTTAAGTGGTTCGAGGTAAACCCCTCTACGTCCACTGGTCCTCCACACAGGAGTAAAAAGTTTATTATAATTAATGCGTACACAACTACGTAATTATAAACAAACTTATCCTTGTATCGTTCACACAGATTGATACAAAGAATGTCACTTTCAACCGTTCACACAGATTGGTTAAAGCTTCCTTCTTGACTAGCTTCTTCACACACAGTTCCAAAGCTTCGTCCTTATTCGTCCCACAGTCGAATAACTTGTTGAGTTCACCAGAGCTCGGTTTTACGAGAGGTAAAAGGGTAGGTAACCGTGTAAGAACAGTGACTTTGAATATCAAGTTCTTGAGCTGATGATGGCTGTTCTTGATGTTGAGCACTGTATATCTCTTTCGTTCTTAATTGCAGTATGCTTTGGAGATATGTTTGCTCAGATGATAACCTTGATAGCTTGAGTATTAGGTTACTTGGGTAACTGATCTTCAATGTCTTCATAGGATATATATAGTCTCTGAAGAAAGTATCCGTTGAGATGTATCCATTTGAATAAGATTTCCTTCAACGGGAATAAGACATGATCCGGATTTTGCGGGATTCTGAAGATCTGAAGACTGGCAGTATTTAAATACTTTATCCTTGAGTATTTAAATACTTCTTTGTTCAACGGGACTTGACTTGTGTTCCTTCTTGTCCTTTTGTGAACTGTATGGAAGATAACTGTATTTTGGGTGTCGAGACAGTTTCCATACTTGGTCTTTTACAAGTCTTCTTGCTGTACTGACGAGCTTCACTTATGCTGATTCGAGGTAGGTCTTCGATACAGGATAAAGCCTTAAAGCCTCGTCTGATTTCCTTTACTGTATTTGGCATATATGTCAAAACCTCTAAATAACATTCGATACAGGGATTCGAGTATCCCGGCTGTTTCGATACATGGTGTTTGTTTTCCCAACAATTTCCCCCTTTTTGACAATTTGCCAAGACTAACTTTCTTAACTCTTCGAGTCTTCTTGATGATGCCAAAACCTTCTTCATGAAGCATTCTTCTTTGATGACTTCTGGCAGATTTCTTGGTCTTTTGTCAAAAGGTCTGACTTAGTGACTTAGTCTACAATAATGAACTACTCGCAGGCACGTTCGATACAGTTTGAGATTTATTACAACTTAAGCCTATGATTGGCGCGCAGGCACAATCTTACAATGTATTCTAAGTTTACAATCAAATTATGAACTGTTCGTAGACTAGTTCGCAAATGCAGTATTTTCAATCAAGTTTATCTAACTTGAGATTCTTATCAAACAATTTTAAGTAATCATACATTAACACAGTAGATTACGAGTTGTAATCTTTCAAGACAAACAAACTATTTTATTGATATTCAAAATGATTGAGTACAAAGTTTGTCTTTGAATAGAAATTACAAAAACAAAAATAATATACATAAATTTCATCTCCTTATCTATAATCCGCATGCCTCCATGGTCTTTTTCCGGTCCGTTCTCGGTGCCGCGCCACCGATTTTGAAGTGAATCATTGCCTCGATCTGGTAAATCGCTCTTCCTTCATATGAGCGATCAAAGGCAAGTATCCAATCTTACGGATGGGTGACCCGATCTCCTCTTCTATGTTTTGATTTCATTTCGATTTGGAGAGGAGTTTACCTTCTTCTAGCATCTTCGTAAACTTATCTGCGCTTCGCTAACGTTTTATAATTTTTGAAGATGGCGGATTCCACGATGAGTCGACAAAATATCTCATCGATTCGTTCTTCCTCCAAGTGCTTCACTTCGTCGGCGGTTGGGTTGCGGTTGGTCGTGACGAATTTCCGAAGGTCTTTGAATAAGAGTTTGCCAAGGGACATTGGGATCATGGAATTCGATGCGGAGCACGAAATTTTAAAACTATGGGATGGAGGTGCCACTTGTTCAATTCGGCGGTGATCTGCTTGAGCAAACCTCAAATTCCCTTTCTTGTTGCGACCTTATTCTCCTTGCGACTTCTCGTGCCTCTTCCCCCTTTTTGGCTTCATCAAGACTTTGCGGGATTTCAAGAGCGGCGTCTTGTTTGGTCTCGATCTTTGGTTATTCTTTCAACAAGGGAGGAAAGAGTCTGCGACATTTCTTGAATGCATTTGTCGTGAGCACGCAGTTGAGAG
The DNA here is from genome assembly GCA_033398695.1 of Orobanche coerulescens. Taxonomy (NCBI): domain Eukaryota; kingdom Viridiplantae; phylum Streptophyta; class Magnoliopsida; order Lamiales; family Orobanchaceae; genus Orobanche; species Orobanche coerulescens. The sequence goes on along the minus strand of CM065815.1, from coordinate 141,242,933 downwards.
TCATTCTCAATCATTGCACAGTGTCTTGGCTTGACTATCCTTGTCTTTGTAGCTTCCTCCTTCAGCGATTGCTCTGTTTATCTTCCATGATCTTCAAGGCTTGCTTGAAAACTTCGGCAAAAGAATGAATGCGTCGACAACTCGAGATACTTTGTGTTGAAGAGTGGTCATTTCTTCGACTGCAGAGGTGTGCATCCAATTGATGCCTTTTCAACGGAAGATAGAGCGTTCTTGCATCTTGGATAAATACGATCGAAGGCCAAGAGCTCGCAGCGCTCTTTTCGTGCGGCGGAGATCGGAGAGTTCAGTTGGGCGAAGTCTGCGGCGCCGTTCAACCTTCTTACATTCACGGATGGACGTGAAGTAAGTTGGACATCCTCGGAGTTCGGTACCGTCCTCGGATTCCATTGTTGAAGGGGCGGGAGCGACTTCACGTGGTTCGGCGACATTGGTTCGAAGCGTCTGTGGCGAAGGTTCTTCGGCAATCATGGATGCGGGAGGGGCGAATCCTCTGTTGGCTTGCGGGAATAGCTTCTTCGGTCGCGACGAGGCTCGGGTGCTTGTTCCAAAATTTCTTGAACTTCCTCGACTGGAGGGACTGATTCCTCTTGGTCGGGAATGTTCTCCGGCTGTGGCGAAGGGGGATTGGCTTGGGTAGAAGGCCCTTCGTCTTTTCTGGGTGGAGAGGCGTCTCGGGCTTCAGCCTCTTCACAACTCATTCTCAGACCTGCTTGAAGAGCATCGTCATCGTCGTCTGAGTCATGATCGTCGTCATCTTTTGGATTAATGGGAGAATCCTCTGACTTCTTCTTTCCTTTTCTTCGGGCGTCAGATTTGTGCAGCAGGTGGCTTTCAATTAGATCTTTGCAAGAGGCGTTGTCCCATCGAAGCAGGGCCTCAATTTCGGTTGAGTCTGTTACTTCGGAGACGAATCTCTCTTCGTGGCTCCATTCGCTCCAATTGTACAGTGTGTCATACGGAGCTAGCCTGTAGCCTTTCCATTGCAGAAATATTTCGTATGCGTGTTCAATTTGAACCGAAAGAAGTGTTTGATTTATGATCGAGTCAGGGGAGGGACTTCGAATAACGTCTGGAGACGCTGTTTCGAGGGATTCCTGTACAGGTATGGGATCCTGTACGGAAGATGGACTCCTTGCAGGGGATGGTGCCCCGAAGGAAATTGGATCCTGTACGGGTGTGGGATCCCGCAGAGGAGAAGTAGCTTTTGGCTCCGAATGGGCAGCCGACTCGCTAAAGTCTTGAGCGTTGGCAGATGTCTCTATATCCGTCGTAGCCGCCAAAGGCTCGGGATCTACTGTCGATGCAGTAGGAGACACCTCTTCCACAGGGGTTGGGCCCTGGGGTTCTTCATCAATGGGTTGCGCCACGGGCGAGACATCCTTGGAGTGCTTGGCTTTGATTTTTGAGAGCCTCCTGAGTCTCTTCTTGGACTTCTCACCAGCAGAGTGTTTCTTGCTGTGAGATCGCTTTCGCTTCTTCTTTGAAGATTCCATTTCTGGGACCTTCACGGTTTCATCTCTTGGGTTGGCAGATATTGGCATGTGCCTGGTTCTCAGGTGATTGCAATACATTGTGCTCTGGTTATACGCAGTGGGCTTGACGCCTCCTAAGTATATCCTCGAGCTATTTTTCTTGGCATCGGCGGATTGCGTCAGTCCGCACTTCGTCAGAATGTAGTTCAGCATTAAACCAAAGGATTTCTTTTGGGTGGCAGGTTTGCACACCTCTTCTTGAAGACGTGTCAGAATGATTTGGCACCAATTGACCTTTTCACAGGTCAAAATAGCTACCATCATTCTGAACCTTAAGTTCGTGCACATCTCGAACGCACCGGTTCGGTTTTCAATGATCCTGGAGCAAAAGTCATGAAGATAGACAAAATGAAGTAGAAAATTTTTCTTGTGACACGTAGTTGTCACCATATCAACCACTTTGGACCCTGTAAATAGTCCATAAAACTTGGTAATGATCTCTTGAGACCCGAACGTCTCAAGTTGGTCCATGGTCAGGCCATCGGCAGGCAGCCTGTAGATTCTCTGGAGTAGATCGCGATTGATGCAGATTTCCACTCCCTGGACTGTTGCAGTGATGTCAGCAACATGACCTCCTTGGGCCAGTGATAGAAAACGGACGGCGGCGTTGAGGTAGAATTCCTCAACCAGATGGGCGTCGTATTTGTCGGTGGTCTTGCTCCCGTAGCGATAGAGACCTTGTTGTTCAAGACGAGTAATGATGTACTCCATCGGTTCTGAGTCGTTGGTTTCCGAGAAAATATGCTCGATGATGACAGGTTTGGAGAAGATCCGGCCATCAATGATGTTGGAGGATTTCTTCAGAACAGGGGAAGAAGATTGACTAGCCATTGATGTTTTCTTAAAACAAAGGTGGAAGAAAAGCAATAAATTCGCAGTGAATATGCAGAAAATATGTAGGCTGTTTGCTTGAGAACTCTTGTAATTGCAGAAAGCGTAAAGAGTCTCCAATGGCAGATACAGTCCTTTTATACTTGGGCGGCGAAATAGGGTTTTGCAGAGTACGAATGGTCAGATTTTAAGGGATGGGAACCGGTTTTGAAATCAACGGTCAAGATGGATTGAGTGTAACTGGTACGCTAATCCAATATAAGGTTTTAAAATACAGCGGGTCCCACTTCTGACATAGGTTGATACCCTAAATGCCTAAAACGGCAGTTTAAAAATAATAAACAATTTAAAAACATCGCGGCTTTTGAGATTCAGTTGTCCAGATGTCGTGTAAGGCATTTAATGAACATGACGTTTGACATAAAAACAGGGCACGTGGACAAAAATTATTTTAAAAGGAAATAATATTATATTATATCTTGAATCGAAATCTATAGCATGTCTTGTTCTCCGTCGTCTGACGTTCCCCCTTAAAAAGGTACTAATAGGTTTTGAATTCCATACAGCAATATTTGGATTAATGCTGTATTCATGAGTCCAACAGTATTCCCCCTTAATTATTGCACACACCAGCTGTAGGATTCATATGCCTTCGTTCGCTACAGTACTGTATTGATGATTCTGAGTGTACAGATAATTAATGTTGGATACTGTATTCACGGGTCTTACAAAGATTCCCCTCAATTGTTGAGTAAAAGCAGTAAATTTACTTACAGGAGTGCATTTGTAGAATTCCCAGTGCATTACGAGCATGTTGAATCTTGCGTGTCGAGAGGCTTGGTGAAAATGTCGGCCATTTGGATGTACGTATGGACTTTTTCCAGCGAACATCCTTGTTCTCGACATGATTCTGATAAAATGATGCTTCATGTTGATATGCTTAGTGCGCGAGTGCAAAAGCGAGTTGTGCGTGATTGAAATTGCACTCGTGCTATCACACATGATTGGAGTCTCTCTAGCATCGATTCCATAATCGTGATTATTGCCGCATCAAAGGATCTGCATACAGGCCTACCAAAGACATAGTACTGATTCATCCGTGGAAGAGAGTTAGCCAATTGCTTCTTCTTGAACCAAGAAACGAGTCTAGGTCCGAGAAAGTGACAAGTTCCACTTGTACTCTTCCTATCTAGCTTGCGACCTCCGAGATCCGAGTCGCTGTATCCAACTAAATCGAATCCGCCTTCCTTAGGATACCACAGTCCTGCATCGATTGTTCCTTTAATGTACTTCAGGATTCGTTTAGCTGTATTTAAGTGTGATTCCTTAGGTGCAACTTGGTATCTCGCACACACTCCAACAGCAAAATGGATATCGGGCCTGCTAGCCGTTAGGTACAGGAGCGAACCAAAGAGCTTGTTGTAGATTGATTTGTCAATCGGCTTTCCGGCTTCATCAAGACTAATTTGCGGAAGTGCTCATGGGGTTAGCGAGGATTTGGAAGTGTTCATTCCAAATTTGTTGAGAAGTTCCTTCTTGTATTTCTCTGGTTGATGAATATACCGTAGGCAATCGCTTTACCTGCAAACCTAGGAAATAACTAAGTTCCCCATCATACTCATTTCAAATTTGTTTTGCATGAGATGTGAGAACCTTTGACATAGAGCAAGGTTAGTTGAACCAAAAATAATATCATCGACATAGATTTGTACCATTAGAAGGTCATCACCTTCTGTATCTTGAACAAGGTTTTGTCGTGACACCTTTCTCAAATCCGTTGTTGGTTAGAATCTTTGGGACGGGGTTTCGTACCGTGCTCTAGGGGCTTGTTTAAGTCCGTACGCGCTTTCCTTAGCCTCGTAAACTAGATCGATACCGTCTGTGTTGGCAAACCACGGTGGTTGTTCAACATAAACTTCTTCGCAAGTTCTCCATTCAGAAAGCACTCTTGACGTCCATTTGGTATACGATAAAACTCTTATGGGCGGCAAAGGCTAAAAATATCCTAATGGCTTCTAGTCTCGCTACAGGCGAAGGTTTCATCATAGTCGATTCCTTCTTCCCGACAATAGCCTTGTGCTACTAGTCTGGATTTGTTCCTTATGATAAGTCTATTTCGATCCTTTTTGTTTGAAATACCCATTTGGTTCCTATAACCGATTGGTGTGTCGATGCAGGTACAAGATACCATACATTGTTTCTTTCGAAACCGTTAAGCTCTTCTTCCATAGATGTTATCCAATGAGAGTTGTTAAGAGCGTCTATGGTCGAAACAGGTTCGGACTGGGCTAAGAATACAGCGATAGTGCACATATTGAGTCTCCTATGTTCGGATTGAGATTTCCATTCAGGAAATTGTGAGACTTCAGCATTAGATTCTTCTTGTGCGCAAAGTACATTTCCTTGTGTACTCTGTATTCTCCTACGAGTAGAAACACCGGCATTAATGTTTCCAATGATCAGCTCTTGCGGGTGATATCTCAACCATCTTCGGTCGGGTTCTAGTTCAGGATCCCGTACTGTATCGAAAGTTTCGTGGGTGCGGCTTGACATGCAGTCGCCTTCATCCACATCGATTCTTACAGCTGCGGGGTTGATTTCTAAATCAACAACAGGTTCTATGGGTGTAGGTGGATCCAAGATAGATAGATGGTGAATGTCCTGAGTGATATCATCTACTCCTGTAGGGTCATGGTGTGGTTCGTCGAACACTACATGAACTGATTCCTCGATCGTCAGCCTCCTTTTATTAAAGATTAAAGCTTTCTTTGACGGAGGAGTATCCTACGAATATTCCTTCATCTGATTTTTCATCAAAGGTTCTAAGTTGGTCCTTCCCATTGTTCAATACATAACACCTGCATCCAAAAATGTGAAAATACGAAACTAATGGAGTTTTATTATTCCATACCTCATAAGCTGTTTTGTTGTGGTGCTTGTTGACGATACAGCGGTTTTGAGTGTAGCACGCTGTATTGGTTGCTTCACCCCAGAAACGCTGTGGCAATTTGCTTGCGGCAATCATTGTCCTTGTTGCTTCTTTCAACGTCCTATTCTTTCGCTCGGCAACACCATTTTGTTGAGGTGTACGGGCAGCTGAGTATTCGTGCTGTATTCCATTCTCCGAACAGTATTGCTCTATAAAGCGGTTAGTAAATTCAGTACCTCTGTCGGAACGAATGCACACGATACTCGACGCTTTTTCATTTTGCAACTTCCTCAGGAGCTCGGGCAGCCTTGATGTTGTTTCCTTCTTCTTGCTAAGAAAGATCGTCCAAGCATACCTGGAATAATCATCAACAACAACCATGCAATATTTCTTACCTCCCAAACTTACTGGGTCTACAGGACCGTAGAGATCCTTGTGTAGCATTTCCAACACTCTTTGGGTTGAAAGGTTGGATTTGCTTTTCATGGTTGACTTGATTTGCTTGCCTTTCGGCATGGTCCGCAGATCTTGTCCTTCTTGAATGACACATCCGCAAACCTCTAACCATACCCTGTCTTGAGAGCTTGTTGATCGTCTTGAAGTTGACGTGAGACATCCTCTTGTGCCATAGCCACTAAGATCTGCAGGTGCCTTTGGCAACAAAACATGGAATTGAGGAGCTCATAGGCTTCCATCGGAATGTACATATTACCCGATCTGCTTCCTGTAAGCACAACTTCCATGGTTTGGGTGATCTTGACTATACAGCTATCTATATAGAACTTCACCGAGAACTTTTTATCACAGAACTGGCTAATACTAAGTAGATTATACTGTAAGCCTTCAACATATGCAACATCGGTGACCTTGAATTTCCCGACAAGTAGGTTTCCTTTCCCTCTTGTTCTTCCTTTAGACTTATCACCGAAGCGAACTTTTGGACCACGACCTTCTACAAAATCAGATAGCTTGCTCCTATCTCCGGTCATGTGACGAGAGCATCCACTATCGAAGTACCAGATATCCTCCTCTAGAATGTCCTGTAACAAAGAAATTAGGTAGATTTAGGTCCCCTTTGATTTTTGGGTCCATATATGTTAGTTCCTTTAGGTACCCAGATTTTCCTGACAGCAATTGGTTTACTGTAGGATGTACTCGGTACAGTGTTGCGATATCTACGGGGGGCATATCCGTAGTTGTTATAATCATGATAATTACTATGCATGTAAAATTCAGGGTTATTATTATTATTCCAGTACGAGTGCCGTCTAGGAGGTGGAGCCATTTTCCTAGGCCTAATGACTTGTCTTCGGGTCTCGGTTGGATTCCCAATGCTGTTGTTGATACTGAACTGGCATCTGCTGTCTTGAGGTATAACGGGGCTCCTGTATCCAATACCTAGTCGCACTGTACTGAGGGTACTGCTGTGCGGGCCTTTGGTGGTTGGATACTGCCTTCTTTCTGAATGACTGTCGGCTTTGATGATATGCTTGTGGATCATGTTGTAGATTACGCCTTCTGAGTGGTTGTTAGTTCCACTGTCTCGAATAGTAGAGTTGTGGGGGCGGAATTTCAGCCTTCGGTTTTCTCGGTACAGCAGGTTCCTTTATGGGACTAGGAGTATCTTCCGATTCTGGAATGTGTTCCACACTCTTGACGAACACAGTACTAGTTTTACCTTTATTCGAACATGAGCTGTATCCTAAGCCACTTTTATCATGAGCATGTTGCCCAGTGCTCAGAATTTCTTCCATTCTTTTGGACGATTTTTCAAAAGACTTCAGAATGGTCTCAAGTTCAGTTTCTCGCTTTTCAAGATTTGTAATTTTGGTTTGTAGTAGAACCAAATCATTTGTCTTGCTCTCATTGTGGGTTTTAACCTCATTTAGTTCATGAGCAAGTTGATGATTGCTCTCCATGAGTTTTTCAAAATCGACTTTGCTGGTTTCACAATCAAGAGACATATTTTCATAATTTATTTTCAGCAAGTCATTTTCATCTTTCAGCTCTAGATTTGTTAATTGAAGTCGTATATTCTCGATTTTAGAGTCTCATGGGCCTTTTGAATGTTTTTAAACTCATTCATCATATTTTCGAAAGTATGAGATGCATTAGGTGGAATAACCGAGGTTGAACTTACCTCATCGCCGTCTTCACCTTCCGGAACATCTTTGGCCATAAAGCACATGTATGCTTTATCATCGAACTCATCGTCGGATGAATCACTTTCGATGACCACCAAGACATTCTCACGATTTGGATGGTGTGGGGAGGCTTCGATTCTCCAATCGGGGCCTTGAGCTTGTCTTTCCAAGCACGTCTTCTTTCATCTCTCTCTTGTTGCTCGGCCTCGTGCAATCTTTGGACTTTGGGATGAGGACATTTGTTTGCATAATGGCCTCGGTTTCCTGCAGCTTATAACACGAGTTAGCATCACCGATGATGTTTCAAGATTTACCTTGTTGACAGGTTTGGGCTCGTAGGAGTCTTTCCGCATCGTTTGATGAACTTTTTGAATTTATGCATTAGAAGCGCCATTTCATCTTGGGACGGGATGTCGTCGCCACCGCGTCCTTGTGACCGGGCTTCGACGAGCTAGGCATGTTGTGTCGACGGTTCGATACAAAGAAGCAAGAGCCGTGACCTTTGAAGGAGATTCTTGACTTTCTCTCTTCACAATGTCATACTCAAAAGCTTTAAGGTCGAGAAGAGATCAAAAGTGGATATTTCATTAAGATTACAGGATACACGCATAGTTGTGGTCTTAATGTCCCATCGGCCGAGAGATCTGAAAATTTTTAAGTTCTTCTCCTTTTGGGTGTAAATCTTGCCCAACGCTTCAAGTTCACCAACAATACCAGTAAATCTGAGGTCAAGTTCCTCAAGTGTTTCCGTTGGTTTCATTTCAAAAGATTCAAATTGCTGAGTAAGTTTTGAAATCTTGTTTTCTTTTGAGAGCTCAGTTCCCTCACAAATTAACTTGAGTTTATCCCGATTTCTTTGCATTTTGCAGCTCTTTACCTTTGAGAACGTGCCTTTGTCAAGAGTGACAAATAACGTGTTCTTAGCCACGTTGTCGAGATTGGCTCGCTTCCTTTCATCTGTTGTCAATTGCTCGCGTTCTTTCTCGAGCATTTCAGCATGGGTCTGGCCCTCAATCCTTGCGGCTGGATTGACCTTCATGATCTTGATCGGACCATCCTGTATAACAAAAATCATCTCTTCGTGCATTGCTGCAAGATGAGCTTCCATTCTAATTCTCCAGTCGTCAAATTCGTTAATAGAGAACATAGGGAATTTGTTAATCATAGAAGTATCCATACTGATAATATAGGAATGAAAGAGACTGTTTTGAAAATAAGTGATTTGAATCTGATTCGGTTAAAAGGAATACGACTGATTCTTTTTAGAATCAACCTCTCTGATACCACTTGTTGGCCACTTAAGTATACTGGATACAGTTTGGAAAATAGTTTAAACAACAAACTGTACGGAATCTAAATCTAAGTGCGTAGCGGAAGTCTTGGATACAGTAGGTTGCTGTGGATACAGCAACGAAGTGTTTGGTGTATACTTTATATATCACAGTAATTTAAAACAGTAAAAGCTGAAGGTAAATAACACAGTAATTTAAGTGGTTCGAGGTAAACCCCTCTACGTCCACTGGTCCTCCACACAGGAGTAAAAAGTTTATTATAATTACTGCGTACACAACTACGTAATTATAAACAAACCTATCCTTGTATCGTTCACACAGATTGATACAAAGAATGTCACTTTCAACCGTTCACACAGATTGGTTAAAGCTTCCTTCTTGACTAGCTTCTTCACACACAGTTCCAAAGCTTCATCCTTATTCGTCCCACACAGGTCAGAATAACTTGTTGAGTTCACACAGAGCTCGGTTTTTACACAGAGGTAAAAGGGTAGGTAACCAGGTAAGAACAGCAGCTTTGAATATCAAGTTCTTGAGCTGATGATGGCTGTTCTTGATGTTGAGCACTGTATATCTCTTTCGTTCTTAATTGCAGTATGCTTTGGAGATATGTTTGCTCAGATGATAACTTTGATAGCTTGAGTATTAGGTTACTTGGGTAACTGATCTTCAATGTCTTCATAGGATATATATAGTCTCTGAAGAAAGTATCCGTTGAGATGTATCCGTTTGAATAAGATTTCCTTCAACGGGAATAAGACATGATCCGGATTTCGCGGGATTCTGAAGATCTGAAGACTGGCAGTATTTAAATACTTTATCCTTGAGTATTTAAATACTTCTTTGTTCAACGGGACTTGACTTGTGTTCCTTCTTGTCCTTTTGTGAACTGTATGGAAGATAACTGTATTTTGGGTGTCGAGACAGTTTCCATACTTGGTCTTTTACAAGTCTTCTTGCTGTACTGACGAGCTTCACTTATGCTGATTCGAGGTAGGTCTTCGATACAGGATAAAGCCTTAAAGCCTCGATACAGTTTCCTTTACTGTATTTGGCATATATGTCAAAACCTCTAAATAACATTCGATACAGGGATTTGAGTATCCCGGCTGTTTCGATACAGGGTGTTTGTTTTCCCAACAATTATCTTCTAAGTATCGATAAATTTATGGATTTCTAAACTATCGCTTGAAATGTGTATGATTCCGAGATAACAAGTTAGACAAATGACATATATAATTCCTGTAGAAAAGTAATTGGAATATAAACGACGTATAAAATTCACCACTTGTTAGACCAGAAGTCTACTAATCCCAATACTTTCAATATTTACATATCTAAAATTACATGTTTGATATTAAAGTCTATTTATATCATGTTTATATTTTATTTAAACATGTTTATTTATGATATATATCCTGAAGATGTATTAATACAAATTCACATATGTTGTATGATAAATATCCCAAATTACTAGTAAATATCATGAAGTACTTTTTACACTTGAAATTGTATTATTTTAAGTTGACCAATTTTCATCAATATACTATAGATGTTGGCTTAATTGCATAATAATTATTGCATTTTCTTCTGAAAGAAGAGTAATAATGATAGTTATTACATATAATATTGATTTGTATCATTGATAAAGTATAAATATGCACTTGAGAAAAATAAAGGCTCTTGAAAGATATATCTCCCTGAATGAGAAACTACCACTATCTTTTAATGTTTAAAGATAGAATATTATTGATATCTCTTGAAGTAGATTATCGAATTATAAATTCAATAAAATGAAGGTTGATTATTGTTGGAATATTTATTCCACATATTCATAAATAGAGTTTTGATAATTAAGTTGCTAAACAAAGCAAAACAACAAAGAGGCGAAGCAAAGCATCGAAGAAGACAAAGTCGAAAAAAGCTGGAAATGTTCATGATTAACGTACGTAAGACTTCAAGCTTAGCGTACGTAAGAGAGTATGTTTAACGTATGTAATGGTGTGTTTGCGAATCCAAACAAGAAAAACGTTGGAGATGACGTCATGGAATAGGTAAGCATTGAAGAAGACGGAGTCGAAAAAGCTGGAAATGTTCATGATTAACGTACGTAAGAGAGTATGTTTAACGTACGTAATGGTGTGTTTGCGAATTCAAACAAGAAGAACGTTGGAAATGACGTCATGGCATAGGTCAGCATGCAACAGACATATTGACTATGATAACGTACATAAGATAGTTGCTAACGTACGTAATGTTCAAGACATAAGCCACTGAACTGTTTTCATGAAGCGTAGTGTACGTAACCTATAGAGGTTAACTGTTGGTCCCAAGAATGATGAAGACTATCCTTACTTACGAGTCTTTTCTCGCGCGTTTTGTCCTCACTCACGCGCACCTGGGAAACTTCCCAGGGGGTCACCCATTCCATAACTACTCCAGGACAAGCACGCTTAACTTTGGAGTTTCTATGAGATGGATACCAGAAAAGAAGATGCATCTTATTGGTATGAGTAGTCCAAATCAATTCATTTAACCACTTTGTAGTGCAGATCTCACAGGACGAATCGCAAGCCGTGCCTCACGCATTTTTAAGGCCATATAGGCAGGAAGCTGGACCGAAGCCCAACATTAACGTACGTAAAGAAGGCTAGCGTACGTAATGGTGGAGTGATAACATACGTAATGGAGGCACGTGAGGCTAACGGCTAGTTGGAAGAGAAATGGTTATAAATACCACTTCTAATGGTATTCATCCTACAACAACTTCAAGCAAACGATATATTCATCATATATTGATATACTTACTATTGTTGTTGTAATTGTGCTTATATTGATAGTTTGAGTGTTTATACATTCAACACATACACGACAAGTAAAAAAAAAAGATACAATTAGATTCAGTATTATTAGGATCAAGGATCCGGCATTGTTAGAATCGCAATCGATATCCAAGTGAGGTTTATCTAGTACCGATAGAAAGCTAGAGTGGTTGATTCCTTGTCCAATAGAAAAGGAAAACGGTTTAACTTGTGCCGACACAAAGACAAGTACAAGCGGTAATATCTCGACCGACAGAAGAGAGATTGTACGGTTTAACTTAGACCGATAGAAGACAAGTTTGTAACGGTTATCCCTCGATCGAAAGAAGAGAGGTGCAGAAGTTTATATCTTAAGCCTATAGAAAAAGATACCGAGAGAGGATGTAGGCACGTTTGGCCGAACCTCTATAAATCCTTATGTCGGTTTAATTTCCACACCTTATATTTTACGCTTCCGCACAACGGCGCAAATACCAAAATTGCTCCAACAATTGGTATCGGGGCAGTACCTCCAATAAGCGGCTTAACATCCGAGGAGTCAATCCAAATGGCGTTTCAACTTGCCCCGGTCGAAGGTCTTGCTCTTAACCGACCACTATTTTCGACGGATCAAACTTCATGACATGGAAGAAGAAGATGTCGATATTCATTCGAGCCTACGACATCGAGCTTTGGAAAATAATTTGTCTTGGTCCAAAATTCCGACGAATTCCAACGGTGCGCTTAAAACTTTTGAAGAATATGACGATTCCGATTGGAAAAATGACCATTACAATTGTAAGGCAACTCAACTCCTATATTGTGCCTTAAATCCAGAAGAACATAACCGGATATCATCATGTGATAGTGCCAAAGAAATTTAGAAAATACTTGTGGTAACACAAGAAGGAACGTCTCAAGTCAAGAAGACGAAAATAAACATGCTCCTTCACGAATACGAGTTATTCCAAATGAAGGATGACGAATCCATCACTATAATGCTCGACCGATTCTCGGTCATCACAAATGGATTAGCATGTTTCGGGAAACCACTTTCGAGTAGTGAGAAATTAAAGAAAATTCTCCGATCACTACCTCGAGAATGGGACGGTACGGTGATGGCAATAATGGAATCTAAAAATTTAAATAATCTTGATTTTAGTGCTCTCGTTGGTTCACTAATAAATTATGAGATTGTCCTTAAATCTTGAAATGCAAAGCTGAAACCAATGAAAAGATCGATAGTCTTGAAGGCTAAGATGTCAAAAAGAGAAGAAATCCCGGTTGATGAAAGCGACGAAGAATCGGCATATTATGCCAAAAATATTAATAAGTTTCAAACCTTATTAAACCAGAGAAAGAAAGACATCTCGGGCGAATATAAGAAATTTGACAACAATTGTCGATTATGTGGTAAACCAGGACACTTTGCAAAGAATTGCCGAGTAAAACCAAAGAAGGAGATTCTCATTGTAACATGGAGCGATGACGACGAAGATGATGATTTCATCAATCAAAATAAACTCACTCTCATGGCCCGAAGTTCATTCGACGATAGCGATGTCGAAAGCCAGGTTAGTACATCGTCTCATGATGAATTATTTGAAGCATTTGAATTACTGCATACCGATTTTCAAAATGCTTTATCCGAGATCAAATCCCTTAAATCTAAAAATAAATCATTGGAAATTGAAAATTTCAAAATTCTTGAAACGGAAAAATTTGTCGAGACCGATCATTCAAAATGTGTTGAAAATGAAAATATTTTAAAGAATGATCTTTTAAAAGTTCAAGATGAACTTAAAATTTTGACGAAGAAATTTTCATGTGGAAATGATAAATTTAAACAAATGCTTTGTGTTGAAAAATACACTTTGAATAAACATGGGTTGGGATTCAAACCACGTTTTAAAAACAAATCCGTAAATTTCAAAATACCCTATTGTGAAAAATATTTGAAAATTGGGCATCACATTTCGAATTGCAAAAGCCCACGACGAACGATAAAAACTAAGAAGATTTAGATTCCTAAAGGAACTTTTATTCCAAATATCGTCTATGTTTCGAAAGAAAAACCAACTATTGGTTAGATCCCCAAGAATTAATTTTTAACAATTATTGATATTTTACTCAGGGGGAGTATTTTTTAAAAGGAGATAATATTTTCAGGGTAAGTTATACCCTTCTTAATGCATATTCAATATTTGGTATCCTCTATTTAACTGATTTATTTTTTTTTACACTTTTTGCTGAATACAAAAAGGGGGAGAAGGAGTTGAATCAAATAAAAAGCAGAAAAAAAAAAAACATACAAAAAGGGGGAGAAATGAAGAAGTCGAAAATGACAAGAAAAGAAAATGGGTGAAACTAATGAAACGATCAAAGCCGAAAACTTTAAAACGTACAAATATATATATTTTGATTTTTACAGGTTTTATCCAATTCACGGGTTGTCTTGTAATCATCAAAAAGGGGGAGATTGTTGGAATATTTATTCCACATATTCATAAATAGAGTTTTGATGATTAAGTTGCTAAACAAAGCAAAACAACAAAGAGGCGAAGCAAAGCATCGAAGAAGATAAAATCGCAAAAAGCTGGAAATGTTCATGATTAACGTCCGTAAGACTTCACGCTTAACGTACGTAAGACTTCAAGCTTAGCGTACGTAAGAGAGTATATTTAACGTACATAATGGTGTGTTTGCGAATTCAAACAAGAAGAACATTGGAGATGACGTCAGGGCATAGGTCAGCATGCAACGGACATATTGACTATGATAACGTACGTAAAAGGGTAGTTGCTAACATACGTAATGTTCAAGACATAAGCCACTAAACTGTTTTCCATGAAGCGTAGCGTACGTAACCTATAGAGGCACACGTACGTAAAGACGGCTAGCGTACGTAATGGTGGAGTGATAGCGTACGTAATGGAGGCACAAGAGGCTAACGGCTAGATGGAAGAGAAATGTCTATAAATACCACTTCTAATGGTATTCATCCTACAACAACTTCAAGCAAACGATACATTCATCAGATATTGATATACTTACTATTGATGTTGTAATTGTGCTTATATTGATAGTTTGAGTGTTTATACATTCAACACATATACGAGAGGTAAAAGAAAAGATACGATTGGATTCAGTGTTATTAGGATCAAGGATCCGGCATTGTTAGAATCGCAATCGATATCTAAGTGAGGTTTATCTAGTACCGATAGAAAGCTAGAGTGGTTGATTCCTTGACCAATAGAAAAGGAAAACGGTTTAACTTGGACCGACACAAAGACAAGTACAAGTGGTAATATCTTGACCGATAGAAGAGAGATTGTACGGTTTAACTTGGACCGATAGAAGACAAGTTTGTAACGGTTATCCCTCGACCGAAAGAAGAGAGGTGCAGAGGTTTATATCTTAAGACTATAGAAAAAGATACCGAGAGAGGATGTAGGCACGTTTGGCCGAACCTCTATAAATCCTTGTGTCGGTTTAATTTTCGGACCTTATATTTTATGCTTCCGCACAACGGCGTAAATACCGGAACTGCTCCAACAATTATGTCACGAACTCATTCAAGAATGAATTCGAGGTTGACATAGTTGTCTTTATTCTTATTTTTTATTCGAATCATCATCACAGTAAACTTAAAGTTTACATATTTGAATGATTTATGATTTGATATCGATAAAAGTGCATTATTTTGAATTCCGACAAGTAATTCACTGTACATATCCCCCTTTCTGGCTCCAACTGAATATTAGAATATGTCGGGTATGGTCCTCTTTGTGACAATACCTGAAGTATTAATGGGTGATATAAATAAGATTGATATTGTAAGACACTATCATTCCCGACATTAGGGGAAGAAAGTATCAACCGATCAAGAAAATTATTTGAAAAATTATGAACTTGAAGTTCAAATGATTATCGATTTTGCAGAAACTGCAACCAATTATATGTATATACTCCAGAAGAGTTTAAATAAATCCAGTTGGAAATTGATGTCTTGGAAGACATATGCAAGTGCTACAATTGAGTTTAAGGCCAGCCCACCTTGTAATACTCGTTCTTTTTATTGAATTATTGGCCTTGCCGTTCCTTTATTCTTGTCACTCTTGTAAACACTTATCGAGATATTGTTGTTGATTTTAGAATTTCGTATCCTTCGGAACATGTTCGTATCGGTTGGACCTTACGGCGATGTTATTAGATGGAGCAGATAGTGCACGCTAGGCGTGAGCTAACGCGTGCTAATTTGGGTTGGTAGCGCGAGCTAGCTTCGCCAGTAACACGCGCTAATGGTCTGGGTCTGGCAGAGACAGTAGATGAATCCTGCTCTCTGGACTAGCAGTTAGCGCACGCTAGGCGTGAGCTAACGCACGCTATCGACATTGCGCAGCGCATGCTAGCGCCATGTGTAGCGCACGCTATCAACGTAGGTCAGAAGCCAATGGACTACCGGGCGACCCCGTTAGCGCATGCTAACCTTGAGGTTTAGCGCACGCTAAACAGACGCAGTATATAAGGGCAGTCATCCATGTTGTTCGTCATTTCTTCTCCATTTCCTTCACTTCTGACCAAATGGGCGACTTCGAGGCGATTTTGGGGCGGCTACTCATCATCTATCATCATCTTAGGTGTAATATCCGTAAATTCGATTTCCGGTAATTTTTTTTTTTGGCGAGAGTTCATTTTGACGACTCGCTTGGGACCGTTTCATCATTATGAGAATGATTAATTCTGCACTTTTTAACATCCGAGTTCATTTCGGTATTGTTATGTTGAGTTCCGTGTTTCTTAGCGACTTTTCCGCACTCGAGTTTGATTCTTGTGAATCTCGTTCGAAACTACTGTTTCGAGTTTCCCATAAGTCCGTTTAACTTTGTTAGACGTGTTGTGAGCTTCGGTTTGGTTATTCGATCACGTATTGTGATTTTCGGGCGTTTTGGGTCATTTTGTAATTTACCCAAAGTTGTGGGTATCCACATTCGTATTTGTTGTCTTGATCGATTTTCGTGTTTATTTGGTCGCGTGTGATTCGTTGTCCCGTAGCATTTCATCTCGGATCGATGATATTACCCACGAGCATTTTGTCGTGTTCGTTCCGTGCGATTTCAGATAATCGAGTCGTCGAGTCCTGGTGGTCGGGCACTGGCCGGACGGTTGCGGGTACTGGCCGGACGGTTGCGGGCACTGGTCGGACGGGTGCGGCAGGAACCGGCGTAGCGCACGCTAAGGCCGGGAGGCAGCGCACGCTACGGCCGGTTAGCTGCGCGCGCTAGTCGGCCGAGATAGAAGGGGCAGTGAGGTTCTGGACTCTGTGGATCGGTAGGTAGCGCACGCTACTGTCGGACACTGCACGTTACGACCGGCAGGTAGCGCACGCTATGGCCGGAAGGCTGCGCACGCTACTTGGCCGAGAAGTCTAGTCCAGGAAGTCTCTGGATTGCGGCTCGGGCCGATAGCGCACGCTAGCTCGATAGCCTAGCGCACGCTAGCTCGGTAGCCTAGCGCACGCTAGCTCGGTAGCCTAGGGCACGCTAGTCCGGCCCAGTATAAATGTGACAAAGCAGTCGCATTTTCACTCCCTTTGTTTTCGATCCGCGGTTGGAGCTTCTGAGGAGGTGAAGCCATGTTGTTGAACAAAAAGTCCATGAAGTTCTTGAGTTCTTATCATTGATTGATCATCCTATATCATCCTTTGATCCAGTGAATCAAGGTGAGATTTCCTAGAACCCTATTTTGAGAAATTTTGGGGTTTTTGGGTTTTTGTCCGATTCGTTCCAAATTTTTGATTAATCCATGATGGGTATGATTAATCTTTGTATTATTCATGTGTTTAACATCATTTAATCCATTGTTCTTCGTCGAATCAAGGTATATTTCTTGATTTCCTTCGAATCGACTTTTTGGGGGATTTATTCTTGATTTCGTTTTCCATCCATTTTTGATGGATCGATTATTGTTAAATGCTGTTGTTAAACATATCCTATGGATTGTATATCCATATTTCGGTTTGGAATTCCGTTTTTGTGTTTTGACGGGACGAATCGTGTTCTTGGCCGTTTTGGGGGATACCCTTGAACTTTCATCGTTTGTTACTTGAATTCAGCGGCTTTGGGTCATACTTTGGAATTCATTTTCGTTGTTATTGTTGTCATTCGTAGTTTATTGTTGCGGGTTGTCGTTCGGCGGAGTCGGCGGTTCGTAGTTAATCCGAGTCTCCTCACTTCGGTCGATTCTCCGCGTTGTGATTAATCGAGGCAAGTACCTTGTCCATACAATTCTTGTTTTGTGGATATGATAATTAGTGATCGTCTCTATGTGTTTGTTTGATCATTTGATTTGAACTTTCAAAAGATTCTGTTTAGCCTCATTAAAGGCTTACTTTCAAAATGCGTGTACTTTGTAAATTGTGTGGGTTGTAAGCGACTACGTGAATCCTTTGGATATGTTTGGTGTTGATGTTATGCTTGGTAATGCGTGTGTACATATATGGCTTCATTTCGGTGCATTGTGGTTTGACGTGGTGTTTTGCTTAGTGTTTGATGCCTCTGGGTGAATTGTTTGGATATCTTTGTTGCATGGTGCTATGTGTGTGATTGTGTGAATGTGGGCGGGGCCTACGGTGGCACATGGCATGTGATCATGTGGCCAGGATGCAACAAGCGATTGATCCAACCGTGAGAGCCTAAGAAAAACTATGGTGACACATGGCATGCGATCATGTGGTCAGGATGCAACAAGTGATTGATCCAACCGTGAGCGCCAAAGATAATCTACGGTGGCACATGGCATGTGATCATGTGGCCAGGATACAACAAGTGATTGATCCAATCGTGAGATGTGATTTGTTTAGCTAGCCAGCTCGGGAGGGTCCTTAGAGGTCTAGAGTGGGATTTGTAGCTTCATCCCGGTCCTAGGCGATGCATATGCGTGATTTGTTTTATGATATGGCCAGCTCGGGAGGGTCTTTAGAGGCCTCGAGTGGGATTCGTGGCTTCGTCCTAGTCCTAGGCGATGCTTGTATGTGATTAAGCCATGTTGATTTTATGTCCGTCGAGGACATGTGACTTGGGTTTTGGCCCTGTGAATTGTTGTCGGTTTTCTATTTGTGAAAACAAAACCTTTGGGCTGTGACCCCTATAGATTTTGGTAAGAGAAGGATTCGATAATCCTAAATTGTTTTCTACTAAAACTCCCGATGGTTTATTAAACTGTTTTGTAAATTGTTTCCCTTGATCTGTGATCTTTCAGTTTTGGAATGTTTTACCCAAACTCTTGCCTCGGGAAGTATTTTCGTTATGTTTAAATCTTTGAGGTTTCCTGGTTATTGTTGTTCGTGGAATGTGGATTGTATGACTCGTATTTTGCACTTTGTATTTGCACTATCAGAACAGTGGAGTTTTGCTAACCCCCGAGTATTCGGGGGGTGGATGTCTGTATTGCATTCAGGTTTTGGAGCGTAGCACAGGGTCAGCATGAAGGATAATGAAAGATGAACGATACTAATCACACGAAGACCCATTTGATGTCATTGGTTTAGTTGTATTTCTTTTCCGCTGCAGTATATTTTTCCCCGTTGTACGGGAGCATTTTGTATTCGACCCCTGCGTGGGCATGTATTGAGTTGTATGTATTTATTGAAAGACCAAATCGGTCTATTGAGTCATTTTAGCCTTGAAGGCATTGTTGAGTTGTTCGTTGTTGTTACCAGCCTGGTAGATCCTTGAGGAAAGGTTCTATGGCGTGTAATATCCCTGAGCGGATTGGGAGTGTTACATAAATGGTATCGGAGCTTTAGGTTTTGGAAACCTAGGCTGTCGGGTTTAGTGGTGTCTGTTGAGTTTTGTCTCGTCGGATTTTGTCTGACTGAGTCGTGTCGCGACGCGTCGTATGAGTTTGTTGGTCGTGATTAGTATCGTGGGGCGATCATCATCTTCGTGCGACCTGTGGATGTAAGTCTCCCTCCTTTGTGTTGTGCCTCGTGTGGCACGAGTTACTGTATGATTATGTGTTAAGTGATGGAATCTTTATGCAGATTTTTGGTTTCGTGATGCGTTTATGTGACTCTCATATTTCGTTTATATGAGGAGTGTTGTTATTATTTATGTCCTTTCGACTGTTGTATCTAGTAAAAGACAGGTGTTGCCTTGATTTTAAGCGAGTTGATGCGTACATTATGATGTGTGTAACCGAATGTTGATACTTGCGAGTTTTTGGGCATTCTAGCCTAATAGATTTTCAAAAACCTTGAGTATCTTAGAAAATAAATTTCGAGACGTACTTTTAAAATGAATTATTTTCTCGCGATACTTTTAAGTTGCTTTCTGGTGCCGCAATATGTTTCAAAATTATTCCATTTGAGGACCAAAATATTTTGAGATATTTTCAAACTATTTAGAAATGCTTTGCTTAGACCCGAGGGTCAAATATTTTTGAAAGTTTTTCACGAAAAGAAAGTGTCCTCATTTTTATCGAATGCGAAATGGTTTTCCAAAGTCTCGATAACAATGTTTCACGTTTATACTTTTTGAAAGGTGATACTCAAGATCAATCGATGTTTCCAAAATCATTTTCAAAAGGTGGTTTCCATTTTTTTTTAAAACCTATCAATTCCCATTTGCGGTCTGGGAATATATGTATGATGTTCGCATTGTCATTATGATGTTAGCTCCCGAGTGTGATCGAATTGGTGGCATGAACGTTGAGGCGTTGCCACGCATTTGTTGTACTAGCTCTCTGTTAGAGGTGTGAACTGGTATTCACTGTTTGTCGCCTCGTGGTGATTTGCGTGTTGTTGTCGTACGAGTGTGAGCTGTTGAAGCTTAGGTTTTTACGTTTATGTACATGGATGATTGTTTCATGATGTTTGTGATTGTGTGCTGGCTATCGTTTGGGCTGTTGTAATCGTCAAACGATGCCGTTGTTGTTGTGATTTTTGTATATGTTGATATGTTATGCTGAGTTGGCATCTCCGGTATGTTGTTTTGCGATGTTACGTTCCGTTGTATCTAGCATTTGTATACTCGGTACGCCGAGCCGAAGCGTTTTAACCGTGATGTGCCGGGGGCATGCACGTGCAATTGTCTTTCTCGTCGGTAATGCGTTTCGAGTGTGGACCCGAGAGACACAGGATCCAGTTTTGCAAGTTGGGTTCCGAGTCTTTCGGGGCGCGAACTTCAGTACAGATATCAGGATCGGTTCTAAGAGGCCCGTGGGAAATGTTTCCGTCGACTGCTTTTGTGTTGTTACCTTTTTCCATTATTGGGAGTTGTGGGGACGACCTTCTTTTATAAGAGGTCGAATGTAATACCCGTATTGTTTTTGGACTTCTGCATTTCCTCTTTCTCTAGTTTATCAACTCGCTCGTGTTCGTTGATACTTTTTGAACTTGTTCTGTATTTCGGTTTCTTCGTTCGAACGTGTTGTGACCTTGTTTCAGATCGATCTGTTTATCGTTGTGACTTTTATGATTTCGGTTCGATTCTTGTGAAACTTGTTCGAAAGTAACATCTTCCAGTTTCTACCAGCTCTTTTAATGTCTTGAGTTGAATTATGAACTTCGGAGTTATTTTTCGACCGTTGTTGTTCGATCATTGTTATCTGATCGTTGTTGTTCGATCATTATTGTTCAGTCGTTGTTGATCGATCGTTGTTCTTCGATCGGGGTTGTCTGACTATTGTTGCCTGATCTCGTACCGCGAAGAATTGTCGTTCACCTTTAGTCAGCTGTTTCGAGTGTGGCCAGATGGGTCACCGAGCCGTGCATCGCGAGACGGTAGCTGAAGTTTTTTTGAGGATTTCGGCGTAGTCCGAATTGTTTGTGATTGCCCTTGTGGACCGTTTTGTGTTTAATTGCTGTTTTCTCGACTGTGCGTGTTTCTTGTAATAGGTGCTTAGTGTTTTGTGGTTGTTCGGATAATTGACTCGATTATATTATCTGTTTGATGACGCTTGTCACTTGTTTGGTGGCGTTGTGTTGGTCGTCGTGGAGCGCGTTTTCACGCCGTATATTCCTTTGCGTGCTTGTAACGTTTTGCCGTTAGGCGTAAGTTACGCGTTTCTTGTGTATCTCATTGAGTTTTCCTGGAAGGATATTGCTTCTCCCTACTTGTTTTAAGTTTCAGGACGAAACTTCTTTTAAGGAGGGTAATATGTAATATCCGCAAATTCGATTTCTAGTAATTTTTCTTTTTTGGTGAGAGTACGTTTTGACGACTCGTTTGGACTGTTTCATCATTCTGAGAATGATTAATTCTACACTTTTTATCATCCGAGTTCATTTCGGCATTGTTTTGTTGAGTTCCGTGTTTCTTAGCGACTTTTCCGCAGTCGAGTTTGATTCTTGTGAATCTCGTTCGAAACTATTGTTTCGAGTTTCCCGTAAGTCCATTTAACTTTGTTAGATGTGTTGTGAACTTCAGTTTGGTTATTCGATCACGTATCGTGATTTTCAGGCGTTTTGGGCTGTTTTGTAATTTACCCAAAGTTGTGGGTATCCACATTCGTATTTGTTGTCTTGATCGATTTTCGTGTTTATTTGGTCGCGTGTGATTCATTGTCCTGTAGAATTTCATCTCGGATCGATGATGTTGCCCACGAGCATTTTGTCGTGTTCGTTCCGTGCGATTTCGGATAATCGAGTCGTCGAGTCCTTGTGGTCGGGCAATGGCCGGACGGTTGCGGGTACTGGCCGGACGGTTGCGGGCACTGGCCGGACGGGTGCGGCAGGAACCGGAGTAGCGCACGCTACGTCCGGTTAGCTGCGCGTGCTAGTCGACCGAGACAGTAGGGGCAGTGAGGTTCTCGACTCGGGTGGATCGATAGGTAGCGCACGCTACTGTCGGACACTGCACGCTACGACCGGCAGGTAGCGCACGCTATGGCCGAAAGGCTGCGTACGCTACCTGGCCGAGCAGTCTAGTCCAGGAAGTCTCTGGATTGCGGCTCGGGCCTATAGCGCACGCTAGCTCGGCATCCTAGCGCACGCTAGTCCGACCCAGTATAAATGTGACAGAGCAGTCGCATTTTCACTCATTTTTCATTCCCTTTGTTTTCGATCCGCGGCTGGAGCTTCGGAGGAGGTGAAGCTATGTTGTTGAACAAGAAGTCCATGAAGTTCTTAAGTTCATATAATTGATTGATCATCCTATATCATCCTTTGATCCAGCGAATCAAGGTGAGATTTCCTAGAACCCTATTTTGAGAAATTTTGGGGTTTTTGGGTTTTTGTCCGATTCGTTCCAAATTGTTGATTAATCCATGATGGGTATGATTAATCTTAGCATTAGTCATGTGTTTAACATCATTTAATCCATTGTTCTTCGTCGAATCAAGGTATATTTCTTGATTTCCTTCGAATCGACTTTTTGAGGGATTTGTTCTTGATTTCGTTTTCCATCCATTTTTGATGGATCGATTGTTTTTAAATGATGTGGTTAAACATATCCTATCGATTATATATCCATATTTCGGTTTGGAATTCCGTTTTCGTGTTTTGACGGGATGAATCGTGTTCTTGGCCTTTTTGGGGAAAACCCTTTAGCTTTCATCGTTTGTTACTTGAATTCAGCGGCTTTGGGTCGTACTTTGGAATTCATTTTCGTTGTTATTATTGTCGTTCGTAGTTTATTGTTTCGGGTTGTCGTTCGGCAGAGTCAGCGGGATCATAGTCAGTCCGAGTCTCCTCACTTGGGTCGATTCTCCGCGTTGTGATTAATCGAGGCAAGTACCTTGTCCATACAATTCTTGTTTTGTAGATATGATAATTAGTGCTCGTCTCTATGTGTTTGTTTGATCATTTGATTTGAACTTTCAAAAGATTCGGTTTAGCCTCGTTAAAGGCTTACTTTCAAAACGCGCGTGCTTTGTAAATTATGTGGGTTGTAAGCAACTACGTGAATCCTTTGGATATGTTTGGTGTTGATGTTATGCTTGGTAATGCGTGTGTACGTATATGGCTTCATATCAGTGCATTGTGGTTTGACGTGGTGTTTTGCTTAGTGTTTGATGCCTCTGGGTGAATTGTTTGGATATCTTTGTTGCATGGTGCTATGTGTGTGATTGTGTGAATGTGGGCGGGGCCTACAGTGGCACATGGCATGTGATCATGTGGCCAGGATGCAACAAGCGATTGATCCAACCATGAGAGCCTAAGAAAAACTATGGTGACACATGGCATGCGATCATGTGGTCAGGATGCAACAAGTGATAGATCCAACCGTGAGCGCCAAAGATAATCTACGGTGGCACATGGCATGTGATCATGTGGCCAGGATGCAACAAGTGATTGATCCAACCATGAGATGTGATTTGTTTAGCTAGCCATCTCGGGAGGGTCCTTAGAGGCCTCGAGTGAGATTTGTGGCTTCGTCCCGGTCCTAGGCGATGTATGTGCGTGATTTTTTTTATGATATGGCCAGCTCGGGAGGGTCCTTAGAGGCCTCGAGTGGGATTCGTGGCTTCGTCCCGATCCTAGGCGATGCTTGTGTGTGATTAAGCCGTGTTGATTTTATGTCCGTTGAGGACATGTGACTTGGGTTTTGGCCCTGTGAATTGTTGTCGGTTTTCTATTTGTGAAAACAAAACCTTTACGCTGTGTCCCTGTTGATTTTGGTAAGAGAAGGATTCGATAATCCTAAATTGTTTTCTACTAAAACTCCCGATGGTTTATTAAACTGTTTTGTAAATTGTTTCCCTTGATCTGTGATCTTTCGGTTTTGGAATGTTTTACCCAAACTCTTGCCTCGGGAAGTATTTTGTTATGTTTAAATCTTTGACGATTCCTGGTTATTGTTGTTCGTGGAATGTGGATTGTATTGCACTTTGTATTTGCACTAGCGAAATAGTGGAGTTTTGCTAACCCCCGAGTATTCGGGGGGTGGATGTATGTATTGCATTCAGGTTTTAGAGCATAGCACAGGGTCGACATGAAGGATGATGAAAGATGAACGATACTAATCACACGAAACCTGTTTGATGTCATATTGGTTTAGTTGTATTTCTTTTCCGCTGCAGTATATTTTTCCCCGTTGTACGGGAGCATTTTGTATTCGACTCCTGCGTGGACATGTATTGAGTTGTATGTATTTATTGATAGACCAAATCGGTCTACTCAGTCATTTTAGCCTTGAAGGCATTGTTGAGTTGTTCGATGTTGTTACCATCCTGGTAGATCCTTGAGGAAAGGTTCTACGGCGTGTAATATCCCTGAGTGTATTGGGGGTGTTACATTAGGAGGAACATCAAAGATTATACAATGTCTAATCTGTTTCTACCTTCCAAATCAAGGTAAATTCCTTAGAACCCTACTTTGGGAAATTTTTGGGGATTTTCTTAGATTCGTCCGATTTATCCATTTTGGGTCTAGAGATCTTTGAGATTATGTTGTATCCACCTCGTACCCACATTTTCCCTACGATTATATCGATGTTTCGTACCTATTTCAAACTTGAGAGGGTTTGGATGATTTCCAAACCTCTAGGAGATTATCCTTGCAGTTTTGTGAATCGTATGTGGGTTTCGGGAATTTCTTCATGTGATTTGAGTATGGATTATTAATTATCATATTCCTTACGAATATTTTAGGTGTCAGAAGTGCGTTCTTGGACCTACCGAACTTATATTCTTTTCCTTCCGATTCTCGATGTCTCAAAGGCAAGTATATGTTTATGATTGTACATTCTTGGCTTTGAAAGTAAGGTATATGAATTGTATGATGGTACATATTCACTATGGGACGGGCCGACGGGTCCTCTGAGGGTTCCATAGCCTTTGGTGCGATTCCGCGAATATTTTGCGTTAACCACTCTGGGAGGGTTCGACGGGGCCTCTGAGGGTTTCGTTGCTTTTAGTGCGGTTCCACGGTTAATCACGTATGTATTGAAATTTGATGTAAAGAGATTTAGTTATTCCGGAATACTAGTCTTGAGTTGATGAAATGATGAATAAATTTACTTTATTGTCGAGAAGTATTGTGTTTTATATTTGTTATAATTGTACTAGCTATTCGACGGCTAACCCCTTCATGGGGAAATACCTTTCATGTATTTCAGGATCCAGGAGAGCGGATAGGCACGTACTGGGTCGGCATGAAGATGATGGGCAAGTGTGATGTTGTGTCTTTTCACTGGTTATGTTTTGTAATTCCTCCATTCAATGGTGTTGTACTTGAATGGTTTTTGAGTACTCGAGTACTGCTTTTGGTTTTCTTGATGTTTCGGCCTGTGTTGCCATGGTATTGATTCGTGATGTATTGTATTCGGTTTCATTGGATATCACCTTGGGTGTCAACTTTATTGTTCTCCGTTTGATTATGCTTGGACCTTATCGGCAAAGTTCATGGTTCCGCGTGTGAAAAGTCTTGTGGGTCCCACGGTGGGGCTCACGGCGCTGTAATATACCCTGAACAACTTGAGGGTGTTACACACCTAAATGGTGAGAACTATATTATATATCTCCAAAGATCAAAAAATAAACATTAGTGACAAAATTCAATGTCCTGAAAACGTCGCTCTTGAAGAGAATACTCTTGAAGAGAATTAAATTAGAGAACGTTCTACGAATTTTGTTACAATGAAATGTGGAGCCTATATCAATAGATTTAATAATAGCACTTTCTACAAATAAATATCATAATGATCTAAGTTAATTAATGTCGGAAATGAAATATTGGTCAAGATGGACAAAATAATGTAATATGATTTAGATTAATGTCAATACTTTGTTATTTGGCCTGCCGTTCAAAATAGCATATTGAATAAAATTTGTTGAATATTGATTAATATTCATACATTATATGGTCATGATGATTGGAACTCTTGAAGAGTTACCAATAATTTTAAGCATTACTCATGCAAACACGAGATATGAAGCCAGACTTTTGTAATCAAAATTGCTTACAATGATTACATTTTTTTATAAGACCACTCATGAATTGAATTATATATAGATATTGAGTGAGATTTGGAAATACATGAAAATTTGTCTTATTGATACGTGAAGTACTAGAAGGATGATATGCCTCAAGCATATAAATCGAAATCAAAATATATGTATTCCTTCAAATTGCAAGTCTTTATATAGATTCAAATAGTATAGTCAAATTTGAAATAGCCATCTTAGTCAATATTATTCGACTAAAGAAAGGTATATTAATGACTCAATGTCATATATAGATATTGTAATACCCGGTTGTAATTCATTCATTTTCATTTAGTAATTATCAGTCTGTAATTGTCACTCAGTGTATTTTCACTCAATTATAATCATTCATCAATCATGTTCTTTCACCGTGTTCACCGTTCGGAAAAACTTCGAGTTGTGTATCGTTATTGTTCATTGTTTCAACTTTCCTCATATGAGTTCGACTTTGTTAGATCACCTTTAATTTTTGGTAACTCCAAAAATTCTAAATCTTTGCAATATTATAGAGCATCGAGTTAGCTTTCCAATGGTTCAAACGGTGAGTCAATCGGAGTCCGGACGAGAGAGTTATGGTCGTTTTAGCTCAACCGCTCATTTTTCGATTATTGGCGATCATCGCCGAACGAACTCGGCCGTATCGTCCGACACGGCCCGTGCCGTACTCGTCCGGAAAATGCCGAGGTGTTCGCCTCAGGACCCGACCGTGTCGTCTGGCACGGCCGAGTCGAACCCTTCCGGATAAGCGAGAATCGTCGCCCGGCCGCCCGACCGTGTCGTGCAGCGCGGTCGAGTCATGCCGAGTCATTTGTCGGACGGGTCATCGTCGGAAGGCCCTCCGCGCCGCGACCGTGTCAAGCGAGGACACGGTCGAGTCCTGTCGGCGGTATCGGCCGGTATGCGACACGGCCGTGCCGATCGGCCGCGGGCCGTGTCCGGCAGGTAGTCAACCCTTATAAATTCATTTTTCAGCATTTCAGCCCATTTTTCTTCCTTTTCTTCACCTTAAACCGAGAGAGAAGGCTTGAGGAGGGTTTTCCTTCACAAATCATTTGGGTGTTTGATTTTCTTCATCTCCTTTCGATCGTGAAGCCCGGATAATCAATCTAACGCGTGTTCTTCGGATTAAAGTACTTGTATCTTCAAGAGGTAATTCTTTCAACACTTTGGACTTCGATTTTGTGTTGAGATATGATGTTTTGGACGTTATAATCATGTTATATGAAGGGATATGTATATGATTATGAGTTTGTATAAGGATTCATTGGATTATTGAGGGATTATTCAAGAACACCTTCAATATCGAGTTGGAATTGGGGATTTTCGACTAATTATTGTTATAATCACATTTTTGGATATTCATAACGGATTATTGATCGTATTGGAGATGTTTTGTTGGTTTGAAACACTTCTTGGGGGATTTGATATTGGTATATTGAAGTTTGATTGTAAACAATCGGAGTTTGGACGCAACGTGTTTGTTTTAATGCCTCAATGGACTTAGTTTTATCGTATCGACATTTTGAGTTCGTTATATTCGTGTTTGATTTGTATATTGATCGGATTGTCGGTAATTGTATTGAATTAAGGTTGTTCGTGCGACCGACACTTCATTTAGGACATTTGTTCGTGGAAGGACTTTCTTCATCGGTATTTAGTAAGTTAATTCTTACTCGGTTAAAAAGATATTCATACCTTTTGTTGTTGATCATTCATAATCATAACTCATTCATCATTGTATTAATCATATTAAAACTTGTTAATGTCAATTAATCACTTCAGTCATAAGGAACGACGGTTCCAATCTTTTCGTTGAGCTATCATTCATTTCATTATTATCCTCATCTCGGTGAGTCATTCTTGACTTTGTCAGATTATTATTTATTCATTGATATTCATTACGGTTATTCTCGTTCATATGACCTTCAGGTTCATATTGCGTGGCGAGTGTGGTCATGTGGAATTTTTAGTCGGGCACACGATGGTTATTGTATTAGGTTCACCAATACATTAGGCCGTGCACACGGAAAGCGTTACACCGTGAGACTAATTAGGTACACGGACGGGTGTTGTCTGATTACACGAACATTACGGGCGTACTATGATACTCCTCTTGACGTAATTCATAACTAAGAATATTTCATAACTTGATTAATCATAATTGTGTATTTTCAACCCTTGAGGATTGTTGTTCTTTATGTGACCCGTTTGGGGATTTTGTTTTTCGTGTCATGGCAAGGCAAAGCGCACGGAATAGCATGTTGATGTCGAGGAGTCCTAGTGATACTAGTAGGGGCCCCGATCTTTCGATTATTCATGTTATTGTCCTTTATTTTCAGCTGAGACTTTCATTTGAATACTCCGTTTCATTCGGTGTTGTGTATTTTATCTTCATATAAAATACGGTAGTATCAGTATTATCTGGTGTGTTGTAACTAAACTCCTCATCGGAGTAATTATTGTTGTAATGTAGTTCGGTACTACATTTATCTTGTGTAATTCATTCATTTTCATTTGCCTGGTGGGTCCCAGGTTGGGGATCTACGGCCGTAATATCCGCCTAGTTTGGGGTGTTACAGAGTTGGTATCGGAGCGTGGTTTTGAATACTACCTTCCGAGTCATGTCTCATTTGAAGTCATCGTCATCAGACTAGTATCATTGGACTTTCGTGTCACGTGTGACCTGTGCAAATGCCGAGCCAATCGAATAGGAAGAAGCTGTAAGATTTCTAACGCCATGGTATAATTTCTGGCAATAGTCATTCATTCATCATTCATCAATTAACAATCCTCAAACATCATCATTCATTGTGATTAGGACGATCATGTTAACTCATTAATCACTTAATTCATTTCATTACTCAGTTAATAATCAGGACGATCATGTTAACTCATTAATTACTCAATTCATTTCATTATCCAGTTGTCAATCTGGATGATCATATTATCAATCTTATTAAGTTATTCAAGATAATCATTTCAAGAATTTCATCAGATAATCATGTAACTTGATAAATCATTCATATAATCACTAAGTTAGAGCATGTATACTCATTTTCATCATCTCATGACATAATCATAACGTGCTAATCATGCGGGAAATATAATCATTATGCGACCTTCCTACTTCCGTATGGAGAGAGCATCGAGGATGCACGAGAAGAGGCGGTGCGGACCGAAACCCGAGAAATAATCACTGTTGCCCGGGAAATCGTGCGGGACTCGCTCGATCGGAAGATGTTCGGGTTGATCCACTCACTTTTATGCGGGCCATGATGACCCGTATGCGGTTGCTCAATCATCATTGCGCCACTCGACCGGATTAATCGAGAGACCTCTCCCGTAAGAGCCAGCTGCTAAGGAAATTGCTGAGCAGCAACCTGCATATGTCAACAGGAAATCAACGAAGCGTAATCTATCCGAAGGCGGTCAGTCAACCTGCAAGAAGCCTCGTGTGAGCCCTATCGTTTCTGAGCGACCTCCTACGGCGCATAATCGTGCGGGATCTCATTCCCGAGCGGCCAGTTCGGCCATCACCTGTTTTAATTGTGGAACGCCGAGTCATTTCAGCACTGAGTGTCTGAAACCGTCTATCACGTGCTATAATTGTGGGAATTTTGGGCATAAGGCCCGTTTTTGCCGAAAGGACTCCAAGTCGGCTCCGGTGTCATCTCAGGCCCCGAAGCAACCAGCGTTTCAGAATCAGACTGCTTTATCATCGTCGTTTAAGACAATGGAAGCAAATAGAGTTGGAGCTCGTATTTATCAGACGGGAGCGTCCGGTTCGGGGGCGGCAAGTCCTGATTCATATGATGAGGAGGATCGACGATCCGTGGCCCGAATGATTTCGGGTATACTCGTAATTTTATTTCAACTTGTGTGTACCTTTTGATCTTTGGTACACCGCATTCATTCATTTTCGAATCATGCTTGAATAGACTTATTTCGGGATGGTCCCTCGCTTGTGGACCTCATACCATCGGTCTACTGACGATGGAAGAATTTTCGGAATCATACCGAATTAAGCTTAACGACGCGATTGATTGATGGATCTAATCGTGGTGAATTTATCTTAGGGCGACTTAATTTTCGGTATTAGTTGGCTTAACCGTCTTGATACTATCCTCGGTGCTTGTTAGCGTTTGGTCGCTATCTTTCCGTCGTTGGTTGTCGAATGTGTGCTTCAGGAAGTAATCCCGTTGTTCAGAGAAATTTTATTATGGCGAAGCGAAGAAATTCCGCAATCGAACTATCGATCATTCATTGTATCATTTTCATCGATTGACCTTTCTAAGGCAATCGAGTTATTCAATCATTTCTTGTATCATTTCCATCGATTGGCTTTTCTAAGACAATCGAGTCATTCAATCATTCATTGTATCATTTTCATCGATTGACCTTTCTAAGGCAATCGAGTTATTCAATCATTCCTTGTATCATTTCCATCGATTGGCTTTTCTAAGACAATCGAGTCATTCAATCATTCATTGTATCATTTTCATCGATTGGCCTTTCAAAGGCAATCGAGTTATTCAAACATTCCTTGTATCATCTTCATCGATTGGCCTTTCTAAGGCAATCGAGTTGTTCAATCATTATTGGTATCTCTTTTTATCGATTGACCATTCTAGGGCAATCGAAATGTTCAATCATTCGTGGTATCATTGTCATCGATTGACGATGTATTTCCGACGAGTTATCCGGTTGCCTTCACATAGAGTAAGGGAATTCGGGAGTGAGTTGGAGCAGTCGTCCCCTTTATCGAAGGCACCGTATCGGATGGCCCCAACTGAATGCGGGAGTTGAAGATTCAACTTGAGGAATAGTTCGAGGAAGGTTATATCCAACCGAGTACGTCCCGTGGGAGCACCAAGTCTTTGTTTGTCAAGAAGAATGATAGTTCTTTTCGCTTGTGTATCGATTACCGGGAGTTGAACAGGTGATGATCAAGAGTAGTATCCTTTACCTCGTATTGATGATCTTTTAGATCAACTTCAGAAGCTTGATATTTTCCAAGATCGACTTAAGATCCGGATATCACCGATTCGGATTCGAGAGTCGGATATCGAGGTCAGAGTTTCGTACACTCTATGGTCATTATGAGTTCGTAGTTATGCCGTTCGAGCTAACTATTGCACTGCGGTATTCATGGAGTTAATGAATCGGGTTTTCATCGACTTTTTAGATCAGTTTGTTGTTGTCTTCATCGATGACATTTTGATTTATTCTCGTAGCCAAGAGGAACACGAGGTATGTCTTCATCGTGTTCTCGGCGTGTTGAGACGAGAACAACCTTATGGAAAGTTTTCCAAATGTGAGTTACGGAGGTCCGTGGTGACTTTCTCGGACATGTAATTTCATCAGCGAGTTCGTGTCGACCCTCGAAGACGGAGACTATCCGAGATTGGCAACCTCCGTAAGATATTAAGTAAATCCGATGTTTCCTCGGAATAGTTGGTCAATTATCCAACCCACGACTGGAGCTAGCAGTAGTGGTTTTCGCGTTGGGGATTTGGCGTCGTTACCTTTATGGCGTCACCTTTCGATTATTCACCAATCACAAGAGTTGAAGGATATATTTACTCACAAGGAGTTAAATATGCGACGAGGCGGTGGTTGGAACTAATCAAAGATTTTGATATCGAGATCCTTTACCACAGGCAAGGCGAACGTTGTCGCCGACGCCTTGAGTCGTGAGTCCGTTCGGGAGCAGATGCTTGCTCGTTTAACAGTTCGAAGGAGCTTCATGGAATTCCTTAGACCCGAGATCGAGGTCGGCTTGGCGAGTTCGGGGACATCTTTGTATGTTAGAGATTTCATCGTCACTTGAGGAGGTAATCGAGAGAATCGAGTTCGGACCCTTCATTGTTGCGCATCCGTGAAGATATGGCTCGGGGAAAGCCCCTGGATTCGTGGTCCACGAGGATGGACTTTTGAGGTTTAAGAACCGGTTGTGTACCGCGAATGACGAGTTGAAAAACTCTATTTTGAGAGAAGCTCATGCTACCCCTTATCCTGTTCATCAGGGTCCAAGAAGATGTACAAGGACTTGAAACAAAATTCGGTGGAGTAATATGAAGCGAGAAGTCGCGGAATTTGTTTCGAGATGCTTAACTTGCCAACAAGTCAAGATTGAACATCGGCGGCCGCGGGTATGCTGAAACCTCTCCCTATTCAGTGGAAGTGGGAAGACATTTCTATGGATTTCATCACGAGTTTGCCGAAGAGTCGTCGTGGCATGAATACAATCAGGTGATTGTGGACCGCTTAACTAAATCAACTCATTTTCTTGAGATTAAGGATACTTGGGGTCGAGAGACTTGCCCGACTATTCATCAAAGAGATAGTGAGGCGCACGGTACTCCTAAAAGTATCGTTTCCGATCGTGACGGACGGTTTGTGTCACATTTTGGAAATCAGTTCATCGTGCTATGGGAACTCGGCTTAATCTCGATCGCCTTTCATCCTCGGTCAGACGGACAATCGAGAGGACTATTCGGACATTAGAGGACATGTTGAGAGCTTGCGTCCTCGATTGGAAGGACGATTGGGAAGCCCAACTACCATTGATCGAGTTCACGTATAATAATAGTTGGCATGCTTCCATTAAGATAGCACCTTACGAGGCCTTGTACGGTCGTCGTTGTCGCTCTCCTTTGTGTTGGGATGACTTGTCAGAATCAATCGGCACCGAGCCCGATATGCTTATAGCCGCCCGGGAAAAGGTAGCTTTGATCAAGAGTCGTTTGTTGACCGCTCAGAGTCGACAGAAATCATATGCAGATAACCGTCGTTGACCATTAGAGTTCGAGGCTGGTGACCATGTGTTGGTCAAGGTATCCCCGAGTCGTGGTATCTTCCGTTTTGGGAAGAGGGGAAAGTTGAGTCCGAGATTCATTGGACCGTTTGAGATTTTGGATCGAGTAGGCGAGTTAGCTTATCGATTGGCTTTACCTCCGGCGTTGAGCCGAATTCATAATGTGTTTCATGTCTCTCAGTTGCGAAAGTATGTTGCCGACCCGAGTCACATACTGCAGTTCGACGAAATCGAAATCGCTGACGACCACTCATATGAGGAGCGACCTATACGAGTCTTAGAGCGGCGAATCAAACAGTTGAGAAATAAGACGATTCCTTTGGTTAAGATTCAGTGGTCTAGACACGGAGTCGAAGAGGCCACTTGGGAAACCGAGATGAATATGCGGGAGAGTTATCCCGAGTTGTTCGACCCTTAGTTTCGGGGACGAAACTCTTTTAAGGGGGGTGAATGTAATACCCGGTTGTAATTCATTCATTTTCATTCAGTAATTATCAGTCTGTAATTGTCACTCAGTGTATTTTCACTCAATTATAATCATTCATCAATCATGTTCTTTCACCGTGTTCACCGTTCGGAAAAACTTCGAGTTGTGTATCGTTATTGTTCATTGTTTCTAATTTGATCATATGAGTTCGACTTTGTTAGTTATCCTTTAATTTTTGGTAACTCCAATAATTCTAAATCTTTGCAATATTATAGAGCATCGAGTTAGCTTTCCAATGGTTCAAAGCGGTGAGTCAATCGAGTCCTGACGAGAGAGTTATGGTCGTTTAGCTCAACCGCTCATTTTTCGATTATTGGCGATCAACTGCCGAACGAACTTCGGCCGTGTCGTCCGACACGGCCCGTGCCGTACTCGTCCGGAAAATGCCGAGGTGTTCGCCTCGAGACCCGACCGTGTCAGCACGGCCGAGTCGAACCCTTCCGGATAAGCGAGAATCGTCGCCCGGCCGCGACCGTGTCGTCAGCACGGCCGAGTCATGCCGAAGTCGCTGTCGGACGGGTCATCGTCGGAAGGCCCTCGCGCCGCGACCATGTCAAGCGAGGACACGGTCGAGTCCCCTGTCGGCCGGTATGCGACACGACCGTGTCGATCGGCACGGCCGTGTCCTGGCAGGTAGTCAACCCCTATAAATTCATTTTTCAGATTTCAGACCCATTTTTCTTCCTTTTCTTCACCTTAAACCGAGAGAGAATGCTTGAGGGAGGGTTTGTCCTTCACAAATCATTTGGGTGTTTGATTTTCTTCATCTCCTTTCGATCGTGAAGCCCGGATAATCAATCTAACGCGTGTTCTTCGGATTAAAGTACTTGTATCTTCAAGAGGTAATTCTTTCAACACTTTGGACTTCGATTTTGTGTTGAGATATGATGTTTTGGACGTTATAATCATGTTATATGAAGGGATATGTATATGATTATGAGTTTGTATAAGGATTCATTGGATTATTGAGGGATTATTCAAGAACACCTTGAATATCGAGTTGGAATTGGGGATTTTTGACTAATTGTTGTTATAATCACATTTTTGGATATTCATAACGGATTATTGATCGTATTGGAGATGTTTTGTTGGTTTGAAACACTTCTTGGGGGATTTGATATTGGTATATTGAAGTTTGATTGTAAACAATCGGAGTTTGGACGCAACGTGTTTGTTTTAATGCCTCAATGGACTTAGTTTTATCGTATCGACGTTTTGAGTTCGTTATATTCGTGTTTGATTTGTATATTGATCGGATTGTCGGTAATTGTATTGAATTAAGGTTGTTCGTGCGACCGACACTTCATTTAGGACATTTGTTCGTGGAAGGACTTTCTTCATCGGTATTTAGTAAGTTAATTCTTACTCGGTTAAAAAGATATTCATACCTTTTGTTGTTGATCATTCATAATCATAACTCATTCATCATTGTATTAATCATATTAAAACTTGTTAATGTCAATTAATCACTTCAGTCATAAGGAAGCAGCGGTTCCAATCTTTTCGTTGAGCTATCATTCATTTCATTATTATCCTCATCTCGGTGAGTCATTCTTGACTTTGTCAGATTATTATTTATTCATTGATATTCATTACGGTCATTCTCGTTCATATGACCTTCTGGGTTCATATTGCGTGGCCGGGTGTGGCTGTGTGGAATTTTTAGTCGGGCACACGATGGTTATTGTATTGGGTTCACCGATACATTAGACCGTGCACACGGGAAAGCGTTACACCGTGAGACTAATTAGGTACACAGACGGGTGTTGTACACTTACACAGAACATTACGGGCGTACTATGATACTCCTCTTCAGCGTAATTCATAACTAAGAATATTTCATAACTTCAGTTAATCATAATTGTGTATTTTCAACCCTTGAGGATTGTTGTTCTTTATCGACCCCATTTGGGGATTTTGTTTTTCGTGTCATGGCAAGGCAAACGCACGGGAATAGAATGATGATGTCGAGCAGTCCTAGTGAAACTAGACGCGGGCCCCCAACTAACAGTTATTCATGTTATTGTCCTTTATTTTCCGCTGCAGACTTTCATTTGAATACTCCGTTTCATTCAGTGTTGTGTATTTTATCTTCATATAAAATACACTAGTATTCTGTATTATCCTGGTGTGTTGTAACTAAACTCCTCATCGGAGTAATTATTGTTGTAATGTAGTTCGGTACTACATTTATCTTGTGTAATTCATTCATTTTCATTTGCCTGGTGGGTCCCAGTTGGGGATCTACGGCACTGTAATATCCGCCTAGTTTGGGGTGTTACAGATATGAATGATCTTAGATTGGTTGGAACTCCAGAAGAGATTCAATTGACACTTGAATATTTGAAAAGATAATTTGAGATCGTAATGAAATATCTAGAATAGACATTGGGTTACAAACACTTGGAAAGTGTATTATTATATATCAACCCACTTGTACCTAAAAGGTATTAAAGCGACTTACACAGATGAAACACGCTCATCAAAATGATTGATCAGTCACATGATCCTATTAAGGACAACTTTATACCAAATGATGATGAAGAGATTCATGGTCCGGAGGCATCAACTCTAAGTGCAATTGTTGCACTCGTATATCTTACTAGTTTTACATGAACTAATATATAATCAAGGCTTAATTCATCGTTTAATGATCAATATTGAAAGAAGGTATTGAAAACCTCAATGTTATCTGCAAAGAAAAAGATATTTTTATTTATATGGTTCTCTACATTTATAATTCATTGAGAGTGCATTGAAATAAGATCAATCACCCACTAGATCTGAAAGAATTGTGGGCTATAATAGAAGAATGAAGTTCTCCCAACTATTTGCATAAAGTCAATGCGGTGTATGGTGACAAAAAGATATGATGAAACATATTTAGTTTCCATTAGTGAGCTACAAGTGATGTGTGGATCAATGGGAGACACGATATAAATGGTGTTGTCTGATCCGGAATTTTCATAAAGAAAATGGATAATGGATTTGCAATAATAGCAGTATAAGTTGATGATTTAAATTGGGACTCCTGAATAGCTCAATAAAACTGCCACTGAAAATCTATGAAGTAAGTCTTAATAGCAACATCTCCCAATCATTATGAAATTATTGCAATACATGAAGCAAGTTGAGAATGTGTATGGTTGATGAGGTTAACCACAACTAATATGAAATATCCAGAATAGATGACATGTCTCACCAACATGTGAGTTCGAGATTGCAACTTGCACTGAATATGATACCTATGCTAATTCGCGGAGGATTTTTCAAATGCCTAAAGCATATTTATATAAAAATACGCGTTGCACTCTTTTTTCATTGGTTGAGGTTTTATCTCATTGGGTTTTCCTAGCAAGATTTTTAACGAGGCAACTAAGATGGCGTATTAACATGAATAGTGTACTCTTTTCCCTTCATTAAAATTTTTCCCACTAGGTTTTTCCTAATAAGGTTTTAATGAGGCATATTCATGGCATAATGAGGATATTACCGAGATCGGTATTAGACCTCGAGATTTAAAATAAGAAGTAGTTGTACTCTTTTTCCTTCAATCAAGTTTCTCCCACATAGTTTTCTTGACAAGGTTTTGATGAGGCAACACATGGATACTCCTATAAAAATATTATGTATACGGAGAAACTTATACTCTTATGATCACTCGGTTTTTGTCCCATGAGGTTTTACTGAGGCGGCACATGGATATTCATACAAGAATGATCGATATGAGCGGAGCAAATTCAATTATTATATATCGCTCAGGACTTTTCCTAACAGTAGTATGATGCAGCAAGTTATGTGTGTTACAAGTTCACTCCAAACAGTTTGGAATTTTTTTCCCCGTTGGATTTTTCTTTAAACTAGTCGAGCAGACATTTATGTAAATAGTCAATCAAGGGGGAGTATTGTAAATAAGTCATGTATTTAGTGAATGACTAATATGCCCATGAAACCCTAGATGTGTACCTATAAATAGAGGTTTATGGCCTTCCTAATGATATACACAACTTACTAGTTTCTCCCATCTTCTACCATATTTTTCTCTTTCTCTCTATATTTATAACAATCACCAAATTCTCTTATATATTATAAATTGCACGAAATTTCTTTACATCGTAAGAAAGCCAATACAAAATTCCATATCGTTTAATGTTTATCAAGAATATTAATGACGTTAGATTTTTTATTAAAAGTAATAAAATAATATTTGAAAATCTAATTAATTTTTAAAACTCTAAAATTTGATTTGAAATATTATAAAATTAATTGAAAACTTTAATTTAAAAAAAACTAATTTTAAGAAATATAAATATAATTAAAATTCAAAAGTATGTTTGCAAGAAATCCTAACTCTATGAAATAAGTAAAAAAATCTGGGATTTTTTAAATTTTGAATTCATTTAAAATAAATTTAAATAATTTAAAAAAAATGTAAAAATTTCATTTCTTATAAAAACTATATTTTTACAAAAGAAAAACTTCAGTTAATTTTTGATATTGTAAATGAATTTTAAAATATAAAATAACTTAAGAGTCTTTAAATAGTCATAATGATTTTTAAATATTTTTAGTAAGGCCCTTTGATATTTTTGATGGAAATTTTACGGTTGAGGATTTTATGCAGACTTTCTTATAACATAAGGGATTTTGTGTATTTATAAAATATATGATGCACTTTTAGTTAAACGCTAGACTTTTATGTGTATTCTACCCTTTTTAACATCCAAATATATTATTTTTCTCATTTTTGACTAGTAACTACATAATTTTATTCCTATATTACCCTTCAAACACACATAAGATCTCATCTTTTGCAACATCAGAACTCTCGTCGTCTTTTTTTTTTTTTTTTTTAAACTTGCTGAGGTTAAATTTTAATAAAAAATGAAAAACAACTAAAAGTCCAATGAAGAAAAAAATTCCAGTTGATCCTGTTGTTAGTCGATCCACCTTGGCATCCACTTAAGCGCTCCAGGCAGCCGAACGGCCGAGCAGATCCTGGAGCCGAACCGGTCATAGACCCGATTGTTCTCGGACTCACAAAAAATCGGACCGGGCAGAGACATTAGAGCCGACCCGGAATTCGGACCAGAAGGACCGAGCAGACCCTATATGAATACGCTCCGAACCATAATCATGAATAAGACCGACCAGAGTAGCGGGAAGCTCGAGGGCCGACCCCATTGTCGGTCGCAACAGATAAGTATCGCCAAAAGCCCGAAGAACAGGTAGACAGGACAATAAAAGAGGGCTGTCATGTCCCTTCCCAAAGCAAACTTAAGAAAGTGACACATGTCGAAGAAGTCACCACACTGTGACAAATGTCATCAGCATATTCACCTCAATCTTCCTGCTGTCATCTCACGAATGGCTGACATTGCCTATATATATGCCAGGAGAATGTACAATAAAAGGACTTTTGGAAAAAGAGAGAAAAAAGAGAGATTTGAGATATACTGAAAAAGAACGATAAAGACTTGTAATTAACAAGCAAACAAAATAGACCGGCACACATTATTCTGCTCGGCTCTATGCTATAAAAAGGTCATTAATAAAATTTAGTGATCAAATATCTTCCATCTTATTTATTATTTTCTACGTGTCTTCGATCCATTTGTCCAGATCAGCACACGTGACGTTGACCAAACCAGACGTCAACAGATTGGCGCTAGAAGGAGGGCATGATTACAAATTCTAAATATAATCAGCCCGCCACAAAGAGGGGAAATCCGTTCCAGTTGGCGGGGCACTTTGGCATACCTTGCGTTCATCCGGGAATAACCACCCCCACCAAGAAGTGGTGATTTGAAAGCATAGGAATCATCGTAACTATGATTTGAAAGCATAGGAATCATCGTAACTATGAGTCGAAAGCATAGGATTCATCGTAATTAGAAGTTGAAAGCACCGGAGCCATTGTGACCATGAGTTCCTGCTCGACTCGGCTGACCTTTTAAAGGTCATAACTCGAAGGATATCGAGCGCAACTCAAAGCTCTAGAAAATTTCTCAAAGAGTCCTCGTATCCTTCAAATTAAAGTTGCAATCAACATACACCATAATATTTGAAAACTCCTTCGGAATTCCCGACAGATCCTCGCAAAGACCCTGGTAATCCGGAAAGAATAATCTGTTGGGAGGCAGGCGAGAAAACTCAAATCATTATTGGACAAAGCTTAGGCTAAGATCAGGTGGAATTATTGAAACCCAAGGAGTTTTTCGCGTAAGCGCCCAAACAGCGGTGCCAACGGTGAAATACGGAATTCGATATGACGAAGGGAGGGCAGAAAATGGAACATGTTGATAAAACTGAAATAAGCAAAGGAATAATCTCTGTAAGGAAAGAGGGCCCCGGCCGACCGAGTTACCAACAATTCCGCAACTGCCGACCCAAGGAGAATCTCGCTGCAATCTGCACCGCCTTCGCTTGATCGAAAAACACGGTCTGACATCCAGCCTGTCTGACGCCAAGCTCGGATGCGCCCCGGTAGAGCTGGTCTATGTACTCATACTAGCCCCCTGAACACAAGCGCAGGGATGGCCCTCGCCGGCCCCGGCCAGCGTTTGTTCTGCTCGACCGTTCGCTTAAGTTTTCTAGCCGCCAACTATAAAGCGAACCCAGGAAGCCCGGATTTGTCAAATCCCTCGGCCCGGCTCGGGCCCCCCATCTAGAAAATGAAGTTGGGATAATAGTACGCACTCGTCGCGATTGGTTATTTTGCAAAAAAGTAAACAATCTTATATGAAAATCACTCAGGACCCCTTAGTCCGGCATATCCGATATAACCACAATGACGAGGAAGAATCTCAGGCGTTCTGCGACGACCTCCATATACGAAGCGACTTATCCATGTCGCACGATTCACAATCCAACGGACAGGTCGAGGCGATTAATGCAGTTATGAAACAGTACTTCAAGGCCCGCCTCGAAAAGCGCAAAGGGTCACGGCCTTAAGAACTCCCTGCAGACTTGGCAATGCATCGGCCCACCACTTGAGAAATATCTTCGTAGCCTCCGGCACTGAGGAGATGACCCCGGTCGAGATTGGAACACGCCCGCCGAAGAATTCATTTCGAAAAACAAGGTCAATGTGACCCTAAGAACCTGGACCTCGTCGCCCAAAAAACAAAACCAAGCAGAAAGGCGGAACATCTTCTGCAAAGCGCCCGAGGTTCATCATCAAAGCTTCCAGGTCGAAGACCTCATTATTAAACGAGCGTTGGGGCCCGACCCGGGACCTCCGGAATCCAAGTAATCAGGGCCGTACGAAAGTAACAGAGCCCATCAGAACGGAGTTTGCTAGCTAGAATATATGAATGACCAAGGATTAATTCATTCGTTGAATGCTATGTCCTTATGAGGGTATAATCAATAAAATTCAACTCTATTTCATCTCTGAATCAAATGCGCAATAAGACCGAGTTCGCCTCGGCACCTCGAATGACCGGATCCCCCAGCACTGTAAGACCGAGCTCGTCTCGGCACCTTGAATGACCGACTCCCCCGGCACTGTAAGACCGAGCTCGTCTCGGCACCTCGAATGACCGGCTCCTCCGGCACTATAAAGACCGAGTTCGCCTCGGCACCTCGAATGACCGGCTCCCCCGGCACTGTAAGACGGAGCTCGTCTCGGCACCTCGAATGACCGGCTCCTCCGGCACTATAAGACCGACTTCGCCTCGGCACCTCGAATGACCGGCTCCCCCGGCACTATAAGACCGAGCTCATCTCGGCACCTCGAATGACCGGCTCCTCCGGCACTATAAGACCGAGTTCGCCTCGGCACCTCAAAAGACCGGTCCATCCGGCACTAAAAGACCGAGTTCGCCTCGGCACCTCAAAAGACCGGTCCATCCGGCACTAAAAGTCCGAGTTCGCATCGGCACCTCAAAAGACCGGTCCATCCGGCACTAAAAGACCGAGTTTGCCTCGGCACCTCAAAAGACCGGTCCATCCGGCACTAAAAGTCCGAGTTCGCCTCGGCACCTCAAAAGACCGGTCCATCCGGCACTAAAAGTCCGAGTTCGCCTCGGCACCTCAAAAGACCGGTCCATCCGGCACTAAAAGTCCGAGTTCGCCTCGGCACCTCAAAAGACCGGTCCATCCGGCACTAAAAGTCCGAGTTCGCCTCGGCACCTCAAAAGACCGGTCCATCCGGCACTACAAATCCGAGTTCGCCTCGGCACCTCAAAAGACCGGTCCATCCGGCACTACAAATCCGAGTTCGCCTCGGCACCTCAAAAGACCGGTCCATCCGGCACTAAAAGTCCGAGTTCGCCTCGGCACCTCAAAAGACCGGTCCATCCGGCACTAAAAGTCCGAGTTTGCCTCGGCACCTCAAAAGACCGGTCCATCCGGCACTAAAAGTCCGAGTTCGCCTCGGCACCTCAAAAGACCGGTCCATCCGGCACTACAAATCCGAGTTCGCCTCGGCACCTCAAAAGACTGGTCCATCCGGCACTACAAATCCGAGTTCGCCTCGGCACCTGAAAAGACCGGTCCATCCGGCACTACAAATCCGAGTTCGCCTCGGCACCTCAAAAGACCGGTCCATCCAGCACTAAAAGTCCGAGTTCGCCTCGGCACCTCAAAAGACCGGTCCATCCGGCATGTTGTTGCCCAAAATATCTATCTGAAGATTAAATACTGCTGGAGACGGACAACAAACAACAATTGCGGGAGCACTTCCGAGAGAAGATAAATAAGACAAGATTTGCCGGGTTTGTTAGGCCCGGGCTTGAATGCTCTCGCGAGATGTTATTAATACAAATATTCGTGGATACAAGTATTAATGAGAGAAATCTAAATACAATGAGTGTAAAAAGACTCTGTTAATCCGGCTCTTGAGCGAAGCTCGGTGTTCTTCGTCCCCGCCGATCGTCTGCCTGATGAGAGAGGCCGGGAGAAGAAAAACCGAAAGATAGCTGTTGCCAAGAGTTGGAAATAGTCAAGTGCTGTGTGTTTTGCTTGTGAAGTATGCTGAAATGCGAGAATGCCAGGGAGAAAATACAAGTGCAGGGGGCCTTGTATATATAGGGGCTGAGGTGCCTTGTCTCCTAGTGGGCGATCGTCTTTCGGCCATTAATATAGTGGGGCGATCGTCCTAAAGATCACATGGGCTGCCTGCCAAAAGTCCAGAGATCCAGCCGGAAGTCAGCTGTGTGGTCCAATGAGGAGCCAGCACGCGTCCGGAAGTACTGTCACAGGTGGTCCCACATCGTTACTTTCGGCGGACTTGTCAGTAGGTGAGGTAGGTGCGAGGCTGTGGTCACATGTCTTGTCTGCCAGCTCCTTTTGCAGGTCTGTGGCCCTGTTGGTAGGTGAGGTAGGTGACAGGCCTGTCAGCGCCTTTTGTGGATCTGCACGTGGGTGCTGTCCTGTGGCTCGGCCCTTGCCGACTGGATGGCCATCGACCCTTGATCGGCATGAAGCGGTCATCTCTAGCTGGTCACCGAGGGTCGGTCGGTAAAGGGTCGGTCGGCAAAGCGCCGAGAGATGATCGTCCATAAGTCGGTCGCCAGGAGTCGGTCGGCTGGTGCCGAGAGACGATCGTCTCCAGTCGGTCGCCAGGAGTCGGTCGCCGAGTATCGAGAGGCGATCGTATTGATGTCGATCGCTCGGCACCGGGATTCGTCCTGGGACCTTCGGTTGGCCAGTCTAGCTTGTCCGCTTGGTAAAGGCTCGGTCGTCTGGTCGCTGGTCGGCAGATCTGCTTTGGCCGCTCGGCAGTGACTCGGTCGCTCGACCTCTGAGGCGATCGTCGGTCGGAAGGTGTTAATTCTTGACACAACAATTGCCCCCCAGCTTGCTCTTATGTTGAAGACATGGGGCGAGGTGGTTCTTGCTGGCGATCGTGTAAGATGAGGACGGGCGATCTTGCTGAGCTGACTTTGGTTTGGACTTGGGCTATCATGGTCGATTGGCTTAGCTATCTTTCGGTCTTGTACCTGCAAAAACAACATTGGCCGATTCCCCATGGAAATTTTGTGGTTTCGCTTGTTTGAGGAATCGTGCACAGTCGCGGAGATCGATGGACCGACTCCATGACAGTGTCTTGGTGCGCGAAGACATTGAGTGTCTCGTGACTCACTTTATTATGAGGGTCCTCTGTTAGGCTGCGCCTCACCTCGTATTTAAACGAAGGGCGTGCGGTCTCGGTCTAGAGGAGTCCTTGCGCGGGGCAGCGTCGGATGAATCAACTCCACGCCCGCGGCTTGTTAGCTCTGCTTCCACCTCGGCCAGCCATGGAAATGGCCGACCTCGACGGTGTACGTTGAGACGGGGGTTGTGGCACGTGTCCACTGATTAATTTTGGAGAGCCCTCCGACTACGCCGGCCTCGTATTTAAACGAAGGGCGGGCGATCTCGGCGAAAGGGACCTTGCATGGCCAGCGCGGCCCGGTTCCATCGACCCGGGACCATGGATTTATGATGTGCGGTGGAGGCGATCTTATGCCTTAGTCCGTCATGTTAGATCTTTGGATGTAGATGGCGATCGTGTCCTCCGGTTGCGGATGATGTAGCGTGATGATCGGCGATCGGGCCGGAAGACTGGCGATCGTCGCTCGGCTGTCGATCGCTTTATTCGTAGGTCGATATTGGCGATCGGGCGGGAGATCGTCGTCCGGGTTCCGATCGCGCTGCTCACAGGATAAGAAGAAACCTTTGCCTGGCCAGAAAATCTGCGGCTCTAGCCCGGAAGGCTGCGTAGGTTGTAGGTTGGTTTTTCGTGAGATGCCTGAACATGGGCGAAAAACCCTGAAATCCTCCTAGGACTGCGTAGAG
Source organism: Orobanche coerulescens (assembly GCA_033398695.1). NCBI lineage: Eukaryota > Viridiplantae > Streptophyta > Magnoliopsida > Lamiales > Orobanchaceae > Orobanche > Orobanche coerulescens. The sequence goes on along the minus strand of CM065815.1, from coordinate 141,198,366 downwards.
GGCGGTCTCATCGCTTACGGGGTCGCCGTTGAGGATGATCACGCCTACCCTGTCGATGTAGTCCGAGTCAGACTCTTCTTCTCCCTGCTTGATTTGCATCATGCGAAGGGGACCTTCTGGCCGGACGACCCTGGTGGCGAAGTACTCCGTGAAGACGTGTGCCAACTGGTTAAAGGAGCCGATGGACCGAGGCGGCAATGAGGCGTACCACCTGTGGGCGAGGTCGTCCAGCGTCAGAGGGAACATTCGGCACCTGGTCGCGTCAGATGCCCCACACCCGGTCATGTAGATGTTGAACTTCCTCAGTGCACTGGGGTCCGATCGCCCCTCGTACACGGGTGTTTGCGGGGAGCGATCTGTCTTTGCACGGGGCGAGCTCGATGTCGATCGTGGCGGCTCGCTTGGCGTGATCGTCTTCTTGGCGCCGCCACTGATTCCAGATGGCGCCTTCATGTCGTCGAGTTGACGTTGCATCGCAGCCATCGTCGTGGCTTGGTCGCTTGCGGATCGGCTTTGGGAGCGAGGCCGAGGCGATCGTGTACCGATCTCCGACTCACGCCGCCGCCTCGGCTATTTGGCGAGGGGGAGCAGGCCGGGCCGCCTTCCGGGAGTCGGGTAGGCCGAGCTCTTGGTGACGGACTCAAACTCCGTCGTCTCGTAGGCCGGGCCGGATCGCCCGGCCGCGTGTCGGGTCACCGCCTGTGCGATCGAAGACAGAGGTGCCCATTGCCGAGCGCCTCTTCTTGCGGGCGAGAGCCTCTGGCGATCGTCCAGGCCAATAATGCCTTGAGCTTCGCTGACTTCGGCGGGAGACCGAGGGGTGATAGCAGAGGCGCGTCGAGAGCACTCCGTCGCTCCTGAAGGGCGGCTATGGCCTCTTCGATCTGCTCATTGGTTCGAATCGATCGAGCGAGAGGCTCGGGCGCCGTCTGGGGCGGATCGGCGTCTCGCCGCGGCGCTACCTTCCACCATCGGCCGCGGCTCGGACCGGGGCCAGGCAGAAGTGCAGCCGGCTAGTCAGCGGCTTTCTTCGACGCGGAGGCGGAAGACATGATTTCTGAAGGATTTCTTTGAAGTGCAGTGAGTGTCACTTCAAGTATCTGCCCCGAGAACAGTGAGTGTTCTTCGGGACGGTAGTTATAAAAATTCGAGGGTTGGATGCCCTCCTTCTAGCGCCAATTGTTGTTGCCCAAAATATCTATCCGAAGATTAAATACTATTGGAGACGGACAACAAACAACAATTGCGGGAGCACTTCCGAGAGAAGATAAATAAGACAAGATTTGCCGGGTTTGTTAGGCCCGGGCTTGAATGCTCTCGCGAGATGTTATTAATACAAATATTCGTGGATACAAGTATTAATGAGAGAAATCTAAATACAATGAGTGTAAAAAGACTCTGTTAATCCGGCTCTTGAGCGAAGCTCGGTGTTCTTCGTCCCCGCCGATCGTCTGCCTGATGAGAGAGGCCGGGAGAAGAAAAACCGAAAGATAGCTGTTGCTAAGAGTTGGAAATAGCCAAGTGCTGTGTGTTTTGCTTGTGAAGTATGCTGAAATGCGAGAATGCCAGGGAGAAAATACAAGTGCAGGGGGCCTTGTATATATAGGGGCTGAGGTGCCTTGTCTCCTAGTGGGCGATCGTCTTTTGGCCATTAATATAATGGGGCGATCGTCCTAAAGATCACATAGGCTGCCTGCCAAAAGTCCAGAGATCCAGCCGGAAGTCAGCTGTGTGGTCCAATGAGGAGCCAGCACGCGTCCGGAAGTACTGTCACAGGTGGTCCCACATCGTTACTTTCGGCGGACTTGTCAGTAGGTGAGGTAGGTGCCAGGCTGTGGTCACATGTCTTGTCTGCCAGCTCCTTTTGCAGGTCTGTGGCCCTGTTGGTAGGTGAGGTAGGTGACAGGCCTGTCAGCGGCTTTTGTGGATCTGCACGTGGGTGCTGTCCTGTGGCTCGGCCCTTGCCGACTGGATGGCCTCGACCCTTGATCGGCATGAAGCGGTCATCTCTAGCTGGTCACCGAGGGTCGGTCGGCAAAGGGTCGGTTGGCAAAGCGCCGAGAGATGATCGTCCATAAGTCGGTCGCCAGGAGTCGGTCGGCTGGTGCCGAGAGACGATCGTCTCCAGTCGGTCGCCAGGAGTCGGTCGCCAAGTACCGAGAGGCGATCGTATTGATGTCGATCGCTCGGCACCGGATTAAATCACAGGACCTTCGGTTGCTTGATCTAGCTTGTCCGCTGGGTAAAGGCTCGGTCGCCTGGTCGCTGGTCGGCAGATCTGCTTTGGCCGCTCGGCAGTGACTCGGTCGCCCGACCTCCGAGGCGATCGCTGGTCGGAAGGTGTTAATTCTTGACACAACACGGCACTAAAAGTCCGAGTTTGCCTCGGCACCTCAAAAGACCGGTCCATCCGGCACTAAAAGTCCGAGTTCGCCTCGGCACCTCAAAAGACCGGTCCATCCGGCACTACAAATCCGAGTTCGCCTCGGCATCTCAAGAGACCGGCCCATCCGGCACTACAAGTCCGAGTTCGCCTCGGCACCTTACAAGACCGGCCCGCCCGGCACAATCAACAAAGGGTGAACAGAAAAGACGGCGGCCAGACCAACCGGGCCCAAACACAGAAAAAAGCAACAAAGGCCATAAAAAGATTTCATTCATTCAAAATAAGCCGCTCCATATCAGAATACAAAAGAAATCAAGGAAAAACGGCACGCGGGCCATACATGGAATAAAACAAAAAAATCTACTCGGCCTTGTCCTCCTGATCGGCTGCCTGAGAAGACTGTCCTTCACCTTCGCCAGATGGGATCACCACCGGATCTTCGACAACTTCGGCGACCTTCGGCTCATCATCTCCGAGAGTTTCAACCTTCAGGTCGGCCGCCTGAGACTTTACATAGGCCTGGACCTCCTCAACGGTCTTCCCTTCCTTCATGAGATCCAATATCTCATAACAAGTAGAGACATAGTTAAGGTTGATCAATTCCTCGTACTCAGGGGTCTTCTGGAAAGCAGCCGCCCCGTCGGCAAGGCCCCTGGCATAACCCGCAGCTTCACAAGTCTGGACCCGCTCGGTCAATTGCTCAAGCTGGGCCTTAGTACTTTGCAAATGGGCCTCGTACTCGGCCCTGATATCCAGGCACCGTTTTTGCGCCTTCTCGGCCGCCGTGGCCATCTCGTCGGCCTTCCCTTTCCACATATTGGCCTCAAAGGCCCGGCTCTCCAGAAGCTCCATCTCACCCTTCAGAGAGGTCATCTCCTCCTCCAAAGACTTGATAAGCGAAGGGCAGAGATGGTGCTCCTCCTGTAAGGCCTTGAGATCGGCCTCTGCCTTTTTGTGTTTCTCAACCAAGGCCATCACCTCCCCAGCGGCCTTCACATAGGTGCACAACGCCCGGCCCAAAATAGCATTTCCAAATTGGATCTGCTCATCCGGACCCATGTCGTTGGTCACCATCTCCATTTCCGGTGTCCAACCCAAAATGGGGACATGGGTGGACTCAACCACCGATGGAGGGACCCGGTCAAGCATCTCGGCGATTGGGGTGGCTGCCCGGATGTAGTCAAGGAACCAGCGCGGTTGCCGCCCCTTCATCTGGGTACAAGGTTCTTCCCGATCCTTATTCACCGGGAGATAGTGGCCCTCCAAGTCAATCGCGGGCTCCTTACCCTTCGCACGACCCGTCCGTACAGGGCTCGGGGCGGGCACAGCAATCTTAGGAATGGGGAAACCCTCGGCCCTGGTCACACTATCTTCAGGCCCGGCCTCCACTCTCTTCCGCTTGCCCGCGCGCTCCCTACGCTCGGCGGCCTCGGTAGCCAGCCTCGCCACCCGCTGCGCAGGCGTCTCTTTCCGTCCTGACGAACTCCTGCCCCTAGGGACTGGATAAGGAAGATATGTTAAAAAAAAAAAAAGAAAAAAGAAAAAGGAGCTACCTGACGAAGACATTCTGCTCGGGTTAGTTGATCGAAGTCCCGCGGCCCAAAGATTATCCTCAGTAACCAGAAGGTATGACTTCCTCCGATCAACAGGAAGGTCCAAGAGCTATTCAACCCAATCGTCGAACAGGGTGGAGGTCTCTGAAGCCGGGATACGTTCTGCACAAACAATAAATTATGAGCGTTAGACAAAAAAGGAACAGCAATAAAGAACACGACACTTACTCATTTTAGCAATGAAGTGTTCTGGGACCCGAAGCTTGGCGTCTATTACGCCAGGTTCCCACTCATCAACCGAGCTCATCCACGGCCCCCCTACATAGAACCACTGTTCTTTCCAGCTATGTATGGTCTCCGGCACATCCACCAATTCTTTATACATCGCGTGCCGGGCTGTCAAGTAAAACCAGCCAGAACCAGATCGGCCGACCGACCTCCATAGGAAGAGACTGTTAATATCTTCAAAACTGGGCTCGGTCCAGCCATGTTCACTGAAAAGAATCAAAAGACCCACCATCCGAGCCCAAGAATTCGGATGAATTTGGGCAATACAAAGGCCCCACTGCCTCAACCACCGGGAGAGTACCAACGGAAGAGGAAACCTCAGCCCGGACAACAGGGAGCGGTAATACACCGCCGTACAGCCAACAGGAGGGGTGTGAGGTCTCTCCTCTGGATCCGGAACAAACATCCGCACCACCGCGGGTATCTTAAATCGCCCCCGCCAAGCCTCCAACTGCCCATCAGTGACCGTGCTGCGTATCGAGGCCGAATCCCATTCCGCCTGAACAAAAGGAGACGGCCGAGGCCGAACCCAGGCCCAAGTCTCTCCAACCGCCGTCAACAGCGTCGCCGCCTCCTCGTTTCCAGAATCTGCATCTCCAGAATCCGGCGATCTTGCGACCTCGCCGCCATCCTCATCGCTCTAGTCAACGGGAGCATCACCCATCGACAGATCCGCCACTCCCGTGCGGTCCGAAGACACAATCAACTCCTCCGCCGTATCCCTCCGCTCCGACATCATAAAATAGAAAAAAAGAGGAGGAGAAGCAAGCTTACCGGGAAAGTCTGTGAAGTCGGAGAAGAAGAAAAATTGCCGGAAAAAATCTTTCTCTGCAACAACACGTAAAAATGGCGAAGGAAGCAATAGAGAAGAAGGCTCTCTATATTTATAGGATGAAACAGGGGCATTAAATACGAAAGCACACGAAGCAGCGATTCATAATCATCACGAAGATCAAAGACGCGTGAGACACCACGACGAATTACGTCCTGCCACGCGTCCCCCTCACTATGACTCTTGAAGATCCCGAAGTCAAATCGACACGACTCTCAAAAATACATCCCTTCAAGAGATCTTATCCACCCCCAAACCGGATCAACCTCAATCTGAAACGATTCCAGCACCGGCCAACCCGGCACGGCCCTGGACTCGGGGGCCCTTGTTGGTAGTCGATCCACCTTGGCATCCACTTAAGCGCTCCAGGCAGCCGAACGGCTGAGCAGATCCTGGAGCTGAACCGGTCATAGACCCGATTGTCTCTCGGACTCACAAAAAACCGGACCGGGCAGAGATATTAGAGCCGACCCAGAATCCGGACCAGAAGGACCGAGCAGACCCTATATGAATACGCTCCGAACCATAATCATGAATAAGACCGACCAGAGTAGCGGGAAGCTCGAGGGCCGACCCCATTGTCGGTCGCAACAGATAAGTATCGCCAAAAGCCCGAAGAACAGGCAGACAGGACAATAAAAGAGGGTTGTCATGTCCCTTCCCAAAGCAAACTTAAGAAAGTGACACATGTCGAAGAAGTCACCACACTATGACAAATGTCATCAGTATATTCACCTCAATCTTCCTGCTGTCATCTCACGAATGGCTGACATTGCCTATATATATGCCAGGAGAATGTACAATAAAAGGACTTTTGGAAAAAGAGAGAAAAAAGAGAGATTTGAGATATACTGAAAAAGAACGATAAAGACTTGTAATTAACAAGCAAACAAAATAGACCGGCACACATTATTCTGCTCGGCTCTATGCTATAAAAAGGTCATTAATAAAATTTAGTGATCAAATATCTTCCATCTTATTTATTATTTTCTACGTGTCTTCGATCCATTTGTCCAGATCAGCACACGTGACGTTGACCAAACCAGACGTCAACAGATCCCACAGGCGGGAAGCCAGGAGAAAATAAAATGAATATGAAAAATCAAAACGACACCCCAAAAAACGTGAAGCGGGACACCGAATCAACGATACCGCCCAAGACTAAATAATAGAAGCCCTAACCACTGCAAAGATTATATGGGGTTGCAGCCGCATGCCTTGTTAAAACCCTATAGTAGAAAAACCCATTGGAAAAAACACAGGACAGAAAAAGAGTGCCCGCGCCTTATGCTGCTAGGAGTTAGAACGGCGCATAATACATTGGAGAAAGATCCCTCTGAAGATGATCCTGAAGAAAATATGGGGCCACGTCAAACCACTCATATGTAACTGGCCTCTTAGAAAGACAATAAAAAATGCATTGCCTTCGCGATAGATGTGCGAGACATGAAAGTGCATACTCGTAATGATCTTCCAAAGACGAGACCAGCGACTGCGATAGGCCCATGGCACTAGAAGGCGCTGATCCGATATAAGTCGAACCACACAAGATGAGTCAAACTCCATCCATAAATACATTCGGCCTTTGTAGTAAGTTGTCTCTACTGCTCGAATTGATGCAAACAGCTCAGAGTAAAAAAGAGAAAATGAATACCAATAGCAGCCGTCAAGGTACCAAACACACGGCCCAAACAGTTTATGTACACCAAACCAATCACAGCCTCTTCAGGGCTACCATTATTGTTGGGAATAATGCCCTAGGATATTCGGTGTACCTAGATTTGTAATTATCACATTTAAATAAATTTATTTGATGACATCCATTTCTCGTTAATTATTATAATATGTGTAAATTTTAATATTATAATAATCGAATCATAGTTATTCACGAATAATAAGAATATTCATATGTCCCTGGTCCAATCACGTAGAGTGAAGACTCAAGTGATTAATACTAGTATAAGTTTGACAGATAATCATCGGATAATTATGCGCTTGGTACGGATCAAACTTATGGGTATTGATTGGAGAACGCAATATTGGACAGACCCGCATTGAAATCACTGCATGAAAATGTCATAAGTGAATCTCAATATAACAGTATGTCAATAAATCCTTGAACCTGAGAATATCATAGAGCCCAACATGATAACTGCTATGCCTTGGCGTAATCTAATGTCATCTGAAATATAGTGATCATAAAGATTAGCGATCGGGATTAGGGGGAGTTATGTAGAGGACAATGAATAAACGAGATGAGGATTTGTCCCTCTTTTTAGGGTGAGAGATATCTGCTAAGGCCCTCGATAAGTAGGATTGAAGAAAATGCATGGCCATGCTCAAATGAAGAGTCATTTGATTCAATTAGTCTACTTAAGATCGTGAAAGCATGTGAACATAATAAGTATGTCACTTTTCATGACTTAGTTCAAATATGATATCGCGTGACAAAAGGGATTTGACACGTTAAATGGTTTAATGGACTATAAACTTATATTATTTGGGTAGTCATAATGTCTTGCTTGAGACCGCTTATGATTTATCATTTAATAAGATGTTAAATGACTGCCAACATAATATAAACCTTTTGGGTCACACACACGACAGTTAAAGACAAACATGAAAAATTAATAGATCTAATATTGGATATTATATTTATTAAAGAAATTAAATAATTAGTAATATATAATATAGGATATTATAAATTATCAACTGCGAATGGTAAATATAATATTAGATGTTATATTTGTTAGAGAATTAAATAATATAAGATAATATATATATATATATATATTGTATTATTTAATAAGTTGAGGGGTAACTAAGCAAATACTATAATTTCAACTTTGTAGTTCACTTAGTATAAACAAAGGATCTTAGACAAGAGTTGTAACAAGAGAAACAAGACAAAAATTCGACCCCTCCCCCTTTCACCAAATCAACCGAAACTTTTTGTCTAAGAAGTCCCGGTTCGGCCATCCCGTCTTCTTCCCTTAGTTGATCTTGATCAACAATACAATCCTTCTAGCAAGGAATCATCTGTTGTACTGTTTATCAATACTGTTCGTAAGGATCTAGCAATCCGGATTGTGCAAATTTTTCGTGTGTGGATCACCGAAAGAGGAAGGCGATTTTCATCAGCTTCTGATCCGGATTTAGACATGTTCTTCGGATTAAGGTAATTTGATGAAGTCTTAATTAAATTAATTACATCACTGCATGAAGATCCTCATCTTGGATTTTTTGATTATTATTCCGCTGTATTTTTGCTCAAACTCGATGTATTAGATACATGTAAAACCCAACAATGGTATAAGAGCTAACTTGCAAGTAATTTAATTGTTTATGTAGTTCATGATTATATATTCTGAATATATAAATTGTGTTCTTGATCTTATTATAAAATAGCAATTTTATAAATAATTTTTCTGATTTAATTTGATTAAATCGGATCGTTAAAATCAATTTTTTGTACTGTTTTTTGCTACTTTCTGCACTGTTAATATACAGAAACTATCCTGGATGGAACTATCCACAAACGGATCACATATACGGCCAGCCCACGGGTATCTGGGCTAGGGTTACTAAATGTCCGCATCTCTGGGCCGACCCGCGACCCACGGTAAGTGAAAAATAGGGGCCAGAAATAGCACAAATGTTGTGCAGACCAAGTTTGGAACCTGGGTGGCCAACGGTGTTGTTCATCATGCCGGACACTGTGCTATGTGACTTGTTTGGTTTATCTTAGACGCAAATTATTATTAATCGGTAACCTGCCAGTTTTAAATTAATTATCTGACGATTAATCTTTGTATATGTTTGGTGTATGACATGACCATAAATTGGCCAATGTGATTGGATGTTACAATTTTATTTTGGGTTGGTTTTACGGCCTACGTGTCGTTTAAATATAATTGGTTTTTATGGCCTACGAGTAGTCTATTACTTTATTATGATTATTTATTGGCTGAGTGTCGTTTGTACTCTTATAATTTACTTTACTAATGTAGTATAGTTTTTCATTAATGTAATGACGACAGGGAGGAAATGAAGGACGGACTCAAGGAGCCAATCAATCATGTACGACATTCCAAGGAGTTGGAAGTTCAATGAAGACTAATTATAACCTTTAGATTGATCTTTGTGATTTTCATGTTGGCTCGTGAAAATCACGTTAGGATAATGGTCATCTTATACACGGTCATATGCTTTATTATGTGTTGTCATGCTATGTATGTTTAAATTTATGCATGTATGTGATGTGATGTATGTTTAGATATATGCTATCCAACATAGACATGAAAATGTTAGGAGTATGCCCCCGAATGCCGCTCCTGGGATGTTAGAGTGAGGGCATTGTACTTGTTATTATGTAAAGTATTATCAGAAGGCAATTGTATGTTTCTTTATTTATTGGTAGTCAATGGCATTCCTGACTTATAAGTATATATACGGAAACTAGTTCGTGTATTTGAGAGCAAACATTCGACTCCTTATTAGATAAGGGGATCGACACCGAAAAGGTTTATGGCTCAAATACTTTTTTCGCAAGTCGATGAAACTTAACTGTGCATTAAGTTTATGTGAAGACTTGTATGACTTGTTCTTTGACTTGAAAAGTGTCTGTCGTCTCTAATGGTTAGTGGGAGCACACTTTATAGGTATGCTAATAAGATTAGTATACTCGAACCAACTCACCCTCGTTTCGTCACACGGATTTCACTCTGGGACAGTTAATGGTAGCCATTGTGGTGGGCTGGACCCGAACTGCTATGGCCCTGCCCGCATGAAAGACATGCATTCGGCCCGCACTGGCCCAACCCATACGGAAACCGGCACTGAACCAATTTTATTCGGTTAGGGTTAGAGTTTTGTTTTTTCGACCCTGACCCGAGTAGGCCCGGCCCTAACCCTGCTATGGCCCGTTGAACCCGCCCTGCTATGGCCCAGCCCGCGGCACGAACCGACCCACCGAACTGGCCCGCAGTGGCCCGCCACCTACACCCTGGCTGTTCAAAATTATTGTTGTTGGGAGTCTTGCTGTCTTGGGACCTGGGAGTGGGTGGCGAATCATTGAATGCCTTTTTTTTATTGCCGTTGGGAGTCTTGGGACATGGGGGAGTGGGTGGGGAGTCTTGGGGAGTGGGTTGGGACCCTCAGTCCCAAGAATAACAATTGATTAATGGCCTGAAGTCACTTGAAGGAGGCATTTGAATTTTGAATGCCTTTTTTTCTTATTTTAATATTTTTCAATTCTTATAAATACCACCTTAATTCATCCCATTTTCTCACACTTAATTAAATATTTTTATTAAATAATTATTTAAATTTGATTGTTTTATGAAATTGTAATAATTAAAATCAAGCCCTTTTTATTTATTTATTTTTTTAAAAAATAGATTCGGCCCACCCCGCTATGGCCCGATTTTTGGCCCGGTTAAAACCTTGGCCCTGCTATAACCCTGGCCCGACCCTGCTATAGCCCGACCCTAGACATAGCAGTGCTAGGATTGGCTAGACATGGCCCGTGAACCGGCCCAGGCCCGGCCCTGCTATGGCAGGAACCGGCCCGTGGCCATCTCTAGGGACATTCAATGATGGAATCGAAAGGTTGTGGTAAGTATTCGTGAACCTTCGACTTGAGGATTTAGTAGGGATGTGCTTGTGATGTTAATATTTTTATTAGAGTAGTTCGATCCAGAAAACTGTAAGGTAGGGGTCAACCTCGACATGCATCCTAACGGACAAGTAGCAGGTTGTACTGAATACCAAGATAGGAATCTTTCTCCTCTAAGTGAACATGTATATGTCCTATGCAGTTATTGGCATATGTGATCATAAGTATTTGGCCAAAGCATTGGAGCTAGTTGTATTAGATACACGAGAGCTCAGTAATCCCAATTTGCATTAACTCATGCATAGCGTTAAGTACAGATAGTGTTTGACTGACCGTGACACTATAACTTCGGGACATTTGAGAGAAGGGTTTATATGTATACTGGTATTCACGACAGAAAATATTTTGGAATGATCCCAATCATTCGTTCTCAGTTAGGTTATAATGTAGGCCGCAAGACTGGCTAGGTGGTGCTATCACTCTTTGGTTCTTCCCATTGCTAACTGAGACGGAGCTACCGAGTCGGGCATTAGGATAAAGGATGGAATAAATCGAGCCTATTCTCTCTTTACAAATATTAAATATTGGATATCTAATTTATTGGATATTGGACGTTTAATTAATTTTGGGACGTTGGATGTCTAAACTAATTTATTGGATAAATTAATTTACGGCCTAATGAATTAAATAAATTACTGGGCTATTAAATATGTAGTTCCTTTGTTGCTATTAACTTAGCATGAACTTTGACTGGTCATAAAGACGATCATGAACTGTGCTTAAGGTTATTATTATTGTTTGATTCTTTCAGTATGGAAAGAAATCTGAAAGGCCGTGACAGAGGGGGACGAGGCCGCAGAAGAGGCCGAATCCCGAGACCACGAGCCAACATGTGTTCGAATGTGGAGCAGAGTTCCGCAGGCAGTGATTCGCCTCTGAAGGACCAATCGCACCACACTGAACACGAGAATGCGCGTGTCGATCCTTACGTTGTTATGCAGGGCATGATGGCTCAGATGACCCAGATGGTTCAATTGATGGAAGCTATGCAGAGAGCTACTACAGGCCAGTAGCAGGGCCTCATCCATCACCTCCTGTGCATGAAAGACTCGTGAGTCGGATGATCAGCGACATCTCTTGCCAGCGACCCCCAACTTTTGAAGGCTTCTCTGAGCCTGCTGATATTGTACATTGAATTGAACACTTTGAGAAATTATTCGAGATGGTGGACTGTACAGAAGAGAATCGCGCCTTAGTAGCAGCTTACTATCTTAGCAAGGGCGCCCACACCTGGTGGATTTCGGTGAGGCCAGCTGATGGTGTATATACTTGGGAGGAATTTAAAAACCTCATGTTAGACCATTACTACCCAGGTCCACTCCGTGAGACCAAGCTATCAGAATTGCTGAACCCAGACCCGTATGAAGACGATGATGTACTATCTGTTTCCGAGAAATTTCAGGCACTTCTTCCATTCGCCTCGTCGATTGTCCAAATGGAGGCTGATAAGATCAAATATTTTCTCAAGAGGCTTAAACCCCGAATGAGAATGCAGTGTTGAATCACCACTATACGACCATATCGGAGTTCATCGATAAAGCTCTGGAATACGAACTTACTGCAAAGGAGATTTCCAAGAAGCAACCACAGTCCTCCAACAAGAGGTCCAGGAATCAGACCCAGGCTGACAGTAACCGAGGGACGTTCAGTAAGCCCCAGTCGGTACTGAATCCTTCTAAACGACCACCCATGGCGTCGAAGCCGGCCGGATCGCACTCTCGGGCGATCAGCTCATCTATTGTGTGCTATAACTGTGGGGACCAGGGACACATCAACTCCAAATGCCCGAAGCCGTCCGTCGCATGCCATACTTGTGTGAAGAATGGGCATCATGCTCGTTATTGCAGGAATGGACTGGGACGTGCTCCAATAGCATCTCATGCTCCAGTTCTGTCTTCTGTTCAGGACCGTGTACCTCCGCCCGCTTCTTATCAGACTACTGGGACAAACAGAGGGATTGGCTGTGGAAATCAAGCTGGTACATCTGGTACCGGAGCTGAAAAACTCAGAGTCTACGAGATGAAGAAGGCCGACGATCCTGAATCCAGCATGATTGCAGGTACTCTCGAGATCCAATCTCAGCCCGTCTTTGTTCTTTTTGATACTGGTGCTTCACACTCATTTTTATCTGCTTCTTGTTTGAGTCGTTTGCAATTAGATCATGTTACCAATTGTGAACCTTATGTAATTGGTCTACCCAATGGTAGAAGAATTGTTGGGAATCGTGAAGTGCAGAACTGTCTGATTCGCATGAACGACCGTGAGTGATTGTCAAACTTAATTGTGGTCAATTTACCTAAAGATGATGTGATATTGGGTATCGATTGGATGGATCGTCATGATGCCATACTTAGCGTCCGCAAGCGGATAGTGACCATCACATCTAACGATGGTGTTGAGTGTATTTTTCAGGGTGATAATCCCAATTATTCTGGGAGAGTCATCAGCGCAATGAAAGCAGTGAAATTGCTTAATCAATGATGTGTTGGTTATTGGTGTTACATGACCAAGACAGCAGATCGACCAGTTCAATTGGCCAATATTCCGGTAGTTCGAGACTACCCAGATGTATGTCTAGACGAGTTGCCAGGCTTACCCCCACATCGTAAGGTAGAGTTTAACATTGAGTTAGAGCCAAGTATGTCCCTGCTTTCGAAAGCACCGTATCGTATGGCTCCGACTGAGATGCAGGAGTTGAAGAACTAGCTTGAGGATTTGACTGAGAAGGGCTACATTCGACCTAGTGCGTACTCTTAGGGATCATCAGTGTTATTTGTATGGAAGAAAGACGGATCTCTGTGTTTGTGTATTGATTACCGTCAGCTGAACAGGGTAACCATCAAGAACAAATATCCGTTTCCTTGCATTGATGATTTATTGGATCAACTTTAGGGAGCTGCTGTGTTTTCTAAGATCGACTTGAGATCCGGGTATCATCAGTTGAGGATTCGAGAGTCTGACATTTCGAAGACCGCTTTTCGTACTCATTATGGGCATTATGAGTTCGTAGTGATGCCATTTGGACTGACTAATGCATCGGTGGTATTCATGGAGTTGATGAATCGGGTTTTTATTAATTATCTAGATCGCTTTGTAGTCATTTTTATTGACGACATCTTGATTTACTCTCGTGACCATGAAGAGCATGAGCGTCATCTCCATCAGGTTCTCGAGGTGTTGAGGCAAGAGCAGCTTTATGGGAAGTTTTCCAAATGTGAGTTCTGGATGCGTGAGGTTATTTTTCTTGGGCATGTGATATCAGCCGAAGGGGTGAGAGTAGACCCACAGAAGACAGAATCCATCTGAGACTGGATACCTCCGAAGAACGTGAAGGAAGTTCGCAGTTTCCTGGGCCTAACAGGTTATTACCAACAGTTCGTGGAAGGTTTTTCCAAGATTTCTCAACCACTGACTAATCTATTGAAGAAGGACAAGAAGTATTTGTCGTCAGAGGCATGTCAACAGAGTTTTGATGAACTCAAGAGTCGATTGATTTCAGCACCAATTTTGGTTTTACCAAAAAGAACGGAAGGATTCGTGGTATATAGTGACGCGTCGAGACAGGGCCTTGGATGTGTATTGATGCAGGATGGGAAAGTAATTGCATACGCATCAAGACAGTTGCGACCCTATGAATTTAACTATCCAACCCATGATTTGGAACTAGCTGCCGTGGTATTTGCTTTGAAGATTTGGCGCCACTACTTGTATGGAGTCACCTGCCAGATTTTTACTGATCATAAGAGTCTGAAGTATATTTTTACTCAGAAGGAGTTGAACATGAGACAGAAAAGGTGGCTAGAACTAATCAAAGACTATGATATCGAGATCTTTTATCATCCGGGCAAGGCAAATATGGTTGTCGACGCCTTGAGTCGTAAGACAGTACATGAGCAGATGCTTGCCCACTTGACAGTTCAGAGAGAATTGCAGTTGGAGTTTGTGAGGCCGGAAATTGAAGTCTGGTTACAGTGTGTTCAGGGACAACTTTGCACACTTGAGATTTCATCATCCCTTGATGATACAATCAGATCGAAGCAGGTTACGGACCCATTCTTATCTCGAGTTCGGGATGAAGTAACTCAAGGGAAAGCCCCTGGATTTTTTATCCACGAGGATGGAATGATACGCTTCAGGATCGAGTATGTGTGCCGGCAGACGAAGAGTTGAGGAAATCTATCCTGATAGAGGCTCATACTACCCCATACTCCATTCACATGGGGTCTAGCAAGATGTATAAGGATTTGAAGCAATGTTATTGGTGGGGGAATATGAAACGTGAAGTTGTAGAGTTCGTTTCGAGATGTTTAACCTGTCAGCAGGTTAAGATTGAGCATCAGTGACCAGCAGGAATGCTGAAACTGCTCTCGATCCTCGAGTGGAAATGGGAGGACATATCGATGGATTTTATCACTAGCTTGCCGATGAGTCGTTGAGGGATGAATACGATTTGGGTGATTGTGGATCGTCTGACCAAATCAGCCCACTTTTTGGAGATTAAAGACATGTGGGGTCCCGAGAGATTGGCCCAGCTGTTTATTAAAGAGATTATAAGGTTACATGGTACCACCAAGAGTATTGTATCGAATCGTGACGGGCGATTCATGTCACATTTTTGGAAAGCAGTTCATCGTGCGATGGGTACGCAATTGAAATTCAGTACAGCATTTCATCTGCAGACTGATGGTCAGTCTTAAAGGACTATCCAAACTCTAGAGGATATGTTGAGGGCGTGTGCTCTTGATTGGAAGGACGATTGGGAAGCCCAACTACCTTTAGTGGAATTCACTTATAATAATAGTTGGCATGTTTCGATTTAGAGGGAACCATATGAGGCATTGTATGGCCGTCGTTTTAGGTCCCCTTTATGTTGGGATGACCTGTCTGAATCTTTGGGTATGGAACCCGATATGTTGTTAGCAGCCCGTGAGAAGATCGCTTTGATTAGGAGTCGTTTGTTAACGGCTCAAAGCCGACAAAAGTCTCACGCATACAACCATCGACGACTGCTTGAGTTCGAGGTTGACTAATGTGCTAATGAAGGTGTCTCCTACCCGAGGTGTTCTTCATTTTGGGAAGAGAGGCAAGGTGAGCCCGAGGTACATTGGGCCATTTGAGATTTTGGAACATATAGGTGATCTGGCCTATCGACTGGCATTGCCACCGGATTTAAGTTGGATTCACAACATATTTCATGTCTCCCAGTTGAGGAAGTATGTTGCTGATCCAAGTCATGTACTTCAGTTCGATGAGATCGAGATAGCGGAGGATCATTCGTACGAGGAGCATCCCGTATAGATACTCGAGAGAAGGATCAAACAGTTGCGGAACAAGACGATTCCCCTGCTGAAGGTTCACTGGTCACGACACGGAGTCGAGGAGGCTATGTGGGAGACCGAGAGCAGCATGCGAGAGAGGTATCCCGAGTTGTTTACCCCTTAGTTTCGAGGACGAAACTCCTTTTAAGTGGGGGAGTATGTAATATCCGACAGTAATTTCTTATCTACTGTTGTACTATTCGGATGATTTGAGTATCGTTATAATCATGTTACATTTAGTTAATGTTTATTGATGTCGGAATATATCAGAATAGACTTGATTATACCTATCTTTCGCATTATGGTTGATTGCTTGACGTTGTGTAGATTGTTACATTTTGGGCTAGGTTTTCTGTCTTTAACGTACGCTAAGATTTAGCTTAATATATGCTAATTCATTGGCTTTACATACGTAATGAGGTACTGGTTACGTACGTGATGCTGGGAATCTTATCCGATCTCAACTTTCGGCATGGGGGCCGGACATGATCCGGATAATTGGCCCTTTCGAGGCAGCCAAGTTGACGTACATTACGTACGTAATGTCGAGGCTATAACGTACATAATGAGGTTGGTATTTTGAGCAAGTAGCCTCTGGAGGCAGATTACGTACGTAACATCTTAGGTGTAGTGTACATAAAGGGATTAACATACGTTATCTTCATGCTATATCGTACGTAACAAATGTTCAGTTTATAAAAAGACAACTTGTGTCTTTCATTTGCACGTTCCAACTTTGATTTTTCTATCCAACTATTGCCCTCTGCCTACCTAGACCGATTATACTCTCTTCCAACTTGTATTTGAGCCTTGCATCTTGGATTGGAGCTTGTTGATTGGAAGTTTAGAGGTGTTCTTGAAGCTTGGAGTGTGTTCTTGTAGTTTGGTGGTTGTTCTTCGTTTCTGAAGGTATTTTGTGCGATTCTACTCGATATTTTCATAGTTATGATGATAGTGATATGGTATACTTTACCTAGTGTTGAATTAATCAAGTAAAACATGTTTGTAGATAAGCTTTTTAACACTTATTGATGAATATGGTAATTAAAGGTTTGGAATGAAGATGTTCTTGATGTTTTAATGATAATGATCATGTTTATAAAAATCTTACTCATCTTGCTGGATGTATTAACATCAGTGGAACAATGATAATCATTTAGATTCATCGTAGTTAAGTTTAATCAATGGAATTGATATCATAGAAGTGTTAAAACACCATGTTAGGTATATTTCGTACCTTGGGAAGAACTTGATGAATGTTAGAGATTAGGAATGATGTTTCTCTTGATTCAGAAATCTTAAAGGTATAACACCATTATTGTCTCGGCTTAGCAAGGACTTTGAGAGTTGATAAAGGGTATTGATGAATACATCTATAACTTTTGATTAATCAAATGTGTTGATAACTTAAGGAAGTATAGATCATCATAATAAAGTGGATAGTGTTCTTAAGAAGGTAATGCTAATTGTGGTTGATAATGTACTGAATTCGTTTATGATGGTCTTTGTATAGAAGTAGATGTTGAAGAACCGTAAGAACTTGGTTAAACCAATTGTTAATGGTGTATTGAAGGTGTTTAATGCATAAAATTGTTTAGAGTGATAACAAGAGTATTAAAAGGACATTTTAGTATAGTAATACGATTTGCGGAAGTCAAACCATATGTATTGAAATTCATCAATAATCGGTAGAATGTTCATTGGAATACAATGAATTATTCGGATTGGTTCGGGCTCGTTTCCTACAAATTGATATCAATATTATGTGAATGTATTATTTAATGAATTACGTTTCATTCAAGGTTACTTGTTCTATTGAGTATTTAATCAAGGATACCGTCCATTTGATCATTTGGAGAAGGACTATCTTTTACCTATGGAATTGAGGCAAGTTACCTTGCTTGGTTATAATGATGATTGAATTCTTGTGATGGTTATACGTTTCATGGATATGATACACTTATGAATATGTAATTCATAATTTGATGTTGTTCTTGTTGATGTTTCTATTTTTCATCGTGGGATTGCATTCCCAAGTTCATCACCTTTAAATCGTTGATCTTGTTGATCCTTATTGTCACTTTGGTGAGTTTCTTGATCCTTAATCGGATATATGATTTATTTAATTTGTTTTCATGTTGTATCGTGACATATCTGGAATCATATATGCGTGCCGATTGGTTATTATGTAAGATTTTTAGCCAGGCACACATATAGTCATACGTGGATGCTTTCATATTGGACTGTGCACACGAGACGTAGTTCGTGAGGCTAATTAGGTACATTGTCACACGTATATTCTGGATTCCGTATATGGGGTGGACATGTGCACGGATACATTTCCAGATCGGGCGTACTGTGATGTCCATCTTGAGCCATATTGTTTGGTCGTTCATAGTCCATGTATGATTATATATGTTCGACGGGTTGTGACTGATTGTTCATACGCCCAAGGGGTATGTTCAATAGTTGGGATGTTTCCTTCAGATCTAGTATATGTGAATTGTATAATGTCTTGAGAATCATTTATCATGTATATCTAACCCTGTGGTTTGGGCAAAATACTTGTGTTGTATTTTAGGTCGAGGCAATGGCAAGGCACGGGAAGAGCATGATGACGGCGAAGATTTCGAAGGATACTAGTTCGGGGGCCCCAAATCTTTTGTTGTCCGGTTATGCTTGAAAACTGTGCAATGTTATTTTCCACTTCATTTAAACTATTGACCGATTGTATTGTTATTTGAAGTATATTCCATCTTCGTATGGTTTATACTTGTATTTGGATCCTGTGTATGTTAAGGCCAATGGCCATACTATTTATAAACTCCTAATCGGAGTAATGACTATTTATTGTGGTTCGGTATCACAAGGTAATATATATTTAATCTATATTTTGATATCGCCTGGTGGGACCCAGTGTGGGGTCTATGGCACTGTAATAGCCACCTTTTGGGGTGTTACACTTATGAGCTTAATGCTCACCTCGAGTAGACCTTCTCAAAGCACGCTAGGCAAGAGAGGTATGAGACCTTTCAAGCCTTGTATCCTTGCAAGATGGTTGAGGGATATATATCAGCGCTCATGTACTCGAGATGAAAGGACATACTGAACATCTTGATAAGCTTAATTTTTCACTTTCTAAGGAGCACTCCACGGATGTGATCTTAAACTCATTACCCGAATGAGATGGAGAAGTCCATCGCTGAGCTGCATGGGATGCTTAAAACGGCTGAGCAAAATATTAAGAAGAAACCAAGCCACGTGCTGATGGTCAGCAAAAGGAAGTTTTTCAAGAACAAAGGCAAGAGTAAAGGTAAAGCAAAAGTGGCCAAAGCTAAAGACTCAACTAAGCCGATTTCAAGGCAAAAGCTCCCAAAGATAGTAATTGCCATCATTATTATAAACCAGGACACGGGAAGAGAAATTGAAAGATATTTACTTGAAGAGATAAAGCATACCAAGGGTAGTGAGACTACCGTAGGTATATTTGTTATAGAAGTTAACTTATCTACTTCCAACTCTTGGGTATTGGATACTGGATGTGGATCTCACATTTCTACAAATGTGCAGGGGTTGAGAAGCAGTAGAGAGCTAAAGAAAGGGAACTAGATCTAAGAGTCAGCAATGGAGCAAGAGTTGCCGCACTAGCCTTTGGAACTTATGATCTTGTTTTACCCAATGGGCTTTTGTTAGTTTTGCACAATTGCTATTATGTTCCTGCTATGAATAGGAATATTATTTTAGTTTCTACATTAGATTGTGAAGGTTATAGTTTTCTTATCAAGAATAAGATTATTCGAATTTTCTTTGATGACTTGCTTTCTGGTACTGCAAAGTTATATACTGGCATTTACAATATTGATCTAGATGAGTCTAATACTTTGGAAGTCTATAACATTTCAAACCAAGAAACTAAGCTCAATGATTCTAATCCGACTTGATTATGGCACTATCGACTTGGACACATAAACAAGAAACGCATTTATAAACTCCATCATGATGGAATTTTAGACTTATTTGACTATGAGTCATATGGGACATGCGAATCTTGTTTATTGGGCAAGATGACGAAGAATCCTTTCACCGGCCATGGACAAAGGGCTAGTGATCTATTAGGCCTAGTACATAGTGATGTATGTGGATCTCTTAGCTCTCATATCAGAGGCGGATACCATTACTTCATCACTTTTACCGATGATTTTAGTCGGTATGGATTGTAATACCAGAGATCTTCATTCCAGTTTCATTGAGTTTTTCCACGGGTTATCGGATTGGCATTGTCCATGTCTTTGGAATGCTGTGCCACGTTTGTGTGTGTCATAAGTGGACATGTACTTGATTTTCATTTCAGATCATTGCACGAGTTTTTGATTGTGGTGTAGCGCGCGCTACTGTGTCCTTGTTAGCACACACTACTGGGTGTGTAGCACACACTAACCGGTAGTCCAGAGGCAGTCTATGAGCCACTGGACTAGTGTTGGAGTCTCATTAGCGCATGCTAAGATTGGTAGATAGCGTGCGCTATCATCTGCTTAGCGCACGCTAATTGTCCTTTCTAGCGCACGCTGCCTGGTAGGTGCAGATCTGTCCAGGAGCCACTGGACTGGATTCGTGACTCGTTAGCGCACGCTACACATATTGGCTAGCGCACGCTAATAGTGTTGCGGGCAGAACGTTCTGGAACTGTTCACCTGTTAGCGCACGCTACTGCGCAGAGTTAGCGCACGCTAATAGCTGCCCAGTATAAATACTGAACATCAGGCCTCCTTTCCCATTTTCTTTCTTTTTCTCTCCTTTTCATTTCCAGTCATCGGGGCGAGTCTCTAAGGAAGATCAGTGGCGATCTTCATTTTCAATCATCATCGTGGTGAGTTTTCTTCATGTTATTATCATCATCTAACTGGTTTCATTACGGATCGAAGTATTTCCTTTTTAAGAACCCTATTTGAGAAATATTTGGGTTTTTTCCTTTGTTTCGTGATTCTTACCCGATCTCATCCGATCGGTTGTGTATTCTTGTTGTCTTGGCCGTGACCTTCGGATTGGTAACTCGTTTATTGATTTTATATCACCCGGAACAATGATTCTTGATTTCTTTGAGAAACTCTTAGATCCTTGTTGATCTTAGTGTCATTTCGGATTCTGATTAGTGTTGTTAGTTCGTGATGGTATTGTTCTCGTAGTATTCGTGGGGCTGTCGAGACTCTTGGTCATTTTCGGAAGTTCGAGGGCTGCTCAACCTCATCCGTTCGTTGTTCGGTTGCTCGTAGTTTTGTGGCAACTATCTTGCCCATACACTTCATGTTTCATAGACATAACGGTTGATAATTAATTATATGTGTGCGATCCGAATGTTTTAATGAACTTTAAAAGGATCGGTATATTCTCGATAATGAATCCTTCATTTTGACAGACGAATGAAGCTAGAGATTTGCCAGTATATGGCGGGATTCACTTGCACTTCACTGAGAGATTACCAGGATCGAGCTTTAGCCTACGAACTAGATTCATTTTCGTCGGAGCGTGTGCCCGAGTCGAAGAAATAGAGGATGTCCGATGACCTTATGGACAGTATATGAACTGGTGTTTCTGGATTGCAGCGTTGTAGTCTTTCCGCTGTGAAGCTCCATCGCTAGATGCGTGGGACTGAGAGTTCCAAATCGTCAGCTTTGACTCCTGGTAAAGCTAGGAGGTGTTTTAACTGCAATGTGTCGGGGTATGTTCGTGCACATTGCCCTTCTCCGCCAGTAACGTGTTATAAGTACGGACTCGTGGGACACCAAGATCAGTTTTGCGAGTTAGTCACCGAGCCTTCTGAGGCACGGACTTGAGCACTGATATCAGGATTGACTCTGAGGAGTCCTGAGAGCGTAGTCTACTAGTCATATGTTATGTTATCTCATTGCCTTGTTGTTTCGAATTTCGGGGATGAATTTCTTTTATTAGAAGTGGAACGAATTTTTAAACTTCTGCATTTTCAACTCTATCAACTTGTTTGTGCTCATTAATATTTTCTGAACTTGTCCCATCTTTTGTTTTTGTTAATCAAACAAGTTGCGGTATTGTTTCGGATTAATCCGTTTGTCGTTGTGACTTTTTTCGAATTCGGCTCCATTCCTATGAATCTTATGTAAATGCATATCTTGTCGTTTTTACCAGACCACCTATTGTCTTGAGTCGATGTGTGAACTTCGGAGTTGCTATTTGATTTTTGTTGTTCGTCGTGATTCGAAATTGATTGTTCGACCACAGTTGTCTCGATCGTTTGTTGTCCGGTTTTTGTTTACCTCATATCGTGATTTTTGAGCATTTAGATCACTTCGTAATTTCCTTAAGTTCGGGAAATTAGCTTCATTGTCGATCTTCAAACCCTTGGGTTGTGGAATTTCGTATTTGTTCAGCGATTAGCTCACATTTTGATTGATGTACTGTTCGGGTTGGTCAACTATATTGATTTTGTTCATTGCGTTTTGTTATCATTATGGTTTAGCGAAATGGATGGTAGCAGCCACGTGCTGCATGTGATTCGTTGCAGGTCATCAGCAACGGATAGCGTGTGTTATCTGGGATTGTTTTGCGTTGATCGTTTTATGTTTTAAGTTTCGGGGATGAAACTTCTTTTAAGAGGGGTAGAATGTAATACTCGAGATCTTCGTTCGAGTTTCGTTAAGTTTTTCTGCGGGTTATCAGATTGGCGTTGTCCATGTCTTTGGAATGCTGTGCCACGTTTGGGTGTGTCATGAGGGGACACGTACTTGATTTCCGTTTCAGATCATTGCATGAGTTTTTGACTCATTGTGGTGTAGTGCACGCTATCGTTTCTGGTGTAGCGCACACTATTGTGTCCTTGTTAGCGTATGCTATCGGGTGTGTACTGCACGCTAACCGGCATTCCAGAGGCATTCCAGGAGCCACTGGACTAGGACTGGAGTCTCATTAGCGCACGCTAAGGTTGGTAGATAGCGCGCGCTATCGTCTGCTTTGCGCATGCTAATTGTCCTTTATAGCGCACGCTACCTGATAGGTGCAGATCTGTCCAGGAGCCACTGGACTGGATTCATAACTCGTTAGCGCACGCTACGCATATTGGCTAGTGCATGCTAATAGTGTTGCGAGCGGAATGTTCTGGAACCGTTGACCCGTTAGCGTGGTACTGTGTAGAGTTAGCGCACGCTAATAGCTGCCCAGTATAAATACTGGACATTAGGCCTCCTTTCCCAATTTCTTTCATTTTCTCTCCTTTTCATTTCCAGTCGTCGGGGCGAGTCTCTAATTCATTTTCAATCATCATCGTGGTGAGTTTTCTTCATTTTATTATCATTATCTAACTGGTTTTCATTACGGATTGCAGTACTTCCTTCCTAAGAACCCTAGTTGAGAAATATTTGGGGTTTTTCCTTTATTTTGTGATTCTTACCCGATCTCATCCGACGGTTGTGTATTCTTGTTGTCTTGGCCGTGACCTTCAGGATTGGTAACTCGTTTATTGATTTTATATCACCCAAAACAATGATTCTTGATTTCTTTGAGAAACTCTTAGATCCTTGTTGATCTTAGTGTCATTTTGGATTCCGATTAGTGTTGTTAGTTCGTGATGGTCTTGTTCTCGTAGTATTCGTGGGGCTGTCGAGACTCTTGGTCATTTTTGAAAGTTCGAGGGCTACTCAACCTCATTCGTTCATTGTTCGGTTGCTCGTAGTTTCGAGGCAAGTATCTTGCCCATAAACTTCATGTTCCGTAGACGTAACGGTTGATAATTAATTATATGTGTGCGATCCAATGTTTTAATGAACTTTAAAAAGGATCGGTATATTCTCGATAAAAGGATTTTCTCCAAAGATAGTGCGTATACTTCGTGAATAAATTTGTTTTCGGAATACACGTATATGCGTCGTATGTTGAAAAATGTTATAATCAGATTTCGTGAATATAATAGACCGTAATCACTTGCCGATAATAGTGTATTGATATGTGTACTTGTTCGGTGAATATGTGACGTTGTGTGATATGAGTTATTACTCTTTTATAAGGAGGCTGTTGTAACACCCCCAGAATACATCCGGAAATGTTACACGCCGTAGGCCCTTCTTACAAGGATCTACAAGGCTAAACTCTACTAGACTACAAAATGATTGACCGACCAGGGTCAATCTAAATACAACGCAGACCGACAAGGTCGTTAAACAATTCAGAAACAAATGAACTTTACATCTCAATGACAAAAATAAACTTGAACACAGAAAAGAACGACAACTCAATTTAATAAATGAAAACTACACCCATGCAAGGGTGAATACTCGAACGACAGAGAAATACCGACCAAAATGAAACAAAAGAAAAGACTCTAACTCTGGTGTGATTAGTATTGTAATACCCGGTTGTAATTCAGTCATTATCATTCAGTAATTTCATTCGGTGATTGTCACCCAGTGTATATTCACTCGATTATAATCATTCACCAATCATATTCATTCACCGTGTTCACCGCTCAAAACTTGAGTGGTGTATCGTTATTGTTCATTGTTTCAACTTTCCTCATATGAGTTCGACTTTGTTAGATCACCATTAATTTTTGGTAACTCCAAAAATTCTAAATCTTTGCAATATTATAGAGCATCGAGTTAGCTTTCCAATGGTTCAAACGGTGAGTCAATCGGAGTCCGGACGAGAGAGTTATGGTCGTTTTAGCTCAACCGCTCATTGGCCGATCACTGCCGAACGAACTCGGCCGTGTCGTCCGACACGGCCCGTGCCGTACTCGTCCGGAAAGTGCCGAAGTGTCTGCCTCAGGACCCGACCGTGTCGTCTGGCACGGCCGAGTCGCACCCTTCCGAGAAGCTGTAACCGACGCCCGACGCGACCGTGTCGCCTGGCACGGTCGAGTCATGCCGAGTCGCTGTCGGACGGGTCACTGTCGGGAGGCCCTCCGCGCCGCGACCGTGTCGAGCAGGACACGGTCGAGTCACTGTCGGCCAACTGTCGGCCAGCTGTGCGACACGACCGTGCCGATCGGCACGGGCCGTGTCCGGCAGGCAGTCAACTCCCTATAAATTCATTTTTTCAGCATTTCAGCCCATTTTTCTTCCTTTTCTTCACCTTCAACCGAGAGATAAGGCTTGAGGGAGGGTTTTTCCTTCACAAATCATTTGGGTGTTTGATTTTTTTCATCTCCTTTCGATCGTGAAGCCCGGATAATCAATCTAACGCGTGTTCTTCGGATTAAAGCACTTGGATCATCAAGAGGTAATTCCTTCAACACTTTGGACTTCGATTTTGTGTTGAAATAGGATGTTTTGGACGTTATAATCATGATATATGAAGGGATATGTATATGATTATGAGTTTGTATAAGGATTCATTGGATTATTGAGGGTTTATTCAAGAACACTTTGAATATCGAGTTGGAATTGGGGATTTTCGACTAATTGTTGTTATAATCACATTTTTGGATATTCATAACGGATTATTGATCGTATTGGAGATGTTTTGTTGGTTTGAAACACTTCTTGGGGATTTTGATATTGGGATATCGAGGTTTGATTGTAAACAATCGGAGTTTGGATACAACGTATTCGATATAATGCCCCAATGAACTTAGTTTAATCGTATCTACGTTTTGAGTTCGTTATATTCGTGTTTAATTCATATATTGATCGGATTGTCGGTAATTGTATTGAATTAAGGTTGTTCGTGCGGCAAACACTTCATTTAGGACGTTGTTCGTGGACGGACATTCTTCATCGGTGTTGTGTAAGTTAATTCTTACTCGGTTAAAAGGATATTCATCCCTCTTGTTGTTGTTCATTCATAATCATAACTCATTCATAATTATATTAACCGTATCAAAACTTGTTGTTATCAATTAATCATTTCACCATAAGGAACAGCGGTTCCAACCTTTTCATTAATTTGTCATTTATTTCATTACCATTCCACCTCGGTGAGTCATTATTCATTTTCGATGTCACTTTTGTTATCGTGGCATTCCGGTCATCTTGGCGTGCCGGTTGGTATGTGTAGGGTTTTCATGTCGGGCACATTATAGTCGTTTGTTGGTTGATGGCCTCACATTGGACTGTGCACACGAGATTGATTGTTTCGTGAGACTGATTAGGTGCAAGACCACACGTGTATTCGATCGATACTCGTTGGTGGCTTGTGCACGGACACATTTCCATCCCGGGCGTAGTGTGGCGCCACCCTTTGAGCCGTACTGTTAGTTGATTCATATAGCATGTTTGATTGCGTATGTTTCGACAGGATATTTCATAATTTCAGATATAATCATGATTGTGTATTTTCAACTCTTGAGGATTGTTGTTACGTATAATCGACCCGTTTGGGGATTTTGTTTTTCGTGTCTTGGCAAGGCAAAGGCACGGGAGAACATGCGACGTCGAGGAGTCCAGTGATACTAGAAAGGGCCCCGATGCATTGATCACTTATTCATCATTTATGTTTCCTTTATTTATTCCATTGCAGACATTCCGTTTGAATACTCGTTTCATTCGGTGTTGTGTATTTTATCTTCACATAATATACAAAAGTATTCTATAATAACCTGGGTGTGTATTCAGAAACTCCTAAACGGAGTAATTGATGTTGTAATGTGGTTCGGTACTACATTTACCCTGTGTAAATCATCCTTTTCATTCGCCTGGTGGGTCCCAGTCGGGGGTCCACGGCACTGTAATATCCGCCTAGTTTGGGGTGTTACAGAGTTGGTATCGGAGCGTGGTTTTGAATACTACCTTCCGAGTCATGTCTCATTTGAAATCATCGTCATCAGACTAGTATCATTGGACTTTCGCGTCACGTGTGACCTGTGCAAATGCCGAGCCAATCGACCGGAAGAACTGTAAGATTTCTAACGCCATGGTATAATTTCTGGCAATAGTCATTCATTCATCATTCATCAATTAACAATCCTCAAACATCATCATTCATTGTGATTAGAACGATCATGTTAACTCATTAATCACTTAATTCATTTCATTACTCAGTTAATAATCAGGACGATCATGTTAACTCATTAATTACTCAATTCATTTCATTATCCAGTTGTCAATCTGGATGATCATATTATCAATCTTGTTAAGTTATTCAAGATAATCATTTCAAGAATTTCATCGTATAATCATGTAACTTCAGAAATCATTCATATAATCACTAAGTTAGAGCATGTATACTCATTTTCATCATCTCATGACATAATCATAACGTGCTAAGCATGCGGGAAATATAATCATTATGCGACCTTCCTACTCCAGTATGGAGAGAACTGTCAAGGGATGCATGGGGAGAGGCCGCGGTGCGAACCGAAACCCGAGAAATAATCACTCGCTGCCGGGAAATCGTGCCCAGGACTCGGTTCGATCAGAAGATGTACGGGTTGATCCACTCACTTTTATGCAGGCCATGATGACCCATGTGCAGTTGCTCAATCATCATTGCGCCACTCTGGCCGGATTAATCGAGCGAACTCTCCCGTACGAGCCAGTTGCTAAGGAAATTGCTGAGCAGCAACCTGCATATGTCAACAGGAAATCAACGAAGCGTAATCTATCCGAAGGCGGTCAGTCAACCTTCAAGAAGCCTCGTGTGAGTCTTATCGTTTCTGAGCGATCTCCTACGGCGCCTAATCCTACGGGATCTCAGTCCCGAGCAGCCAGTTCGGCCATCATCTGTTTCAACTGTGGGGCGCCGGGCCATTTCAGTACTAGGTGTACGACGCCGTCTATCACATGTCATAATTGTGGGAATTCTGGGCATAAGGCCCGTTTTTGCCGAAAGGACTCCAAGTCGGCTCCGGCGGCATCTCAGGCCCCGAAGCAACCAGCGTTTCAGAATCAGACTGCCTTGTCATCGTCGTTTAAGACAATGGAAGCAAATAGAGTTGGAGCTCGTATTTATCAGACGGGAGCGTACGGTTCGGGGACCAGCAAGTCCCAGATTCATATGATGAGGAGGATCGACGATCCGGTGGTCCGAACGATTTTAGGTATACTCGTAATTTTATTTTAACTTGTGTGTACCTTTTGATGCTGGTACACCGCATTCATTCATTTTCGAATCATGCTTGAATAGACTTATTTCGGTATAGTCCTACTTAATGACCGCGATTGGTTGATGGATCTAATCGTGGTGAATTTATCTTAGGACGATGTAATTTTCGGTATTAGTTGGTTTGATCGTCTCGATACTATCCTCAGTGTTTGTTAGCGTTTAGTCGCTATCTTCCCGTCGTTGGTTGTCGAATGTGTGCTTCAGGGAAGTAATCCCCGTTGTTCCAGTAGAATTTTTATTATGGCGGAAGCAGAGAAATTCCGCAATCGAACTATTCAATCATTCATTATATCATTTTCATCGATTGGCCTTTCTAAGGCAATCGAGTTATTCAGTCATTCCTTATATCATTTCCATCGATTGGCTTTTCTAAGACAATCGAGTCATTCAATCATTCATTGTATCATTTTCATCGATTGGCCTTTCTAATGCAATCGAGTTATTCAATCATTCATTGTATTATTTTCGTCGATTGTCCTTTCAAAGGCAATCGAGTTATTCAAACATTCATTGTATCATCTTCATCGATTGGCCTTTCTAAGGCAATCGAGTTGTTCAATCATTATTGGTATCTCTTTTTATCAATTGACCATTCTAGGGCAATCGAAATGTTCAATCATTCGTGGTATCATTGTCATCGATTGACGATGTATTTCCGAGCGAGTTATCTAGTTGCCTTCACATAGAGTAAGGGAATTCGGGAGTGAGTTGGGTAGTCGTCCCCTTTATCGAAGGCACCGTATCGGATGGCCCCGACTAGAATGCAGGAGTTGAAGATTCAACTTGAGGAGTAGTTCGAGAAAGGTCATCTCCGACCGATTGCGTCCCCGTGAGGAGCACCAGTGTGATCTGTCAAGGAGAAGGATGGCTCGTCTCGTGTGTGTATTAATTACCAAGAGTTGAACAGGGCGATGATCAAGAGTAGTACCCTTTACCTCGTATTGATGATCTTTTAGATCAACTTCAGGGAGCTTCAGTATTTTCCAAGATCGACTTAAGATCTGGATATCACAAGTTGCGGATTCGAGAGTCGGATATCGCGAGGACAGCGTTTCATACACGCTATGGTCATTGTGAGCTCGTAGTTATGCCGTTCGGGCTAACTATTGCACCTGTGGTATTCATGGAGTTAATGAATCGGGTTTTCATCGACTTTTTAGATCAGTTGTTGTTGTCTTCATCGACGACATTTTGATTTATTCTCTTAGCCGAGAGGGACACGAGGTTCATTTTCTTCAAGTTCTCGACGTGTTGAGACGAGAGCAACTTTATGGAAAGTTTTCCAAATGTGAGTTCTGGAGGTCCGAAATGACTTTCTCGGGCATGTAATTTCATCTGCCAGAGTTCTTGTCGACCCTCAGAAGACGGAGGCTATCCAAGATTTGCAACCTCCGTA
The DNA here is from genome assembly GCA_033398695.1 of Orobanche coerulescens. Lineage (NCBI taxonomy): Eukaryota > Viridiplantae > Streptophyta > Magnoliopsida > Lamiales > Orobanchaceae > Orobanche > Orobanche coerulescens. Next base: position 141,168,850 of record CM065815.1, on the reverse strand, counting down.
AGATATTAAGTAAATCCGATGTTTCCTCGGATTAGCTGGTTAATTATCCAACCCACTAGGAGCTAGTAACCGTGGTTTTCGCGTTGGAATTTTGGCGTCGTTACCTTTATGGAATCACTTGTCGATCTTCACCAATCACAAGAGTTGAACTATATATTTACTCACAAGGAGTTAAATATGCGCAGGGACGGTGGTTGGAACTAATCAAAGATTTTGATATCGAGATCCTTTACCACCGGGCAAGGCGAACGTTGTCGCCGACGCCTTGAGTCGTAAGTCCGTTCAGGAGCAGATGCATGCTCGTTTAACAGTTCGAAGGAGCTTCAACAGAATTCCTTAGACCCGAGATCGAGGTCAGCTTCAGCGAGTTCGGGGACAGCTTTGTATGTTAGAGATTTCATCATCTCCGAGGATGCAATCGGGAGAATCGGGGTTCGGACCCAGCATTGTTGCGCATTCGTGAAGATGTGGCTCGGGAAAGCCCCTGGATTCGTGGTCCACGAGGATGGACTTTCGAGGTTTAAGAACCGGTTGTGCATACCGCGAATGACGAGTTGAAAAATTCTATTTTGAGAGAAGCTCATGCTACCCCTTATTCTCGTCATCCGGTCCAGAAGATTTACAAAGACTTGAAACAAAATTACTGGTGGAGTAATATGAAGCGAGAAGTCGCAGAATTTGTTTCGAGATGCTTAACCTGTCAACAAGTCAAGATGGAACCTCGCGGCCGTGAGTATGCCGATACCGCTCCTATTCCTAATGGAAGTGGGAAGACATTTCTATGGATTTCATCACGAGTTTGCCGACGAGTCGTCGTGGCATGAATGCGATCTGGGTGATTGTGGACCGCTCAACTAAATCAGCTCATTTCCTTGAGATCAAGGATACGTGGGGTCCCGAGAGACTGGATCGATTGTTCATCAAGGAGATAGTGAGACTGCACGGTACTCCTAAGAGTATCGTTTCCGATCGTGACGGACGAATTGTTTCCCATTTTTGGAAATCAGTTCATCGTGCTATGGGAACTCAGCTTAATCTCGATCGCCTTTCATCCTCGGTCAGACGGACAATCGAGAGAGGACTATTCGGACATTAGAGGACATGTTGAGGGCATGCGTCCTCGATTAGTAGACGATGGGGAAGCCCAATTACCGTTGTTTAAGTCCACGTACAGTATAGTTGTCATGCCTCCATTAAGATGGCACCTTACGAGGCCTTGAGCGGTCGTCTTTGTCGATCTCCTTTGTGTTAGGATGACTGGTTAGAATCAATCGGCACCGAGCCCGATATGCTTATAGTCGTCGGGAGAAGGTAGCTTTGATCAAGAGTCGTATGTTGATGACTCAGTCGGCGAAATCGTATGCGGATAATCGTTCGACCACTAGAGTTCGAGACGGTGACCATGTTTTGGTCAAGATATCCCAGTCGAGGTATTTTTCCGTTTCGGAAAACGGGGAAGTTGAGCCCAAGATTCATTGGACCGTTTGAAATTTTGGATCGAGTAGGCGAGTTAGCTTATCGATTGGCGTTACCTCGGCTTTGAGCGGGATTCATAATGTGTTTCACGTCTCTCGATTGCGGAAGTATGTTGCCGACCGAGTCACATACTTCGGATTCGAAATCGAGATCGCGGATGATCATTCGTACGAGGAGCGTCCCTGTGCAGTGTTAGAGCGGCGAATCAAACAGCTTGAGGAACAAGACGATCCCTTTGGTCAAGATTCGGTGGTCTAGACACGGAGTCGAAGAGGCCACTTGGGAAACCGAGGAGAATATGCGGGAGTGTTATCCCGAGTTGTTTGACCCTTAGTTTCGAGACGGAACTCTTTTAAGGGGGTGTATGTAATACCCGGTTGTAATTCAGTCATTATCATTCAAGAATTTCATTCGGTGATTGTCACCCAGTGTATATTCACTCGATTATAATCATTCACCAATCATATTCATTCACCGTGTTCACCGCTCAAAAACTTGAGTGGTGTATCGTTATTGTTCATTGTTTCAACTTTCCTCATATGAGTTCGACTTTGTTAGATCACCATTAATTTTTGGTAACTCCAAAAATTCTAAATCTTTGCAATATTATAGAGCATCGAGTTAGCTTTTCAATGGTTCAAACGGTGAGTCAATCGGAGTCCTGACGAGAGAGTTATGGTCGCTTTAGCTCAACCGCTCATCGCCGATCATCGCCGAACGAACTCGGCCGTGTCGTCCGACACGGCCCGTGCCGCATTTCGTCCGGAAAGTGCCGAAGTGTTCGCCTCGGACCCGACCGTGTCGCCTGGCATGGCCGAAGTCGCACCTTCCGGAGAAGCTGAACCGATCGCCCGACGCCCGACCGTGTCGCCCGCACGGCCGAGTCATGCCGAGTCCGCCGGACGGGTCATCGCCTCGAGGCCCTCCGCGCCACGACCGTGTCGAGCAGGACACGGTCGAGTCACCGCCGCCAATTGTCGGCCAATCGCGGTGACACGACCGCGCCGATCGGCACGGCCGTGTCCGGCAGCATCAACTCCTATAAATTCATTTTTCAAAGATTTCACCATTTTTCTTCCTTTTCTTCACCTTCAACCGAGAGATAAGGCTTGAGGGAGGGTTTTTCCTTCACAAATCATTTGGGTGTTTGATTTTTTCATCTCCTTTCGATCGTGAAGCCCGGATAATCAATCTAACGCGTGTTCTTCTGATTAAAGCACTTGGATCATCAAGAGGTAATTCCTTCAACACTTTGGACTTCGATTTTGTGTTGAAATAGGATGTTTTGGACGTTATAATCATGATATATGAAGGGATATGTATATGATTATGAGTTTGTATAAGGATTCATTGGATTATTGAGGGTTTATTCAAGAACACTTTGAATATCGAGTTGGAATTGGGGATTTTCGACTAATTGTTGTTATAATCACATTTTGGATATTCATAACGGATTATTGATCGTATTGGAGATGTTTTGTTGGTTTGAAACACTTCTTGGGGATTTTGATATTGGGATATCGAGGTTTGATTGTAAACAATCGGAGTTTGGATACAACGTATTCGATATAATGCCCCAATGAACTTAGTTTAATCGTATCGACGTTTTGAGTTCGTTATATTCGTGTTTAATTCGTATATTGATCGGATTGTCGGTAATTGTATTGAATTAAGGTTGTTCGTGCGACCGACACTTCATTTAGGACGTTGTTCGTGGACGGACATTCTTCATCGGTGTTGTGTAAGTTAATTCTTACTCGGTTAAAAGGATATTCATCCCTCTTGTTGTTGTTCATTCATAATCATAACTCATTCATAATTATATTAACCGTATCAAAACTTGTTGTTATCAATTAATCATTTAAGTCATAAGGAACGACGGTTCCAACCTTTTCATTGAGCTGTCATTTATTTCATTACCATTCCACCTCGGTGAGTCATTATTCATTTTCGATGTCACTTTTGTTATCGTGGCATTCCGGGTCATACTGGCGTGCCGGTTGGTATGTGTAGGGTTTTCATGTCGGGCACATTATAGTCGTGTGTTGGTTGATGGCCTCACATTGGACTGTGCACACGAGATTGATTGTTTCGTGAGACTGATTAGGTACAAGACCACACGTGTATTCGATCGATACTCGTTGGTGGCTTGTGCACGGACACATTTCCATCCCGGGCGTAGTGTGGCGCCACCCTTTGAGCCGTACTGTTAGTTGATTCATATAGCATGTTTGATTGCGTATGTTTCAACAGGATATTTCATAATTTCAGATATAATCATGATTGTGTATTTTCAACTCTTGAGGATTGTTGTTCTCAGATAATCGACTCCGTTTGGGGATTTTGTTTTTCGTGTCTTGGCAAGGCAAAGGCACGGGAGAACATCTTGACGTCGAGGAGTCAGTGATACTAGAAAGGGCCCGATGCATTCGATCACTTATTCAGTCATTTATCTTTCCTTTATTTATTCCGCTGCAGACATTCCGTTTGAATACTCGTTTCATTCAGTGTTGTGTATTTTATCGTCACATAAGATACACATGTATTCTATTTTATCCTGGGTGTGTTGTATGAAACTCCTAATCGGAGTAATTGATGTTGTAATGTGGTTCGGTACTACATTTACCCTGTGTAAATCATCATTTTTCATTCGCCTGGTGGGTCCCAGTCGGGGGTCCACGGCACTGTAATATCCGCCTAGTTTGGGGTGTTACAAGTATCATTGTCCTCCATCTCCTTCCCAGCCAATCCTGTGACTGCTCCCGAGCTGCCAAAACCTGAGCGCATAACAGGCACCCACCCCCCGAAAACTCGGGGGTTAGCAAACTGGAATTTTGCTAGTGCAAGTACATAACACACAAGATATACGAATAATAATAACACAAAACTCAACCGTCGTGAAACCTTAACACGAACCACACATTCAAATGGTCAACACATAATAGTATTACATACACAAGGTGAAAGATAATCACATTTTCATATTCTCCGCACAGAACATAACACCAATAAAACTTTAAACGAGCCCAAGGAGTCAGAGAAATCCCTTTTTATAAAAGAAAAAGTATTTTGATAAGAAAGTTCGAAAACATTAATATTGACTCGGGCCATCTAGGGGTTTTGAAAATCAAATGGAAATACTTTAGAAAATACTTCAAAAGCTCTCGGTCCTTGACCCAACATGTGGAAAACAATTTGCAAGAAAACTATCACAACGTTATTCGGGGTCCTCGACCCAAATGATAAAACACTATCACAAGTGAATCATTACAACATCTCACGGGGTTCTCGGCCCAATCCAAATAATATCATCACGAGATCAAATCTCAACATCTCACGGGGTCCTCGACCCAAAACACAGAATAATCAACACAGTACAATCAAAGGCACAACCTCTCATTCGACAAATCCTGCTCAAGACCCCTGATTAATTAACCCTCGGAGATCTCGTCAAATATCCTTGGTTAATTAACCCTGATACCAACATTTAAAACAAATTGGAACGAACTCCAGAAACACAATCTGCGGTCTACATCAAGACCAACATTAAAAGCAAGCTGCAAAGGTTTAAATTTCGAAAATCATTTGATAACGGGGTCTTAGCTATCACTCAAATATCCGTTACCAATAAGCCTGCCAGGCGCCTCCCTTGCACACCTGTGTACCGGCGTTCACTCCACTATATTGGCCACCCATTGCACATGTCACCGCGCCGGCGTTCACTCCCACAGGAGCCGCCCCTTGCTCGCGCATTAAGTAACACCGGTGTTCACCAATCATATGGAGCCGCTCATTGCAGCGTACAACAGGCCGGAGTGCACGCCCCGCCCTCAGAGGTACCCGGATATGACGTCTCTCATAACAAGTATTCACATTATTACAAATACCAAGCACACAGTCAACCGTTGCAACAATTATCAAATCAGTTCATCAATCCACAAAATTTATTCGCCAGTACGCAACTACGCAAAATAAACAATAACTCGCACGTTATTCATCAAGACGTTGCACATTAGGCCTTCAACACTATCAATTAATACTACATAATTATCCACACATATCTATATATATATATAATATAAATACAGATATTCATAACATGATTCATACACTTCAGCAACAATGATTTCACGTAATTATAATTCGTATATCAAGGTACTTGCCTTGGTAATCTCTCGCGAATACTCCGGAAATACAGTTGATTGGACAATCCAGAACTCCAACGAAAACGACGATCGGAGAGGCTCAACACTGGATTATCGTAGGAAATTCGTCCTTAATATCCTATCATAAAATAAACAACCAATCACACAAGGAAAGGCATAAAAAGATGGCCGAACCCTAACTGTTCTCTTCGTAACGTACTTTACACACGTAATGCGTCGTTACGCCCGCACGCGTTAGCGCACGTAAGCTACAAGGATCGGCGCCACGCTAAGCATGCATTGGGCAGTTCTTCTCGATTGAACGTGCCTTGCACGAGGTATAACGTACGTAATGCATAGAGCTTAACGTACGTTATATTCACACATATCTCACTCATATGAATCAGAATAACCCTATGGTGTTGATGTCTACGAATTCCCGGTTAATCCTCCCATCATAAGACTCACTCCAAATATTGATTATAGATCCTCAAAGGTAGTTCGGAAAATCTGAGGTTGTTACCAACATTAAGTCTATGATCATTATGGAAACACCATACAATATGGTTTATTAATCTCAGAATTTTACCTTACTTGATTATCATAACAAGAGTCGGACTATAACGTTCTTAACTCGGGTAACTAAAGCATGAGCATTCCAACTACCAAAAACATGGTGTTCGGATAAAAATCATCTATGGAGCTTAATAATCCCGGTGGTATGTTCATAACATCCTTAAGAACACGAATTCAAGGTTGAGGTAGCATTAACATACCTTAATATGAAAGAAACGCATAGACAAGAGATAGCATCCAACTTCGATTGCTTGAATGTCAATCCAAGATGTTTCGTAACTTAAATGATCGAGTCTACGTGTTCTATATGTGTTTTAGAGGGCTGGAGACCCTCTAGAAATGGAGGAAAACGAATTTCAAGTGAAAGGGACGGAGAGAAATGAAATGGGGTGTTGTCCATATATATAATATCTTGAGATTTACGTACGTTAGCCTTAGCCATTTACGTACGTAATCGACTTAGCGCACGCTACCCTTCGATCTTAGCATACGCTATCGTTCACTGATAGCTTACTGTCTCGTTCTGTACTAGCTTACGTACGTTACTCCCTATGCATTACGTACGTAAGCTACACACATTAGCGTATGCTAGTAACAAACCTTAGCGTACGTTAACACCCGTTGACCCTAAAACTGTCCAGGTTCATCCGCGGGAATCTTTCCGAGCCCCACCACCAGCCGTCCATGTGCTAGCCAGCATGTTCAATAATTGACCTCCTTACGTACGCTACGTCTAGCTCGTAGCGTCGCTATTTCCGATTAAGTAACGTGCGTTACGCTTACTGTTAGCGTGCGTTACGGCGTAGTTGCATGTGAAGGATTAAAGGTTGATATTATCATGCATGAGGATACGAATACGGAAATGGTCGTGCCGATTATTGATAGCACCATTTCGTAATACAGGTTCAAATACGTATGAAAATACCCAACAATTTATCCGGATATTACATACTATCCCTCTTAAAAGAAGTTTCGTCCGAAACTTAAAGTAGAGTAGAGTGGTGGAACAACCAAGAAAAAGTAACTACTTGCTCAGCCCCAAAACATCATGAGCGATGCGCGAATACAAGGTTCTAAAAAAAATACAATGATTGGACCTAGGAAGTATCAGGCACGTCAATTGAGGCGATAAATTACACGTGAACAAGAGAAGTTAGAGTGGATAAGTAAAAGCTCACAGAATTAAAGAAATTTATAAACGGCTCAGACGTACTAAAATCGCGTGTCGAGCTCGACCCACCATATTCAAGTTCATAACACATTGGAAATATTAACCGCACGAGTGGGAACAAATAGTTTCGAATAAAATTTTGCAAAGATTAAGTTCAGATGTGAATAGACCACAATAATTCACGGAGTCTAACAAATCGGTTCTGAATTTCGTTCGACTGACGGTAGGTTCAGTAGAACATGGTAGTTTAAAATTGTCAAGAGGGTCACAGATGAATCATCAACAATGAAAGTCTCCCAACACCGAAAATACTAAGAAGAGTATGGGTATTACGTTCCCCCATACTAAGAAGACATGTCAGCCCCAAAACTGAAAACAGCAGGATTTGGAAACGAAAAGTAATTAAAATGAAAAACGATCAAAGTCGCGATTGTTGGAAACAGCAACGACTAGAACACAGCACAAAATCTTCATTCGCCTATGATAGGCTCTTCAGCAGAAGACATAAGGTTTTGGGACATTCTCCGGCCACTTGCTCTGCTCACCGACAGAGTAGCATTCTTTGCCAATTCGGAAATTATCTCACAATGTTTCTCTCGGTGGCCTTCACACCCGCACCGATGACAAGTCAAGAGTGGTGAGGGACAGTTTACACGGATGTGTCTCGTACGGTTGCAGTTGAAGCACACTCTCTTCTTCTTAAAGTCACCGTCTTTGGTTGGGGATTCCCAATGCTCATTCTCGACCGCGAAGACGACGCATTCGAACGACGTGGGGTTTGAGAACCTTAGTCGTCACCGCCCAAAAATTTTTCGGATGTCCTCGGTCTCTTTTCTCCGCTCGTTGGCTCGGTCGAGGAGGTTTCGTAGGTTATCGTCGATCTTGATATTCCTTCACCGTAACATGAATCGTTGTCGTCGAACCACCTCACCGCTTCGCTTCCTATATCACGTCTACGTCCGCCAAGGCTCGTCAGCTAATGCGAGATAGTACCGTTTATTGTTATCACATAGTCGGTTGTACGGTATACCACAATTATCAACATAAGGTTTAATTAGCATCCTTAGAATAACGGTAATATCGTAAAGCACAAAATTTTCAAATCAACTTCCAGTCCCTTGTCTAGACGATCATTATGCGTATGCTTTTAAAAAAATTTTGAAACAAAAGCCGAATCACGTTGTGCTCAAAACTTGTAAATCTTGTCCTTTGTTTTGGAAGAGGAAGTTTATACAATGACTCTAAAAATTTATTTTCGAGTAATGCTTACAAGAAAATTGAAAATCGAATTGTAACTAATTTGAAATATTTCAAAAGTGTTGAGTCCCAAATACCATAATTTTGAAAATCCTTCCTCTTCTGCCAAAATGTTTATTCGAAAGAACTTTTCACCAAAATACGTGACCATTCTACACGACTACATTAAATAATGAGGTTTACAATGCTAGGAAAATTTCAAAACACTACTTTGAAATGTTCGTAATTGGCCCGAAATATTACATGCGGGGATTACGCTACGAACCTACCGTGCTAAAAACCATTTAAAAATCATTTCAAAATATGCCAAAAAGCCGATGACGGTAGCATTTTCCAAAACTTACAAAATCATTTGTAAAATATTAAATACCGTCGTAAAAATACCGTGAAAATGTGCGAGACTAAAATGCCAAAATGTCAAAAGTCATTTCACAATACTCACGCAGCGGATAAAATTAACACTCAAAGATTTATCCTACTGAAATGCAGAAATCGATAAATATGTTCGACTACCGAAGTATACTACATAACCATTCTCACTCGACGCGTATATGCAGGTGATATCGTAAAACAATATAATCTCTAACAAGTTCAAACCCTAGGTTCACGTTAAGCACAATATAATCAAATACGTATGTAAGGGGACTTACGATTCGGGAGGCTTACCATCACGGATTGCTTGAAGATGATGTTGGAACCACGATACTAATCACAACTCTGATGCGCGCGACTTACACAAGACATGGACTTGACCCAACGGCCTAGGTTTTTTGCAAACCTAAGCTCCGATACCATAATTTGTAACACCCCCAGAATACATCCGGAAATGTTACACGCCGTAGGCCCTTCTTACAAGGATCTACAAGGCTAAACTCTACTAGACTACAAAATGATTGACCGACCGGGGTCAATCTAAATACAACGCAGACCGACAAGGTCGTTAAACAATTCAGAAACAAATGAACTTTACATCTCAATGACAAAAATAAACTTGAACATAGAAAAGAACGACAACTCAATTTAATAAATGAAAACTACACCCATGCAAGGGTGAATACTCGAACGACAGAGAAATACCGACCAAAATGAAACAAAAGAAAAGACTCTAACTCTGGTGTGATTAGTATCATTGTCCTCCATCTCCTTCCCAGCCAATCCTGTGACTGCTCCCGAGCTGCCAAAACCTGAGCGCATAACAGGCACCCACCCCCCGAAAACTCGGGGGTTAGCAAACTGGAATTTTGCTAGTGCAAGTACATAACACACAAGATATACGAATAATAATAACACAAAACTCAACCGTCGTGAAACCTTAACACGAACCACACATTCAAATGGTCAACACAGAATAGTATTACATACACAAGGTGAAAGATAATCACATTTTCATATTCTCCGCACAGAACATAACACCAATAAAACTTTAAACGAGCCCAAGGAGTCAGAGAAATCCCTTTTTATAAAAGGAAAAGTATTTTGATAAGAAAGTTCGAAAACATTAATATTGACTCGGGCCATCTAGGGGTTTTGAAAATCAAATGGAAATACTTTAGAAAATACTTCAAAAGCTATCGGGTCCTTGACCCAACATGTGGAAAACAATTTGCAAGAAAACTATCACAACGTTATTCGGGGTCCTCGACCCAAATGATAAAACACTATCACAAGTGAATCATTACAACATCTCACGGGGTTCTCGGCCCAATCCAAATAATATCATCACGAGATCAAATCTCAACATCTCACGGGGTTCTCGACCCAAAACACAGAATAATCAACACAGTACAATCAAAGGAACATCCTCTCATTCGACAAATCCTGCTCAAGACCCGTGATTAATTAACCCTCGGAGATCTCGTCAAATATCCTTGGTTAATTAACCCCGATACCAACATTTAAAACAAATTGGAACGAACTCCAGAAACACAATCCGCGGTCTACATCAAGACCAACATTAAAAGCAAGCTGCAAAGGTTTAAATTTCGAAAATCATTTGATAACGGGGTCTTAGCTATCACTCAAATATCCGTTACCAATAAGCCTGCCAGGCGCCTCCCTTGCACACCTGTGTACCGGCGTTCACTCCACTATATTGGCCGCCCATTGCACATGTCACCGCGCCGGCGTTCACTCCCACAGGAGCCGCCCCTTGCTCGCGCATTAAGTAACACCAGTGTTCACCAATCATATGGAGCCGCTCATTGCAGCGTACAACAGGCCGGAGTGCACGCCCCGCCCTCAGAGGTACCCGGATATGAAGTCTCTCATAACAAGTATTCACATTATTACAAATACCAAGCACACAGTCAACCGTTGCAACAATTATCAAATCAGTTCATCAATCCACATAATTTATTCGCCAGTACGCAACTACGCAAAATAAACAATAACTCGCACGTTATTCATCAAGACTTAGCACATTAGGCCTTCAACACTATCAATTAATACTACATAATTATCCACACATATCTATATATATATATAATATAAATACAGATATTCATAACATGATTCATACACTTCAGCAACAATGATTTCACGTAATTATAATTCGTATATCAAGGTACTTGCCTTGGTAATCTCTCGCGAATAATCCGGAAATACAGTTGATTGGACAATCCAGAACTCCAACGAAACGACGATCGGAGAGGCTCAACCTTTGGATTATCGTAGGAAATTCGTCCTTAATATCCTATCATAAAATAAACAACCAATCACACAAGGAAAGGCATAAAAAGATGGCGAACCTAATCGTTCTCTTCGTAACGTCGTTACACACATACGTAACGTGCGTTACGTCACGCGTTAGCGTCGTAAGCTACAAGGATTAGCGCACGCTAAGCATGCATTAGACGATTCTTCTCGGATTGACATCGCCTTGCTCGAGGGTATAACGTCGTAATGCATAGAGCTTAACGTACGTTATATTCACACATATCTCACTCATGTGAATCAGAATAACCCTATGGTGTTGATGTCTACGAATTCCCGGTTAATCCTCCCATCATAAGACTCACTCCAAATATTGATTATAGATCCTCAAAGGTAGTTCGGAAAATCTGAGGTTGTTACCAATATTAAGTCTATGATCATTATGGAAACACCATACAATATGGTTTATTAATCTCAGAATTTTACCTTACTTGATTATCATAACAAGAGTCGGACTATAACGTTCTTAACTCGGGTAACTAAAGCATGAGCATTCCAACTACCAAAAACATGGTGTTCGGATAAAAATCATCTATGGAGCTTAATAATCCCGGTGGTATGTTCATAACATCCTTAAGAACACGAATTCAAGGTTGAGGTAGCATTAACATACCTTAATATGAAAGAAACGCAGAGACAAGAGGTAGCATCCAACTTCGATTGCTTGAATGTCAATCCAAGATGTTTCGTAACTTAAATGATCGAGTCTACGTGTTCTATATGTGTTTTAGAGGGCTGGAGACCCTCTAGAAATGGAGGAAAACGAATTTCAAGTGAAAGGGACGGAGAGAAATGAAATGGGGTGTTGTCCATATATATAATATCTTGAGATTTACGTACGTTAGCCTTAGCCATTTACGTATGTAATCGACTTAGCGCACGCTACCCTTCGATCTTAGCGTACGCTATCGTTCACTGATAGCTTACTGTCTCGTTCTGTACTAGCTTACGTACGTTACTCCCTATGCATTACGTACGTAAGCTACACACATTAGCGTACGCTAGTTACAAACCTTAGCGTACGTTAACACCCGTTGACCCTAAAACTGTCCAGGTTCATCCGCGGGAATCTTTCCGAGCCCCACAACCAGCCGTCCATGTGCTAGCCAGCATGTTCAATAATTGACCTCCTTACGTACGCTACGTCTAGCTCGTAGCGTACGCTATTTCCAGTTCGTAACGTACGTTACGCTTACCTGTTAGCATGCGTTACGACGTAGTTGCATGTGAAGGATTAAAGGTTGATATTATCATGCATGAGGATACGAATACGGAAACGGTCGTACTTCGATTATTGATAGCACCATTTCAGGTAATACAGGGTTCAAATACAGATGAAAATACCCAACAATTTATCCGGATATTACAGCTGTGGTGCTTAGTTTTGTTTGGCATCATTATTGGCTTGTTGTTGTATGATTGTTGAAAGTGATGTGCCACCAGGTAAGATTTGTTTAATCTCCAGGATACGTCCTTGCTAGTACGGGTTGGGCGTGACCATAGGGTTATCCAATTGGGTATGTCTTGCGGGGACTCCGAGGTTCGTACCTTGCTAGCCTGATGCCGGGATAACTTGTTGGGTTATCCAATCTGGGTATGTCTTGCGGGGACTCTGAGATTCGTAGCTTTTTAGTGCGATACCGGGATAACTTATGGTTGTGGTTTGGTTGTGTGATGTACGTGTCATGGGTTGTCCAGTCGGGTACGTCGTGGAGGCTCCGAGGTTCGTAGCTTGCTCGTGCGATGCCAGGATAACTATGAACGTACATATGGTTATGGTCGTGTGACTGTCGTCTCGATGACATGTGATTTGGTATGGTTCCCAATTGGGTTATTCACTCGGGTATGTTCTACGGGAGCATCTGAGGTCCGTGGCTTGTTAGCACGGGACGTGAGTAATCCTTGGGAATATGTTAATATGTATGATTGGGTCGTGGACCCTGTGCTTTGTGACCAAAATGGTATGATTGGGTAGTGGACCCCGTGTATTGTTATCATAATTGTATTTTGGGAAAATGACTTTTGGATTGTGTCCCTAAGTGGTTTCGAAAGGCTTGAGAATTCTTAAATTCCAAATGTTTTCAAAACTCCCGAGATCATAAATGTTTTATAAGATGTATATGGGTTTCAACCCCACCTTTCATGATTTAAACTGTTTTGATCAAGTGAGTTATCTCGGGAAGCATGTTCACGATTATTATGTGCTTGGAGTATGTTGTGTATGTCTTGTATTTGCATTTTATACTTGGACTATCAAAATAGTGGAGTTTTGCTAACCCCCAATTATTCGGGGGGTAGATGTATGTATTGCGTCCAGGTACTTGCAGGTTGCTGGGGAAAGAATCACAGGATCGGTATGAAGGATGATGAAAGACGACGATACTAATCACATGAAGACCAATCGTTGAGTATTTTGGCAGAGTCTCATTGTTTGCATCTCCGTTGTGTAGTTTTCCCATTTTATGGGTATGTTGATGTATTCCAACCCCTGCGTGGGTATGAGTTGTGAGGAAGAGTTATGTATGTTTGATGTGTGTGTTGTGGCTAAAGACCAAATCGGTCTCTTGGTTCGTTATTAGCCATGTTGGCATGTGTTGTGTTATTGTGTTTTCTGTATTTAGCCTGGTAGATCCTCACGGAGAGGGTCTACACACTGTAATATTCCCAATTGGTTTGGGGGTGTTACATGGATATGTTTATCTTATGAAGCATAAACATGAATCTTTTGAAATGTTCAAAATATTCTAGAATGAAGTACATAACCAATTTGGCAATATTATTAAAGCCCTTCGATCTAATCGAGATGGCGAATACTTGAGACAAGAATTTGATGATCATCTTAGGAGTTCCGAAATTGTTTCACAACTTACTCCTCATGAAACACCTCAACATAACAGCATGTCCGAGAGGAGGAATCGGACTTTATTAGATATGATTCGATTCATGATAAGTCGAATAGAGCTTCCAATATTATTTTGGGGCCATGCCTTAGAAATATCAGCATTCACCCTTAATCATGTTCCATCTAAAGCAGTTGAAAAGACACCATTTGAGAAATGGACTGATAAGAGGACAAACTTGTCTTTTCTGAAGATCTGGGGTTGCAAAGCATTCGTAAGACGCCAAGTGTTCGATAAATTCGTGGCCAGATCTGAAATATATTTATTTGTGGGATATCATAAGGAAGCTAAAGGATACTGCTTTTATAAGCCCACTGATAAGTGTCAGTTTTGTACATTTATCCATGGTTTGTATCGATAAAATTCACCCATAATTGAGCTAGTCTACTCGTTTTTTACTTTTAATTTATTAGTTTTAAATAATTTTATTTTTATCGAATGATGATCGGATTAAATAACTGAATTACTCAAAAAAACAACATGTTTAATAAATATTATCTTTATTGAATTTTGATATATTCATGTTGTAGGGATTTCCGAGACGAATTCGACAGTCTTTCCGGATTCAAAATCAGAGTTATATATCAAAAGTTATCATCCGAAGAAGATCTGGGGCAAAAACGCAAAGTCTGAGAAATTCTAGGCCGAAAACGTAACTTTCAAAGCATCCAGTGAACAAATTTACGAAGCCAAGTTACGGCCGTAACATTCAGGAGTTACGGCCGTAAGTCACCCTTGTTACGGCCGTAACTCCTGAATGTTACGGCCGTAACTCTTGACAGATTACTATGATTTGTCTAATTTTTTATACTTTTTGTGTATTATTGAGTGGATGGCTGGCATTGATCCGATCTAATGTAATAATGCTGGAGTTTTGGAGCTATTAGATGACTTTAGGTGTATAAATAGACCCCTTAGATCCTTCATCATTCATCATTCAACTTATAATTTTCCATTTTTTGTAAACTTTTCTTTTTGTGTGAAGAACACACTTGTGTTCTTGAGTGATCTTTGTAAGTGTGGTATAACATATGTTGTTCAGAGAGTTTATTGTTTCTATCTCCTTTATCTACTAAGGGAGTTAGGATCAATTCTTTCTCTTGATTCAACTAAAAATGACCACCAAAGCTTGTAATATGTGTAATAAACCTTTAATGGGCTAAGTAATCTTTAGTTGGGATTATAAACAAGGTTAGTCATGTTATTTATGTTTGTATAAAGATCTATTATGAATTACTTATTATTGTGTGTGATTTTCATTGTTTGAACAATCTTTATTTATTTGGCCAATAAATGACGATATTAATGGTCTTCATATGTTTCGAAAGAAAATATGTTTGATTAGATCAAGTGATCTTCACTCTAAGTTGTTCTAGGGGATAGAAATATACCCCTAGTCCTTAGATGATTCTTTGAGTTATTTTCATAAATCCTAATGATATCTATTGAAGCCAATCAACATAGAAATATAGTGGATTGATTCAATATGTAAGGGACGTTTTATAGTTCGAAAGAGAAACCGTCTTTTTAAGGAAAATCGAATCTACATAACATAATAAGTAAATTCATCTTATGATCTCCAATACATCTTTTATACCTAATGACGAACTAAGTTTGTAATCCCAACTATTTCATTTTATCGATAATCAATCTATAATTATTGCTATCTTTTTATTTCCTTATAATATTAGAACTATTATTGCAATTTCTTTACAATTATTAAACCAAACTTTTTAATTGTGTGTTTCACTCATCTTAAGTATCTATAAAAATAGACTAATAGTGTATAATTCAAATTATAACAAAACTTCCTTGTGGGATCGATAAACCGGACTCAAAATGTCCACTTTACTACTTGATACGATATCGTGCACTTGCGATAGTTACACTAAAAGCGTGTCAAGTTTTTGGCGCCGTTGCCGGGGAAGTATAAGTTATATTTGAAATCTTACATTATAAACTATTTTTGTAGGTACAAATTTCTCGACGTTGTAACTTAGTACTAAATTGTGTTTGTCCGGTCAAGTGGCGGATAACGGTACTCCGTGACTATTAAAGTCGGATTTTGATTTCCCAACAAGCGATATTTGTAGATATTTTATTCAATTATTTTCATTGTCTTTTTATTTTTGTTTTTTTTATCATGGACGAAACATTGTTTAAAATTGAAAAAAGATTTCCCTTTCTAAGCAAAAATGCAATTTTAAAAATTTACAAGACAAGGCTTGAAAGGATGAGGTTGCTTACGAATAAAAGCATACCTTTTGACATAAGATTCATTATCGAAGCCAAAGAAAGAATAGAAGGTGAATTCACAGAAACACCAACTAGATTTTTACCAGGGCTTAGAAAAAGTTCATATGCCAAGAAACGACGAGCAAAGATACTAGCCGTTTGCTATAAATGTGCTAGATGTAACTGTAATGCAAAATGTCGATCTTTAGAAATTCCATCTACAAACAGAGAAGATAAAATTCAGTTCATTAATGATGGTCTGAATAAGGAGAATTTAGATAATATCGAAATTTCTATTGACACGCATCCTAGTGGACTTGTGTATTACGGAATTCAATGTTTGTGAAACAAATTCAAACCAGAATATGAACAACGTCTTGGGAATCTGACGTTAAAAGACCCTGTTTGCCAATTTGTAAGAAAATTGGATGGGAAGCTTCTCCCCGACTCATAGAAGGCGTTTAGGCCGTTTCTGAACGTAAAATCAGAGGAAGATGTGAGCCACAATCACAACTACTGTACATACGCGTAAGTATCTTTTATTTTTGTCGTGTGGTGAGATTTTCTGAATAAAAAAGTGTGATACGCGATAAAAGCTTTCATTATTCTATTGAGTAGTTGAAGCACAATCAAACGCAATCACAAACTTGTTAAACAATTTTTACCTTCTTTTTCTTCTATAAATAAACTTTCTATTGGTTTCTTTCATTCATCCCTCAAACTTGCACTTTTCTCTGTTTCTCTCTAAAAATTTTTTTTTTCTTTTCAAAAATGGAGTCATCATCTTCAACAAAAAAATTTAACATAGTATGCATTTTTGGTGGAGCTAATTCTGGAAAAGAGGCATGCTTTACTGAAGCAGCCCACAACTTGGGTCGTACCTTAGGAGGAAAATGCATTCATGTAGTTTACGGAGGAGGAAGTCTAGGATTAATGGGACGAGCTGCTGCTTCTGCCTATATGGAAGGAGTAAGAGTGTTGGGAATAATCCCAAAACCTCTTTGAAAGTAAAATCACCGGTCAACTATTGGAGATGAGTTTAGATGCGTGAATATGCAAGATCGCATAACTCACATGATAAATAATTACGGTGCCTTTATCGCCCTTCCGGTGGTTTTGGAACCCTTGAGGAACTTTTTCATGTGGTTACGAGCCCGACTAAATGTTCATCAAAAACCAATAGGTGTGCTTAATGTCAATGGTTTCTTTGATGGTTTCTTGTCTTTCATCGACTACTCTGTGAAAAGGGCTTTATTTAGGCGTGCAAAACGAATCATAGTCGTTGCAACAACACCAGAAGAACTAATCAAAAAACTCAATGAATTTGTTCCTCAACCAGATCCAGCTCTAGCTAAAATTGTCTGGGTAGAAGATTTTACCGTGAGAAAACGAAGAGTGGATTCATTCCTCTCCCTTTGATAACCCATGTCGGACCTCTTGTATTTTTATTTTTTGTCGTGTGTAATAATCGTGCTAAATGATGGCAGCTTAAGGAGTTTCTTCTTGATCTCTTGACGCGCATCTATTCGCGATTTATGTATTTTTATTTCATTACTGTAATGTTTATTTCGTGTTTTGCTTTTATAAAAACTTTGATGGCAGCGTAAGGCGACTCTCCGGACTTTCTTGATGCGCATCTTAAAAATTATGTTATACTTACGAGTATATTTTATTTTGTTGTGTGCCTCGTATATTTATTCTCTTGCAGATTCTAAAAGGCGTTAGCTCAGACATCAACTTTACGAGCAGGAGTATTGACTTTTCTGCATTGATTTTTATGTTTTTTATTTTTAAACTGAGGACAGTTTTATTTTCAAGTTTGGGGGTGGTTTGTTTAATTATTTTGGTGTGTTTTGATTGATTTGGTTATTTGCCTTAATTTTTTATTATATATATATATATATTTATTTATAGTATTTTGATTTTTGAGATTTCTAGATCTGGCCATAACACCAATAAATTAGCTATATACAAGCTTCTAAAATCGTTTTAACCGGTAAAAAATTGTATATTCCAATTTTTTTTAGCCTTAATCTCTCTTTCCAAGCCTTGTAATTTTCATATAAAATCGAGTCATTCGTTACCTTGAGAAAAGAAGAATCAATTGGTTGATGAAAAATAAAACTGAAATTTACTTAATTTGTGGAGTTTTTGATTTTTCATGCTTAACTAAAAAATGATTTTCTGCAAAAATTCTATTCCCTAAAAAAAAGGAGTCATTGGTGAAAAGAGCTACACGTTAGCAAATAACGGTGTGAAAGCTATCACCTAAAAAAATAAATGACGAAAAGGAGAAGTGTTGAGCAGCAACAGCTGCCTAATTTTGGAAGTCTTAAATTTTGCGAAAAATAAAGGACTAACCATTGTTGGTGCGTAGCTGCCGTCTCAGAAAAATTGGTGAAAAGAGCTACACGTTAGCAAATAACGGTGTGAAAGCTATCACCTTTTTACGAAAAGAAAAATAATGAGATAGAAATTGTGTTAGTGAAAAGAGCTACACGTTAGCAAATAACGGTGTGAAAGCTATCACTAAAAGGGATGTAGTTTATGAGCAGACTTGAATTAATTAGCAGCTGAATTTCAATACACTCAATTTTGTGAAAATCACAATATTTGATGGCCTTGATGAAATTCTTCTTCATATTGAGTCGAAAAATAAACGAGTGATCGAGAGCAACCATTAAAGGGAGTCGTGTGTATCACGAGTGGGAAAGAAATAATCAACCTTTTGGGGGGAAACCTTACATTTTGGAATTACAAAATAAAAACCGTGTTTTAACTTCAAAAACATTTGTAGATTTATTTTGAATCTTGATTCATTTCTATCTACTGTATAAAGCTGGTTGTTGTTTATTAATGGCATTTTGATCTCCTTTTCTCTTTTTATATTTTAATTTATGTGTGTATTAATTTTCTTATTTTTTTTTTATTTTTTTTATTTTATTTTTGGAGTGTGAATAATAAAGAGTCTTGCTCGGGACTAGCAAGAATTCAAGTTTGGGGGTGTGATAAGTGTAATACCCGAATTTTCAGTATAAATTTCACGTTATTTTATCTGAGATATACTGTATAGTTTGGTATCTATACAATATGGATAAAATAAATTGAGAACCGAGACAGTTATACTAGTGTGATTATCGTTTTTGGATTGACAGATATATTCAGTATATGTTGTATCAGGTTGAACTGATTTGGATATCAGGTATACCGTATGAGAATATTTTTGGATTCAGTATGTGTATTTAGTATGCCGTATGTTTGTATTTCGTACGTCGAGACGTCGGACAGAAACAGTTGGATTTTTGGCTAAGTATAAAAGCCATTACGTACATTAAGCCTTGGAGCTTACGTACGTAAAATGTGTTAGCTTACGTACGTTATATAGCGTACATAACGTACGTAACAAGAGGAATCGGACAGTGGGGCCGTGGTGGCGGCTTTCGGCGCGAGATGTGGACAGTGAGTCAGCGGATGGAGTTACGTGCGTTATACGGGGTGTATTACGACGTATGTCGAGTATTATCAGTAGCAAGTCAACGTCGTATTACGTGCAACGGATTAAGTGTTAAAATGCGTTGCAGGCGGTGGCGAGTCGTGGCGAGATGACTGGATGGCGAGCATGGCGGGACGTGACTCGTTGGGATGGCCGAGCATGGTCGGCGGTGATTCGCATGGATGGCCGATCACGGTCGGCGGTGACTTCGCGAGGATGGCTAGGATCGCCGATTACGTACGTAAAGCGTGGCGATTCTGGCCGTAAGGGCGATTACGTGCGTAAGCAGTGCCGATTCGTCGTAAGTGTTCCGGCTAGGCGATGGCGAGCCATGGCGATTACGTCGTAAAGCGGTGGCGATTACGTGCGTAATGGCGGCAGTCTCGGCTATATAAGGCACAGACCGGGTCACTTCGACATTTTCACTTTTTTCTTCGTTTTTTCGCGATTCCTTCGGCAAGAATTGATGGATTTGAGTATGAGAAACTTATAACAACATGTTTTGGAAGTTGGAATCATGGATTAACATCATCTTCCACCCGGATCGAAGGTAAGAACACCTAAACACTTGGTTTTGGATATTTTTGAAGTTTCTTGATGTCTTGGCTGATTTGATTCGTTTTAACTCAGATTATTGTTGGAATCTTGTTGTATACTTGAGATTATTCGTTGTTCTTGAAGTTTTGTGGATCGAAATCGAGTATTCCTTTGAATAATCTATTGAATTGGACTATGCCTTCAAAGTGTTCGATGAAATGTCTCAATGAGTAGAACTTGGAAAATTCTACACGTTTTCGTATGAATGGTGATGGAAATGATATTGTGGTGATGATTCTTGGTAATTATGGGAATTTTGTTAAAGGAAGATAATGAATTGGTGATCAAATGATTCGATTATGTTGTTATGATTATGGAATCGTAGTATTCTCGATGTTCTTGGTGGTTTGTTGCGATTCATGATGTTATGAGAAGTATATGTTGAAGGACATGATTATATACACCTTGAATTATGATTAAGGGTTGTTTGGATGTTAGAAAACATCGGGTTATGTTGTTTTATGGATTATGAACGTGAATTTGGATAATTCGTGTTCTTAAAGAACTCTTGAGTTACATGTTATGATTTTGGAAGGATTTCGGATAATTTTGGAATGTGATTATTCACGATAATAATCGGTAAATTGTTTTCTCATTTACAAGGATGAACAAGAAGGAGTTTTGTCTTCGTATTTGGAGTTGAAGTTGGAATCGAATATGTTATAAAATCCTTAATGTCGAGATGAATTGATCATTGATTTGATGAATACGTTTTAAAGTGTTGGTGTTTTGGATATGAATATGGAATATTCACATTTAGAACTAAGTTATGTATCTTGGTACAATATTCGTATAGGAATACGAATATGATTTCGAGTTTGATTGGAATTATTATTCATGTTTGAATTTGGATATTCATACTTATTGAATAAGTATTCAATTCGGATAATGGAATTATTTGAAACCTTTGGAATATGGTTATCTATGATGTTGAATTAATCGGATCGTCTGGATTGATGATGATAATTGGTAATTGGTTTATATTATGAATTTACAAGGAGGAAACTTGTAACCGTATTTAAGATTGAATTTGGAATCGGTAATGTTGGACCCTTGTTGGTTTAAATTGATTATTGATATGATCTTTCGGATTGTGGAATCGTGTTGTGGTTTTGAGTTCGTGTTTGATTGGTTCGGCTTGTTTGGATATGTGTTTAATCGGGATATTGTAGAACCGTTGTGTTTGTTGATTGGTTATTGATTGATATTTGTGATCATCGAGTTACGGCTTGTATTGTGGTTATGAGTTCGTATTTGTTGAGTTGGATTATTTGGTTTTATGTATATGATCGAGGTTTCGTTGAACCGTTGAGTTTGTTGGTTGAGTATGTCGGTTATTGATTTTTATCGAATGTGTGTTAATCGGTTATTGCAATAGGTTGATATGTTTTGATCGTGGATTATGACCGTTGAGTTGCGGTTGAGGCTAAAGAGTTCGTAAATTGCTTTTGGTCGGGGCTGAGGAGCTCGTAGACAAAGCAATGGATTTTAATTAGCAATTCGTGGTATCGGTATCGAGGCAAGTTTATACTTGTTCAGTTTATAATATTTGATGAATGGTTTCGTTTTCATTTCATTTATAATTCGTATAGCAATGTTGTTAGAAATGTAAGTTGTCGGGATAATGGTTTGTATATCGTGCTCTGGTTGTATTAAATCATAAGGTATATGATTTAATTGTGTTCAAGGAAGACGTGATTTATTTTTGGTCAAGGATATAGAATATCGGATATCGAGGATAGTTATCGTGATGACATAAGTATCGGGATAAAGGGTTATTGGTATTGAATGGATGGTACCTTATTTGAGATTATTTGTATAACTGTGTATTCGTTCAGGGATGTTGTTCGTGGAAATGATGTTGTCTTCGGCTTTGAGGTAATTTATGTATTGTTCAGTTATGAGATAATTATTATGTTGAGTTGTTGTATATGTTGTATGTTGAGGTTTTGGATAATGAGATTAAATCTTGGTTGTTCGTTGAGGGATGTTGATCCCAGGAATATTGTTGGTATTAATGGTTGTGTTGATCGTCTCATTGGGGGATGTTGATGGATATGGTCCTCGGCTTTGAGGTAATCTAAGTATTTGTTCAGTCATGTGGATAATTAGTATGTTGAGTTGTTGTATATGTTGAGGTTTCGTGATGAGTTTCATATCGGTTATTCGTTGAGGGATGTTGATCCCAGGACTGTTGTATTGAGATCGTATATCGTGTTGGTCATTCATTTGGGGATGATGATCCCAGGATTGATGTTTTGGATATTGATTAGTCGTGTCGACTTTTCATTGTCAGTCTGTTGTTGTTCACTTCGGTGAGTCTTTTGATTCTTATTGGATATGTGTTTCTTTGAGTTTCGTTGTCATGTTGCATCGTGACATATCTGGAGTCATATCTGCGTGCCGATTGGTTATTGTGTAGGATTTTTAGCCGGGCACATGATGGTTATGTGTTGATATTTCCACATTGAACCGTGCACACGAGCCGTAGTTCGTGAGGCTAATTAGGTACAAGACCACACGTGTATGTGATCAATACCCGGGGTGGCTTGTGCACGGACACATTTCCGGATCGGGCGTACTATGACTTCCATCTTTGAGCCATATTGTTTGGTCGTTCATCCTCCATTCATGGTTGGGTATGTTCGACGGTTTGAGACTGGTTGTTCATACGCCCGAGGGGTATGTTTCGACAGTCGAGGTTATTTTCTTGAGATCCATTATTGTTGATCATTTGGAGTTCACCTTGTTGATGGTATTCTCGATTATTGTTGGTCCTTGTTGATCATTTGGAATCTGCCTTGTTGAGGGTATTCTCGGTTATTGTTGATCCTTCATTGATTGCATTCGAGATTTACCTTGTTGATGGTATTCTCAATTATCGTGATCCTTTATTGGTCGTATTGGAGTTATCATGTCGATGATATTCTCAGTGATGTTTTGGTTGATCTGGTTATTGATCATATAAGCATTCAGACTGTACGTCGATGTTCGGGATTTGTTATCATTATCATATGGTAGTTGATCTACAGATATGTTGTGTACTGTTGGTTTATCCAGGTTGAGTTTTGATTGTGTAATCCGATGGACGAGATTTGTACGGTTGAATTATTTCATGATTATGAGTTATGATGATGTTTTGAGGATTGTTGGTATTTTTGAAATTCAATACAGATAATTGTTGTTAAGTTCATTTCGTCATTCGAGGATGCGAAATGTGGATTATGGTAAGGATTTGGATTATTATGGATTGGTAAGGTTATAACGGTAAGATTACATTGGTAGTATTCTTACAATATTATTACATTGGTATGTAATTATTTATGATGATGTGATCGGTATCATTATTGAGTATTGTGGCTGACCCCGTCGTGGGCTTTATTTTTAGGTACTCGGAGACCGAGCTAGTAGCGGTCGTGAAGGGATGAGCTTCCCGATGTGATACTGGCGGTGGCATGTTTTGGAGTATCGAGTATTTCTTTTCTGGTTATTCATTTCCGCTGCAAATGTGTATTTTGAACTACATTTATCCGCTGCGTGTGTATATTTCAAAATAGCTCTTTGGTATTTTTACCAACTCGTGTGTGTATTTTAAAATGGCCTTTTGGGCATTTTACGAACTTGGGTTATTTTCGTCAAACTCTTTTTCCCAAATTATTTTATCGGTACGTTTAAGTTGTGGCTTAACGTATATTTTAAACTGTTGAGATTTGGCACTTCGCCTTGTATTTTCAAATGGTATTGTATGACGGTATTTCAAAATTATGCTTTTGAAAATATTTGAGTATTTAAAATATTACCGTCATCGGCCTTTTGGCGTTTTTGAATTGGTTTTGTAAACGGTTTTTAGCCTGGTGGGTTCCGGCGTGGGACCCACGGCGCTGTAATATCCCGGATGGTTTTGGGGGTGTTACAGAAGATGGTATCAGAGCTTGAGTTTTGTGAAACCCAGGCGTGTGTGTTATGTGGATTTACCGGTACGGTAGTAGCGTGGCTTTTGAAAATGAGTTTTTCTGACTTTTGAGTCAAATCTATTTTTGGAGTTTCCAAAATTTTCGTGATTCTTTTCAAACTGCTATTTGTGATGTTGGTGTGTGTTGGTTGTGTTGAGACTTCGTATGGGAGTCGTGTGCTAGTATCACGGGAAATCATCGGCTTCACGCACCTGTAAGTATATTGGTTTGGTTATTTCGGTTGTGGCGACGCTTGATTGTTTTTGTGATGAGTTGGAAAAATTTTGGATTTATCTGTTGTTGGTAACGGGTTTCAAGTTTCGAGGACGAAACTTATTCTAAGGGGGGTAGTATGTAATACCCGAATTTTCAGTATAAATTTTTCGCGTTATTTTATCTGAGATATACTGTATAGTTTGGTATCTATACAATATAGATAAAAATAAATTGAGAACCGAGATAGTTATACTAGTGTGATTATCGTTTTTGGATTGACAGATATATTCAGGATATGTTGTATCAGGTTGAACTAATTTGGATATCAGGTATACCGTATGAGAATATTTTTGGATTCAGTATGTGTATTCAGTATGCCGTATGTGTAATACCTGGCTATAATTCATTCTTTACCACTCAGTAATTATCAGTCTGTATTTATCACTCAGTAATTTTCACTCATTAATAATCATTCATCAGTCATGATTCATTCATTTGCGTTCATTTGGCATGTTGTAACCGTGGATCAGTTACCGATCGTCATTTCATCTCCGTTTGAGTGTCGGAACGGGAGTATTATCATTATCATCGTGATTGGTAGTCTTGTGCTGGAAGTATCATTTTTGGCATGTGTTAGACTTGTTCATTTCCGCATTCGTTTGGTATGTCGGATCATTCATCAGTCGTAGCGAGGAATCGGAATCATCGGATTTGTTCACCTTGGCCAGCATTGAGTTACGGCCGTAAGGTTCTGGGATACGGCCGTAAGTTCAACGAATGCGGCCGTAAAGGCTGGCGATTCTGACGTCGTGGTCCAAAGGTCGCCGGGCATTTTGGCGAAGGCAAGTTACGGCCGTAAGGAGGGTTAGTTCTGGCCGTAAGTGGTGTTCGTAAATTTCTAGTGTTGTCGACCAAGGGTGACTTACGGCCGTAAGGGTTGCGGCATACGGCCGTAAGTCGAGGAAGGTACGGCCGTAAGGCTTGGCGATTACGGCCGTCTGGCTGAGCAAGGTGCACAGTCATTTCGACGAAGAGGGCTTACGCCCGTAAGGTTGGCGGATACGGCCGTATCATCGAGTTACGGCCGTAAGGTGTGCGGTACGGCCGTAAGGATGTCGGCGGATGTTTTTGACGAAGGCGGGTTACGCCGTAACTCGGGGCGATTACGGCCGTAAGTCTGTCGGCGAGAGCTTTCGACGGCCGAGTTACGGCCGTCTGAGTTGGCGATTCTGGCCGTAAGGCCGTTGACTTGGAATGTTACGGCCGTAAGAGGGCGAGTTACGGCCGTAACTTCCGTGATGTTAAGGACTTGGCGGGACATTTTTCACCATTTTCATTCTTTCTTCATTTTGTTAGAGAGAGACTTGAGAGAGGGATTTTTCCATCCTCAATCACTTGAGTGTTAGACTTTCATTATCCTCATTCATTTGGGAAGCTTGGATACTCGTTTTAACTCGTGTTCATCGGATCGAAGTGGTTGGATCTTCAAGAGGTAATTTCTTCAACACCTTAGACTTCGATTTTGTGTTGAGATATGATGTTTTGGACGTTATAATCATGTTATATGAAGGGATATGTATATGATTATGAGTTTGTATAAGGATTCATTGGATTATTGAGGGATTATTTCAAGAACACTTTGATTATCGAGTTGAAATTGGGGGTTTTCGATTAATTGTCGTTATAATCACGTTTTCGGATATTCGCTTTGGATTATTAATCGTATTGAAGATGTTTTGTTGGTCTGAAACACTTCTTGGGGGATTTGATATTGGTATATTGAGGTTTGATTGTAAGCAATCAAGTTTGGGCCTTGACGTGTTTGATTTAATGCCTCAATGAACTTGGTTTAGTCGTAGCGACGTTTTGAGTTCGTTATATTCGTGTTTGATTCGTATATTGAGCGGATTGTTGGTAATTATATTATTCAAGGTTGTTCGGCGGCGATATCTCAATTAGGACGTTGTTCGTGGAAGGATAATTGTCACCGGTATTGTGTAAGTTAATTCTTACTCGGTTAAAAGGATATTCATTTCCTTTTGTTGTTGTTCATTCATAATCATAACTCATTCATCATTATATTAACCGTATCAAAACTTGTTGTTGTCAATTAATCACTTGATCATAAGAGCAGCGGTTCCAATCTTTTCATTGAGCTGTCATTTATTTCATTACCATTCCGCCTCGGTGAGTCATTATTCATTTTCGATGTCACTTTTGTTATATCGTGGCATTTCGGGTCATACTGGCGTGCCGGTTGGTATGTGTAGGATTTTCATGTCGGGCACGTTTAAGTCGTGTGTTGGTTGTTGGCCTCACATTGGACTGTGCACACGAGTCATATTGTCTCGTGAGACTGATTAGGTACAAGACCACACGGGTATTCGATCAATACTCGTTGGTGGCTTGTGCACGGACACATTTCCATCCCGGGCGTAGTGTGGCGCCACCCTTTGAGCCGTACTGTTAGTTGATTCATATAGCATGTTTGATTGCGTATGTTTCGACAAGATATTTCATAACTTCAGATATAATCATGATTGTGTATTTTCAACCCTTGAGGATTGTTGTTCTTTATGGCGGCCCGTTTGGGGATTTTGTTTTTCAGGTCTTGGCAAGGCAAAAGTACGGGGAGAACACGCTGACGTCGAGGAGTCTCAGTGATACTATTAGGGAGCCCCGATCTTTCAGTTATTCATGTTATTGTCCTTTATTTTCCGCTGCAGACTTTCATTTGAATACTCCGTTTCATTCAGTGTTGTGTATTTTATCTTCATATAAAATACACTAGTATTCGGTATTGTCCTGGTGTGTTGTAACTAAACTCCTCATCGGAGTAATTATTGTTGTAATGTAGTTCGGTACTACATTTATCTTGTGTAATTCATTCATTTTCATTTGCGTGGTGGGTCCCAGTTGGGGATCTACGGCACTGTAATATCCACCTAGTTTGGGGTGTTACAGTATGTTTGTATTTCGTACGTCGAGACATCGGACAGAAACAGTTGGATTTTTGGCTAAGTATAAAAGCCATTACGTACGTTAAGCCTTGGAGCTTACGTATGTAAAATGTGTTAGCTTACGTATGTTATATAGCGTACATAACGTACGTAACAAGAGGAATCGGACAGTGGGGCCCGTGGTCGGCAGCTTTCGGCGCAGATGTGGACAGGTGAGTCAACGGATGGAGTTACGTACGTTATACAGGGTGTATTACGTACGTAATACGAGTATTATACTGTAGCAAGTCAACGTACGTATTACGTACGCAACGGATTAAGTGTTACGTACGTTACGGGGCGGCTGGCCGAGTCGTGGCCGAGATGACCTGGATGGCCGAGCATGGCCGGACGTGACTCGTTGGGATGGCCGAGCATGGTCGGCAGTGATTCGCATGGATGGCCGATCACGGTCGGCAGTGACTCGCAGGGATGGCTAGGATCGCCGATTACGACGTAAAGCGGTGGCGATTCTGGCCGTAAGGGCCGATTACGTACGTAAGCCACCGCCGATACGCACGTAAGTGTTCCGGCTGAATCGGTGGCGAGGCCATGGCGATTACGTACGTAAGGCGATGGCCGATTACGTACGTAATGGCCCGGCAAGTCTCGGCCTATATAAGGCCTCGACCGGGTCACTTCGACATTTTCACTTTTTTCTTCGTTTTTTCGCGATTCCTTCGGCAAGAATTGATGGATTTGAGTATGAGCAACTTATAACAACATGTTTTGGAAGTTGGAATCATGGATTAACATCA
This sequence comes from Orobanche coerulescens, assembly GCA_033398695.1. Taxonomy (NCBI): domain Eukaryota; kingdom Viridiplantae; phylum Streptophyta; class Magnoliopsida; order Lamiales; family Orobanchaceae; genus Orobanche; species Orobanche coerulescens. Next base: position 141,140,362 of record CM065815.1, on the reverse strand, counting down.
TCTTTGTAATATCTGGGGATAATTTTTTTTCGTGTTACTGTTGAGTTGTACATATTCATTTGGAATTGTACAAGTGTTGTTGTTTTGGACTGATATAATGTATATTGTATTGGAATATTTCAGGATCGAAATATTATACTTGTCGTCGGGTTAGTTTCGTCGTTTGGATGTTGGTTGGAGAGTTTGGATTTTTTGGCTAAGTACACTAGCCTTAACGTACGCTACATGGGTAGACTTACGTACGTTATGGGCTAAGTATTACGTACGTTATACCTGTAAGGTTACGTACGTAATGCTTGGTAGGTGGCAGGAACCTTCCTCGTAGTCGCTTTCGGCCGGTGGGTCCCGAGCATCTTCCGATCGGATCTCACTATTGCAGTCAGCGGACCCTTACGTACGTTAAGAGGTGAGCTCTATGTACGTAATGTAGGTCTTGTTAACGTACGTAATAAGTTCTTGTTTACATACGTTAAGGCCTTCGTATTTTAGTCCAGTCAGTTCTGGAGTACGTTAATGTCTTAGCATAGCGTACGTAATGCCTCTTACGTACGTTAACCATAGTGTATAACGTACGTAATGAATTGGTCAGTCTATTTATCTTGGTTTCGTCTTTCATTTCCTCACGAACCAAAACACATTTTCTCTCTCTAGAATCGTCCGTTTGGACTTGTTATTGATGTTTAGCCTCTTCCAACTCGATCTTGATCATCCTAGCTTGGATTGAAGCTTGAAGTTGGAAGCTTGTTGGTGCTCCTTTGGTGTTTGGAGGCTTCTTCTTGTTCTTATTTGGTAAGTTCCCTCAATCTCTTGTTCTTCAAGTGATTTTCGAGTTGTTGTTGTTTTCTTCGGGTATTGTTTGATTCATGGAGTATATCATGATTCTTCATGGTTTTGATAAACTTTTGATGAAGAACATGTTGGTATAGCTTGAGTTTAATTATGTTCTTGATGTTTTAGATTGTTGGGAGGTTTTTAATCATGTCTAGGAAGGATTATGTTAAGATTGTTATATGATTAACATAAGTCCTGAGATGATTATTGTTGTTGGTGGCGTTCTTGAAAGATTTTAACCATTTTAGTAAGGATTTATGATGATTTAGGAGATGATTATCATAATTTGGAAATGGTTGAGTGGATCTTGTGGTTTAATCCGAATTCATGAGGTTATGATGAAGGATTTTTATTTCAAACATCATGGTTATTGAGTTGATGATGTTCTTGGGGTGATAATGATAATAGTGATAATATTATCATTGTAGGAGGATCAATTTGATGATATTGGTGATATTATCATCTTGAGATGATTGTTTTGATGATTGTTCTTATGTGAATCTTGTTGAATGGATTTCACAAGTGTTAAGAACGTAATGATCATGTTAATTGATCATCGAGGTGTTGGAGGACGTTAGAATTCATAGTTGAGAACTATGATATTCGTTCGTGCGGTGTGATCGATTCGTGTTTGAATCGGGATTTGTCTTTGTCGTTGTTTTCTATTGATTTTGTGTTTTTTAATGAATCGTTTTCATTCAAGGTTGTTCGAGTGTTTGTGATCGTCGGGAGGTGCCGTTCGTCGTTTCGTGCCAGGACGTTGATCGTGGAAGGACTTGTTCGCCTTCGGTTTGAGGCAAGTTTTATACTTGTACTGGTCAATGAGATTAATGTTATCATATATGTGTATGAATGTATTGTATCATTTCGAGACTTAGTCTCTTCGTGATTTGTTGATATTCGGGAATTGTTTGATGCAATACCCTTCGGTGATTGTGCCAGTTGTGATTGTTATTCGTTAACGGCCGGTTTAAGGCATTGAGATTCTTGTTGTCGATAGCCGGTTCGCGGCATCGATGTATCTATTATTATTGTTGACGTTAATGTCGTTCTGAGGCATCGTTGAATCGTTATTATCAATCGAACTATTCTTTGTGATGTTGCATTGGCCGATGGAAGGCGTTTGATATATTCGTTTATCATATCTGTTTCGGTGGTCGGTTTAAGATGCTGGGACATCCATTCTACCGTATCATTGTGTATCGATTGACCGTCCTAAGGTAATCGATGTATTTAATTGGGATTATCGAAGATAATTCCCATCCGTTGTATCATTGGTTATCGATTGACCGTTCTAAGGTAATCGATGTATTTAATTGGGATTATCGGAGATAATTCCCATCCGTTGTATCATTGGTTATCGATTGACCGTTGTAAGGTAATCGATGTATTTAATTGGGATTATCGGAGATAATTCCAATCCGTTGTATCATTGGTTATCGATTGACCATTCTAAGGTAATCGATGTATTTAATTGGGATTATCGAAGATAATTCCCATCCGTTGTATCATTGGTTATCGATTGACCGTTCTAAGGTAATCGATGTATTTAATTGGGATTATCGAAGATAATTCCCATCCGTTGTATCATTGGTTACCGATTAACCGTTCTAAGGTAATCTATGTATTTAATTGGGATTATCGAAGATAGTTCCCATCTGTTGTATCATTGTGATCGATTGGCCATTCCAAGGCAGTCGAGGTATTTGAATTGGGACCGCCGTGGACGGTGCCCATCCATGAGTTGTTGTTGTCGTGTTGGCCGACTCAAGGCAGCACGCTATTATTCTTGTGAATTTGGTAGTCTTGGGATCGTTACTATTGTGATTGATTGTGTTTTGGAGGCTAGTCTCGGCTAGTGCTCGATGGGTAAGTTTGGGGCTTGAACCTTCGCGGTTGGTTTCCCAGCACCTACAGTTCAGGAGGTCACGGTCACTGGGTGATCTCATTATGGGTAAGTCTGGGGCTTGAACCTTCGTGGTTGGTTTCCCAGCACCTGCAATTCAGCAGGTCACAGTCATTGGATGACCTCATTGTGATACGGCTTCGTGCCGTGGCTTCGGCCCTCATTGTGATACGGCTTCGTGCCGTGGCTTCGGCCCTCATTGTGATACGGCTTCATGCCGTGGCTTCGGTGTAATATCCACAATTTTGAATTTCGGTAATTTTCTTTTTTCGGAGGAAGTTCGTTTTGACAACTCTATCATGACCGTTTCGTCATTCCGAGAATGATTAATTCTGCACTTTTTGTCATCCGAATTCGTTTCGGTGTCGTTTGGTTGAGTTCCGTGTCCTTAATCGACTTTTTCACGTGTGAGTTCGACTTTGTAAAGTCACCATTAATTCTTGGAAACTCCAAAAATTCTGAATCTTTGCAACGTTATAGAGAATCAAGTTAGCTTTCCAATGGTTCAAACGGTGAGTCAATCGGAGTCAGATTTAAGGAGTTATGGTCGAAATAGCGAAGGCGCACGGTATGCCTTTTTGGTGTTGAAGGAGAGGGCACTGCAGCCGCGGCACACTCAGTGCCGCGGCACTAAGCTAATTCTGGGCATTTTTGGTGGCCCCGGGCGCGGCACACTCATCCTGTGCCGCGGCACACGGGCTTTTTCTGCGTTTTTTAGCAGATTTGCGAGGAGAAAAACTTCATTTTTTCTCCTCTCTTCTTCCTCCTTCATCTTAGGCGATTTGATGGCGATTTTGGGCGATTTGAGTGCTCCAAAACTTGTCGAGATCATCCTCCTCAAGTCTTGTTGAATATTTTCGACCTCTACTTGAATCCTTCATCCAAATCAAGGTATTGTGGCTTGAACCCTTGTTTTTGTAGATTTGGGGATTTTCCTTTTTGATTTCGATTCCAATCCGTTTTTGATCAATTAGTTGTTGTATAAACGTTGTTTTGAACTTGTTCTATGGATTGGATACTCGTATCTTTGGTTCGTTCGACCCGAGAGGTGATTTCTTTGTTCTTGAAGGGTCTTGAACATTTAATGTTCGATTAAATGTTCGAATGAGTTCCCTTTGATAGTTTGTTGGGATTTCCGTTGTTTTCGGCCTTGATTCTCGTCGTAATCATGTTTTATTATTCCTTATGGAGGATTATAGGTGCTCGATGATTCCGATGTTGAATTCCGTTGGTGATTGATGATTCATGTGGTGTTTTCCCGTAGTAATTTCGGTGTTATCGCGTTCTAGATAGTGTTCGGGATTTGAGGGCTACCCGGCCGTATCCGTTCACTTTTCCATTGCTCGTGATATCGAGGCAAGTACCTTGCCCATACTTTTCTTATTTTGTGGATATGATGATCGGTGATCGTATTAGTGTGTTTGTTTGGTTGTTTGAAACGAAGTTTCAAAAGATTTCGGTTTGGCCTCGTTAAAGGCTTTCTTTCAAATGCGTGTGTGTTTTGTGAACGGTGTGTTTTGGGAATTTATTATGATTTGATTATTTTGAACGTTGAAGGATTTGATGATGATACTCCTATTGTTTAAAGTTATGGAATCGTGTATTCCGTATTTAATCTTGTTATTGTGTTTTGAAGAGTTTGATAATGGTGTCGAGTTAATGGCCATCTCTAGTGAGTATTCTTAATGAACTTACATTCTTAGCATGTTAGTATTGCATGAGTAACGTGTGTGTGTGTATGCTCACTGCGGGTTAGATCCGACGGGGTCTCGGTAGGGCTCCACGAAGCTGTGGGACCGCGAGCTTGCTTTTAACCACTGTGGGTTAGATCCGACGGGGTCTCGGCAGGATCCACGAAGCTGTGGGTCCGCGGTTAATTGTGGTGAATTTTTACAAATGTGGTTTGATCATTGGCATTTCGGAAATGAGTGTTTTGGAACCGTGTTTTCATGATTGCATGCATCGACTAAGTGTGTAAGAGGTAAGTGTTCGTTTGGCTTACTTGGCTAGGATGGCACTAGAGTATTTTGTTGTTTGTTTTAAATCCTTTATTTGTGGATTTTGATGTTGGGAGACGAGCCTTGTGGTCGTTCTTGTGTCTTGTGAGTTGATGAGATTTGGGGCTAAAATCCCAATGGTTTTGTAAAAGTCGTTTTATGGATTTGGGGCTAAAATCCCAACGGGTTGGTAAATGTCATTTTCGGAAAGTAAAGATTTGGGGCGGTGACCCCTTTTGTCTTGTGGATTTTGAAAAGTAGGATTTGATAATCCTAAATGGTTTTCTATTAAAACTCTCGATGGCATTCTAAACCGTCTTATAAATTATTTCCATTGATTTATGGTATTTCGATTTTTAAAGGTTTTTCTCAAACCCTTGCCTCGAGAAGTACTTTTCGCTTCGTTTGGATCTTTGAGGATTCTGGTTATGGTTATTCGTGGAATGTGAATTGTATGGCTCGTATTTGCACTTTGTATTTGCACTAGCAAAACAGGTGGAGTTTTGCTAACCCCAGTATTCGGGGGTGGATGTCTATTTTGCATTCGTGTTTTGGAGCATAACACAGGTCGGCACGAAGGATGATGAAAGATGAACGATACTAATCACACGAGGATCCGTTGATGTCGTATTGGTCTAGTTGTATTTTCTTTTCCGCCGCAAGATCTTTTCCCGTTGACGGAGTTTATCAGATTTTGACCTGCGTGGCATGAATTGTATTTGAGTTGTATGTATTTGTTGAAAGACCAAATCGGTCATCGAGTCATTTTAGCCTTAAAGGCATGGTTGAGTTGTTATATGTCGTTACACTGGTAGATCCTTGAGGAAGGGTTCTACGGCGTGTAATATCCTGAGTGGATTGGGGTGTTACATAAATGGTATCGGAGCTTAGGTTGAGGAAACCTAGGCTGTCGGGTCAAGTCGTGTTGTTTGAGTCTTGTTTCGTCGGATTTTATCTGACTGAGTCGTGTCGCGACGCGTCGTTTGAGTTTGTTGGTCGTGATTAGTATCGTGGGGCGATCATCATGTTCGTGCGACCTGTGGAAGTAAGTCTCCCTTCTTCGTGTTGTACCTCGTGTGACACGAGCTATTTTTATGATTATTTGTTAAGTGATGGAATCTTTATGTGGATTTTGATTTCACGATATGTATTTAATCGACTCTCGTATTTGATTTATACGAGGAGTGTCGCTTGTGATGTCTTTTTATTATTGTTTTTGTCCGTTCTTTGATGATTTTCGAATCGATTTGCACGTTTTACAAGTTCTCTTGTGGAAGCTTTGTGCTTATACACATTCGACTTGTTCACTAGCCGGCGGTAGGGTCTTTAGAGGCCTCGAATGGGGCCGTGGTTTTGTTCAATGTGGTTATTTGACTCTAATATTTTGTTCTTATGAGGAGTAGTGTTCTTTGGATTGTGCGTGTTGAATCGTATTTCTTTTATCCATTGCGTGAGTTCTTTTGTAATGACTTTCGGTATTTTACCGACCGAGTTTTATTTCAAAACCAATTCCCTTAACCGAATTTTTGGCATTATGGCCTTGATCATTTTGGCGAAATTCTTATGACGGTATTTAGCATTTTGTAAATAGCTACCGTGAATTTTTGAAATATTACCGTCATCACCTTTTGGCATTTTTGTAAATGGTTTTTAGCACAGGGTTCCGACGCTGACCCACAAGCTATGATGTTCCGTGTGATTACTCGAAATTTTTGGGCATTCTAGCCTTTTTGGCATCGTCCTTTTGGCATTGAATTATTTTCGAAAACTTGAGTATCCTAGAAATAAATTTGAGACATATTTTTTTTCAAATGAGTTATTTTCTTGTGGTACATCCAGGTGCCACAATATATTTCAAAATTTTTCTGCCTCGAGGACCAAAATGTTTTGAGACATTTTCAATGTTTTAGAAACACTTTTATTTAGACCCGAGGGTCGAATATTGAAAGTTTTCACTAAGAGAAAGTGTCCTCATTTTTTTTATCAAATGCGAAACGGTTCTCCAAAGTCTCGATAACGATGTTTCACGTTTGTACTTTTTGAAAGGTGATACTCAAGATCAATCGGTGTTCTTCTAAATTATTTTCAAAATGAGGTTTTCGTTTTTAAAACCTATCCATTCCGTTTGAGGGTCAGGTATATATGTATGATGTTCGCGTTGTCATTTTGATGTTTGCTCCAGTATGACCGAATTGGCGGTGTGAGCGTTGAGTCGTTTTCCACACATTTGTTGTGTTAGCCCCTTGTGAGAGGTGGGATGTTGGTGTTGAATATTGTCGCCTCGTGGTGATTTCTGCGTTGTCGCGCATGTGCGAGCTGTTAGATCTTGAGTTGGTATGGCCGTGTGCATCGGTGATCGTTCCGTTATGTGTCGGTTGTTTAATGTCTTGTTACCTTGCTCCCGTTTTTGTGAATTTCGTGGGACGGGCCTGAGGTAATGCCCGTACTATTTTGACTTCTATATTTTCTCTTTCTCCATTCTTTCGATTCGCTCATGTTCGTTGATACTTTATGAACTTGTTCTGTATTTCGGTTTCATCGTCCGAACGAAATGCGATCTTGTTATGGGTCGATCTGATTATCGCCGTGACTTTTCAGGTTCGGTTCGATTCTTGTGAACCTTGTTCGGGAGTGACATCATCTGGTTCTATTAGTTCTTTTATTCGAAGTGGGTCGGATTTGGAACTCTTGTGTTTTCGACTTTGTCGACTCATTTATGTTCGTTGACATTTTCTGAGCTTGTTCTGCCCCTTGCTTTTGTTGATTGAATGAGGGTGGTATTGTTTCGGAATAGCTCGTTTGTCGTTGTGACTTTTCAATTTCTATTCCCTCTCATGTGGATCTTATGTGAATGCATATGTTGTTGTTTTCACCGGATCATATATTGTCTCGAGTCGAGATGTGAACCTTGGAGTTGTTGTTTGAATTTTTATTGTTCTTCGTGATTCGAACATGATCGTTCGATTTTTGTTGTCTCGATCTTTGTGGTTCGATCGTTTGATTGTTCGGTTTTTGTCGATCTCGTTTCGCGATTGTTGAGCGTTTAAACTCCTTCCTAATTCCCTTAAGTTTGGGAAACTAGTCTCGTTTTCGATCTTCCAACCCTTGGGCGGTGGAATTCCGTATTTGTTCAGCGATTGGCTCGCGTTTTGATTGATGTACCGTTGGGTTGGTCAATCATATTGATTTTCATTCGTTGTGTTTTGTGATTGTCGGATAATTGACTTGATTGTATTATCCATTTGATGACGCTTGTCATTTGTTGGTTTTATTATATCCCTAACGGCGACGTTGTGTTGGTCGTCGTGGAGCGTGTTTTCACGCCGTATGTCTCTTTGCGTTTCTTGCAGTGTTTCGCCGTTGGGCGCGAGTTTTCTGTTTTTGGTGTATCTCGTTGAGTTTTCCTGGCGGGATATTGCTTCTCCCTACTTGTTTTAAGTTTCGGGACGAAACTTCTTTTAAGGAGGGTAGAATGTAATATCCACAATTTTGAATTTCGGTAATTTTCTTTTTTCGGAGGAAGTTCGTTTTGACAACTCTATCATGACCGTTTCGTCATTCCGAGAATGATTAATTCTGCACTTTTTGTCATCCGAGTTCGTTTCGGTGTCGTTTGGTTGAGTTCCGTGTCCTTAATCGACTTTTTCACGTGTGAGTTCGACTTTGTAAAGTCACCATTAATTCTTGGAAACTCCAAAAATTCTGAATCTTTGCAACGTTATAGAGAATCAAGTTAGCTTTCCAATGGTTCAAACGGTGAGTCAATCGGAGTCCAGACGAAGGAGTTATGGTCGAAATAGCGAAGACTGCACGGTATGCCTTTTTGGTGTTGAAGGAGGTGCACTGCAGCCGCGGCACACTCAGTCAGTGCCGCGGCACTAAGCTAATTCCTGGGCATTTTTGGTGGCCCCTGGGCCGCGGCACACTCATCCCGTGCCGCGGCACACGGGCTTTTTCTGCGTTTTTAGCAGATTTGCGAGAGAAAACTTCATTTTTCTCCTCTCTTCTTCCTCCTTCATCTTAGGCGATTTGATGGCGATTTTGGGCGATTTGAGTGCTCCAAAACTTGTAGAGATCATCCTCCTCAAGTCTTGTTGAAGATTTTCGACCTCTACTTGAATCCTTCATCCAAATCAAGGTATTGTGGCTTGAACCCTTGTTTTTGTAGATTTGGGGATTTTCCTTTTTGATTTCGATTCCAATCCGTTTTTGATCAATTAGTTGTTGTATAAACGTTGTTTTGAACTTGTTCTACGGTTGGATACTCGTATCTTTGGTCTGCTCGACACGAGAGGTGATTTCTTTGTTCTTGAAGGGTCTTGAACATTTAATGTTCGATTAAATGTTCGAATGAGTTCCCTTTGATAGTTTGTTGGGATTTCCGTTGTTTTCGGCCTTGATTCTCGTCGTAATCATGTTTTATTATTCCTTATGGAGGATTATAGGTGCTCGATGATTCCGATGTTGAATTCCTTTGGTGATTGATGATTCATGTGGTGTTTTCCCGTAGTAATTTCGGTGTTATCGCGTTCTAGATAGTGTTCGGGGATTTTAGGGCTACCCGGCCGTATCCGTTCACTTTTCCATTGCTCGTGATATCGAGGCAAGTACCTTGCCCATACTTTTCTTATTTTGTGGATATGATGATCGGTGATCGTATTAGTGTGTTTGTTTGGTTGTTTGAAACGAAGTTTCAAAAGATTTCGGTTTGGCCTCGTTAAAGGCTTTCTTTCAAATGCGTGTGTGTTTTGTGAACGGTGTGTTTTGGGAATTTATTATGATTTGATTATTTTGAACGTTGAAGGATTTGATGATGATACTCCTATTGTTTAAAGTTATGGAATCGTGTATTCCGTATTTAATCTTGTTATTGTGTTTTGAAGAGTTTGATAATGGTGTCGAGTTAATGGCCATCTCTAGTGAGTATTCTTAATGAACTTACATTCTTAGCATGTTAGTATTGCATGAGTAACGTGTGTGTGTGTATGCTCACTGCGGGTTAGATCCGACGGGGTCTCGGTAGGGCTCCACGAAGCTGTGGGACCGCGAGCTTGCTTTTAACCACTGTGGGTTAGATCCGACGGGGTCTCGGCAGGGATCCACGAAGCTGTGGGTCCGCGGTTAATTGTGGTGAATTTTTACAAATGTGGTTTGATCATTGGCATTTCCGGAAATGAGTGTTTTGGAACTGTGTTTTCATGATTGCATGCATCGACTAAGTGTGTAAGAGGTAAGTGTTCGTTTGGCTTACTTGGCTAGGATGGCACTAGAGTATTTTGTTGTTTGTTTTAAATCCTTTATTTGTGGATTTTGATGTTGGGAGACGAGCCTTGTGGTCGTTCTTGTGTACTGTGAGTTGATGAGATTTGGGGATAAAATCCCAATGGTTTTGTAAAAGTCGTTTTATGGATTTGGGGCTAAAATCCCAACGGGTTGGTAAATGTCATTTTTCGGAAAGTAAAGATTTGGGGCGGTGACCCCTTTTGTCTTGTGGATTTTGAAAAGTAGGATTTGATAATCCTAAATGGTTTTCTATTAAAACTCTCGATGGCATTCTAAACCGTCTTATAAATTATTTCCATTGATTTATGGTATTTCGATTTTTAAAGGTTTTTCTCAAACCCTTGCCTCGAGAAGTACTTTTCGTTTCGTTTGGATCTTTGAGGATTCCTGGTTATGGTTATTCGTGGAATGTGAATTGTATGGCTCGTATTTGCACTTTGTATTTGCACTAGCAAAACAGTGGAGTTTTGCTAACCCCCGAGTATTCGGGGGGTGGATGTCTATTTTTGCATTCAGGTTTTGGAGCATAACACAGGGTCGGCACGAAGGATGATGAAAGATGAACGATACTAATCACACGAGGATCCGTTGATGTCGTATTGGTCTAGTTGTATTTTCTTTTCCGCTGCAGTATCTTTTAACCGATTTTAGTGAGTTTATTGTATTTTGACCCCTGCGTGGGCATGAATTGTATTTGAGTTGTATGTATTTGTTGAAAGACCAAATCGGTCTACTGAGTCATTTTAGCCTTAAAGGCATGGTTGAGTTGTTATATGTCGTTACCAGCCTGGTAGATCCTTGAGGAAGGGTTCTACGGCGTGTAATATCCCTGAGCGGATTGGGGGTGTTACATTCGGCCCTCATTGTGATACGGCTTCATGCCGTGGCTTCGGCCCTCATTGATACAGATTCGGGCTGTTTTGGCTTTGGGCCATTGTGGTGATTGACAGCTTCGGCTGAGTGACATTCAGGGTATTATGATGATAAACGGCTTCGGGCTGTTCGGCTGTTAAGGCCATTGTGATGTATCGGTATTCCTGTCGGAGCCTTCGGGCATTGTGACTCGTATCTATTTCAGTGTATGGCTTGGGTTTACCTTCGGGTGATGTATTGTTGTGTTCTGTATTGATGATTCGCCGTTGGGCACTTGTGTTCTAACCTATTGAGCAGGTATTGATCGGATGTCGTGGGCATAGTATTCCACGAATGCTCGATTCTTACTTTGGTTTGTGAGCATCTCGTATTACCATTACTATACTATTCATTCTGCCCTTTGGATGCATATCATGTTGTACATGTATTTGATAATCATTATCTGGATGACTCGACTTTGGGGCGGAACATGTTTTCATGTTTTAGGTGTTTGCGAGGAGAGAGTTGAGACACAGGGGCATGACGTGGCGACGAGGCATGCGAGCGATACTAGTCCGAGATGTTTTGGTGTTCATGTCAGTCAGACAGTTGGAGTACTCCAGTTTTGTCAGTTATTGTCATTTTGTATTATCCGAGCAAGGCTCGTGGATGTCGTTGTAATTTATTTGGTCCATGTAGGCCCACTGTTGCCATTGAAATTCCATATCGGAATATTATATTGGATGTCAGTGTAGGGATTGTGATTCCCCTTTTGGTCAGTTAGTTGTATTTTTGGTCGTGTTAGCCTGGTGGATCTCCTGGTGTGGGGTCCACGGCACTGTAATAACCCAATAGGATTTGGGGGTGTTACAGAAGATGGTATCAGAGACAGGTTGTGATATACCCTGATATGTGAGTTATGTGGTTCTACCGACGCGGTAGTAGTGGACTGTCAGGTTATGACAATCTGGACAGTCAGGCCTTGTGAGTCGTGGTAGTTGAACGACTGTATGAGTCATTCTTTCATCGAGTCGTCGTCGGTGAAGACTAGTATCGCAAGACCTCGAAGCTTCGTATGACCTGTGTAAGGACTCGATTCTCTTGTATGTTCATACATTCAATATGCCATTGATTATGCATGTTTTGTTCTGTATGTAACATTGTGTTACGACCCATTCATGATTAATTGCTTTGGAGCGTGTCGGATCAGTATTGGCTATAATTAGCATGTATGAAGTGATTGTTTATTTGTTGAGTATGTATATTCATGTTTGGCTAATGACTTAGCATTGTGGATTGGCCGTTGAGGCATATTTGAGCTTTGTTCATGATCGAACGTTATTCTTTCAGTATGGAAAGAGGAATCCGAGGACGTAGCAGAGGGGGTAAAGGCTGCAGAGCAGGCCGAAACCCAGAACCTCATGTTTATACGCGTACGGGTGCCGATATGGATCAGAATTCAGCCGGAGATGTGACTTATGCGACCGGTTCCCCTTCGGAACGTCATACTCGAGGAGTCGATCAGACTGACATCGACCCTTTCTTGCTTATGAAGGGCATGATGACCCAGATGACTCAGATGACGCAGATAATGGAAACCATACAGACCTCAGTGGTTCGTGGTCCACCGCAGCAGGGATCCCAGGTGCCGTTTTATGGACAGTCCAGGAGAGTGAGTCAGATTATCGGCGACATCTCTCGTCAGAGGCCGCCTATTTTTGAGGGTTCGTCGGAACCAACTGATATTGTTCATTGGCTTGAACAATTTGATAAACTCTTCGACATGGTCCAGTGTCCGGAAGAGAGTAAGGTGGCAGTAGCGGCTTACTATTTGAGTAAAGGCGCCTATTCTTGGTGGCTTTCTGTGAAACCCACCGATCGTGATTGTGCTTGGAGCGAGTTTCAGACTCTCATGTTAGAGAGGTATTATCCGGCTCCACTCCGTGAAGCCAAGTTGTCAGAGGTTTTGAACCCCGAATCCGTCGAGGACGAGGGTGTTATTGTTATTGCGGAGAAGTTTCAGGGACTCCTTGATTTGCTTCATCCGTTATCCGTACCGAGGCGGATAAGATCAAGTATTTTAGCAAGAGACTCGAACCAGCTTGAGGATGCAGTTGTTCAACCATAATTGCAATTCACTTGGTGAATTCATCGAGAAGGCTCTTGGAGCAGAGCTTTTGATCAAGGAGCTTGCTCGGAAGAACCCTTCATTTCTTCCGTGAGAGGACTAGGATGCCGGTTCGTTCAGAAGGACATCGGGCTCCGACGTCCAAGAGGTCGTCTTCTAGTCGTCTTCGTGCTGGGAAATCATCTTCTTCTCCGGCGACGAGTTCGACTGTTGTTTGCTTTAATTGTGATTCAGCGGGGCACGTTAGCACCCGTTGTACTGTGCCAGCTATTGTTTGTTTTCTGTGTGGGAAGCCGGGACACCTTTAGAAATACTGCAGGAGTTCTAGTGCCAGTAGGTCTCAAGGAAGCTCACGAGCCTCGAGAGATTTTGTTGCTTCAGTCCGTACTCCATCCAAGGGGTCATATCGGGCTTCGGGAGCCAGGGGTATGGACACTCGAGGAGGAGCGGCGAGCTCAGATTTGGGTCTTCCTCGAGTCGATGAGATCGATGAGTTCGATGACCCGGAGGGTGTTGATTTTGGATACATTTGAGATGTAGCCTTAATTTCTTTCTTTATTTTGACTCGGTCTGTACTTTAGTACTGTGGTTGCGAACCATTTATGGTTGATCTATCTTATAATGATTGTATCTGAGAATCTTGAGATTTGAGGTCGTGTGATGCGTTTTTCCTTCCTTTTTGGTGTTATACCCGAGATTTTGTAATAATCTGGGTAATTGTTCATTTCAATCCGAGACGCCGAGTCGTGAGGACTTGGGTGTGCAGTTGATATGGTCCCGAGGATCACATATGCGTTGTTATTTTCCTTTTGTGGCTTGAGTCAGTGTTTGCTTGAGCATTTAATGCCGATGAGAACTGGGGAGTGTACACCGATGATTGTAGACATGTATAATCGGCGGCACCCGCGGGGTGTGTACGCCGGTGTTACGAGTCTTGCGATTGGTACGACTTCCTGGCTGGTCTCTAGCGGGAGAGTTATGTTTCGGCTGATCTCGCAGTTAGTTGAGTGTTTTTATCCCTTGTTTTTCGCCGTGTTCGGGCAGAGGAGACGCGGGAACCCGTGGGGTTGGCCCGATTACTCAGGCGAAGTGGTTCGCAGTGAGGAGTATTCCCGGAGATGTTGTTTTCTTATCCTGATGGATAGTTCGTACCCCGTGTTTTCGCACCCTGAGTTTCGGGGACGAAACTCTTTTTAAGGGGGGGAGTATGTAATATCTGGGGATAATTTTTTTTCGTGTTACTGTTGAGTTGTACATATTCATTTGGAATTGTACAAGTGCTGTTGTTTTGGACTAATACAATGTATATTGTATTGGAATATTTCAGGATCGAAATATTATACTTGTCGTCGGGTTAGTTTCGTCGTTTGGATGTTGGTTGGAGAGTTTGGATTTTTTGGCTAAGTACACTAGCCTTAACGTACGCTACATGGGTAGACTTACGTACGTTATGGGCTAAGTATTACGTACGTTATGCCTGTAAGGTTACGTACGTAATGCTTGGTAGGTGGCAGGAATCTTCCTCGTAGTCGCTTTCGGCCGGTGGGTCCCGAGCATCTTCCGATCGGATCTCACTATTGCAGTCAACGGACCCTTACGTACGTTAAGAGGTGAGCTCTACGTACGTAATGTAGGTCTTGTTAACGTATGTAATAAGTTCTTGTTTACATACGTTAAGGCCTTCGTATTTTAGTCCAGTCAGTTCTGGATTTTTTATTACGTACGTTAATGTCTTAGCATAGCGTACGTAATGCCTCTTACGTACGTTAACCATAGTGTATAACGTACGTAATGAATTGGTCAGTCTATTTATCTTGGTTTTGTCTTTCATTTCCTCACGAACCAAAACACATTTTCTCTCCCTAGAATCGTCCGTTTGGACTTGTTATTGATGTTTAGCCTCTTTCAACTCGATCTTGATCATCCAAGCTTGGATTGAAGCTTGAAGTTGGAAGCTTGTTGGTGCTCCTTTGGTGTTTGGAGGCTTCTTCTTGTTCTTATTTGGTAAGTTCCCTCAATCTCTTGTTCTTCAAGTGATTTTCGAGTTGTTTTTGTTGTTTTCTTCGGGTATTGTTTGATTCATGGAGTATATCATGATTCTTCATGGTTTTGATAAACTTTTGATGAACATGTTGGTATAGCTTGAGTTTGATTATCTTCTTGATGTTTTAGATTGTTGGGAGGTTTTTAATCATGTCTAGGAAGGATTATGTTAAGATTGTTATATGATTAACATAAGTCCTGAGATGATTATTGTTGTTGGTGGTGTTCTCGAAAGATTTTAACCATTTTAGTAAGGATTTATGATGATTTAGGAGATGATTATCATAATTTGGAAATGGTTGAGTGGATCTTGTGGTTTAATCCGAATTCATGAGGTTATGATGAAGGATTTTTATTTCAAACATCATGGTTATTGAGTTGATGATGTTCTTGGGGTGATAATGATAATAGTGATAATATTATCATTGTAGGAGGATCAATTTGATGATATTGGTGATATTATCATCTTGAGATGATTGTTTTGATGATTGTCCTTAAGTGAATCTTGTTGAATGGATTTCACAAGTGTTAAGAACGTAATGATCATGTTAATTGATCATCGAGGTGTTGGAGGACGTTAGAATTCATAGTTGAGAACTATGATATTCGTTCGTGCGGTGTGATCGATTCGTGTTTGAATCGGGCTTTGTCTTTGTCGTTGTTTTTTATTGATTTTGTGTTTTTGAATGAATCGTTTTCATTCAAGGTTGTTCGAGTGTTTGTGATCTTCGGGAGGTGCCGTTCGTCGTTTCGTGCCAGGACGTTGATCGTGGAAGGACTTGTTCGCCTTCGGTTTGAGGCAAGTTTTATACTTGTACTGGTCAATGAGATTAATGTTATCATATATGTGTATGAATGTATTGTATCATTTCGAGACTTAGTCTCTTCGTGATTTGTTGATATTCGGGAATTGTTTGATGCAATACCCTTCGGTGATTATGCCAGTTCTGATTGTTATTCGTTAACGGCCGGTTTAAGGCATTGAGATTCTTGTTGTCGATAGCCGGTTCGCGGCATCGATGTATCTATTATTATTGTTGACGTTAATGTCGTTCTGAGGCATCGTTGAATCGTTATTATCGAATTGGAACTGTTGCTATGATGTTGCATTGGCCGATGGAAGGCGTTTGATATATTCGTTTATCATATCTGTTTCGGTGGTCGGTTTAAGATGTTGGGACATCCATTCTACCGTATCATTGTGTATCGATTGACCGTCATAAGGTAATCGATGTATTTAATTGGGATTATCGAAGATAATTCCCATCCGTTGTATCATTGGTTATCGATTGACCGTTCTAAGGTAATCGATGTATTTAATTGGGATTATCGGAGATAATTCCCATCCGTTGTATCATTGGTTATCGATTGACCGTTCTAAGGTAATCGATGTATTTAATTGGGATTATCGGAGATAATTCCCATCCGTTGTATCATTGGTTATCGATTGACCATTCTAAGGTAATCGATGTATTTAATTGGAATTATCGAAGATAATTCCCATCCGTTGTATCATTGGTTATCGATTGACCGTTCTAAGGTAATCGATGTATTTAATTGGGATTATCGAAGATAATTCCCATCCGTTGTATAATTGGTTACCGATTAACCATTCTAAGGTAATCTATGTATTTAATTGGGATTATCGAAGATAGTTCCATCCGTTGTATCATTGTGATCGATTGGCCATTCCAAGGCAGTCGAGGTATTTGAATTGGGACCGCCGTGGACGGTGCCCATCCATGAGTTGTTGTTGTCGTGTTGGCCGACTCAAGGCATCACGCTATTATTCTTGTCAATTTGGTAGTCTTGGGATCGTTACTATTGTGATTGATTGTGTTTTGGAGGCTAGTCTCGGCTAGTGCTCGATGGGTAAGTTTGGGGCTTGAACCTTCGCGGTTGGTTTCCCAGCACCTACAGTTTAGTAGGTCACGGTCACTGGGTGATCTCATTATGGGTAAGTCTGGGGCTTGAACCTTCGCGGTTGGTTTCCCAGCACCTGCAATTCAGCAGGTCACGGTCATTGGATGACCTCATTGTGATACGGCTTCGTGCCGTGGCTTCGGCCCTCATTGTGATACGGATTCGTGCCGTGGCTTCGGCCCTCATTGTGATACGGCTTCATGCCGTGGCTTCGGCCCTCATTGTGATACGGCTTCGTGCCGTGGCTTCGGCCCTCATTGTGATACGGCTTCATGTCGTGGCTTCGGCCCTCATTGATACAGCTTCGGGCTGTTTTGGCTTCGGGCCATTGTGGTGATTGACAGCTTCGGCTGAGTGACATTCAGGGTATTATGATGATAAATGGCTTCGGGTTGTTCGGCTGTTAAGGCCATTGTGATGTATCGGTATTCCTGTCGGAGCCTCGGGCATTGTGATTCGTATCTATTTCAGTGTATGGCTTGGGTTACCTTCGGGTGATGTATTGTTGTGTTCTGTATTGATGATTCGCCGTTGGGCACTTGTGTTCTAACCTGTTGAGCAGGTATTGATCGGATGTCGTGGGCATAGTATTCCACGAATGCTCGATTCTTACTTTGGTTTGTGAGCATCTCGTATTACCATTACTATATTATTCATTCTGCCCTTTGGATGCATATCATGTTGTACATGTATTTGATAATCATTATCTGGATGACTGACCCCGTGGGGGCGGAACATGTTTTCATGTTTTAGGTGTTTGCGAGGAGAGAGTTGAGACACAGGGGCATGACGTGGCGACGAGGCATGCGAGCGATACTAGTCCGAGATGTTTTGGTGTTCATGTCAGTCAGACAGTTGGAGTACTCCAGTTTTGTCAGTTATTGTCATTTTGTATTATCCGAGCAAGGCTCGTGGATGTCGTTGTAATTTATTTGGGCCATGTAGGCCCACTGTTGCCATTGAAATTCCATATCGGAATATTATGTTGGATGTCAGTGTAGGGATTGTGATTCCCCTTTTGGTCAGTTAGTTGTATTTTTGGTCGTGTTAGCCTGGTGGATCTCCTGGTGTGGGGTCCACGGCACTGTAATAATCCAATAGGATTTGGGGGTGTTACAATCTTCCACCCGGATCGAAGGTAAGAACACCTAAACACTTGGTTTTGGATATTTTTGAAGTTTCTTGATGTCTTGGCCGATTTGATTCGTTTTAACTCAGATTATTGATGGAATCTTGTTGTATTCTTGAGATTATTCGTTGTTCTTGAAGTTTTGTGGATCGAAATCGAGTATTCCTTTGAATAATCTATTGAATTGGACTATGCCTTCAAAGTGTTCGATGAAATGTCTCAATGAGTAGAACTTGGAAAATTCTACACGTTTTCGTATGAATGGTGATGGAAATGATATTGTGGTGATGATTCTTGGTAATTATGGGAATTTTGTTAAAGGAAGATAATGAATTGGTGATCAAATGATTCGATTATGTTGTTATGATTATGGAATCGTAGTATTCTCGATGTTCTTGGTGGTTTGTTGCGATTCATGATGTTATGAGAAGTATATGTTGAAGGACATGATTATATACACCTTGAATTATGATTAAGGGTTGTTTGGATGTTAGAAAACATCGGGTTATATTGTTTTATGGATTATGAACGTGAATTTGGATAATTCGTGTTCTTAAAGAACTCTTGAGTTACATGTTATGATTTTGGAAGGATTTCGGATAATTTTGGAATGTGATTATTCACGATAATAATCGGTAAATTGTTTTCTACGAATTTACAAGGATGAACAAGAAGGAGTTTTGTCTTCGTATTTGGAGTTGAAGTTGGAATCGAATATGTTATAAAATCCTTAATGTCGAGATGAATTGATCATTGATTTGATGAATACGTTTTAAAGTGTTGGTGTTTTGGATATGAATATGGAATATTCACATTTAGAACTAAGTTATGTATCTTGGTACAATATTCGTATAGGAATACGAATATGATTTCGAGTTTGATTGGAATTATTATTCATGTTTGAATTTGGATATTCATACTTATTGAATAAGTATTCAATTCGGGTAATGGAATTATTTGAAACCTTTGGAATATCGGATCGTCCGGATTGATGATGATAATCGGTAATTGGTTTATATTATGAATTTACAAGGCGGAAACTTGTAACCGTATTTAAGATTGAATTTGGAATCGGTAATGTTGGACCCTTGTTGGTTTAAATTGATTATTGATATGATCTTTCGGATTGTGGAATCGTGTTGTGGTTTTGAGTTCGTGTTTGATTGGTTCGGCTTGTTTGGATATGTGTTTAATCGGGATATTGTAGAACCGTTGTGTTTGTTGATTGGTTATTGATTGATATTTGTGATCATCGAGTTACGGCTTGTATTGTGGTTATGAGTTCGTATTTGTTGAGTTGGATTATTTGGTTTTATGTATATGATCGAGGTTTCGTTGAACCGTTGAGTTTGTTGGTTGAGTATGTCGGTTATTGATTTTTATCGAATGTGTGTTAATCGGTTATTGCAATAGGTTGATATGTTTTGATCGTGGATTATGACCGTTGAGTTGCGGTTAAGGCTAAAGAGTTCGTAAATTGCTTTTGGTCTGGGCTGAGGAGCTCGTAGACAAAGGCAATGGATTTTGGTAACGGATTCGTGGTATCGGTATCGAGGCAAGTTTATACTTGTTCAGTTTATAATATTTGATGAATGGTTTCGTTTTCATTTCATTTATAATTCGTATAGCAATGTTGTTAGAAATGTAAGTTGTCGGGATAATGATTTGTATATCGTGCTCTGGTTGTATTAAATCATAAGGTATATGATTTAATTGTGTTCAAGGAAGACGTGATTTATTTTTGGTCAAGGATATAGAATATCGGATATCGAGGATAGTTATCGTGATGACATAAGTATCGGGATAAAGGGTTATTGGTATTGAATGGATGGTACCTTATTTGAGATTATTTGTATAATTGTGTATTCGTTCAGGGATGTTGTTCGTGGAAAGGATGTTGTCTTCGGCTTTGAGGTAATTTATGTATTGTTCAGTTATGAGATAATTATTATGTTGAGTTGTTGTATATGTTGTATGTTGAGGTTTTGGATAATGAGATTCGTACTGGTTGTTCGTTGAGGGATGTTGATCCCAGGAATATTGTTGGTATTAATGGTTGTGCTGATCGTCTCATTGGGGGATGTTGATGGATATGGTCCTCGGCTTTGAGGTAATCTAAGTATTTGTTCAGTCATGTGGATAATTAGTATGTTGAGTTTTTGTATATGTTGAGGTTTCGTGTAATGAGTTTCATATCGGTTATTCGTTGAGGGATGTTGATCCCAGGACTGTTGTATTGAGATCGTAGATCGTGTTGGTCATTCATTTGGGGATGATGATCCCAGGATTGATGTTTTGGATATTGATTAGTCGTGTCGACTTTTCATTGTCAGTCTGTTGTTGTTCACTTCGGTGAGTCATTTGATCCTTATTGGATATGTGTTTCTTTGAGTTTCATTGTCATGTTGCATCGTGACATATCTGGAGTCATATCTGCGTGCCGATTGGTTATTGTGTAGGATTTTTAGCCGGGCACATGATGGTTATGTGTTGATATTTCCACATTGAACCGTGCACACGAGACGTAGTTCGTGAGGCTAATTAGGTACAAGACCACACGTGTATGTGATCAATACCCGGGGTGGCTTGTGCACGGACACATTTCCGGATCGGGCGTACTATGACTTCCATCTTTGAGCCATATTGTTTGGTCGTTCATCCTCCATTCATGGTTGGGTATGTTCGACGGTTTGCGACTGGTTGTTCATACGCCCGAGGGGTATGTTTCGAGAGTCGAGGTTATTTTCTTGAGATCCATTATTGTTGATCATTTGGAGTTTACCTTGTTGATGGTATTCTCGATTATTGTTGGTCCTTGTTGATCATTTGGAATCTGCCTTGTTGAGGGTATTCTCGGTTATTGTTGATCCTTCATTGATTGGATTCGAGATTTACCTTGTTGATGGTATTCTCAATTATCGTGATCCTTTATTGGTCGTATTGGAGTTATCATGTCGATGATATTCTCAGTGATGTTTTGGTTGATCTGGTTATTGATCATATAAGCATTCGGACTGTACGTCGATGTTCGGGATTTGTTATCATTATCATATGGTAGTTGATCTACAGATATGTTGTGTACTGTTGGTTTATCCAGGTTGAGTTTTGATTGTGTGAGTTTTGATTGTGTAATCCGATGGACAGGATTTGGCACGGATGAATTATTTCATGATTATGAGTTATGATGATGTTTTGAGGATTGTTGGTATTTTTGAAATTCAATACAGATAATTGTTGTTAAGTTCATTTCGTCATTCGAGGATGCGAAATGTGGATTATGGTAAGGATTTGGATTATTATGGATTGGTAAGGTTATAACGGTAAGATTACATTGGTAGTATTCTTACAGTATTATTACATTGGTATGTAATTATTTATGATGACGTGATCGGTATCATTATTGAGTATTGTGGCTGACCCCGTCGTGGGCTTTATTTTTAGGTACTCGGAGACCGAGCTAGTAGCGGTCGTGAAGGGATGAGCTTCCCGATGTGATACTGGTGGTGGCATGTTTTAGAGTATCGAGTATTTCTTTTCTTGTTATTCATTTCCGCTGCAAATGTGTATTTTGAACTACATTTATCCGCTGCGTGTGTATATTTCAAAATAGCTCTTTGGTATTTTTACCAACTCGTGTGTGTATTTTAAAATGGCCTTTTGGGCATTTTACGAACTTGGGTTATTTTCGTCAAACTCTTTTTCCCAAATTATTTTATCGGTATGTTTAAGTTGTGGCTTAACGTATATTTTAAACTGTTGAGATTTGGCACTTCGCCTTGTATTTTCAAATGGTATTGTATGACGGTATTTCAAAATTATGCTTTTGAAAATATTTGAGTATTTAAAATATTACCGTCATCGGCCTTTTGGCGTTTTTGAATTGGTTTTGTAAACGGTTTTTAGCCTGGTGGGTTCCGGCGTGGGACCCACGGCGCTGTAATATCCCGGATGGTTTTGGGGGTGTTACAATAAGTGTCAGTTTTGTACACTTATCGATGGTTTGTATCGATAAAATTCACCCATAATTGAGCTAGTCTACTCGTTTTTTGCTTTTAATTTATTAGTTTTAAATAATTTTATTTTTATCGAATGATGATCGGATTAAATAACTGAATTACTCAAAAAAACAACATGTTTAATAAATATTCTCTTTATTGAATTTTGATATATTCATGTTGTAGGGCTTTCTGAGACGAATTCGTCAGTCTTTCCGGATTCAAAATCAGAGTTATATATCAAAAGTTATCATCCGAAGAAGATCTGGGGCAAAAACGCAAAGTCTGAGAAATTCGGCCAAAACGTAACTTTCAAAGCATCCGGTGAACAAATTTACGAAGTTAGTTACGGCCGTAACATTCAGAGTTACGGCCGTAAGTCACTTTTGTTACGGCCGTAACTCCCGAATGTTACAGCCGTAACTCTTGACAGATTACTATGATTTGTCTAATTTTTTATACTTTTTGTGTATTATTGAGGGGATGGCTGGCATTGATCCGATCTAATGTAATATTGTTGGAGTTTTGGAGCTATTAGATGACTTTAGGTGTATAAATAGACCCCTTAGATCCTTCATCATTCATCATTCAACTTATAATTTTCCATTTTTTGTAAACTTTTCTTTTTGTGTGAAGAACACACTTGTGTTCTTGAGTGATCTTTGTAAGTGTGGTATAACATATGTTGTTCAGAGAGTTTATTGTTTCTATCTCCTTTATCTACTAAGGGAGTTAGGATCAATTCTTTCTCTTGATTCAACCAAAAATGACCACCAAAGCTTGTAATATGTGTAATAAACCCTTAATGGGCTAAGTAATCTTTAGTTGGGATTATAAACTAGGTTAGTCATGTTATTTATGTTTGTATAAAGATCTATTATGAATTACTTATTATTGTGTGTGATTTTCATTGTTTGAACAATCTTTATTTATTTGGCTAATAAATGACGATATTAATGGTCTTCATATGTTTCGAAAGAAAATATGTTTGATTAGATCAAATGATCTTCACTCTAAGTTGTTCTAGGGGATAGAAATATACCCCTAGTCCTTAGATGATTCTTTGAGTTATTTTCATAAATCCTAATGCTATGTATTGAAGCCAATCAACATAGAAATATAGTGGATTGATTCAATATGTAAGGGACGTTTTATAGTTCGAAAGAGAAACCGTCTTTTTAAGGAAAATCGAATCTACACAACATAATAAGTAAATTCATCTTATGATCTCCAATACATCTTTTATAACTAATGACGAACTAAGTTTGTAATCCCAACTATTTCATTTTATCGATAATCAATCTATAATTATTGCTATCTTTTTATTTCCTTATATTATTAGAACTATTATTGCAATTTCTTTACAATTATTAAACCAAACTTTTTAATTGTGTGTTTCACTCATCTTAAGTATCTATAAAAATAGACTAATAGTGTATAATTCAAATTATAACAAAACTTCCTTGTGGGATCGATAAACCGGACTCAAAAAGTCCACTTTACTACTTGATATGATATCGTGCACTTGCGATAGTTACACTAAAAGCGTGTCAAGTTTTTGGCGCCGTTGCCGGGGAAGTATAAGTTATATTTGAAATCTTACATTATAAACTATTTTTGTAGGTACAAATTTCTCGACATTGAAACTTAGTACTAAATTGTGTTTGTCCGGTCAAGTGGCGGATAACAATACTCCGTGACTATTAAAGTCGGATTTTTCAGTTTCCCACAACAACTGATATTTGTAGATATTTTATTCAATTATTTTCATTGTCTTTTTATTTTTGTTTTTTTTTATCATGGACGAAACATTGTTTAAAATTGAAAAAAGATTTCCCTTTCTAGGCAAAAATGCAATTTTAAAAATTTACAAGACAAGGCTTGAAAGGATGAGGTTGCTTACGAATAAAAGCATACCTTTTGACATAAGATTCATTATCGAAGCCAAAGTAAGAATAGAAGGTGAATTCACAGAAACACCAACTAGATTTTTACCAGGGCTTGGAAAAAGTTCATATGCCAAGAAACGACGAGCAAAGATACTAGCCGTTTGCTATAAATGTGCTAGATGGAACTGTAATGCAAAATGTCGATCTTTAGGAATTC
Organism: Orobanche coerulescens; assembly: GCA_033398695.1. Lineage (NCBI taxonomy): Eukaryota > Viridiplantae > Streptophyta > Magnoliopsida > Lamiales > Orobanchaceae > Orobanche > Orobanche coerulescens. Next base: position 141,116,169 of record CM065815.1, on the reverse strand, counting down.
CATCTACAAATAGAGAAGATAAAATTCAGTTCATTAATGATGGTCTGAATAAGGAGAATTTAGATAATATCGAAATTTCTCTTGACACGCATCCTAGTGGACTTGTGTATTACGGAATTCAATGTTTGTGGAACAAATTCAAACCAGAATATGAACAACGTCTTGGGAATCGACGTTAAAAGACTCGCTTGCCAATTTGTAAGAAAATTGGATGGGAAGCTTCTCCCGACTCATAGAAGGCGTTTAGGCCGTTTCGAACGTAAAATCGAGGAAGATGTGAGCCACAATCACAACTACCGTACATACGCGTAAGTATCTTTTATTTTGTCGTGTGGTGAGATTTTACGAATAAAAAATGTGATACGCGATAAAAGCTTTCATTATTCTATTGAGTAGTTGAAGCACAATCAAACGCAATCACAAACTTGTTAAACAATTTTTACCTTCTTTTTCTTCTATAAATAAACTTTCTCTTGGTTTCTTTCATTCATCCCTCAAACTTGCACTTTTCTGTTTCTCTCTAAAAAATTTTTTTCTTTTCAAAAATGGAGTCATCATCTTCAACAAAAAATTTAACACAAGATGCATTTTTGGTGGAGCTAATTCTGAAAAGAGGCATGCTTTATCAAGCACCCACAACTTGGGTCGTACCTTAGAGAAAAATGCATTCATGTAGTTTACGGATGAGGAAGTCTAGGATTAATGGGACGAGTCACATCGCCTATATGGAAGGAGTAAGAGTGTTGGGAATAATCCCAAAACCTCCGCCGAAAGTAAAATCACCGGGTCAACTATTGGAGATGAGTTTAGATCTGTGAATATGCAAGATCGCATAACTCACATGATAAATAATTCTGGTGCCTTTATCGCCCTTCCCGGTGGTTTTGGAACCCTTGAGGAACTTTTTCATGTGGTTACCAGAGCCCAGCTAAATGTTCATCAAAAACCAATAGGTGTGCTTAATGTCAATGGTTTCTTTGATGGTTTACTGTCTTTCATCGACTACTCTGCTGAAAAGGGCTTTATTTCCGAGCGTGCAAAACGAATCATAGTCGTTGCAACAACACCAGAAGAACTAATCAAAAAACTCAATGAATTTGTTCCTCAACCAGATCCAGCTCTAGCTAAAATTGTCTGGGTAGAAGATTTTACCATGAGAAAACGAAGAGTGGATTCATTCCTCTCCCTTTGATAACCCATGTCGGACCTCTTGTATTTTTACTTTTTGTCGTGTGTAATAATCGTGCTAAATGATGGCAGCTTAAGGAGTTTCTTCTTGATCTCTTGACGCGCATCTATTCGCGATTTATGTATTTTTATTTCATTACTGTAATGTTTATTCCGTGTTTTGCTTTTATAAAAACTTTGATGGCAGCGTAAGGCGACTCTTCGGACTTTCTTGATACGCATCTTAAAAATTGTGTTATACTTACGAGTATATTTTATTTTGTTGTGTGCCTCGTATATTTATTCTCTTGCAGATTCTAAAAGGCGTTAGCTCATACATCAACTTTCTGAACAGGGAGTATTCTGCTTTTCTGCATTGATTTTTATGTTTTTTATTTTTAAACTGAGGACAGTTTATTTTCAAGTTTGGGGGTGGTTTGTTTAATTATTTTGGTGTGTTTTGATTGATTTGGTTATTTGCCTTAATTTTTTTTGTTATATATATATATATATATATATATATATAGTATTTTGATTTTTGAGATTTCTAGATCTGGCCATAACACCAATAAATTAGCTATATACAAGCTTCTAAAATCGTTTTAACCGGTAAAAAAATTGTATATTCCAAATTTTTTGAGCCTTAATCTCTCTTTCCAAGCCTTGTAATTATCATATAAAATCGAGTCATTCGTTACCTTGAGAAAAGAAGAATCAATTGGTTGATGAAAAATAAAACTGAAATTTACTTAATTTGTGGAGTTTTTGATTTTTCATACTTAACTAAAAAATGATTTTCTGCAAAAATTCTATTCCCTAAAAAAAGGAGTCATTGGTGAAAAGAGCTACATGTTAGCAAATAACGGTGTGAAAACTATCACCTAAAAAAATAAATGACGAAAAGGAGAAGTGTTGAGCAGCAACAGCTGCCTAATTTTGGAAGTCTTAAATTTTGCGAAAAATAAAGGACTAACCATTGTTGGTGCGTAGCTGCCGTCTCAGAAAAATTGGTGAAAAGAGCTACACGTTAGCAAATAACGGTGTGAAAGCTATCACCTTTTTACGAAAAGAAAAATAATGAGATAGAAATTGTGTTAGTGAAAAGAGCTACACGTTAGCAAATAACGGTGTGAAAGCTATCACTAAAAGGGATGTAGTTTATGAGCGGACTTGAATTAATTAGCAGCTGAATTTCAATACACACAATTTTGTGAAAATCACAATATTTGATGACGCCAATGAAATTCTTCTTCATATTGAGTCGAAAAATAAATGAGTGATCGAGAGCAACCATTAAAGTGAGTCGTGTGTATCACGAGTGGGAAAGAAATAATCAACCTTTTGGGGGGAAACCTTACATTTTGGAATTACAAAATAAAAACCGTGTTTTAACTTCAAAAATATTTGTAGATTTATTTTGAATCTTGATTCATTTTAATCTACTGTATAAAGTTGGTTGTTGTTTATTAATGGCATTTTGATCTCCTTTTCTCTTTTTATATTTAATTTATGTGTATTAATTTTCTTATTTTTGTTTTATTTCCGTAAGTCACCCTTGTTACGGCCGTAACTCCTGAATGTTACGGCCGTAACTCTTGACAGATTACTATGATTTGTCTAATTTTTTATACTTTTTGTGTATTATTGAGGGGATGGCTGGCATTGATCCGATCTAATGTAATAATGCTGGAGTTTTGGAGCTATTAAATGACTTTAGGTGTATAAATAGACCCCTTAGATCCTTCATCATTCATCATTCAACTTATAATTTTCCATTTTTTGTAAACTTTTCTTTTTGTGTGAAGAACACACTTGTGTTCTTGAGTGATCTTTGTAAGTGTGGTATAACATATGTTGTTCAGAGAGTTTATTGTTTCTATCTCCTTTATCTACTAAGGGAGTTAGGATCAATTCTTTCTCTTGATTCAACTAAAAATGACCACCAAAGCTTGTAATATGTGTAATAAACCCTTAATGGGCTAAGTAATCTTTAGTTGGGATTATAAACAAGGTTAGTCATGTTATTTATGTTTGTATAAAGATCTATTATGAATTACTTATTGTTGTGTGTGATTTTCATTGTTTGAACAATCTTTATTTATTTGGCCAATAAATGACGATATTAATGGTCTTCATATGTTTCGAAAGAAAATATGTTTGATTAGATCAAATGATCTTCACTCTAAGTTGTTCTAGGGGATAGAAATATACCCCTAGTCCTTAGATGATTCTTTGAGTTATTTTCATAAATCCTAATGCTATGTATTTGTAATACCCGTAATTTCGATTTCCGGTAATTTCTTTTTTTGGCGAAAGTCCGTTTTGACGACTCGCTCATGACCGTTTCGTCATTCCGAGAATGATTAATTCTGAACTTTTTGTCATCCGAGTTCGTTTCGGTGTCGTTTTGTTGAGTTCCGTGCTTTTTAGCGACTTTTCCGCACTTGAGCTCGATTCTTGCGAATCTCGCCCGAAACTGTTGTTTCGAGTTTCTCGTAAGTTCATTTAATGTTATTATTCATGTTGCGAGCTTTGGTTCGGTGTTTCGATCACGTATCGTGATTTTCGTACGTTTTGGGCCATTTTTGTAATTTCCCAAAGTTTGGGGTAATTACTTCCGTCGTCGAATTCCGACACTTCGGGTGGTCGGAATCGTGTGTTCTCTTAGCGCTTGGATTCTTCTTTGCGAGTACTTCGTAACCGTATCTCCGGTTTTTACTTAGGTTCGGTTTTCGGGGTCGTTCGGACCGTCGGAGTGGCCACGACCGAGACGGCCGCAGCAGGTACTGGCCTGGCCGAGTTACGGCCGTAAGGTGCCGGTTACGGCCGTAAGTGATCGGCAGGCATGGCCTGACGAATGCCGGTTACGGCCGTAAGAGTCGAGAGTTACGGCCGTACGGGTGCCAGGCAGCTTCCGGACGAATGCCGGTTACGGCCGTAAGAGTCGAGAGTTACGGCCGTACGGGTGCGTGCGGCTTCCGACGAATGCGATTACGGCCGTAAGAGTCGAGAGTTACGGCCAGACGGTGCCGTGCACTTCCGGACGAATACCGTTACGGCCGTAAGGGCTGCCGCTGGCACGGCCGTAAGTGCCGAGTTACGGCCGTAAGGCCCGCCGATTCTGGCCGTAAGTGTCCGCATGACCGCTATATAAGGCACAGGCAGCCCGTTTTTACTCATTTCTTCACTTTTCTTGCGGCTATCGGACGGGTGCGACGGGAAATGGGGTTCTTGGTCGATTATAATCATTTCCAAGACATTTTGGAAGATTTTTGTTGATTATATCATCATCCAATCCGTGTTCTTCGTCGAATCAAGGTATATTCTTGATTTTCCTTCAAGTTGACTTTTTGGAGAAATTGTTCTTGATTTCGTTTCTAATCCGATTTTGATACATCGGTTGGTGTAGTATGATGTTATTAATCGTGTTCTATGGGTTGTATATCCATATATCGAGTTTGTTTAACTCGATTGACGATTCGAGTGTTCTTGAGAATTATTGATCATTTAGTGTTCGATTAAATGTCCCAATGAGTTTCCCTTCGATAGTTTGTTGGGATTTCCGTTGTTTTGGCCTTGATTCTCGTCGTAACCATGTTTTATTGTTCCTTCCGGAGGTTTATAGGTGTTTGAGGATTCCGATGTTGAATCCCTTTTGGTGATTGATGATTCGTGTGGTGTTATTCTCGTAATACTCGTGGTGCTATCGCGTTCTTGATATTGTTCGGGGGTTAGGGGCTATTCGACCGCGTCCTATCCGTCATCTTGTTGCGACTGTGGTTTTGAGGCAAGTATCTTGCCCATACATTTCATGTTTCGTTGATATAATTCTTGATAAATGATTTTATGCGAAATCCAATATTTAATGAACGTAAAAAGGGATTGGTATGTTCTCGATAAACGTTGTCTGTCAACGATAATTCGTATACTTCGTGAATATGTATTCTCAGAATATGTGTGTTGGTTTGGTATGTTGAAAGATAACATGATTTCTTCGAGTGAGTTAATAGACCGTAATCCTTTGTCGGGGATTACGTATTGTTATTGTGTACTTGTTCGGTAAGAACGTAATGTGTGTGATATTAGTTGTTACTCCTTGAAAGGAGGTTGTGATGCTTAATGTTGTTTGGCTTCATAAGTGATTATTGTTGTGTGCTTGATGCATGTGATGTGCCTCCGGGTATGATTGTTGAATCTCCGGGATCCATACTTGCTAGTATGGGTCGGGCGTGACCGTAGGGTTATCCAAATCGGGTATGTCTTGCGGGGACTCCGAGGTTCGTGGCTTGTTAGCCCGATGCCGAGATAACTTGTGGGGCTATCATCGGGTATGTCTTGCGGGGACTCCGAGGTTCGTGGCTTGTTAGCACGATGCCGGGATAACTTATGGTTGTGGTTTGATTATGTAAGTATATGTGCTTTTAGTCACGTGACTGCGGTTACGGTGACATGTGATTTGATATAGTTTCCCTGTGGGTTATTTACTCGGGTTTGTTCTACTTAACATCTGAGGTCCGTGGCTTGCTAGCACGGGACGCGAATAATCTGTGGAAACAGGTTGTTATGGTATGATCGGGTCGTGGACCCCACTTGTTGTTATCGAATTTATGTTTTGGGAAAATGACTTTTGGGCTGTGTCCCTAAATGTTTTCGAAAGGCCTGAGGATTCTTAAATCCCAATGTATTCAAAACTCCCGAGGTTGTAAAATGTTTTCCACAGATGTATATCGGGTTTACCCTATCTTTCGATTTAATCGTTTGATTAAGTGAATCACCTCGGGAAGTATGTTTATGATTAATATGTTTCGTGGAGTATGATATGTATGGCTCGTTTTCGTATTTTATACTTGCACTAGCAAAACAGTGGAGTTTTGCTAACCCCCGAGTATTCGGGGGGTGGATGTCTATTTTTGCATTCAGGTTTTGGAGCATAACACAGGGTCGGCACGAAGGATGATGAAAGATGAACGATACTGATCACACGAGGATCCGTTGATGTTGCATTGGTCTAGTTGTATTTTCTTTTCCGCTGCAGTATTTTTTTCCCCGTTGTACAGTTTATTGTATTTTGACCCCTGCGTGGGTATGTGTTTGTAATTGAGTTGTATATTTTTATTGAAAGACCAAATCGGTCTACTGAGTCATTTTAGCCTTGAAGGCATTGTCGAGATGTTTAATGTTGTTACCAGCCTGGTAGATCCTCGAGGAGAGGGTCTACGTCGTGTAATATCCCTGAGTGGATTGGGGGTGTTACATAAATGGTATCAGAGCTTAGGTTGTGGAAACCTAGGCTGTCGGGTCAGTGGTGTCTGTTGAGTTTTCTCTTGTCGGATTTTATCTGACTAAGTCGTGTCGCGACGCGTCGTCTGAGTTTGTTGGTCGTGATTAGTATCATGGGCGATCATCATCTTCGTGCAACCTGTGGTTGTAAGTCTCCCTTCTTTGTGTTGTGCCTCGTGTGTCACGAGCTATTTTATGATTATTTGATTAGTGACGGAATCCTCTTATGGATTTTGATTTCTTGATATGTGGTTATTTGACTCTCATATTTCGTTCATATGAGGAGTAGTGTTGCTGGATTGTGCATGTTGAACCGTATTTCTTTTATCCGCTGCGTGAGTTCTTTTGTAATGACTTTCGGTATTTTACCGACTGAGTTTTATTTCGAAAACCGATTCCCTTAACCGAGTTTTTGGCATTATGGCCTTGATCGTTTTGGCGAAATTCTTATGACGGTATTTAGCATTTTGTAAATGGCTTCTGTGAGTTTTTGAAATATTACCGTCATCGCCCTTTTTGGCATTTTTGTAAATGGTTTTTAGCACAGTGAGTTCGTAGCAGGACCCACGGCGCTATAAAGTTTTGTGTAATTACCTGAAATTTTTGGGCATTCTAGCCCATTAAATTATCTTGGAAAACCTTGAGTATCTTAGAAAATAATTTTCGAGACGTACTTTTAAAATGAATTATTTTCTCGTGGTACATCCAAGGTGCCACAATATGTTTCAAAATTCTTCTACCTCGAGGACCCAAAAATGTTTTGAGATATTTTCAATATTTTATAAACACTTTTACTTAGACCCGAGGGTCGAATATTCTGAAAGTTTTTCACTAAGAGAAGGTGTCCTCATTTTTGTTCAAACGCAAGATGATTTTCAAAGTCTCGATAATGGTGTTTATACTACTTTTTTTAAAGTGATACTCAAGATCAACTGGTGTTTCCAAACCGTTTTCAAAATGTGGTTTTCGTTTTTAAAAACCCATCATTTCGTGCTTGTGGTCGGAGAAGGTGTGTACGATGTTGGTATTGTTGTTAGGGTGTTAGCCCTCCGAATTGTGATTGAATTGGTGGTGTGAACGTTGAATCGTTCGCCACGCATATGTTTTGTTAGCCCGTTGTGGGAGGTGTGATGATGATCTTTGATGTTGTCATTTTGTGGTGGCTTGCGTGTTATCGCACCTATGTGAGCTGTTAAAGCTTGGATTTTTGTGCGTTTATGCACATTGGTGATTGTTTCATGATGTTTGTATTACGTGCTGGTTATCGTTCGGGCCATTGAGATCGCCAAACGATACCGTCGTTGTTGTAGTGTTTGTGTGTGTATTACTTTACGATGGTAATCGTTGTATATGATATGTGTTATGATTCCTTGTTGTGCTGAGTTGGCATCTCCAGTATGTTGTTTTGCGGTGTTATGTTCCATTGTATCTAGCGTTTGTATTTTCGGTATGCCGAGCCTAGGCATTTCAACCGTGATGTGCCGGGGGAATGTACGTGCAATTTGCCCTTCTCGTCAGTAACACATTTCGAGTGTGGACTCGAGGGACACCGAATTCAGTTTTGCGAATTGGCTACCGAGACTTTTGGAGTTCGCGCTTCAGCACAGATATCAAGATCGGCCCTGAGAGGCCCATGGGAGATTTCTCTGTCGGTTGCTTTTTGTGTTGTTACCTTGTTTCCGTTATTGTGAGTAGCGGGGACGACCTTCTTTTATAAGAGGTCGAATGTAATACCCGTATTGTTTTTGGACTTCTTCATTTCCTCTTTCTCAAGTCTATCGATTCGCTCGTGTTCGTTGATACTGTCTGAACTTGTTCTGTATTTCAGTTTCATCGTTCGAACGAGCTGTGATCTTGTTTTGGGTCGATCTGGTTATCGCTGTGACTTTTCCGAGTTCGGTTCGATTTTGTGAACCTTGTTCGGAAGTAACATCTTTTGGTTCTACTAGTTCTTTTATTCGAAGTGGATCGGATTTGGAACTTCTGTATTTTCGACTTTGTCGACTCGTTTATGTTCGTTGACATTTTCTGAGCTTGTCCTGCCCCTTGCTTTTGTTGATCGAAAGAGCGTGGTATTGTTTCGGAATAACTCGTTTGTCGTTGTGACTTTTCAATTTCTATTCCCTCTCATGTGGATCTTATGTGAATGCATCTGTTGTTGTTTTCACCGGATCATATATTGTCTAGAGTCGAGATGTGAACCTTGGAGTTGTTGTTTGAATTTTTATTGTTCTTCGTGATTCGAACATGATCGTTCGATTTTTGTTGTCTCGATCTTTGTGGTTCGATCGTTTGATTGTTCGGTTTTTGTTGATCTCGTTTCGTGATTGTTGAGCGTTCAGACTCCTTTCTAATTCCCTTAAGTTCGGGAAATTAGTCTCGTTTCGATCTTCCAACCCTTGGGCGGTGGAATTCCATATTTGTTCAGCGTTTGACTCGCGTTTGGATTGATGAACCGTTAGGTTGGTCAATCGTATTGATTTTCGTTCGTTGTGTTTTGTGATTGTTCGGATAATCGACTTGACTATATTATCCGTTTGATGACGTTTGTCATTTGTTGGTTTTATTATATCCCTATCGGCGACATTGTGTTGGTCGTCGTGGAGCGTGTTTTCACGCCGTATATTCCTTTGCGTTGCTTGTAACGTTTCGCCAATAGGCGTAAGTTACGCGTTTCTTGTGTGTCTCATTGAGTTTTTCCTAGCAGGATATTTCTTCTCCCTACTTGTTTTAAGTTTCGGGACGAAACTTATTTTAAGGAGGGTAGAATGTAATACCCGTAATTTCGATTTCCGGTAATTTCTTTTTTTCGGCGAAAGTCCGTTTTGACGACTCGCTCATGACCGTTTCGTCATTCCAAGAATGATTAATTCTGCACTTTTTGTCATCCGAGTTCGTTTCGGTGTCGTTTTGATGAGTTCCGTGCTTTTTAGCGACTTTTCCGCACTTGAGCTCGATTCTTGCGAATCTCGTCCGAAACTGTTGTTTCGAGTTTCTCGTAAGTTCATTTAATGTTATTATTCATGTTGCGATCTTTGGTCCGGTGTTTCGATCACGTATCGTGATTTTCGGATGTTTTGGGCCATTTTTGTAATTTCCCAAAGTTTGGGGTAATTACTTCCGTCGTCGAATTCTGACACTTCGGGTGGTCGGAATCGTGTGTTCTCTTAGCGCTTGGATTCGTCTTTGCGAGTAATTCGTAACCGTATCTCCGGTTTTTACTCAAGTTCGGGTTTCGGGGTCGTTCGGACCGTCGGAGTGGCCACGACCGAGACGGCCGCAGCAGGTACTGGCCTGGCCGAGTTACGGCCGTAAGGTGCCGGTTACGGCCGTAAGTGATCGGCAGGCATGGCCTGACGAATGCCGGTTACGGCTGTAAGAGTCGAGAGTTATGGCCGTACGGGTGCCAGGCAGCTTCCGGACGAATGCCGGTTACGACCGTAAGAGTCGAGAGTTACGGCCAGACGGTGCGTGCAATCCGGACGAATGCGATTCTGGCCGTAAGAGTCGAGAGTTACGGCCGTATGGGTGCGAGCTTCCGACGACGAATGCCGGCCGTAAGGGCCGCGGCTGCACGGCCGTAAGTGCCGAGTTACGGCCGTAAGGCCCGCTGGTTACGGCCGTAAGTGTCCGGCAGTGACCGGCTATATAAGGCCTGGGCAGCCCGTTTTTACTCATTTCTTCACTTTTCTTGCGGCTATCGGACGGGTGCGATGGGAAATGGGGTTCTTGGTCGATTATAATCATTTCCAAGGAATTTTGGAAGATTTTTGTTGATTATATCATCATCCAATCCGTGTTCTTCGTCGAATCAAGGTATATTCTTGATTTTCCTTCAAGTTGACTTTTTGGAGAAATTGTTGTTGATTTCGTTTCTAATCCGATTTTGATACATCGGTTGGTGTAGTATGATGTTATTAATCGTGTTCTATGGGTTGTATATCCATATATCGAGTTTGTTTAACTCGATTGACGATTCGAGTGTTCTTGGGAATTATTGAACATTTAGTGTTCGATTAAATGTCCCAATGAGTTTCCCTTCGATAGTTTGTTGGGATTTCCGTTGTTTTGGCCTTGATTCTCGTCGTAACCATGTGTTATTGTTCCTTCCGGAGGTTTATAGGTGTTCGAGTATTCCGATGTTGAATCCCGTTTGGTGATTGATGATTCGTGTGGTGTTATTCTCGTAATACTCGTGGTGCTATCGCGTTCTTGATATTGTTCGGGGGTTCGGGGCTATTCGACCGCGTCCTATCCGTCATCTTGTTGCGACTGTGGTTTTGAGGCAAGTATCTTGCCCATACATTTCATGTTTCGTTGATATAATTCTTGATAAATGATTTTATGCGAAATCCAATATTTAATGAACGTAAAAAGGGATTGGTATGTTCTCGATAAATGTTGTCTGTCAACGATAATTCGTATACTTCGTGAATATGTATTCTCAGAATATGTGTGTTGGTTTGGTATGTTGAAAGATAACATGATTTCTTCGAGTGAGTTAATAGACCGTAATCCTTTGCCGGGGATTACGTATTGTTATTGTGTACTTGTTCGGTAAGAACGTAATGTGTGTGATATTAGTTGTTACTGTAACACCCCAAACTAGGCGGATATTACAGTGCCGTAGATCCCCAACTGGGACCCACCAGGCAAATGAAAATGAATGAATTACACAGGATAAATGTAGTACCGAACTACATTACAACAATAATTACTCCGATGAGGACAATACCGAATACTAGTGTATTTTATATGAAGATAAAATACACAACACTGAATGAAACGGAGTATTCAAATGAAAGTCTGCAGCGGAAAATAAAGGACAATAACATGAATAACTGAAAGATCGGGGGCCCCTACTAGTATCACTGGGACTCCTCGACGTCAGCGTGTTCTCCCCGTACTTTTGCCTTGCCAAGACCTGAAAAACAAAATCCCCAAACGGGGTCAGTTACAAAGAACAACAATCCTCAAGGGTTGAAAATACACAATCATGATTATATCTGAAGTTATGAAATATCCTGTCGAAACATACGCAATCAAACATGCTATATGAATCAACTAACAATACGGCTCAAAGGGTGGCGCCACACTACGCCCGGGATGGAAATGTGTCCGTGCACAAGCCACCAACGAGTATCGATCGAATACCCGTGTGGTCTTGTACCTAATCAGTCTCACGAGGCAATATGACTCGTGTGCACAGTCCAATGTGAGGCTAACAACTAACACACGACTTAAATGTGCCCGACATGAAAATCTTACACATGCCAACCCGCACGCCAGTGCGACCCGGAATGCCACGATATAACAAAAGTGACATCGAAAATGAATAATGACTCACCGAGGTGGAATGGTAATGAAATAAATGACAGCCCAATGAAAACATTGGAACCGTCGTTCCTTATGACTGAAGTGATTAATTGACAACAACAAGTTTTGATACGGTTAATATAATGATGAATGAGTTATGATTATGAATGAACAACAACAAAAGGGATGAATATCCTTTTAACCGAGTAAGAATTAACTTACTCAACACCGGTGACAATTATCCTTCCACGAACGACGTCCTAATTGAGATATCGATCGCTCGAACAACCTTGAATTATACAATATCCAACAACCCGTTCAATACACGAATCAAACACGAATATAACGAACTCAAAACGTCGATACGATTAAACTAAATTCATTGGGGCATTATATCGAATACGTTGTGGCCAAACTCCGATTGTTTACAATCAAATCTCAATAAGCCACCATCAAATCCCCCAAGAAGTTTTTCAAACCAACAAACATCTTCCAAAAGATCAATAATCCAAAATGAATATCCGAAAACGTGATTATAACGATAATTAATCGAAAACCCCCAATTTCAACTCGATAATCAAAGTGTTCTTGAATAATCCCTCAATAATCCAATGAATCCTTATACAAACTCATAATCATATACATATCCCTTCATATAACATGATTATAACGTCCAAAACATCATATCTCAACATAGAATCGAAATCCAAGGTGTTGAAGAAATTACCTCTTGAAGATCCAACCACTTCGATCCGAAGAACACGAGTTTAATCGAGTATCCAAGCTTCCCAAAGGATTGAAGGTGAAGAAAAATACACACTCAAATGATAATTGATGAAGAAATCTCTCCCTCAAGACCCGCTCTCGCGTATGAAGGTGAAAGAATGAAGAAATGAGCTGAAATGCTCAAAAAAAAACGAAATTATAGGGGTTGACTGTCTGTCGGACACGGCCCGTGCCGATCGGCACGGTCGCGGCGCGCAACTGGACGGCAGGGACTCGACCGTGTCCTGCTTGACACGGTCGCGGAGCAAAGGGGCCTTCCGATAGTGACCCGTCCGACAGCGACTCGGCATGACTCGACCGTGTCCTGGAACACGGTCGGGCGTCCGCGATCGGTTACAGCTTATCCGAAGAGTTTGACTGCCGTGCTGCACGGCTACGTCGGGTCCTGTGGCGAGACTTCGCATTTCCGGACGAGTACCGCCGGGGCCGTGTCGGACGACACGGCCGAGTTCGGTCGGCAGTGATCAGCCAATAACTGAAAAATGAGCGGGTGAGCTAAAACGACCATAACTCTCTCGTCCGGACTCCGATTGACTCACCGTTTGAACCATTGGAAAGCTAACTCGATGCTCTATAATATTGCAAAGATTCAGAATTTTTGGAGTTACCAAAGTTAATGGTGATCTAACAAAGTCGAACTCATATGTGGAAAGTTGAAACAATGAACAATAACGATACACAACTCGAAGTTTTTCCGAACGGTGAACACGGGTGAAAGAACATGATTGATGAATGATTATAAATGAGTGAAAATCCACTGAGTGACAATCACCGAATGAAATTACTGAATGATAATGACTGAATTACAACCGGGTATTACATACACCCCCCCTTAAAAGAGTTTCGTCCCCGAAACTAAGGGTCAAACAACTCGGGATAACTTTCCCGCATACTATCCTCGGTTTCCCAAGTAGCCTCTTCGACTCCGTGTCTGGACCACTAAATCTTGACCAAATGGATCGTCTTGTTCCTCAACTGTTTGATTTGCCACTCCAACACTCGTCCAGGACGCTCCTCGTACGAATGATCATCCGCGATCTCGATTTCGTCGAACTGAAGTATGTGACTCGGGTCGGCAACATACTTCCGCAACTGAGAGACGTGAAACACATAATGAATTCGGCTCAATGCCGTAGGCAAAGCCAATCGATAAGCTAACTCGCCTACTCGATCCAAAATTTCAAACGGTCCAATGAATCTCGGACTCAACTTCCCCCGTTTTCCGAAACGGAAAATACCTCGACTCGGGAATACCTTGACCAAAACGTGGTCACCCGTCTCGAACTCTAGTGGTCGACGACGATTATCTGCATATGATATCTGTCGACTCTGAGCTGTCAACATACGACTCTTGATCAAAGCTACCTTCTCTCGGGCGGCTATAAGCATATCGGGCTCGGTGCCGATTGATTCTGACAAGTCATCTCAACACAAAGGAGATCGACAACGACGACCGTACAAGGCCTCGTAAGGTGCCGTATTAATCGAAGCATGCCAACTATTATTATATGTGAATTCGATCAATGGTAGTTGGGCTTCCCAATCGTCTTTCCAATCGAGGACGCATGCCCTCAACATGTCCTCTAATGTCTGAATAGTTCTCTCTGATTGTCCGTCGGACTGAGGATGAAATACAGTACTGAGATTAAGCTGAGTTCCCATAGCACGATGAACTGATTTCCAAAAATGGGATACAAATCGTCCGTCATGATCGGAAACGATACTCTTAGGAATACCGTGCAGTCTCACTATCTCTTTGATGAATAACTGGGCAAGTCTCTCGGGACCCCACGTATCCTTGATCTCAAGGAAATGAGATGATTTAGTTAAGAGGTCCACAATCACCCAGATCGCATTCATGCCACGACGACTCATCGGCAAACTCGTGATGAAATCCATAGAAATGTCTTCCCACTTCCACTCCGGAATAGGGAGAGGTTTCAGCATACCCGCCGGTCGCTGATGTTTAATCTTAACTTGTTGACAGGTTAAGCATCTCGAAACAAATTCTGCGACTTCTCGCTTCATATTACTCCACCAGTAATTTTGTTTCAAGTCCTTATACATCTTGCTGGACCCCGGATGAACAGAATAAGGGGTAGCATGAGCTTCTCTCAAAATAGAGTTTTTCAACTCGTCATTCGCCGGTACGCACAACCGGTTCTTAAACCTCAAAAGTCCATCCTCGTGGACCACGAATCGAGGCTTTCCCCGAGCCACATCTTCACGGATGCGCAACAATGAAGGGTCTCGAACTCGATTCTCTCTGATTACCTCCTCAAGTGACGATGAAATCTCTAACATACAAAGCCGTCTCGAACTCGTGAAGCCGGACCTCGATCTCGGTCTAAGGAATTCTGCTAAAGCTCCTTCGAATCAAGTAAACGAGCAAGCATCTGCTCCCGAACGGACTTACGACTCAAGGCGCGGCGATAACGTCGCCTTGCACAGGTGGTAAAGGATCTCGATATCAAAATCTTTGATTAGTTCCAACCACCGCCTCGCCGCATATTCAACTCCTTGTGAGTAAATATATACTTCAACTCTTGTGATTGGTGAAGATCTGACAGGTGATGCCATAAAGGTAACGACGCCAAATTTCCAACGCGAAAACCACGGTTGCTAGCTCTGGCCGTGGGTTGGATAATTAACCAGCTAATCCGAGGAAACATCGGATTTACTTAATATCTTTCGGAGGTTGCCAATCTCGGATAGTCTCCGTCTTCTGAGGGTCGACACGAACTCTGTCAGATGAAATTACATGCCCGAGAAAGTCACTTCGGACCTCCAGAACTCACATTGGGAAAACTTTCCATAAAGTTGCTCTCGTCTCAACACGTCGAGAACCTGATGAAGATGAACCTCGTGTTCCTCTCGGCTACGAGAATAAATCAAAATGTCGTCGATGAAGACAACAACAAACTGATCCAAAAAGTCGATGAAAACTCGATTCATTAATTCCATGAATACCGCAGGTGCAATAGTTAGCCCGAACGGCATAACTACGAACTCATAATGACCATAGCATGTACGAAACGCTGTCCTCGTGATATCCGACTCTCGAATCCGCAACTGGTGATATCCAGATCTTAAGTCGATCTTGGAAAATACTGAAGCTCCCTGAAGTTGATCTAAAAGATCATCAATACGAGGTAAAGGATACTACTCTAGATCATCACCCTGTTCAACTCCTGGTAATTAATACACACACGAGACGAGCCATCCTTCTCCTTGACAGATCACACTGGTGCTCCTCACGGGGACGCAATCGGTCGGAGATAACCTTTCTCGAACTACTCCTCAAGTTGAATCTTCAACTCCTGCATTCTGGTCGGGGCCATCCGATACGGTGCCTTCGATAAAAAGGACGTACCGGCTCCAACTCACCCCTGAATTCCCCTACTCTATGTGAAGGCAACCAGATAACTCATCTGGAAACACATCGTCAATCGATGACAATGATACCACGAATGATTGAACATTTTGATTGCCCTAGAATGGTCAATCGATAAAAAGAGATACCAATAATGATTGAACAACTCGATTGCCTTAGAAAGGCCAATCGATGAAGATGATACAATGAATGTTTGAATAACTCGATTGCCTTTGAAAGTCCAATCGATGAAAATGATATAATGAATGATTGAATGACTCGATTGTCTTAGAAAGGCCAATCGATGAAAATGATATAATGAATGATTGAATAACTCGATTGCCTTAGAAAGGCCAATCGATGGAAATGATACAAGGAATGATTGAATAACTCAATTGCCTTAGAAAGGCCAATCGATGAAAATGATACAATGAATGATTGAATAGTTCGATTGCGGAATTTCTCTGCTTTCGTCATAATAATACTTCTTCTGGAACAACGGGAATTACTTCCCTGAAGCACACATTCGACAACCAACGACGGAAAGATAGCGACCAAACGCTAACAAACACTGAGGATAGTATCAAGACGATCAAACCAACTAATACCGAAAATTACATCGTCTTAAGATAAATTCACCACGATTAGATCCATCAACCAATCGCGGTCATTAAGCTTAATTCGGTATGATTCCGAAAATTCTTCCATCGTCGGGTAGACCGATGGTATGAGGTCCACAAGCAATAGAACTATCCCGATTTAAGTCTATTCAAGCTTGATTCGAAAATGAATGATTGCGGTGTACCAGCATCAAAAGGTACACACAAGTTGAAATAAAATTACGAGTATACCTGAAATCATTCGGACCACCGGATCGTCGATCCTCCTCATCATATGAATCTAGGACTTGCCGGTCCCCGAACCAGATGCTCTCGTCTGATAAATACGAGCTCCAACTCTATTTGCTTCCATTGTCTTAAACGACGATGACAAAGCAGTCTGATTCTGAAACGCTGGTTGTTTGGGCACGAGATGCGCCGAGCCGACTTGGAGTCCTTTCGGCAAAACAGGCCTTATGCCCAAAATTCCCACAATTATAGCACGTGATAGACGGTTTCGGACACTCGGTGAAATGACCGGCGTTCCACAATTGAAACAGTGATGGCCGAACCGCCGCTCGGGAATGAGATCCCGCACGATTATGCGCCGTAGGAGGTCGCTCGAAACGATAGGACTCACACGAGGCTTCTTGAAGGTTGACCGCCTTCGGATTGATTACGCCGTTGATTTCTTGGCGACAAATGAAGGTTGTTGTTCGGACTTTCCTTAGCGGTGGCTCATACGGAGAGTTCTCTCGATTAATCCGGTCAGTGGCACAATGATGATTGAGCAACCGCACATGGGTCATCATGGCTCGCATAAAAGTGAGTGGATCAACCCGAACATCTTACGATCGAGCCGAGTCCTGGGCACGATTTCCCAATGAGTGATTATTTCTCGGGTTTCGGTCCGCACTGCGTTCTCTCCCGTGCATCTCGATGACTCTCTCCATACCGAAGTAGGAAGGTCGCATAATGATTATATTACCCGCATGATTAGCACGTTATGATTATGTCATGAGATGATGAAAATGAGTATACATGCTCTAACTTAGTGATTATATGAATGATTTCTTGAAGTTACATGATTATCTCGATGAAATTCTTGAAATGATTATCTTGAATAACTTAACAAGATTGATAATATGATCATCCAGATTGACAACTGAGTAATGAAATGAATTGAGTAATTAATGAGTTAACATGATCGTCCTGATTATTAACTGAGTAATGAAATGAATTAATTGATTAGTGAGTTAACATGATCGTCCTAATCACAATGAATGATGATGTCTGAGGATTGTTAATTGATGAATGATGAATGAATGACTATTGCCAGAAATTATACCATGGCGTTAGAAATCTTACAGTTCTTCCGGTCTGATTGGCTCGGCATTTGCACAGGTCACACGTGACGCGAAAGTCCAATGATACTAGTCTGATGACGATGATTTCAAATAAGATATGACTCGGAAGGTAGTATGTTGTTACCCAAAATATTATCCGGAGATAGTATTGCTGGAATGATCGAGTAACAAACAAATGCGAGAACACTTCCGTGAGAAAATAGATAACACAAGATTTGCCGGGGTTGTTAATCCCGAGCTTGAATGCTCTCGCGAGATGTTATTAATAAATATACTGTAGAGTACAAATATTAATGTTAGAATTTAATACAAGGAGTGTAAAGACTTCTAGTTATCTAGGCTTTAGAGCGCGTAGATTGCCGGAAGAACCAGATAGATGAATCTGTGAGTTCTTGCTTGGGATATATGATGAATGTGTATGAATATCACTATGAATATGTTAGTGGTTGCCAAAAGAGCCTTTTATTCTTTCTTTGGTGTGTACTTTGCACTTTATTCGTAGTAGAATTCGCCTTCCTTTGGCCGCAGCAATGAGTCCTCTATTTATAGGGGACAAGGTAGTTGGGATCCCTCAGGCGATCGCGGGCGATCGCCGTTTTCTATATTAAAATAAACGGCCGATCGTCCCGTCACGTGGGCCTGTTCCCTTGAGGTCCGAGGTTGTAGTTGGAGGCCAGCTGGGTGAACCAATGGGAAGCCAGCACGCGTTGCGAGTCGCTGTCCGAGGAGGGCCCACTTCGTACCTTTCGGCGGCCTTGTCGGTAGGTGTGGTAGGTGACAGGCTGGGGTCAATGATCCTATCTGTCGGTATCCTTTGAAGATCCGCGGGTGGGCCACCGTCTAAGATTCGGTCTACGACGACTTTGACGGATGCTGGATCCACACGTGGCATGAGACGATCGCCTTTGGTCCGTTTATGAAAGACGATCGTCAGATAACAAAAGACGATCGCTGGACAGTAAAAGACGATCGCCGCATTGTGCCGAACTC
Source organism: Orobanche coerulescens (assembly GCA_033398695.1). NCBI lineage: Eukaryota > Viridiplantae > Streptophyta > Magnoliopsida > Lamiales > Orobanchaceae > Orobanche > Orobanche coerulescens. The sequence continues at coordinate 141,097,291 of CM065815.1, read as the reverse complement.
TAGGCGTTTGTCCTGAGTATGTCTTCCATGGTTGGCTTCTCTGGAAGGTCGCCGATCGCCTATCGTGGCGAATTAATCGCCACACAACAATTGCCCCCCAGCTCGCCTCGATGTTGAAAACACGGGGTGAGGTGGCTCTATTGGCGATCGCCAATGTTTTAAACGACCAGCCGATCTGAATTCAAATATGGACGACCTTCTTTCGCGTCGGGAGCAGCGGGAAAAGAAGGCGGGCTTTCCAGAAATGGCAGGGACACGCGTCGTGCATTGTTGGGGAATCGACGGTTTTCGGATATGTCGGCCGCTTTGCCCTCGAAAAGACGCGTATGCGGGATTCGAGGGCCGCATTTAATGCGTCCCCACGTGACGGTTGCGATCCAGCCCCCGAGGTTTCTCCTATTTGCAATTAGGCCCTCGTCTACATCTATAAAAAGGGTAGGGCTTCTTCTCCTTCACTTTTTTATGCGCCCTTCGTATCCATAGCCGAATTTCTGCAGAAATTTCTGGAGCTTTTTTTTGTGCCGATCTTCCTTCTTTTTTCTAGGTAAGAAAAAATTTAACCTTCTCCCTCTTTTTACTTTCTAAAATGTCGGGAGGATCAAAAGCCTTCGAGACCGGAAGCTCTTCCGCTGCCGCCGCGTTGCCTGAATGGGAGGAGGTTCCCGTTGGAGTGGATATGGAGACGGCCGCTGAAGCTATTCGAGCGGGGATTGCACCCGCAGAACTCGAAGAACTTTTCAACGAGGCCGAGGTGGCGAGGACGGCGGCGACGGCGGAGCAGGGGGGCTCGCTGGTGGAGGGAGACGAACTGATGCGTTTGTCTTGGGAAAAAGATAGCGTCTCCGGCCCCGTCTATACGTCTTTTGCTAGACTTATGGAGGGGATTGTCGGGCCCTGTCCGGAGTTTGATTTCGAGGCTTACTCCGCCGCTCATCCCTACGTACATGTGAAGCGGACGGAGTTTCGGGCTGCTGAACCGTCTCAATGGACTCTTGGTCAGATTCGGAGTTCGGCGACCTGGAAGGACATGACCCGCTGGAGGGCCAAATATCACATCCCCTCTGATGTGTCATTGCACGTGCCCTCCGAGAACGAGCGTGCCGACCAGCTTCCTCAGGGTATGGTCGCCATCAACGAAATGACCACGTTGCTTGATCAGGTTTCCTTGCCGTCGCCGTTTCGTATCTGGCTGATCGCTGAATTTGGCGCCTCTTGATTGACGCGAACGCTGGTCAGAGATTATCAGCACATCGACATTATTTGGCGGTCACAGGTTGTTTCGCTTGCCTTCTGCGCTGGAGATGAATTATCTCTTTAAGCTGACCGTGCAGAATGGGTCGATCGGCGGTTACCATATCCAAGGTCGCCAGGGTAGGGTGGTCATTGGGGTGCCGAGCAAGGCTCGGGGCGACCTGACAAAATGGTGCTGGGTCGGTGGTGCATGGAAGTCGGCATCGAGCGAATCGCCGGAGGAGGAGTTGGATATCCCCACCAATTTTCGGGAGAGGAATCCAAGTAAGGGTTTCCATTTTCCCTTTATTTGGATACTCCTTGGACTGATCTAATTTTATTTCCCTTTTTGCAGGATCCCTTGTTCCTTCGATCGACGATCTCCCCTTTAATTTCTCGATCGTCTGGGAACGGATTCGCGCGTTGCCGGATTCCTATAAAGACGTTCAATCAGTCAGCCACGAATCTCATCGGTTGGGAGCTCGACTGTTTCGCTTCCCTCGCCACCTGAAGGCCCCTGGTATGACTTTTCATCCGCTTTCTTCTGCGTGGCGATCGTCTCCAAGAGGTCGCCATGTCTAAATAAGTGTCTAACTTGTTTGATTTTCTTCTTCGGCAGAGATTTATTTTCCCCGTCTCGCCGATCTACCGCAGGAGATTGCCATGTCTAATCCCGGTTTCCTCGGTCGCCTTCATCTGGGAAAGAAAACGGGTCGCGTTCCCGTGACGCTGCCTCGCCTCGCCTCGTGGTGAGGCCCGCTGCGGTGCCGGTCGCCGAGCCGGTGGTCCAGGAAGAGTAACAGCTCCAGCGCCGCAAGAGGCGGAGGTCGGAGGAGTCCCCGTCGATCTCTGAGGCGGATGTAGCAGTCCTCGAGCCTCCGGTCGCTGCAGCTCCTATCTCTGCCATCCTGATGATGGAGCGATCAGGCCCCAAGCCCACGGTCACCGGCCCCCGGTCATCTGGAAGCTCGGCGAAGAAGGTGGCAATCGCCGATGCGGAGACATCCCGGGGCAAGCCTTATTTCGGACGCGATCCCGAGCTGGTCAATAGGTAAGAAGGGGTCAAACTTTTCTGAGTCAGGCATTCTGAGCATGGCATAGGCTAACTCCTTGGTTTCCTTGGTTTGCGCTGCAGGGTTCGTCTCGCCGATCCGGACGTTGCTCCCATGGTGCTGGACTTTCTGTCGAGCAAGGCTCCGCAACAGTCACTTGACGTCCCTGCTTACGTTCGTCAGGCTATCACCTCTTTGCCTAAGGCTTGGACGACCGATCTTGATGCGATCGCTCGTCGGCGATCTGGAGACGCCATGCGGCGGCATTACCTGGCTCTTCAGACGGCGACGATGGTCGTCCAGGCTGCTAGGGATTTTGAGGGGCGACCCTCTACTGCTCATCTCCATCGCGAACTCGAGGCCGCCCGGAACAGAAATATCGAGGATGCCAACCGGATCCGGTCTATGGAGAGGGAGTATGAGGAGACGGCCAAAAGGGCTAACCAGGACGTGGATCGATTGATGCAGGAGCTGAGCCGCTCCAAGGAGGCCGCCGATCGGTCCCGTGATGAGGAGCGCGAAACTCGCCAGAAGCTCGCGGCGTCGTAGGAAGAGGCGGCCGGACTGAAGGCGATGGTTGATCGGCTCAACGGTGAGCTGGACGTGGCAAGGAAAGAGCTGGAGAAGTCCCAGGGTGAGAATGCCGCCAAAGTTGTCGAGCTGGCGGAGGCTGAGAAGACGGCCGCAGAGTTGAAGGGTCAACTGAAGGTGATCGAGACCGATCCCTACCAAGGTGTGGCGTTCGCCGGCGAGTTCGCCTATTACTTGGCATATGATGATGCTGTCCGAGCCGCAAAGAAGGCAGGGATCGAGATCGGTCCCTTGATGGAGAGCTTCAAATCCTACGCCCTCGCGAATCCTCTGCACCCGGAGTTCTCCTTGCCGATCCTTGACTTAGCCGACTTCAGGATCGACTTGAGTTGGTATACGGGTAAACTCATTCATCCCGAGGCCGAAGCCGATCCGCAACCCGAGGGGCCTTGAGAGACATTTTGTTTTCCTCTGTAACTTTGTACTTTTTGTTTTCCTTTTGTAATGCCTTCGGGCTCCGTAATGTATGAAGCTTGTGTTATGAATAAAATACTCCTTTTTTCATACTGCGTAATGTATTACATGCGATCGCCTTTGACTGCTTATGCAATTTTACGAGTACGTGTATATTTGCTTTCGACTTTTGTTCGTCCGGCCGATTGTCTGAGTGTTGAAAGCATTGACATGTTTTGAATCGGAATTCTTACTTGTAATTTTCGTCGGACGACCCCGATCGCCCTGCATGTTTTTGAGCGAAGCCGATCGAGTGTGGTTCCTCTTTGTTCGATCGTATTTGAGATTAGCTCGACCTATCCCTGCCCCCTTGTTTTTGTTCACTTATTGTAAGTAAGGAAACAAAGACTAGTTTGTCTGGCGAGCTATCTTCATTTTGTCGATTCTGAAGAGTCATGTGTGGTTGGGGTGTTCGATGGACCGATCTCCCCAATCGTGTCTTCGTGTGCGAGGAATATTGAGTATCCCGCGACTCACTTTTTGTGAGGGTCCTCCGTTAGGCTACGCCTGCCTTGTGTTTAAACGAAAGGCGGGCGATCTCGGTCTGGAGGAGTCCTTGCGCGGAGTGTTGTCGGCTTATTCGACACCACGTCCGCGGCTTGTCATCTCTGCTTCCACCTCGGCCCGCCATGAAGATGGCGATCCTCGACGGTGTACGTTGAGACGGGGGTAACGGCACGTCGCATTGTTCGGGTTCACCATGTTAGATGATGTACCTTGAGGACGTGCGATCGTGCCTACTGATTATTTTGGAGGGTCCTTCGGCTACGCCGGCCTCGTATTTAAACGAAGGGCGGGCGATCTCAGCCCAAAGGAACCTTGCATGGGCGAGCCGCGGTTCCATCGACCTCCAGGACCATGGCTGCATTAATTTTACCTAGGATCGTCGTGATCAGCGATCGTCGGCGGTATGCGATATGCCTGGTGGGGCGATCGCCATAATAGATGGGATAGGAAAAAATCTCATTATATTCCTTGTACATCATTGAAATTGAATACAAATTTATCACTGGTAGTATTTTTTCAGATGCACGGCGTTCCAGGGGTATTGGTCCGGAGTACCGTCAGGATGTTCCAGTTCGTAGGCTCCTTTAGTTAGCCATCTGGATACTCTGAAAGGTCCCTCCCAGTTCGGACCAAAAACGCCTGTGTGGGTTTGGATCTTCTTAAGGACGAGATCGCCCACTTGAAATCTTCTTTCTTTGACCTTTGAATTGAAGAACTTCTCGGCTCTCCTTTTGTGGATTGTGTTCTTCATTTCTGAGGTCAGCCGTCTTTCTTCGAGCATGTCTAGGTCGATTCGTCGGGCTACATCGTTGTCGGTCGTCATCTCCTGCTCGGTTCGATGGCTGAGGACGGCGATCTCCGAAGGAATCACCGCTTCTGTTCCGAAGGTAAGGGCGAACGGGGTTTCGCCGGTTGAATTGCGGGTCATCGTTCGGTAGGACCACAAAACGTCTGGGAGCTTGCTCGCCCATCGTCCTTGCCTGGACTCGAGTCGTGCTTTGATCGTGTGTTTGAGGATCTTATTCACTGCCTCTACCTGACCGTTCATCTGAGGGTGATAGGGCGCTGAGAATAACCTTTTGATCCCCCACTTTTCACAGAATTGCATGGCTTCTAAGCCGTCGAACTGTTTCCCGTTGTCGGAGATGATGGCCTGGGGCAGACCGAATCGGCATACGATGTTTTTCCATATAAACTTGATCACTTGCTCTTGGCCGATCTTGTTGAGCGGTTCGGCCTCAGCCCATTTGGTGAAATAATCGACCCCAACGATGGCGAACTTACAGCCCCCTGGAGCCGTCGGCAAGGGACCTATAAGGTCGATGCCCCATTGCGCAAATGGCCAGGGGCTATACATGGAGGTGAGCTGTTCGGGTGATAGTTTAATGTTGGGGCCCATTATCTGACATCTATGACACGATCTGGCATAAGCGATCGCATCTTTCCATAGTGATGGCCAGAAAAATCCTTGTCTGGTTGTCTTATGGATGAGGGCTCGCCCGCCCGCGTGGTTTCCACAAATCCCATCATGGATCTCAGCTAAAACGAGCCGACCTTCCTCCGGTGTAATACACTTGAGAAGGGGAAGGCTGAAGGCTCACTTGTAAAGCCGATCGTCCAATAGGGTATACCTGGTCGCACGAAGCTGGAGTTGGTGAGCTTTAACACGGTCGTCAGGGGCCGTTCCGTCCTTTAAGTATTTGATGAACGGAGTCATCCAATTCTCTTCGGCGATGGCGACCGTGGTAACCAAATTCCTGTCGATCGCCGGCCTTGCTGACTTTGTGATTTGGATATTGGAGAAGTCGGCTGCCCCATCCGATGATGCTAGCTTGGAAAGAGCATCGGCCTGGGAGTTGTGCTCTCTCGGGACTTGTTCGATTAGTACTTCTTCAAATTTTGTGCACATTTCGGCGACCAGCTCTTGGTATTTGACCATCTGTTCGCCGCGTGCCTCATATTCTCCCTTGACTTGGTTTACGACCAAAAGGGAGTCCATGAAGATATGGAGGCGACGAACATCCAGGGCGAGGGCTAGATCAAGCCCGCCTACCAGAGCTTCGTATTCAGCTTCATTGTTGGTCGCACGAAAACCGAAACGCACAGCATTTGTGAAACTCTGACCGTCGGGGCTAATGAGGACAATCCCTGCCCCTGCTCTCGCATTGGTCGCTGAGCCATCCACGTATAATTTCCAGGCAGGTCGGCCGACCTGGGTCGGACTGTGAGGGAACGTCAATTCCACCACGAAGTCCGCCAGAGCTTGGCCTTTGATCGCCGTGCGAGGAGCGTAAGTGATACCGTATTGGGCGATCTCCAGCGACCACTTGAGGAGTCGCCCGTTGGTGTCCGGTCGGTGCAGGATTTGTCTTAGAGGTAGAGTTGTTAGGACCTCCACTTGGTGATCGAAGAAGTAAGCCCTCAGCTTACGTACACTCATGACGAGGGCATAGGCGATCTTCTCAAATGGTGTATACTGTGTCTCAGCGTCGTGGAGCGTCTGGCTAACATAGTAGATCGGCAAGTGGGCTTGCCCCTCTGCTCGCACCAGAACGACACTCAGTGCGACCTCCGAGGCCGCTAAGTAAAGGAATAATTTTTCACCGAGGATCGGCTTTGCCAGGATCTGGGGGTTAGATAGATATTCCTTTATCTTGGCGAATGCTATCTGGCTTTCTTTCGTCCATGCGAACTTCTTGTTCTTGATGGTCGCGAAGAAAGGCTTGCTTTTATCGCCGAGCCGTGATATGAAACGGTTGAGGGCGGCTAGACAACCTGTGAGGCGTTGCACCTGCTTGATGTTTCGCGGCTCCTGCATGTCAAGGATCGCCTGTATCTTGGTGGGGTTCGCCTCGATCCCCCTTTGGCTCACTATGTGCCCCAGGAACTTCCCGGAGCCCACCCCGAAGTTGCATTTCTTGGGGTTCAGCTTCATGTTAAACTTCTCAAGAATGGCGAACGTCTCGGCGAGATCATTGAGGTGATCTTCCTTCTTGAGGCTTTTGACTACGATATCGTCAATGTAGACCTCCATGGTCTTGCCGATCTGATCGGCGAACATCCTGTTGACTAATCGCTGGTAGGTCGCCCCTGCGTTTTTCAAGCCGAACGGCATTCTGACCCAAAAGTATATGTCTTTTTCTGTGTGGAAAGATGTGTGTTTTATGTCCTCCTCCGCCATTGGGATTTGATGATATCCGGCGAAGGCATCCATAAACGACATCATTTCGCAACCTGCCGTGCTATCGACCAGGTGATCAATATGAGGCATCGGGAAGTGGTCTTTTGGACATGCCGCGTTGAGGTCGGTGAAGTCAATGCATAATATGCTGGAGCCAGTTGGCTTTTTGACGAGCACCGCGTTGGCGACCCACCGTGGTTAAATGCCCGTGGCTACTCCGATCGCTTTGTTGTTGAGTAACCACGGACTTCTATGTCGAGCGCCGCGTATTTCTCGGGACCGAACTTCCTACGCTTCTGGTGAACAGGCTTCATCGCCCGGTCGATCTTCAGATAATGGCAGGCGTGTTCGGGACTTATGCCAACCATATCTTGATGCGACCAGGCAAAGACTCTGATGTTCTTACGTAGCAAGTTGATCAGATCCCCTTTTAATTCGTGGTCGATGCTTGCGCCGATCTGTACTTCCCGTTCTGGATGATCCGGATCCATCGTAATACTTTCCAACTCTTCGACAGGAACGGTCGCCTCTCGTTTGATACGATCTCCGGACTCGGTCCTTGGATTGATGTCGAGACTTAGCTCGAAACCGATCCTTGGCTCGATGTCGTCCATCAATTGATGAGAGATGGCGTCCCCTGAGTCGGGTTGGTATGAAATGTTAGGCTCGTCGATCTCCATGGGTTGATCGTCGGTCGCTTCAATGTTATATGTAGTATGGGAAGTATCGAAAGAAGTAACAACATAGGAGTAATTCAAATATCTCTTTGCCATTAGCTGATCTCCTTTTACAGTACCGACCGTCCCATCGGCAGTGGGGAATTTGATACAGTAAAACAAAGATGAGGCGACCGCCTCAAAGGTTTCTAAAAAGGGGCGACCTAGGAACCCATTATAGATGCTGGGCCTATCTATGATTACAAAGCTTAGGTTCCTAGTAATCCTAACCTTGGGATCATAAAAGCATACTAGCTCAACGGAGAGCTTGATCCTCCCGTAGGCTTGGACTGTGTTGTCGCCGAACCCTTGGAGCACGGTGTCGAAAGGCTTGATGAATTTGATTAGGTTGCCGAGTTGGTCTAGGGCGGATTTGAATATGATGTTGCAGAAACTCCCATTGTCGACCAGCACGCGATCGACCGTCTTCCCAAGGATGCAAGCGGAGATCACTAGTGCATCCTCTTTGGGACATTGCACTCCCTCACTGTCCTTGTTGGAAAAGGTGATGAGCGCGTCTCTAGAGATGGTCGGCTCCGGAGGTACTACGACATGAACTTCGGCGAAAGCCCTCAGCTCGGCTTTTTGCTTTCTGTTTGACAGGGTGGAAACTGGGGAAAGGCCCCCGAGGCTCCCACCTCCTGCTTGGAGCATGTTGATCCGACCGCCAGGGTTGATCGGAGGGATCGACTCATCAGAGTACTCCGGATCATGCTCGATCCTGGCGATCGGATTGGGAGGAATTCTTTCTCTTGGTCGGCGCTCGTGCCCTCCGGCTCTTCCGTCCTGGGTTCTGGCTTGGTGATCAAATTGTCCAGTTTGCCTTCCTCAAATAGTCGCCAGAGCTGTCTGAGGAGGTCGCGGCATTGGCTAGTGTTGTGGCCGGGACTCTTATGATAGGCACAGAATTTGCTACGGTCTAGGTGACAGTGGTCCCTTATTGGCTTTGGCTTGGAAAGCCACTCGCGACCCTTGATCGCGTTGAAGATGTGGGCCGGAGATAAGTTGAGGTTGTGAAGAAGGTGGACTTCTACATCCTCGAAGGCTTTGAACTCGCCAGGCGGCTTGGCGACCGCCTTTCTAGGCTTGGCGACCGCCTTCTTCTGGACATGGGAAGGTGCTTTTCCTTCTTCGGACCGTCCCTCGTCTAAGCGGAGTGAGAGCATCTTCTGCCTGGCCAGAAAATCGGCGGCTCTGACGCGGAACGCTGTATAGGTCGTTGGAAAATCCTTTGTGAGGTGCCTGAACATGGGCGAGCGTCCGTGGAATCCGTTCAGGACTGCGTGGTGAGCGATCTCGTCGCTGACAGGCTCACCGGTGAGGACTATCTCGTCCACTCGGTCGATATAATCCTCATCCGATTCGTCCTTCCCCTGCCTGATCTTCATCATACGGTGGGGACCTTCTGGGCGAGTGACTTTGGCGGCGAAGTACGACGTGAAGTCGTTCGCTAGCTTCTCAAAGCAATTGATTGAGCGAGATGGTAGCGAGATGTACCATCTGTGGGCGAGATCGCCCAGAGTTAACGGGAACATACGACATTTCGTCGCAACTGAAGCTCCGCATCCAGTCATGTAGATCCGGAATTTGCTTAAGTGGGTTCCTGGATCCGTTCTCCCCTCATATAGAGGTGTTTGTGGGGGATTGATCGTTGATTGGACTGGGGCGATCTCGATCTGGACCGCGAGTGGTTCATTTAGCTCAGCGATCGGTCTCCTGGCGCCTGCCCCATTTTCCAGGAGCGCCTTCACTTCGCCCACCAGTGGCGTTGCATGGCGGCGATCGTGCCGCCTCGATCGCTTGCCGATCGGCTCTCGAGCGTGAACCAAGGCGATCGTGTACCGATCCCTAGCCCCGTGGTGAATGACGAGCTCCGCCCGGTGGGTTCCTTCCTTGGGCGAGCAGGCTCACGACCGACTGTCTCTTGGGAGTCGGATATGCCGAACTCCCAGTAATGGATTCGGATACCGATGTCTCTACTGGGCCTCGAGTGCCTGTGTCGCCATGAGGATCGCTCCTAGGCGGCTGAATACGGAATCGTCCCGCCTTACGAGAGCCTTCCCCTGCGGCTCGGGGCTTTCTGTCGATTTCTCAACATAGATCCCCTTGAGCTTCCGTTTGCTTGCCCGGCGGTTAGCTGACGGGTTGATGGTGGGCGTATCGTGGGCCCTCTGCCGTTCCCTGAGGATGGCTATAGCCTCTTCAACTGCTCCATGTCCGAACCGATCGAGTGAGAGGCTAGAACCGTCCTCGGGCGGGAGTGAGAGCCTAGCGTCGCCACGGTCGCCTTCCGCCGTGGGCTGGGATTCGGTCCTCGCCGGAATAAGATTTCCGGCAGATCTCAGGGTGGCCCTCTTGGAGGTTGTTGCTGATGTCATTTTCTGAAGGTTTTTCTATTGAAGAACAGTGAGTGTTTCTTCAAGTATATGTCCGGAGAACAGTGAGTGTTCTTCAAGACGGTAGGAATAAAAATGAAGGTTTAGATATCCCCCTCCTTCTAGCGCCAATTGTTGTTACCCAAAATATTATCCGGAGATAGTATTGCTGGAATGATCGAGTAACAAACAAATGCGAGAACACCTCCGTGGGAAAATTAGTAACACAAGATTTGCCGGGGTTGTTAATCCCGGGCTTGAATGCTCTCGCGAGATGTTATTAATAAATATACTGTCGAGTACAAATATTAATGTTAGAATCTAATACAAGGAGTGTAAAAGCTTCTAGTTATCTAGGCTTTAGAGCGCGTAGATTGCCGGAAGAACCAGATGGATGAATCTGTGAGTTCTTGCTTAGGATATATGATGAATGTGTATGAATATCACTATGAATGTGTTAGTGGTTGCCAAAAGAGCCTTTTATTCTTTCTTTGGTGTGTATTTTGCACTTTATTCGTAGTAGAATTCGCCTTCCTTTGGCCGCAGCAGTGAGTCCTCTATTTATAGGGGACAAGCTGGTTGGGATCCCTCAGGCGATCGCGGGAGATCGCCGTTTTCTATATTAAAATAAACGGCCGATCGTCCCGTAACGTGGGCCTGTTCCCTTGAGGTTCGAGGTTGCAGTTGGAGGCCAGCTGGGTGAATCAATGGGAAGCCAGCACGCGTTGCGAGTCGCTGTCCGAGGAGGGCCCACTTCGTACCTTTCGGCGGCCTTGTCGGTAGGTGTGGTAGGTGACAGGCTGGGGTCAATGATCCTATCTGTCGGTATCCTTTGAAGATCCGCGGGTGGGCCACCGTCTAAGATTCGGTCTACGATGACTTTGACGGATGCTGGATCCACACGTGGCATGAGACGATCGCCTCTGGTCCGTTTATGAAAGACGATCGTCAGATAACAAAAGACGATCGCTGGGTATCAAAAGACGATCGCCGCATTGTGCCGAACTCTAGGCGTTTGTCCTGAGTATGTCTTCCATGGTTGGCTTCTCTGGAAGGTCGCCGATCGCCTATCGTGGCGAATTAATCGCCGCACAACATAGTATTCAAAACCACGTTCCGATACCAACTCTGTAACACCCCAAACTAGGCGGATATTACAGTGCCGTAGATCCCCAACTGGGACCCACCAGGCAAATGAAAATGAATGAATTACACAGGATAAATGTAGTACCGAACTACATTACAACAATAATTACTCCGATGAGGAGTTTAGTTATAACACACCAGACAATACAATACTAGTGTATTTTATATGAAGATAAAATACACAACACTGAATGAAACGGAGTATTCAAATGAAAGTCTGCAGCGGAAAATAAAGGACAATAACATGAATAACTGAAAGATCGGGGCCCCCTACTAGTATCACTGGGACTCCTCGACGTCAGTGTCTTCTCCCCGTACTTTTGCCTTGCCAAGACCTGAAAAACAAAATCCCCAGACGGGGTCAGTTACAAAGAACAACAATCCTCAAGGGTTGAAAATATACAATCATGATTATATCTGAAGTTATGAAATATCCTGTCGAAACATACGCAATCAAACATGCTATATGAATCAACTAACAGTACGGCTCAAAGGGTGGCGCCACACTACGCCCGGGATGGAAATGTGTCCGTGCACAAGCCACCAACGAGTATTGATCGAATACCCGTGTGGTCTTGTACCTAATCAGTCTCACGAGGCAATATGACTCGTGTGCACAGTCCAATGTGAGGCCAACAACCAACACACGACTTAAATGTGCCCGACATGAAAATCCTACACATACCAACCGGCATGCCAGTGCGACCCGGAATGCCACGATATAATAAAATGACATCAAAAATGAATAATGACTCACCGAGGTGGAATGGTAATGAAATAAATGACAGCCCAATGAAAAGATTGGAACCGTCGTTCCTTATGACTGAAGTGATTAATTGACAACAACAAGTTTTGATACGGTTAATATAATGATGAATGAGTTATGATTATGAATGAACAACAACAAAAGGGATGAATATCCTTTTAACCGAGTAAGAATTAACTTACTCAACACCGGTGACAATTATCCTTCCACGAACGACGTCCTAATTGAGATATCGATCGCTCGAACAACCTTGAATTATACAATATCCAACAACCCGTTCAATACACGAATCAAACACGAATATAACGAACTCAAAACGTCGATACGATTAAACTAAATTCATTGGGGCATTATATCGAATACGTTGTGGCCAAACTCCGATTGTTTACAATCAAATCTCAATAAGCCACCATCAAATCCCCCAAGAAGTTTTTCAAACCAACAAACATCTTCCAAAAGATCAATAATCCAAAATGATTATCCGAAAACGTGATTATAACGACAATTAATCAAAAACCCCCAATTTCAACTCGATAATCAAAGTGTTCTTGAATAATCCCTCAATAATCCAATGAATCCTTATACAAACTCATAATCATATACATATCCCTTCATATAACATGATTATAACGTCCAAAACATCATATCTCAACATAGAATCGAAATCCAAGGTGTTGAAGAAATTACCTCTTGAAGATCCAACCACTTCGATCCGAAGAACACGAGTTTAATCGAGTATCCAAGCTTCCCAAAGGATTGAAGGTGAAGAAAAATACACACTCAAATGATAATTGATGAAGAAATCTCTCCCTCAAGACCCTCTCTCGCGTATGAAGGTGAAAGAATGAAGAAATGAGCTGAAATGCTCAAAAAAAACGAAATTATAGGGGTTGATCGTCGCCGGACACGGCCGTGCCGATCGGGCACGGCCAGCGCGCGCAATCGCCGGCAGGGACTCGACCGTGTCTGCTTGACACGGTCGCGCGCCAAGGGGCCTTCCGATAGTGACCCGTCCGAGCGACTTCGGCATGACTCGGCCGTGTCCTGGAACACGGCCGCGGCCCGCGCGATGGTTACGATTATCCGGAAGAGTTTGACTCGGCCGTGCCAGACGACACGGTCGGGACCTGTGGCAGAGACTTCGGCATTTCTGGACGAGTACAGCACGGGCCATGTCGGACGACACGGCCGAGTTCGGTCGGCAGTGATCGGCCAATAACTGAAAAATGAGCGGGTGAGCTAAAACGACCATAACTCTCTCGTCCGGACTCCGATTGACTCACCGTTTGAACCATTGGAAATATAACTCGATGGTCTATAATATTGTAAAGATTCAGAATTTTTGGAGTTACCAAAAGTTAATGGTGATCTAACAAAGTCGAACTCATATGTGGAAAGTTGAAACAATGAACAATAACGATACACAACTCGAAGTTTTTCCGAACGGTGAACACGGGTGAAAGAACATGATTGATGAATGATTATAAATGAGTGAAAATCCACTGAGTGACAATCACAGAATGAAATTACTGAATGATAATGACTGAATTACAACCGGGTATTACAGTTACTCCTTGAAATGAGATTGTGATGCTTAATGTTGTTTGGCTTCATAAGTGATTATTGTTGTGTGCTTGATGCATGTGATGTGCCTCCGGGTATGATTGTTGAATCTCCCGGATCCATACTTGCTAGTATGGGTCGGGCGTGACCGTAGGGTTATCCAAATCGGGTATGTCTTGCGGGGACTCCGAGGTTCGTGGCTTGTTAGCCCGATGCTGAGATAACTTGTGGGGTTATCATCGGGTATGTCTTGCGGGGACTCCGAGGTTCGTGGATTGTTAGCACGATGCCGGGATAACTTATGGTTTTGGTTTGATTATGTAAGTATATGTGCTTTTAGTCACGTGACTGCGGTTACGGTGATATGTGATTTGATATAGTTTCCCTGTGGGTTATTCACTCGGGTTTGTTCTACGGGAGCATCTGAGGTCCGTGGCTTGCTAGCACGGGACGCGAATAATCTGTGGAAACAGGTTGTTATGGTATGATCGGGTCGTGGACCCCACTTGTTGTTATCGAATTTATGTTTTGGGATAATGACTTTTGGGCTGTGTCCCTAAATGTTTTCGAAAGGCCTGAGGATTCTTAAATCCCAATGTATTCAAAACTCCCGAGGTTGTAAAATATTTTTCATAGATGTATATCGGGTTTACCCTATCTTTCGATTTAATCGTTTGATTAAGTGAATCACCTCGGGAAGTATGTTTATGATTAACATGTTTCGTGGAGTATGATATGTATGGCTCATTTTCGTATTTTATACTTGCACTAGCAAAACAGTGGAGTTTTGCTAACCCCCGAGTATTCGGGGGGTGGATGTCTATTTTTGCATTCAGGTTTTGGAGCATAACACAGGATCGGCACGAAGGATGATGAAAGATGAACGATACTGATCACACGAGGATCCGTTGATGTCGCATTGGTCTAGTTGTATTTTCTTTTTCGCTGCAGTATTTTTTTCCCCGTTGTACGGGAGTTTATTGTATTTTGACCCCTGCGTGGGTATGTGTTTGTAATTGAGTTGTATATTTTTATTGAAAGACCAAATCGGTCTACTGAGTCATTTTAGCCTTGAAGGCATTGTCGAGATGTTTAATGTTGTTACCAGCCTGGTAGATCCTCGAGGAGAGGGTCTACGGCGTGTAATATCCCTGAGTGGATTGGGGGTGTTACAGTATTGAAGCCAATCAACATAGAAATATAGTGGATTGATTCAATATGTAAGGGACGTTTTATAGTTCAAAAGAGAAACCGTCTTTTTAAGGAAAATCGAATCTACACAACATAATAAGTAAATTCATCTTATGATCTCCAATACATCTTTTATAACTAATGATGAACTAAGTTTGTAATCCCAACTATTTCATTTTATCGATAATCAATCTATAATTATTGCTATCTTTTTATTTCCTTATAATATTAGAACTATTATTGCAATTTCTTTACAATTATTAAACCAATCTTTTTAATTGTGTGTTTCACTCATCTTAAGTATCTATAAAAATAGACTAATAGTGTATAATTCAAATTATAACAAAACTTCCTTGTGGGATCGATAAACCGGACTCAAAAAGTCCACTTTACTACTTGATACGATATCGTGCACTTGCGATAGTTACACTAAAAGCGTGTCACCCGCAGAGAACAAAGTGTTTGTTGCTCGAAATGCTGTCTTCTTAGAAAGAGAATTTGTTTCCAAAAAATATAGTGGGATAAAAGTAATACTCGAAGAAACTCGAGAACCACAAGAAGACATTGCTTCACCGATGAAAATTGAACAGGCTCAATAATTAGTTGAGGAGCCAGTTCAAAGCACACAAGTTTGTCGCAGATCTAATAGGGTGCGACATGAACCTGATAGATCTGGATATCTTGTGATAGAGGAGGATGACGCATCGCTGATATATGATGATCCTAGTACCTATACATAAGCTGCTTCAGGACCAGAGTCCGAGAAATGTCTAAAGGCCGTGAAGTCTCAGATGCACTCCATGTACGATAATCAAGTTTGGAACTTGATAGTGTAACACCCCGAGATATTCGGAATAATTACAGCGCCGTAAACCCTTTAGGTAAGGATTTACAAGGCTGATTTTTAAAAGAAGTGTAAAAACAATAAAATCGAACAACTGAAGTTCAAATACAGATTTGATTCAACCGATCAAATGAGTTAACTAATACAACCATATCGAATTGACCTTATTAAAACAGACGTACTCGAGTACTAAATGAACCAAGAAGACAAATCACAATAGCAATAACATCAATCACATCACTGAGCCATTCCATCGTCCTGTCGGTACTGTGGTTGCCTCCCCACTCCTCGGCTACCTGAACATCAAAACAATGTCCACCCCCGAAGGGGTTAGCAAAACAATGCTAGTACAAGTATCGTCAAACAATAAATCATCAATGCATCATAAAGCATGCAAAACGGACTTCCGCCACCGGAATCCAACGATGCGAATCCTCACGATTCCATCAACACAATACAAGGTAATCCAGCGATCCAGCGCCCTCAGCATAGATCCCCATGATGATCCCGTCGGACCAACGCATGGTGGAAAACCCGTCCAACGATCCAGCGCCCTCAGCATAGATCCCCATGATGATCCCGTCGGACCAACGCATGGTGGACATTCGATCCAGCGCCCTCAGCATAGATCCTCATGACCCCCTCGGATCATTTATACCATAATCAATCAATTATGCATACACATATGTATTTCAACATGTTCATCAATACGAACAAACAACAACGAATATCACGAGAATTTTCAGAAATACATCTCATATTCAACAATATGAATAAAACCACAAGCATGATAAATCGAACTCGACATATGATACTTGCCTTGAAAATGGCAAGGACGAAACACTTCAATGATCTCGACACACTCGAAGGCCGCCTCCTTCGATCAACGTAACAAGCTCGAACCTTAACAAAAGGAATGATATACAAATCATCTCAAGTCGAACGATGGCCTAACAATTCGGTCTACGGCCGAAAAGCTCAAAATAAACAATCTGCCTGGACTGCTTAGGGTGCGCTACGTACTATACGTAACGTGCGCTAAGCCGGCCTGTTAGCATACGCTATCGTGTAAGACTAGCGTGCGCTAGCTACGAACTGACAGTTCGAATCGGCTGATACATAGTGTACGCTACGTACGTTCTGTGCGTTAACTGAACCCCGATAGCGCACGTTAACTCATATATGTTAGCGTGCGCTAACCCTGCATGGCAGAATACTGCTAACGGAAAACTGGGTTGAAAGGTGGTGAATTCATGAATTCTATGTTGATACAACAAATCATCCTTAAGTCTGTCATGCTAATAAGGTTGTGGAAGTTCCATGATCATGAGGCACAAATATACGGATAATTATCTCATCATCATAACTCATCCAAGATCTTCAAGAAATATTCTAAGTTCCGATTATTCCAAATCCCAAAACATATGGTTCCTTACGTAAAACATACAAACTAGGTAATCTACATATACTGGTCAATTGGTTTGGAAGGTACATAACATGCTTAGGAATCCTCATACAAAAAGGTTCAATGGATCATACGATGAATAAGTGTCGAAACGTCGAAAACATCCTTCTAACATATGATGTACGGCTAATAACGAATCTAACTGATTAGATGAACATGATCAACATCCTCTAGAACACAACTAGTATTGGTGAAGAATCACCTACCTCAAGGTAGTGAAGAACACGGAGGAAAATGAAGCAATCCGACACCGAAAGCTTAAACACCAATCTCCAATGATATACGATCTTCAATCACGAATCAGGATATTGATATGAAGTGTTTAGGATGAAGGAAGTTATGTTCTAAGTGTAAGAATTCGGGTAATGGGAGAAGAGAGAATTGAAATCACGAATAGGATGCTGTCCTATTTATAATAAATGTCTATTAGCGCGCGCTAGACCCTGTTCTTAGCGTGCGCTAACGGCTCCTGACTAAAGCGTACTCGGCACTTAGCGTGCGCTACGCATATACATGGCGTGCGCTAAGGCGTTGACTTCGGCTTTCGAAAGCCGTCCAGTACATCCGACACGATCCGGCGGGGGTCCCGGCGGATCTCACCTACCGCACGTCTCAATCAAATTGACCATGCATAGCGTGCGCTAATGACCCTCTGTAGCGTGCGCTATGAATCTACGTTAGCGCACGCTAAACATAGCCGGTAGCGTGCGCTACATGCGCAGATTTACAATCTTTAAATCACAACCATGAAATTAAACGCTCGACAACAACGGACTATGAAATACGGAGAATAGTACTCAGACAAAAGTACAATTATTACAATATCACAAGTTCCAATTACATAGAAATCTCGGGTATTACATCCTTCCTCCCTAAAAAGAAGTTTCGTCCCGAAACTTAAGATGAAAATAAATCCGGATATCTAGTCTTCATACTGTCCTCCGTTTCCCAAGTGGCCTCTTCGACTCCATGTCGTGACCATTGTACTTTAACCAAGTGTATTGGTTTATTCCGCAATTGTTTGATCCGGCTCTCAAGTATCTTGATTGGTCTCTCTTCGAAGGTGCCATCATTAGCTATCTCGATCTCGTCGAAATCAATGACATGGTAGGGTCGGTACATACTTCATGATTGTGATACGTAAAACACATTGTGAACGTGACTCAGCGATGGCGGTAAGGCCAGCCTGTATGCTAAATCTCCAACTCTCTCGAGGATCTCAAATGGTCCGATATATCTCGGACTAAGCTTGCCTCTCCTCCCAAAACGGAAAATCCCTCGTGTAGGAGACACCTTCAACAAGACATGGTCCCAGTCGAACTCTAGAGGGCGACGACGTACATCTGCATAAGACTTCATCGACTGCAGGCGATCAGCAGTCTCTCTCGAATCAAAGCTATCTTCTCTTGAGTCTGAATAATCAATTCTGGTTCCGTCCCGATCAAATCCGAAGAATCATCCCAACATAGGGGTGATCGGCATCTTCTCCCGTACAAAGCTTCAAATGGTGCCATCTTAATTGAAGCATGCCAACTATTATTGTAGGTGAATTCAACTAATGGCAGATGAACTTCCCAATCAGTTGACCAATCCAAAGCACAAGCTCTAAGCATGTCTTCTACAGTTTGAATAGTCCTTTCGGACTGACCGTCCGTTTGGGGATGATAAGCCGTACTAAAATTGAGCTCAGTTCCCAAAGCCTTATGAACTGCTTTCCAGAAGTGTGACACGAAACGACCATCTCGATCCGAAATAATGGTCTTCGGCGTCCCGTGCAATCTGACTATCTCCGCAATAAATATTCGTGCCAATCTCTCGGATCCCCATGTATCTTTAATTCCCAGGAAATGAGCCGACTTGGTTAGTCGATCAACTACAACCCAAATCATGTTCATTCCCGTTCTAGTCCTTGGCATACTAGTGATGAAATCCATCGAGATATCCTCCCACTTCCATTCAGGGATCTAAGCGGCTTTAACATTCCGGCAGTCGCCGATGTTCAATCTTAACCTGTGACAAGTCAAACACTTCAAACGTACTCTGCTACGTCCTTCTTCATATTCCCCACCGGAAGTTTTGCTTTAGATCCTTATACATCTTACTACCGCCTGGGTGAATAGAATAGGGCGCGCTATGAGCTTCCTTCAAAATTGTCCGTCTCAAATCATCATCATCGGGAACGCAAATTCGACTCAAATCTCGTAACTCCATCGTCTTGTATCACGAATCACGGGACTTTTCCTTCTTTTACTTCGTCACATAATCGAAGGATCGGAGAATCGTTCAATTGTTTAGACTTGATCTCCTCGACTAGTGATGAAGTCGGTTCCATCACATAAAGTTGCCCTTGGATTCACGGTGCCCATACTTCAATCCTCGCGGATCGGTTCTCGTTGAATCTTGGTTTGGGACGTAAGTGCTTCCAACACTCGAAGAGAAAGCAGTTTACGGCTCAAAGCATCGGCTACTACGTTTGCTTTCCCGGATGATAGAGAATCTCCAAGTCGTAATCCTTGATCAATTCCACCACCTTCTCTGCCTCATGTTTAATTCTTTACATCAAGATGTACTTGAGGCTCTTATGATCTGTAAAGATCGACAATGAGTGCCGTAAATAATGTCGCCAAATTTTCAAGGCAAAGACCATAGCCGCTAGCTCCGGATCATGAGTCGGGTAATTAATCTCGTACGGTTTCAATTGCCGAGAAGCATAAGCAATCACTTTATCCTTCGCATCAACACACAACCCAAACCACGATTTGAAGCGTCGGTATACCATGAATCCATCGTTCCCTCGTAGCGCTAATATAGGTCTTGTCGTCGAGTCTCCTCTTAAGTTCGTCAAAACCACTGGCACTTCTCATTCCACATGAACTTTTGAGTTTTACCTTAGAATTTGGGTGAGCGGACGAGCAATTTTGGAAAATCCTTCTACAAAGCGGTGATAATATCCAGCAAGTCCTAAGAAGCTTCGGACTTCTTTCACGTTTTTAGGAGTTTCCCAATCCAAGATTGCTTCGACTTTCTTCGGGTCCACCTGAACTCCGTCGGCTGATATCACATGCCCAAGGAAGGTTACTTCCTTAAGCCAGAACTCGCATTTAGAAAATTTTGCGTACAGCTGTTCCTTCCTCAAGGTGCTTAAAACCACACGCAAATGCTCGGCATGCTCCTCTGCGTCCTTCGAATATATCAAGATGTCATCAATGAAGACGACCACAAATTTATCCAAGTATTCCAAGAATACCCGATTCATCAATTGCATGAATACTGCAGGAGCATTGGTAAGTCCAAACGACATCACTACGAATTCATAATGCCCGTACCGGGATCTGAAAGCAGATTTCGGTATATCCGATTCCTTAATTCTCAATTGGTGGTATCCTGATCGCAAGTCAATCTTCGAGAATACCCTTGCCTCTTGCAGTTGATCAAACAAGTCGTCGATCCGAGGTATAGGATACTTATTCTTGATCGTCATCTTGTTGAGCTCCCTGTAATCAATACACAGTCGGAGGGATCCGTCTTTCTTCCGGACAAAGAGAACGGGCGCTCCCCAAGGAGAAACGCTAGGTTGGATATAGCCCTTCTGTAACAATTCCTCCAGTTGCTTCTTGAGTTCATACATCTCGGTTGGCGCCATGCGGTATGGTGCTTTGGAAATAGGAGCTGCTCCAGGCTCTAATTCGATAGTGAATTCCACTCCCCTCTGCGGAGGTAACCCCGGTAGTTCGTCAGGAAATACATCTGGGAACTCATTCACAACTGAAATAGACGAGAGCTCTACTCCTTCCTCTTTCTTCATGGCATAGCACCAAAGTCCGTGACATCCCTGCTTCAGTAATTTCATGGCTTTCATTGCTGTGATCAATTTTCCCGAGCTTCCTGGTCTCCATCCTCGGAATAAGTGTTCAGATCCGTCATCAGCAATGATGGAAATGACTCTCTCTCGGTAATTCAGAACATCTCCATAACGGTTGAGCCAATCATCTCCGAGAATTAAATCGTCACCGTAGATGTCAACTACAATGAGATTCGATGGCCACTCTCTTCATTCTATAGATACTGGGAAATCCCTAGCTTCTAGTGTTCCCACAATTTTCTCTCCGCTCGGTAATCCCACAACATAAGGTTCACAATTATACAAGCACGAGATTTTCAAACGATTAACACAGTTCAAAGATATAAAAGAATGCGTAGCTCCCGAGTCGAACAAGACACTAACTGGTTGCAAAAGGATCTGAATCGTACCTGATGCAACAACTGTGTTCTGATCATCAGATTTCCTCATTTCGTACAGGCGCGGAGGAACAGACCCAGCACTGGATGCCTCTCTCTTCCCAGCGTTCTGCTGCTGAAATCCACTTTGCTGCGTCTGGTTCACACTCGTCTCCTTCGGGACTGGAGCTGGAGTGCGAGTACCAAAAGATCGGGTCGCATTCCCACAAAATGTTGCGCGATGTCCTTCCTGTCCACACTCGAAACAGGTCACAGCAGGCGCGAAACAATCACGTCGAACATGTCCCGCCTTGCCACAGTTGTAACACTTCTTTCCTGCGTCTGAAACAGTCGGTGCTGCCCGGAACTTCTTTCCACCTCGAGAAGGATGCGGAGGTCTCCTGGATGAATGAAAAGAGGACTGACCCTTGCGAGGTCCGCTACTCTTATCCTCCGTGAAGTTGCCAGACACCTTCTGTTTCTTTGCTTCCGTCGCTTTCTCCACTACTGCCTCCTTCATATCATAGGCCATCGCCTTGTCCTGATACTGTCGCAAGGTGGTACATTCAAATCCAGACATATACTGCTGAATTTCCGGCTTCATTCGCATGTCAAAATGAAAAATCTTCTCCGCCTCGGTCCTGACCAAGTGGCGCACATAAGTCAGCTGGTGATTAAAAGTCTTAATCACGTCCGTCACAGATGTTTCCGAATTTTGTGGTGAGAAAAACTCCCGAACTCGGGCTTCTCTAACTGGACGAGGACAATACTGTGCCTCCATCATCACTTTGAATTCCGTCCAGTCAACATTGTGCTCCTCTGGTCGAATGGCCTCCCACCAGTCGAAAGCCTCCCCGGTCAAAAGATCTTTGGCGGCCAGGAACCTTCCTATCGTTGGGACAGCTTAATCCCGCAAAAATCTTCTCTAATTTCTTCAGCCAATGATCCCACGAAAGCGTCTCAGCGGAACCGTCAAATTTCGGAGGATGCAATTTGACCACCTCGGTAAGCCATTTATCTCCCCGATTATCCACGTTATTCTGCTGTCCCATCGCCGTCTGCATGCGATCCACAACTTGAGCAAACTGGTTTATCTGGGCAACCACCTGCTGAAGCACTCCCGGCACGTTAGGATCTGCATTATTATTTGCCGATCCTGCCGTCCCCTAATGTGAATCCGTTCGACTAGCGGCTATCTCTGGAGTAGATACCGACTCTTCTTGCCTCGCATTTCCACGTCCGCGTCCACGACCGCGTCCGCGTCCACGACCTCCTCTCAACATACTGTAAACATAAATACTCAATATCCAGGACAAACTTTCTCAAAGTACATCCATTAATGTTTACAAGACGTGAATTAAATAAAAGCAGTAGTATTCGAGATTAGGAAACTTACAACCACGATCCACACGACGATCTTTGGCTCGGCAGGTGATGTTATGAACGACCAATAATCAATAACGTAAATGAGACCAAACTAACCCGACTGCCAAGATATCCATAAATCTTAGCTCCGATACCATATTCTGTAACACCCCGAGATATTCGGAATAATTACAGCGCCGTAAACCCTTTAGGTAAGGATTTACAAGGCTGATTTTTAAAAGAAGTGTAAAAACAATAAAATCGAACAACTGAAGTTCAAATACAGATTTGATTCAACCGATCAAATGAGTTAACTTATACAACCATATCGAATTGACCTTATTAAAACAGACGTACTCGAGTACTAAACGAACCAAGAAGACAAATCACAATAGCAATAACATAAATCACATCACTGAGCCATTCCATCGTCCTGTCGGTACTGTGGTTGCCTCCCCGCTCCTCGGCTACCTGAACATCAAAATAATGTCCACCCCCGAAGGGGTTAGCAAAACAATGCTAGTACAACTATCGTCAAACAATAAATCATCAATGCATCATAAAGCATGCAAAACGGACTTCCGCCACCGGAATCCAACGATGCGAATCCTCACGATTCCATCAACACAATACAAGGTAATCCAGCGATCCAGCGCCCTCAGCATAGATCCCCATGATGATCCCGTCGGACCAATGCATGGTGGAAAACCCGTCCAACGATCCAGCGCCCTCAGCATAGATCCCCATGATGATCCCGTCGGACCAACGCATGGTGGACATTCGATCCAGCGCCCTCAGCATAGATCCTCATGACCCCCTCGGATCATTTATACCATAATCAATCAATTATGCATACACATATATATTTCAACATGTTCATCAATACGAACAAACAACAACGAATATCACGAGAATTTTCAGAAATACATCTCATATTCAACAATATGAATAAAACCACAAGCATGATAAATCGAACTCGACATATGATACTTGCCTCGAAAATGGCAAGGACGAAACACTTCAATGATCTCGACACACTCGAAGGCCGCCTCCTTCGATCAACGTAACAAGCTCGAACCTTAACAAAAGGAATGATATACAAATCATCTCAAGTCGAACGATGGCCTAACAATTCGGTCTACGGCCAAAAAGCTCAAAATAAACAATCTGCCTGGACTGCTTAGCGTGCGCTACGTACTATACGTAACGTGCGCTAAGCCGGCCTGTTAGCGTACGCTATCGTGTAAGACTAGTGTGCGCTAGCTACGAACTGACAGTTCGAATCGGCTGATACATAACGTACGCTACGTACGTTACGTGGCGTTAATCAACCCGATAGCGCACGTTAACTCATATATGTTAGCGTCGCTAACCACCATGGCAGAATACTGCTAACGGAAAACTGGGTTGAAAGGTGGTGAATTCATGAATTCTATGTTGATACAACAAATCATCCTTAAGTCTGTCATGCTAATAAGGTTGTGGAAGTTCCATGATCATGAGGCACAAATATACGGATAATTATCTCATCATCATAACTCATCCAAGATCTTCAAGAAATATTCTAAGTTCCGATTATTCCAAATCCCAAAACATATGGTTCCTTACGTAAAACATACAAACTAGGTAATCTACATATACTGGTCGATTGGTTTGGAAGGTACATAACATGCTTAGGAATCCTCATACAAAAAGGTTCAATGGATCATACGATGAATAAGTGTCGAAACGTCGAAAACATCCTTCTAACATATGATGTACGGCTAATAACGAATCTAACTGATTAGATGAACATGATCAACATCCTCTAGAACACAACTAGTATTGGTGAAGAATCACCTACCTCAAGGTAGTGAAGAACACGGAGGAAAATGAAGCAATCCGACACCGAAAGCTTGAACACCAATCTCCAATGATATACGATCTTCAATCACGAATCAGGATGTTGATATGAAGTGTTTAGGATGAAGGAAGTTATGTTCTAAGTGTAAGAATTCGGGTAATGGGAGAAGAGAGAACTGAAATCACGAATAGAATGATGTCCTATTTATAATAAATGTCTATTAGCGCGCGCTAGACCCTGTTCTTAGCGTGCACTAACGGCTCCCTGACTAAACTGTACTCAGCACTTAGCGTGCGCTACGCATATACCTGTAGCGTGCGCTAAGGCGTTGACTCGGCTTTTCCCGAAAGCCGTCCAGGTACATCCGACACGATCCGACAGGGGTCCCCCGGCCAGATCTCACCTACCGCACGTCTCAATCAAATTGACCATGCATAGCGTGCGCTAATGACCCTCTGTAGCGTGCGCTATGAATCTACGTTAGCGCACGCTAAACATAGCCGGTAGCGTGCGCTACATGCGCAGATTTACAATCTTTAAATCACAACCATGAAATTAAACGCTCGACAACATCGGACTATGAAATACGGAGAATAGTACTCAGGCAAAAGTACAATTATTACAATATCACAAGTTCCAATTACATAGAAATCTCGGGTATTACAAATAGATCTACTGTAATACCTCCGGTATTCCATGCTTGATTACTTTGTACTGTATGAATGTTTGGTAATATGACGTCATTTCTATTTATGTATTCCATTGAGTGCTATATAATTGTACAATGTGAACGAAATGAGGGTGACACACCTTGATGCCATGAGACGATCGTCGGTGCGAATATGACGGTGGCCAACGTCTTGTTCCCCGATAATTGTTGACGAGCGGAAGGGATGGTCACCCGAGATGGTTAGAATGTGTTTGAGGCTAAAATTTCTGTCTAACGTACGCTATAACCCATGCCTAACGTACGCTAAATTTCAATGGTTACGTACGTTAAGGCAGCCACATTACGTACGTAACGGGTAGGTCGGTCTCCCGACCAGAATCTTCCTTTGACACGGACAGGGCTACTTTCGGCGGGCTAGATGACAAACTAGTCAACTGTTTGTTACGTACGTAATGCCCAAGAATTAACGTACGTAACACTTGGGCACATTTCGGGCGCTAGTTCCTTACGTGCGTTGTCATCGCCTTTATTACGTCGTAATACACCTTACGTCGTAACACTCTTATCGTTAACGTCGTTATCTAAATCGATTTTATAAAATGATAACTCCCTTCTTCATTTGCACGTCCAACACCAAGTCACTACTACCCTTGGAGAAATTCCTAGCCCTATACCCGGTTCTTAAGCCTTAAACACTTGAATTAACATTGAGGAGGTAGATTCTTGAGCTTCGGTGAAGATTATCCAAGTCGTTCAAGTCACTTCTCGTTCTCCTCGTAGTTCTTGTGAATCCGTCAACTATCTTCACTATTCTTCTTCTTCCAAAGGTAAGCCACCAATCCATGGAGTTATATCTTCGATGTTTTCTTAGTTATACTTGTTATATTGCGGGTATGGGGTAGATTTTGCTAAACTTCGTAGACAATCTTGTCGGATGAAATTGTGGTAACCGTAAATTCCGTTTCTTATATGTTTAGTTTCATACAAACGAAATTTCACTTCAAATCATCACTAGGAATGTAAAATTTGACGAATCAATTGTGGGGAAATTCATAGTAATCCGTCACCGTATGTTCCATTGTTCGCAGCTACCCTCACCTTTGATTTTTGACACTTAGCAAAACTAAGGAAGTAATTCGATAGTATAATCAATATGGGTTGTTAAACCACCGGAGTTATTGTGCAATAAAATCCGTCGATTGTAGTATTCGGAATATAGAATTATAATAGAAAGCATAGGATTCGATTTCGCCATAATAATTCATTGACAACCGAAGAATGGTAGGATTATCTTCTTGAATAGATCGATATACCTAATGTTAACTATAAGTTTGAACGAGATAATGGTACACGACACTTGAAAACTTGGAAACGATACTCATACCGACAATTAAAACTACACTAGGAATCCGGTTAGGAAAGGGAGACTAGTTTTATTCATTATGGTCCGTACGAGGTGTTAATCGGATGTTTCGTGGCTAGGTTAAGCTCGAGCGGGCGTGGGGACTTCGTTATCATAAAGCACCTACTATAGTATAACAGTAAAGTGAAATATTTATCGTGAATTACTAATATCAATGATATACCGTATGAGACTACGTTCAATTTTGATAAAAGCCGACGTTGTCTTTCTCTAAAGATGTATAAATGGGCCGATGTGTTGGGGATAAAACTCTGTATGGTACCGCGTGGAAATGTGTTAGGGGTAAGACCCGAATTGGGCACCTATGTTCCGGTATTCCGTGTGGATACTTCCGTGACCCTTGGTTGGGACCTTTGGGGTTTATGTGATAAAGAGAGAGACACGTCGGTTAAGTGGTGAAATATTCCTTGTGATTACTAGGTACGGTGATTGTAAAAATGTCGTATACTGTTGTTAGTAGTTGTTATTTGATATGCATTCTCTGACTCTGGTTACCCGGTATGACTCGTCATACCAGGTAAAATTGTTCATCATGTGCAGGACATTCCCGAGGGGTCCGGTCAGACTTGAGCGGTGTTGGGATTATCTTTAACCGTTGCTTAAATTGGAATAAATTGTTTTCTTTGGAAAAACATTTGTTGTGTAATAATTCTTCGAATTACATTTTTTCCTTAAATCGTTCGTTTCACGTCATGTAACCCTTGAATTTGAGGTTTTATCACGATTTTCTTAAAATGCCTATTTTTTTTAATTAGCCTTGTGGGTCCCACGTGGGATTCACGGCACTGTAATACCTCGGGATATTTTGGGGGTGTTACAGAAAATGGTATCGGAGAGAAACTCCTGGTTGAATAAACTTTTTCCTATTTCTTTTTTTTTTTTAAAAAAAAATCCAACACCCCAAGCGATCGAAGCTCCTCATGGGAATGCAAGTAAATGATATGTGTGTGTTTCTATTTTGTGCAATATTTAATTGTAAACCATGCGTGGAACTGGCTTTAGATTAATACCGTTAGCGATGGCACGCCGAGGAGCTAAAAGGGTGGTGAATGACGCTCAGTGTTCCGCTGCGAACCACAATGAGGACGGGAACACTGCCGAGACCCATCCTGCTGGGGGCCAGCCGCCACCAGTTAATCAAAATGATCAGGAAGCGGAACGCCAGAACAACAACCCGGGAGGCATGGATCCAACTTTTGTTCAGGCCCTTGCTCAGGCTATCGCCATGGGAATTGCTAATGTCAATCGGGCGGACGGATACGGTCATCAATGTGGAAGAAAACGCAGAAGGGATCGATGGTGGGAGAGATGTGAAGGCTAGGCCTCCATTATTTGACGGACAGAGAGAAACACGTGGGCATCGATTTCGAAATGGAGACCGCCTTCAAGTAATCGGATGCCCAGAAAACGAAAGGTGCCGCTCGGAATTAATCAACTTCGTGACACCGCTGCACGATGGTGGAGAACTTACAGGCCAGAGGACCGAGTGGTCGGGTGGACCGAATTTGCCCGATTACTACGGAGCGTCTTGTCCCCATCAGCCTGAACCGCTCGCGCACGAGACTTTTTCGGTGCCGGCCCGCAGAACATGCCAGTACGAGAGATCATTCGGGCCTACCGAACCGAGCTAAGTTACATCTCCCAGATGGTTCCATCGAAGATCAACGAATATGCCATCTTGCACAGAGGTTAGGAGGATGTACAACGCTATGCCGCCGGATTTCACCGCACCACCCCGAGAGCATACGAGGACGTAGTCACGGCATATGCCGGATTGTTAATACCGACATCGGGCATAACTCGAAGAAGCAGAAGACATCAGTTCAGCCTGGGAACAACAACAAAACGAATTCGGGACCCGCATCTTCTTTTAAGTCGGCGGTTTCGTACCAATAGAAGGGTGTATCCGATCGGCCTTACCGTAGGGACTGTTTCAATTGTGGCATGACCGGGCATACTAAGGATCGGTGTCAGAAGACGGCCACCAAATGTTTCACTTGCGGAAAGAGTGGACACATGTCTCGTTATTGCTGGCGGGCCAATTCCGCTCAGAGCCTAGCTTCGCAACCAAGTCAACAAGGCTCTGTGCAATCCCCTAGGACGCCTGCTGTTTCCAACTACCGAGCTCCATCCCACCAGAAGCAACCACCACTGCACGGTGCCGGACGAGGCCGTGGGCGCGGCGGAGGTACCTCGTCCTTCTCGGAGTCAGTGTCGTCTCGTGTATTTGAGCTGAGGGCTACGGATGGTCAGCCTGCGCCAGCTATTTCAGGTACTCTTCTTGTTAACTCTCAGCCAGTGCATGTACTATTTGATACCGGAGCCACCCATTCGTTTATATCTGTGGAATGTGTTGAACGCTTAAATCTTGTTTGTGTACCTTGTGATCCCTTTACCGTAAAACTACCCGAGGGTAGTAGATTAAGCGGTGATCAAAAGGTTCGAGACTGTCGGATCTGCATCAACGATCACAGCTGGACCGCTAATCTTATGGTCTTCCCGCTCCAGAATGAAGATATCATATTAGGTATGGGTGGATGCCATTGCACGAAACGATCTTGGATACCTATCACCGACTATCTCCATTTCGGCTCATGATGGTACCACACATGTCATCAAGGACGTGAACACTTCAAGATACAAAGGTTCTCTCGGCATTATCGCATCGAAGCCTCCTGCGGCTCTCGAAATGAATACTACGGTGTTATGTTCTTCCAGAGGACACTTCACAACTTGCAATCACAAACATTAGGTGGTGAATGAGTTTCAGATGTTTTCCGATGAACTACCGTACGCCACCGCACGAGAAGTTGACCTTACCATTGAACTCGAACCGGGACGAGACCTATTTCCAAAGCTCCTTACGAATGGCACCGCCGAGATGAAGGAATTAAAGATACGACTCGAAAATCTGTTGGAGAAAGGGTTGATCCGCCCAAGCACCTCGCCGTAGGGCGCGCAGTACTTTTCGTTAAGAAGAAAGATAACTCTCTACGCTTGTGCATCGACTACGGGAGCTGAATAAGGTTACTATCAAGAATCTTTATCCACTACCAAGGATTGACGACCTCTTGGATCGATTACAAGGGGCGATCGTGTTTTCAAAGATCGATTTACGGTCCGGATATCACCAATTGAGGATTCGGGAGGAAGATATACCCAAGACGCATTTCGGTCGAGGTATGGGCATTACGAATACATCGTGGTATCATTCGGGTTGACTAATGCCCCACCGTTTTCATGGAACTGATGAATAGAGTTTTGATTGATTTCCTCGATAAATGCGTGGTGGTTTTTATCGACGACATCCTGATATATTCTCGAAGCCGACAGAACACGAGGAACATTTGAGGCAAGTCTTTGGCGTGTTAAGACAACACCAACTTTATGCGAAACTGTCCAAGTGCGAATTCTGGATGCCGGAGGTAATTTTTCTCGGGCATATTGTTTCGGCAGAAGGTGTCAAGGTCGACCCACAAAAAAATCGAGACAATAACGAGTTGGGAACCCCCGAAGAATGTCAAAGAGGTTAGGAGCTTCCTAGGATTGGCGGGTTACTATCGAAGATTCGTCGAGGCTTTTTCCTGTATCGCCCGATCGTTAACGAACCTACTGAGAAAGAGCACCAAATTTGTATGGACTGCAGACTGCCAGAAGAGCTTCGACGAGCTCAAGAGAAGGTTAACTACTGCCCCAGTACTAGTGATACCATAGGGTACAGAAGGATTCATTATATACACGGATGCATCCAAGCATGGACTAGGATGTTTCTTCATGCAGAATGGCTTGCGTACGCATCCCGACAACTAAAGCCGTACGAAGTAAATTACCCGACACATGACTTGGAGCTAGCCACGGTGGTGCATGCCCTCAAGATTTGGAGGCACTATCTTTACGGAGTTACTTGCAAAGTTTTCACGGATCATAAGAGTTTGAAATATATCTTCACGCAGAGAGAACTAAACATGAGACAGAGGCGTTGGTTGGAGCTAATCAAGGACTACGATGTGGAAATTTCCTATCATCCCGGAAAAGCCAACGTGGTAGCTGATGCTCTTAGTCGGAAAACTACACAAGAGGTGATGGTATCCAGCATAACAGTTCAGCCCAAACTGCAGCAAGAGATCAGGAGAAGCAACACCGAAGTATGGATACAACGTAGGCAAGGACGATTATGCTCAATCAATATACTTTCGTCCTTACTAGACGAGATACGTCTAGCACAGATGGAAGATCCTGAATTACGTGCGATTGGTGAAAGAATCGAGAGAGGGGATGTTTCCGACTATAAGATTCAGGGTGACCTGGTGAGGTTCAAGAACAGAATATGTATTCCATCAAATGACGGACTGAAGCAAACTATATTGAAGGAGGCGCACTCCACCCCTTATTCTATTCACCCCGGAGCAAGCAAGATGTACAAGGATCTAAGACAGAGTTTTTGGTGGAAAAACATGAAGTGGGAGGTTGCTAGGTTCGTCGCCCGATGTATGACATGCCAACAAGTGAAGATCGAACACCATGAGACCCGGAATTATGCAACCCCTACCCATCCCGGAGTGGAAATGGGAGAGCATATCAATGGACTTTGTCACTAAGCTACCCACGGCGGTGGAGGAAAGGATACGATTTGGGTCATTGTTGATCGATTGACAAAGTCAGCACATTTCATTCCTATTCAAGAAACAACCGGGACAGAGCAGCTGGCTGTCATTTTCATCAGAGAAATCGTAAGGCTACATGGTGTTCCCTCATCCATCATTTCGGATAGGGACACCAGATATGTGTCTCGTTTTTGGAAAGCCGTCCATAAAGCTATGGGGACACAGATACACTTTAGCACGGCTTATCATCCTCAGACAGATGGACAGACCGAGCGGACGATTCAAACCTTGGAAGATATGTTGAGGGCGTGCGTGCTCGATTGGGGAAAGGATTGGGCTAGACATTTGGGGTTAGTGGAGTTCTCGTACAACAACAGCTGGCATGCAAGCATAGGTATGGCACCGTTTGAGTCCCTGTATGGGCGAAGATGCAAGTCACCATTATCTTTGGGATGATGCCTCCGACACCGCGATTCCGAGTTGGATCTTATCCAGAGTCCATTAAGAAGATCTCTATAGTTCGGAAACACATGCTTTGGCCGCCTGAGCCGGCAAAAATCTTATGCCGAAGCAACGGCTAGAATTTACGGTCGGGGATCATGTTTGGGTCAAAGTATCACCTATGCGAGGCATTCGGCGTTTCGGCCGAAGGGCAAGTTAAGCCCGAGATTTATAGGTCCGTTTGAGATATTGGACCGGGTAGGAAAACTCGCGTATCGATTAGCTCTACCGCCGCACTGGATGGAGTGCATAATGTTTTCACGTCTCCCGATTAAGGAAGTATGTCTATGACCCGAGCCACAAGCTCAATTTCGAAGAAGTGGAAATTTCCGATGACGCTACCTTTAGGGAGATACCGATCGCCATTCTGGATCGGCGTGTGAAGATGTTAATAAATAAAGCCATACCCCTCGTGAAGATTCAGTGGTCGCACCACGGCACGGAAGAGGCGACTTGGGAAACCGAGTCGAGCATGAAGGAGAGTCATCCCGAGTTATTTTCTTAAGTTTCGTGACGAAACTATTTTAAGAGGGGTGATATGTAATACCTCCGGTATTCCATGCTTGATTACTTTGTATTGTATGAATGTTTGGTAATATGACGTCATTTCTATTTATGTATTCCATTGAGTGCTATATAATTGTACAATGTGAACGAAACGAGGGTGACACACCTTGATGCCATGAGACGATCGTCGGTGCGAATATGACGGTGGCCAACGTCTTGTTCCCCGATAATTGTTGACGAGCGGAAGGGATGGTCACCCGAGATGGTTAGAATGTGTTTGAGGCTAAAATTTCGCCTAACGTCGCTATAACCCATGCCTAACGTCGCTAAATTTCAATGGTTACGTACGTTAAGGCGGCCACATTACGTGCGTAACGGGTAGGTCGGTCTCCGACTAGAATCTTCCTTTGACACGGACAGGGCTACTTTCGGCGGGCTAGATGACAAACGAGTCAGCTTGTTACGTCGTAATGCCCAAGAATTAACGTCGTAACACTTGGGCACATTTCGGGCGATTAGTTCCTTACGTGCGTTGTCATCGCCTTTACGCACGTCGTAATACACCTTACGTCGTAACACTCTTATCGTTAACGTACGTTATCTAAATCCAGTTTTATAAAATGATAACTCCCTTCTTCATTTGCACGTCCCAACACCAAGTCACTACTACCCTTGGAGAAATTCCTAGCCCTATACCCGGTTCTTAAGCCTTAAACACTTGAATTAACATTGAGGAGGTAGATTCTTGAGCTTCGGTGAAGATTATCCAAGTCGTTCAAGTCACTTCTCATTCTCCTCGTAGTTCTTGTGAATCCGTCAACTATCTTCACTATTCTTCTTCTTCCAAAGGTAAGCCACCAATCCCTGGAGTTATATCTTCGATGTTTTCTTAGTTATACTTGTTATATTGCGGGTATGGGGTAGATTTTGCTAAACTTCATAGACAATCTTGTCGGATGAAATTGTGGTAACCGTAAATTCCGTTTCTTATATGTTTAGTTTCATACAAATGAAATTTCACTTCAAATCATCACTAGGAATGTAAAATTTGACGAATCAATTGTGGGGAAATTCATAGTAATCCGTCACCGTATGTTCCATTGTTCGTAGCTACCCTCACCTTTGATTTTTGACACTTAGCAAAACTAAGGAAGTAATTCGATAGTATAATCAATATGTGTTGTTAAACCACCGGAGTTATTGTGCAATAAAATCCGTCGATTGTAGTATTCGGAATATAGAATTATAATAGAAAGCATAGGATTCGATTTCGCCATAATAATTCATTGACAACCGAAGAATGGTAGGATTATCTTCTTGAATAGATCGATATACCTAATGTTAACTATAAGATTGAACGAGATAATGGTACACGACACTTGAAAACTTGGAAACGATACTCATACCGACAATTAAAACTACACTAGGAATCCGGTTAGGAAAGGGAGACTAGTTTTATTCATTATGGTCCGTACGAGGTGTTAATCGGATGTTTCGTGGCTAGGTTAAGCTCGAGCGGGCGTGGGGACTTCGTTATCATAAAGCACCTACTATCGGATCACAGGCAAGTGAAATCTTGCTCGTGAATTTCTAATATCAATGTTATACCGTATGTGTGTACGTGCCATTTTGATAAAAGCCGACGTTGTCTTTCTCTAAAGATGTATAAATGGGCCGATGTGTTGGGGATAAAACCTGTATGGTACCCGCGTGGAAATGTGTTAGGGGGTAAGACCCGAATTGGGCACCTATGTTCCGGGGTATTCCCGTGTGGATACTTCCGTGACCCTTGGTTGCGACCTTGGGGGTTTATGTGATAAAGAGAGAGACACGTCGGTTAAGTGGTGAAATATTCCTTGTGATTACTAGGTACGGTGATTGTAAAAATGTCGTATACTGTTGTTAGTAGTTGTTATTTGATATGCATTCTCTGACTCTGGTTACCTGGTATGACTCGTCATACCAGGTAAAATTGTTCATCATGTGCAGGACATTCCCGAGGGGTCCGGTCAGACTTGAGCGGTGTTGGGATTATCTTTAACCGTTGCTTAAATTGGAATAAATTGTTTTCTTTGGAAAAACATTTGTTGTGTAATAATTCTTCGAATTACATTTTTTCCTTAAATCCTTCGTTTCACATCATGTAACCCTTGAATTTGAGGTTTTATCACGATTTTCTTAAAATGCCTATTTTTTTAATTAGCCTTGTGGGTCCCACGTGGGATTCACGGCACTGTAATACCTCGGGATATTTTGGGGGTGTTACATCTACCTAATTGATATTAGTGAACTCAACCATATTAGGAAGGGCTTAATATGGAAAGTTAGGTTGCACTAGAAGTCTTAACCCTAATCCTCTTTAAGATCCCTAGAATAGTCGAGAGCCTATAAATAAGACATTAAGGGGGGTTCGGCCGTAACACTCACAATAGCACAAGGGCTTTGATTTTTTTCTTAGTGTTCAATTGTGGATCTTGACTTGCGTTTTTTATTCCAAAATTAAGATAACACTTTTATTCTTGCTACAAATCGGAATTAATTTAAGAAAAGAGAATCGAAAGTTGTGAGAACTAGTAGTTTCGGTCGATTCCCCTCTTGAAGTCCAAGCAAGAGATTCGGTAGCTCGTTTCCCACACAACGTCCGGATTAAGGCGGGATCATACTCTAGAAGATTTTGAGAAAGAGATCAAGAAAGCAATCACTACACTTCAAAAGGTAAATATCCTATGATCTTCGATCTAGATTAGAATATTGAATTACCAACAAGTTTATTTATTAAATAATATATTATATTTAAATTGCTTATTAATCTTAGTAACTAATTAATTAGCATGCCTAAATAGGTTTTGTGCTCGTGGATGCGTAAAACACTTTTATCAAATTTTCTCCAACTTCGTTTATGCTGCATTTTATTTCCGACAATTGGTATCGGAGCTATATTTCAGGCTTTTGCTATTTTAATTAAGTTTGGTGATTAATTGATAGCAATTTAAATATTCATGTAATTTGAAGTTGGAATATTTTGCTAGATGTATTCTTGATGGGAATATGATCTTATTATCATGGTTATGTGAATGGTTAATTTTATTATTTTTATGCAATTGTTGGTTTGGCCCGATTTTGAGGCATGTAACGGTTTTTCCCGTGAGAAAATTCGCGGGTAGATCTAGGATCTTATTTTTTCGTACAATTTTGCTGTAAATTCTATGTATTTTATTTTGTGTAAAATTGTAATCAAATTCGGAGAATACAGAATCGCGAAGAAGTAGAGCAGGACTCTGACTGATCGGATGCAGCCGGCCTAATAAAGAACGCTGCGCCGCTAAGCAAAGACATACCGCCGAGCGATGTCGGGCTCGGCCGAGGGCCGCGTGGCAGCCTGTTCCGGAATGGTTCGTCGGTTCGGGTCGGGTCGTCCAGTTTTGAGTATGGTCCATTTCACCACCGTTCGTTGCGTCCGTTGTAGAGCCGGGATATTAAAATTGAAATCTTTTTATGTAATTAATTTTGCATAAAAGTAAAAATTTTAATTTTTGAAATCCACAGCCCGACGGAGGAGTGACGAGATGCTTGATCCAATGGGAGATATCGAGTCGAAAATTTTCTCGGGTTCAATTCAAGGAAGAAGACCATGATAATTGGATAATTTAATTATCTATGCGTTTATTTTGATTTTTACTATTTTGATGTATGGCTTGTATGAATGTATGCGTGATATGTTTCTTGCATGTTAGGACGAGAAAATTAGAAACCTTAAGGCTAAAATAACTAAGTGATTAAATTGATTTATTTTTTTAAAAAAATAAAATCAAATTGGCTTTCATAATTAATTTAAATTGTGAAGTAATTAGCATGCGCGTTGACATTAGGGTCTTCCTCCATATCGGATGTGTTAATTATAAGTTCACTAGTTTTAAATTTCAAATGATAACAAAAGGTAAATAATATTTTTTATGATATGATCTCTCCATCTATAGGACTATTATTTAAAACATAATATTTCAAGGTTGTTAAATTATGGTGTTCACTTAGGCGTATTAATTAATAAGCTCCCCATCAGAATCTATGTTAATTAATACATGGCCAAGAGGAACCAACTATTAATTTTACTTGTCATAACGTAAATTGACTAGATAGTAAAACTAAACACGTAAAACTCTACTTGAAAAATGTGTATGGAAACGTCCACACGATCGGCTTGCATATGCTGGTTTTTCGAGGTGTTGGTTGCTACCATATATATATATATATATATTGTGTTTTGATGTTTTTCAATATATTTTGCTATGCATTATGTGATGGATATTTTTAATTTTATCCCATATGTCTTTTAATCCACTTGCTGTAATTCTCAAAGAAAATAAACTAGATGGTTCCAACTTTGCTGATTGGAAACGTAATATTGTCCTGACTGCCGAGGAACACAAGTTTGTTATAACTGAGGAATGCCCATTAGAACCAGATGTGGATTCGACACCTGATGAGGTGAAAGAATACGCAAATGGAAGAAACCTGATGAGATGGCTCGCTGTTACATCTTGGCTTCTTTAGCAAATGTATTGCAGCATCAGTAATTAAGTATGGGCACGGCCGCGGAAATGATAAAAAATCTTGGCGAGATGTTTGATTATCGGAACCGGATGGCTAAGCAAAATGCTATGAGGGTATTGATGACGACTCAAATGCCTGAAGGAACCCCGGTAAGGGATCATGTTCTAAAGATAATTTCTCATCTAAACGAACTTGATATCTCAGGATGTGGAAATGCAGGTTGATATCATCCTAGGCAGCTTAACTAGGAGCTTTGAGCAGTTCCGCCTATACTAAAATATGAATCGATGTGAGTATACCTTGGCAGAATTGCTGACAGAGCTTGAAGCTGCGGAAGGACTTTTTAGACAGGGGTATTAAGTTCTTGCAGCTACTGGTGTTTCGACTTCTAAACCCAAGTGGGGGAAGAAGAAGAAACAAGTGGGCCAGAAGCAAGTGGTAACTCTCAAGGTAAAGACCAAAGTTCCTCATCCTGAGGCGAACAAAAAGCTAAAGGGAAAGAATTACAAGTGCGGTCAGAAAGGATATTTCAAAGCGGACTGCCCTGCTCTTAAGAAAGGTATGTCTCGTGCACTAGTAGTCAAAACATATTTAACAAGTTGTTCTTCCACACCGTGGATAGTTGATTCAGGCACCACTGATCATGTTTGGTCTGACTCACATGGTTTTCAGGTAACCAAGCAGCTTAGTGCAGGCAATATCACCATCAACTGGGGTGATTATTCCAGGCTTATGGCTGTTGCAGTGAGAGTCGTGCACTTGAAGATTTAGTCAATAATATATTATTAGTACCAGATTTTAGAATGAATTTACTTTCGGTTTCTAAATTGAGTTGTGATGGTTATTCAGTTTCTTCTAATGGTGATGCTATTATTAGAAGAAATGGTGAATATATTTGCAAAGGTATCTATACTGATGGACTGTGCTATTAATACTGCACAAAATCCCATATATAAACATAAATCACTTAATTCTTTGTAACCTAAAAAGATAAAAGAACATTCAAGCATAAACCAAACGTATCTATGGCATCTACGGTTAAGTCATGTAAACCTTAGAAGAATTCAAAGATAGGTACATTATGGCACATTGGACGGCCTCCAAGTTGAGTTATTTCCAATTTATGAATCCTATATGGAAGGTAAGATGACCAAAAGGGTTTTTAAAACCAAGGAAAACCATGCCCAGAACATGTTAGAATTAGTTCATACAGATGTATGTAGTCCAATGAATATCTAGGTTAGGGGTGGTTTCGAATACTTTATCAAGTTTATAGATGATTATTCGAGATATAGATACATCTATTTGATGCACATAAGTCTGAATCCTTTGAAAAGCTTCGGGATTTCAAGGCTGAACGGAGAAGTTTTATGGAAAGAGTATCAAGTCACTACGATCTAATCGTGGTGGCGAATACCTTAGTAGAGAGTTTTTGGATTTCATGGCAAATGAAGGGATTTCAGCTCACTGCGTCGGGAACTCCACAACAAAATGGTGTCACTGAAAGAAAAAACAGAACTCTTTAAGAAATGGTTAGGTCAATGATGAGTTATTCAGATTTACCGATTTCATTTTGGGGATACACCTTGGAAACAGCGGCGTACATTCTAAACCTAGTGCCTTCGAAATTAGTTCCAAAAACACTTACAAAACTGTAGGGTGGGCAGAAGCCCAGTCTATGACATGTTCAGATTTGGGGTACTCCAGCACATGTGTTGAATAAGAAAGCAGATAAGTTGGCATCTCGTACAGAAGTACGAGTATTTGTAGGATACCCTAAAGAAATGAAGGGTGGCTTGTTTTATAGTCCCCAGGATCAGAAGGTCATTGTTAGCACCAATGCCAGATTCCTGGAAGAGGATTATATGGTTAGTCACAAGCCCATGAGCGAAATAGTTCTGAAAGAGTTGGGGGGCGAGACTCCATCTATATCAATCGTATAAGCGCCAACTAACAATGCACCAAGTGTCGATTTTGAGACTTTTACACCAACTCGGGATTTACCTCATCGTATTGGGAAGATTGTTCATCAACCGGAATGATTCATAGGCGTGGGACAATCTTTGAACTCAATCCCAGGCTAAGATGAATCGGATCACTGGACTTATAAGGAGGCAACTCCTGGCAAGTAGCAATGGAATCAAAAATGGGATCTACGGATTCCAATCGAGTGTGGGAGATAGTAGAACTACCTGATGGGGTACAATCCATTGGGAGTAAGTGGGTCTAGAAGCGAAAGAAAGGAGTTGATAGAAAGGTTGATACCTTCAAAGCGTGGCTTGTGGCGAAAAATTTCACTCAGAAAGAGGATATACATTACGATGCAACCTTTTCACATGTAGCCAAGCTTAAGTCAATACAGATTCTTTTAGCTATAGCTGCACATTTGGATCTGGATATTTGGCAAATGGATGTCAAGACTGCATTCTTGAATGGAAGTCTAGACAAGAAAATCTACATGCACCAACCAGAGGGATTCATTGCTGAAGGAGAAGAACACTTAGTGTGCAAGCTTAAGAGATCTATTTATGAACTTAAGCAAGCATCTAGATCTTGGAACACTCGATTTGACGAGGTTATGTAGTCATATGGATTTGTCTAACGTCCGAGTGCGATTTGCATGTATAAGAAATGCGATGGAAACGTATTGGTGTTTCTTGTACTGTATGTAGATGATATCCTTCTGACTGGAAACAACGTAAAGGAATTATCGGACATACGAGTATGGCTATCTGAGCAGTTCAACATGAAGGATTTGGGAGAAGCAGGGTAATCCTTGGGATTATGATCTTTCATGATTGGAAGAAAATAATGTTGTGCTTATTTCAGGCATCCTTTATCGATACAATGCTAGAGCGGTTTAGCATGGAGAATTCCAAGAAAGGTTTTTTTACTTTACAGACATGGAATTCAACTATCTAAGGATATGTGTCCTAAGACACAAAATGAAATAGATTACATGAAGCTGATCCCTAATATGTCAGCTGTGGGAAGCCTCATGTATGCTAGGGTTTATACTAGACGAGATATCTATCATGCCGTAGGCATGGTTGCTAGATATCAGTCGAACCCAGGACCAGGACACTGGATTGCTGTCAAGCACATAGATAAGTACCTGAGAAGGATTAGGGAGTATATGCTAGTATATCAATCAACTGACCTATGTCCAGTGTGTTATACTGACTTAGATTTTTCATCAGACAAAGAAAAGTCCAAGTCTACTTCGGGTTATGTGCTCTGGGAGGTGTATCCATTAGTTGGAGGAGTGTGAAGTAGAAATGCATCTCGGACTCTACCATGGAAGCCGAGTATGTGGCAGCCTCTGAGGCAGCCAAAGAGGCGGTATGACTCAAGTACTTCCTGCATGACTTAGATACGATTCCCAATTTGCCAAAGGGTATTACACTTTATTGTGATAATATCGGTGCAGTCGCAAATTCAAGGGAACCACGAGCCCACAAAACAAGTAAACATATCAACCGCAAGTACCACATCATACGACACTTCATAAAGGAAGGATACGTAGTTGCAGTCAGGATTGAATCAGAAGATAATCTTGCCGATTCTTTCACGAAAGGCCTACCCTCAAAAGTTTTTGAAAGGTATGTGGAAGGAATGGGATTACGGTGTATGGCAGCATTGCTTTTAGTATAAGTGGGAGACATGAGAGACTATGAAATAGAGTAGTATACTTAAAAGCATGCTTTGAGTATAAGTGGGAGATTGTTAGGGTAGTATACTGCAAAACATAGCTTATGCTTGTAATTACCTTATTTCCCTATAATTACCTATGGGAATATTAATTACATGTAATCACATATTTTGCATATTTATTTATAGTTATGCAAATGAAATGTCTAATTATTTTATATTGTAGATAATGTGGTGTGGTGGTGTCACACGGAAAATCACATTACCGGTGCTTTATAAAATAATATAATAGTTCACAGCCTATATAATTATTAGACAAATTATGTGAAAGGTTGTAATATATGCTTGAGATTAGTTGGTCTTGACTATTAGCATGCATTAACGTATTTGCATACGTTGAACTGGATCAAAGTGAGATAGTGTCTTCTGTACTGACTGTAAGAAGAACTTAAATCTCAGATAATGATTGGTCCGAGTCAGAGTACCT
Organism: Orobanche coerulescens; assembly: GCA_033398695.1. Lineage (NCBI taxonomy): Eukaryota > Viridiplantae > Streptophyta > Magnoliopsida > Lamiales > Orobanchaceae > Orobanche > Orobanche coerulescens. The sequence continues at coordinate 141,056,391 of CM065815.1, read as the reverse complement.
ACATTAACAAAATATTAAAGTGATTCAAGATGCAGGACTCCAAGAGAAGACTCCTGCCAATGTCACATGACATTCACCTAAGTACGACTAACAGTCCTTCGACTCAGAGATCGCAGATGATTTTGTGTTTTTGTTTAAATGGAGGTGCTGTGAGTTGGAAAATGTTCCAAGTAAAGCACGCTCATAGATTCTATAACTCAAGCTGAGTACCTAGCAGCATCGAATGCTTTCGAGGAGAATATATGGATCTTTTAGGTTATATAAGTCTTTACTGCGATAATAATGATGCTATTGCGCGAGATAAATGTAACACCCCCAGAATTCAACTGGAAATATTACACGTTGTGGACCCTACACTCAAGGATCCACCAGACTGAACACAACTAGGCGACCAAATATTTGACCGACCGGGGTCAAACAGAATAAAGATATGGACGAATAAGTTCACACAACTTAAATAATCAAAATACAATCCCACAACTCGTGCCCACAAAGGGGTCCAAAATAAAAAACAATACACGCAGAAGACTGAGAACAATATAATGATGCAACCACAACTAAACTCCATAACTCTAGATTAGTATCTCGGCCCATCATCTCCCATGACGACCCTATGACTGCGCCCACGAACCAAGCATACCTGAAATGCATGAAACGCATTTCACCCGTTTAAGGGGTTAGCATTCAAATGGCTACACTACTAGGAAAATAGGATTCAACATCGCCCAATTTACATCGGTTTTTAAGAAAAACGATGTAAAAAAAAAGACGGTGGTGTAATTGTAATTTTTTTAAACGTTAACATCGGTTCTTAGAAGAACCGATGTGAATTTCAGTTTTTTAACATCGGTTTTGTAAAAACCAATGTGAATATCAGTAGTTTAACATCAGTTTTTTAGAAACCGATGTGAATATCAGTAGTTTAACATCAGTTTTTTTAGAAACCGATGTGAATAGCAGTAGTTTAACATCGGTTTTAATGTGTAACCGATGTGGAACGTTTATATTTTTTTTCAACCCTACGCAGGCAGTCTTCTCCTTTCATTTGTCTTCAACACTCAACGAACCTTCCCCTTTCATCTTTCTTCTCCAAACTTGTCCAAGAAAACGATAATCAGTGTTCCTTCATCATCCTTAATCTCAATCGCTCTACATCATCCATCATCCCCGTTTCATCAATCCCTCAAAGGTGAAACCTCCCGGCAGCCAAATTTAGGGATAAACGTGGTGAGAACATGATTGAGTATTACGCCGTTTTAGTGTAAAGACCTAGGGTGTTTTTGGTCGTCGTCTCCGATTAACCATACTAGAAAGAGAGCCGCCAGTTCCCCAACAAGCGAACAGCAGATATCGCCGGCAGTCGTATTCTCCAGAGGTAACTCAATCCTTTGTACTTTTCGTTGCACTTTTGATTCTATGGTCTGGTTTTCCTTCTTTGTTTTTGTGTGCATGAATTTGAAGCTTGGCGAATGGTTTTATTTGAACACTTAAAAATTCGTATCGGGGAGTCACTTCAAGCTCTCTTGCGAATTAGCCTGCTTTCCTAAGAGCATTCTTATGCCTTCTATTGCTAGTTTGATAGTACCTGGCCGGCCTGAACCCTTTTTCTTTATCCCTGATCGCCCAAAGCTCTTTTTGAAATTGAAAGTAGGATACGGGTAAGTTCGTACTGGTTCAACTAGATAGAAAGGATCTTCGCTCCCCTGACTTAACCGGCGTCACCAACCCATTTCGGACTGTTTTTTAACCCGTTTCTAGTCCGAGAAGGGGAAAACTTATAAAAGTGTAAATCATGTTTTTACCTTTAAAAGTAGTGCTCGCGCACGTCGTAACTCTTAAAAACGAAGAAGTTATGGTCTATCAAAAGATATGCTGAAAATATATATTTTTACACTATTGATAGCTTTTAGTTTATGCTGAAAATTAACTTCAAAGTCATTTTTGGACGCCTTAACATCGGAATTAACTGAAACGGACGAAATAAAAGTTGTAATGTTTTATATATACATATTAGTCAAGTCGGATACTTTTCAAAATGTTTTATACTTGTTTAATCGCTAAAAGTGTATATTACGACTATTGATAGTCAACATCGACAAAACTATATTTTACCAACTAAATCTTTATACAAACATGTACGGGCGATATAACATTTTATAAAATGCATACATAACATATCATTGTTGTGCAACCCAGTGTCAAAACAAACATAATACCATAATAGTTACATTCTTGCGGAATCTTACTAGTTACATTCTTGTTAGATGTTACTTTCGTTTTGAATATCTTCTCGTCATTTGGTTTTGAAACTATTTTGTTTGTCCAAATTGATCTAACAGTCTTAAAATGGATCGAGTTTGGATGAAAGCTAGTCAAATAAGTGTTGAATATGAGAATGGAGTTGAACAATTTCTAGAATTTGCACAAAAAATCGACTTAACCCGATCAAAAGTATTATTGTCCTTGTATCAATTGTGTGAATGGAAGAAGACATGAAGTTGGCAAGATTCGAGAACATCTTCTTTGTGATGGAATTAACAAGAATTATAAAATATGGACATGGCATGGTGAATTGATGGACTTTTCAAGTGAGCACTCGAAAGACACTCATGACATTGATGTGGATACATATGATCGAGTTGAAGACATGATTCGTGATGTTGGACAAGAATCTTTTCAACGAGCACATGTGTATGATACATTGAAAAGTGATTCAGAGATACCTTTGTGGCCGGGATGTAAACTCTTTACACGGTTGTCAGTGATGTTAAAACTGGTTAATCCGAAGGCAAGAAATGGATGGAGTGATAAAAGCTTTACCGAATTGCTTGAACTGTTGACGGAGATGCTTCCAGAAAATAACACATTACCGAATCGTAATTATGAGGCAAAGAAGATATTGTGTCCGATGGGAATGGAGTACAAGAAAATACACGCATGCCCCAATGATTGCATATTATATAGAAAAGAGTTTGAAACATTGCATAAGTGTCCCACATGCGGGGTATCGAGGTACAAATCCAAGTCTGATGATTTTAGTGGTGATAGCACAAAACGAGGTTCCACTGCGAAGGTGTTATGGTATCTTCCAATAATTCCAAGGTTTAAGCGATTGTTTGCTAATGCGGATGATGCGAAGAACCTCATATGGCATGCGGATGGGAGAAAATGTGATGGGCGGCTTCGCCATCGGTGATTCTTTACTGATGGAAGAAAATTGATAACTTGTTTCAGTTTTGGGAATGAGGCAAGAAATCTTAGACTCGGACTTGCTACGGATGGAATGAATCCATTTGGTAACATGAGTTGTAAGCATAGTTCATGGCGGTTATGCTTGTGATTTACAATCTACCCGATTGGTTGTGCATGAAACGGAAATATGTTATGTTATCTATGATGATTTCAGGCCCAAGACAACCAGGAAATGACATAGATGTTTATCTAAGTCCTTTGATTGAAGACTTGACAATGTTATGGAAGGAAGGGATAAACGTGTTTGATGGGTATCGTCAGCAAAGTTTCAAGTTGCGTGCATTGTTATTTTGCACCATTAACGACTTTCCAGCATATGGAAATGTGAGTGGGTATGGTGTTAAGGGGCATCACGCATGTCCTATATGTGAAGAAAACACAAGTTACATACAACTAAAGCATGGGCAAAAGACTGCTTACACTCGACATCGAAGGTTTTTTGAACGTTATCACCCTTATTGTAGATTAAAAAAAGCTTTTAACGGATCTCAGAAGGATGGAACTGCACCTACACCCTTGACGGGTAAACAGGTTTATGATCGGGTTAAAAACATCAATACTATATTTGGGAAGACCAAGAAGAAGGCTATTGAGAAAAATATCTGGAAGAAGAGGTCGATATTCTTTGATCTACCATGCTGGTCCCATCTAGATGTTAGGCATTGTATTGATGTTATGCATGTGGAGAAGAATGTGTGTGATAGTGTAATTGGTACACTTTTGAACATTAAAGGCAAGACGAAAGATAATGTGAAGGCTCGACAAGATTTTCTTGAGATGGGTATACGACCAGAGCTACATCCACAATTAGTAGGTAAACGTACCTATTTGCCTCCAGCATGTCACACTTTATCAAAAAAAGAGAGAACAAGTTTTTGCCAGTGTCTACGGGGCATGAAAGTGCCGCAGGGATATTCTTCCAATATCAAGAGTCTTGTGTCATTGCAAGATCTTAAGTTAGTTGGATTGAAATCTCATGATTGTCATGTATTAATGCAACAACTCCTGGCGGTGGCCATACGTGGCATCTTACCTAAAAAGGTCAGACATGCCATAACTCGCTTGTGCTATTTCTTTAATGCCGTATGCAGCAAAGTGGTTGACCCTATGAAGTTGGATGAGTGGGAAAAAGAGGCTTCCGTTATCTTATGTCAATTAGAGATGTATTTTCCTCCTTCATTTTTTGACATCATGGTTCACTTAATTGTTCATTTAGTAAGGGAAATTAGAGTATGTGGTCCCGTTTATTTAAGGTGGATGTATCCTGTTGAGCGGTACATGAAGATCTTAAAAGGGTATACCAAAAATCCACATCATCCGAAGCATCTATTGTCGAGAGATACATTGCCGAAGAAGCTATTGAGTTTTGTACAGATTACTTGTCAAAGATAGAAGCTGTAGGGCTACCGAAGCCTCGTCATGATGGGAGACATGAAGGTAAGGGAACTCGCGGTGTGAAAGTCCAAACTAAGAGTCGAGACGAAGTGTTTCAAGCGCATTTGTATATATTAAATAACACTGACGAGGTCCTCCCTTACTTGACTCCTCACAAAAATCTTCTAAAGATGAATTATCCTCGCATGAACGAAAAATGGTTGTTGAACGAGCATAACAAAACTTTCTTAAAGTGGTTTAAAGAAAAAATTAGTCTTGATAATAGTGCTTCCGATACATTAAAATGGTTAGCACACGGGCCTAAGTTTGATGTCATTACTTGGAGTGGATATGATATCATTGCTCCTTCTACACAAAGTCACAGGATGACAAGAGTACTGTTCAAAACAGTGGGGTCACTCTTCAGGCCGAGTCCATGCACTTTTCTAGTTCTAAAGATAAAAATCCTGTTATGGCATCTGTAACTTACTTTGGAGTCGTTGAAGATATTTGGGAGGTTGATTATGTCATATTTCGAGTGCCTGTTTTTAAGTGTAAGTGGGTTGATAATAACACAGGTTTGCGAATTGATGAGTTGGGATTTACATTGGTAGACCTTCGCAAGGTAGCTTGTATGGACGAGCCTTTCATCATGGCATGTCAAGCAAAATAGGTGTTTTATATCAACGATCCATGTGATGAAAGATGGTCAGTGGTGCTTCAAGGTAGAAGCATGGATGTTACTCATGAAGATGAAGGCTCAACACTTGAAAATTATGAGACTGTTGCACGCATGCCTTCTATGATGGAAGAAAATGAAGTGGATGATGTACATGCTACTCGTCATGATCATGATGAAGGCATATGGGAGAACATTCTTATATAAACTAGGCTTTTACCTTTGGATTTTTATTTTGTTATTTTCTAATATTTAATATGTGTAATGTTAAACGTGATTTCAGTTTACAATCTTGGGAATGAATGTTTAATATGTGTAATATGTGAATGAATGAATGATGGATGTTTTTTATTGTGAATTAATTATTTATTTGATTACCTTGTCCAGTTTGAAAATTGATCCACAAACATGGAGTTGGATCTCTTATGTTAGTTTGGACCTTGTCATGAATGAATGAATGAATGAATGAATGAACGAATGAATGAATATATGAGGAAATATATGAGGAAAATAAACAACTTCTTAACACAAACAAGCGTCTACTCTCATGTTAGTTTGGACCATTGTCCTTTGTATCTTAACTTTCAGCAACCTGCTACTATAAGAAGACCAAGTGTGGTTAAATTTCTGAACTGTGTGATTGAGAAGGAACTGTTCCTACAAATTGTGCAGAAGAATTGGGATATGTACCTCTGTTACTGCGTTCTGAATGAATTTTATGCTTTTTAAGAAAGTTTGATTCCAAGTCTGCATAGTCTAGATCTGCTTAAATATTCATTTTTCATATGTTCTGAATGAATTTCTTGAAATAAATCGTTGAATTATTATTATTATTATTATTATTATTATTTACTATTAAGTAATTAGCTTTTATTTGGGTTTCTACTATAGCAAGCAATGAGGAGGGGTATCTGAGTTTAGAATCCCAGCAATCATGGCATTCAAGGTGTTTGGGAAAATGACTTTGTATTTCTCAAGATAAATGAAAGAGCTTTTTTTTTCTTCATGGATTTGAATTTTCTGATTCATCCTTAGTTCTTTGAAATATAGCTTAGTAACTAACTCTTCTAGCATTACATGTCAGTGAAGAATCTGTTTACTATTATCATTTATGTTTCATATGGTTAACTTTGTTTTGTGCAATGGTATGCTTGTTTTGTGTACTTTCAGGTATGAGTTGTTGGAGAAATTCTTCAACACCTTAGATAGCTCAATCAGGCTGCTCCAATTGAAAAGAACTGCAACAACATTTACCAATATTAGCCCCCAAATAGAAGTTTTAACCGACAGGTATGCAGAATCAGCATCTCTGATCCATTGATATTTTACAGATTTGTATTTGATGAGTTTTTATCGCTGTGTAGTTACGAATGTTTTCTTTGTTCTTTTTTTTTTTCAGATCTTCAGGAGGTTTGATCTAATTGTTGTTATCGTAATTTGCGGTACTAATTTTTTGAAAATGGTTTTGAATAATTGGATTCTGGTTGTAATTTAGAATGAGATTACTGGAGTAAGTAAGGCTATGCTTTGAGGGAATAAGACTACGTTTAGTGTGGTTACTGGTCTTTCACATGGTTATTGATACAGATAGTAAGGCTACGCTTTATGGGAGTAAGCCTACTGCTACTAAAGTAACCCTACTGGAGCTATCCCTTGCTTACTGAAGTTAGTGGTATTGGTAGACATATGCCTAAGAGGGACTGAGGTTACTGCGCTTGTTAATACTGCTCGTGGGTTTTAATGCTGCTCGTTTGTTTATTAATACTGCTGCCTTTAATTCGTTAATGCTGCTCTTCTAAGTTACTACTGTTAGTTAACGGATTAATCTTTGCTAGCTTGATTAGTGGTGTTTGTGATTATTAGTCTTGCTCTTGAAAATCTTAATGTCTTTGATTGGTTTTAAAAGTCTTGATTGATTTTAAAAGTTAGTCACAATAAATATATTTCCACATGTCTATAGCTTAAAAATGAATTTCTTTTATTTCATTGCTTATGATCTTCTTATTAACTTATTACTAAACAGACACATGTCTACTCCACCGAGATCTCGTTCCACTTCTCCAGCAGAGACTATATCGAGAAAAACTAGACAATCGACACGATGTAGAGATATGACAAAAACACGAGTGGATGGAAAAAAATTACCGCTTGACCTCGATAAGGTCACAGGAAAAACCAAAAGAGCTCATAAAGCGAAGTTAAGCACGTATTTGGGAAAACTTGCTCGAGATAATGTTTCTATTTTGCACCCTAGATGGTTAGAAGTACCAGAATCGGATAAGAATATGATTTGGCAGGATGTTTTGGTATGTTCAGTAAAACCTTATCCACTTAACTTGCATGTTTGGACATTTTAAGATATTTTACCGTATTATTATTGTTGCCTAATTCTTTAATTTTCATTGTTATTGTTAGTCCAACTTTGATATTAGCAATAACGAACAATTGAAAGATAAGATATTGCAATCAGTGGGCTTAAAGTGGAGACAGTTTAAATCAGAATTGACACGTGACTGGGTATATGGTGCGTACAAGGACATGTCTCCTTGTGAAAAATACAATATCTCGGAGACTGATTGGGACGAATTCAAAAAGATTAGACTAGATCCTTCTTGGGAGGTAAATCTGAGTTTTATTATCTACTGCAATGCTTGTGTATTGTTATTCTTGTGTTAGTATTTCTCTTCATAATCACAGGTAAAAAGGAAAAAAACACAGGACATCCAAAAACTGAACACGGCTCCCCATACGATGTCTCGTGGAGGTTATGATTGGCTTGAAGAGAAGATCATGGAAAGTAAACTAAAGCAACGGCAAGAGGAAGCCAAACAATCAGTGCCGATACAATCGTTGATCCTCCATCTCCTCCGACACGCCACCAAAAATATAAGTTGGGTCGAATTAAGAAATCGGGTGAGATGACATCTGATGCAGCACGCGAGATCGCTAAGAGAATTGTAAGTTATTAATTTTGTTCTGCTTTTCCTATATGTACATAATAAAACTCTCTGTGTTTAAGCTAAAATGCACCAAACAAACACCCCTGCATAAAATCCTCTTCCGTTGAATTTCCGCAAAAAAATTAACGGCGTTCATTTTTCGTTAATAAAATATAAAAATATTAAAAAAAATATTTAAATTCAGAAATGATTTAAAAAATCTGAAATTATTTTTGAATTTCAAATTTGATCTAAAAAATCGAAAATAAATCGAATATTTTAAATTATTCGAAATTCGGAAAATTAGCATGAAATAATTACATTTTTAAAGTCAAAAATTATATAATTTTAGGTTAGTGTATTATTTTAGGTACTCAGCACTCGTTTTCTATTTTCTCTTAATGATGAGTTATTTGATTACATGCAGATGGCTGAAGATTATTACAAGTACAATAATGTTATCATCAAAAAAATAAAAAACTTAAATCACAATAACTCATTCGTTCAATAACTAGAAAGCTCTAAATGCTTAAAGACCATTTCACTGTTTGACTTGTTTTTATTAATTTTTATTTAAATATATGATTGTTTTACAAGTTATTCAAATGCTCTATCTTTATTTGTTGTAGGATGAGTTTGAGGAGCAGTGCTCACAGGGTTCCTTTGTTAACGAGGGTCGCAAAGATATATTAGCAGCTGCATTTGGGCGACCAGAGCACCCGGGTCGTGTTCGTGGTGTTGGATTCGGTGTGGGCATCGAGAGTACTTTGGAGGTCGTTCTCGTGGGTCGGCAACATCATCAGTAAGTCCAGAATTTTTGAAGCGCCTAACACAAGAGATTACACACGAAGTCACACAAAACTTAATGAAGCAGTTCGGCCCCGCTTTGGAATCATTGAATCAATCTCAACATACTCCAGTACATAATGACACACCTCCTCTACGTGTCAGCACAAAGGGGAGTTGTATTGTCGCTGCAAACCCCTTAGGGGAGGAGAAAAACGTGGACAAGGTCGATCGAGTTGAGTTGTATATCGATGAGCATCCTCCTCGTTTGGTAGCCCTTGGGAGAGTTATTGAGGGGGGGCCAACCTTACACGGTGTGCCTCTATCTGGTGATTTAGCTAGAGTGATGGTTGAAGATGTTCGAGACCCTGATGCTCCAGTCCCGGTTCCCACGTCGGAGGTAAGTTTAGTGGGGCAAGCCGTAGGTGGTTTTATTGCATGGCCAAGGCGTCTAATCAAATCTGTTTTAGCACAGGTATTTCTTCCTTTTGTCTTTATTAGAAAAAGTATACATTTTATTAAATAGAAATAGAATAACTAATAATAGTCGGATATAAGGGGTATACATTTCTCTTGTGTCACACATTTGCTGACATAAAAGCCTTTGAATGCTGCTGATCAACCTGACTGCTATGAAACCATTTCCTCACTTGTCATTATGTCAGCAGACATTTTTTGTTGAAATGGATCGAGCAATAGTCATTATGTCCTCACTGGTAAAAATTTTTTTACCAATACTAATATAAAATGTAAGACACAATACTTTAATGCTAGTAAATTTAAGGGATGGACATAAATTACCTGCAACTGATCACCAATATTTACCACGAATGCATTTGGGATTGGTTTCACTGCCAACCATTTTCCATCCTTGAGTATTTGAAGGCCTGTCACTTGCATGTCTGGTAACAGAATGGTTAGGGTATTGGGATCTGTGTGGGCCGGAAGCCCATATGTCAGTTCGGGCTCCGGACACTGTGGGTAGTAGTTAATGGCCATATGCTGCCCCTGCTGGCCCAAACTATTGTTTAATAGTCACTGTCCAGTCCCAAACTCTCTGATATAGCTCCTTATTTTTATTTTTATCTTTTTACATACAAATCTCAGTTGACAATGTTAATAACTAGGGGTGGATTGATCTCGTTTTTATTTTTCTAACAATTTTCTAAAATATTTAAGGCAACAGTCAGGTTGTTATTTGCTGATCAACCTGACTGCTATGAAACCATTTCCTCACTTCTCATCCCATTTAAAGAGTTCTATTGTTTTATATCCGATGTCCTTACTTTTATATTATTTAATATTTTTTAAGGATATTGTGCAACCAAAAAAGAAGCGAGTTCGACCGGTTGATGATTCAGAATCCGTACAAGATCCAATTTTGGAATTGCTTAAAATTTCCCCATCCCTTTATAAGAATCCTTTGCGGGTGCCGTTGGGTGATTTCTTTGGCGTAATTGATACTGAGGTGCCATTGTACATATGTCACACCGATGTTTTAGAAATCTTTCACGGGAATGATTGGCTTAGCATCTCAGTTATGCAACTCTGGATCACGTAAGTAAATTTTATAACTAATTTTTAATAATATGAGTTTATGTTAGTGTTATGTCTGAGATTTTGTTAAATCATTTTTCTGTGAAACGTAGCTTTATCATGATGATAGTGTTAATTGAGATTCAATGTTGTTGATGATTATTACATACATTAAACACTTTTGCTAAAGTCAGTGAACAAATTGTGATTTTATAGTGTCAATCGGTTATACAACTCTGATAATAATCTGCATTTAATTTATAGTTATCAAAAGTTAAACTTCTTTTTATTGGATATTAGGTACCTAAAATCATTAATCGTAGACACGATGAATGATAATTTGTATGGATTCCTTGAGCCGCAGTCCATACAAAGTATGGGTAATAAGAAGTCCGCCACATCGTACATTCTACGACATATCCAGATTCAAAACAGATTTTTCTAGGAGCTTATCACCACGAGTAAGTACAACGACCTAACAGATTAGCGTCGATTTTAAACAATGCAACACTTTTGGTTAAATAAGAAATTTTATAACTTGTTTATCAAAATTAGCTTGTTTCTTTTCAAAATGCGACATTGGCAACTCTTGGTAATTTTACCTAAGCAAGGGACTGCCGTGTGGTTTTGTTCATTACATCGTAAGCCCTATCGTGATATCAAATTCATAGTGCAGAGGTAAGCTTCAAGAAGTGAAATGAATAAAGATAGAATGATTTATACATTTCTATTCGCTTTTTTGTTAAGCGCAGATTCGCTTCTTGTTGGCTACATGATTTTTCTTGTTATATTGGCCTTCTCCAAAATCAACAAATACATCATTTCCTTCCAAATGTGGCCTTCTAGGTTTGGATGTTCTCGAGGACCTGTGGAACCAATAGAAAGCTGTGAATTTCTCTTAGTTATTTTGTGTTCTGTTTTGTTTGCTCGTTTTGTCTGACTGAATATGTTGTTTGCTGCTTTGCATTCCTTCTTTACTAAAGGTGCAACGTAGTAGAGGCGCTGAAATAGGAGCAACATATGTATGACTTTCTTAATGTGTTTAATTGTGGATAACCAAACAAAATGGGTTTATATTATATAGCCTCAATTGGTCTTGTGCCCAGGTCTATGATGAAACATGGACCCATGATGAATATACAAGAGATGGGTGCCGAATATCATCTTTATATTCATCACTTGTCACTAGCATATCCATCACTCGCATATCTATCCTTGAATATTCATTAGATGCTATATATCACGTCCACCGGTCACTCACATATTCATGTCATCACTTACAGATTCATCATGGAAGTGACTGGTGAAGTATCATCTTCATATTCACTACTTATCTCTTGTATATTCATTTGTGATGGGTCCATGATCATTGCCCCGGGTCGAGGATGAATTGCCCTGTACCCTTGCACACCCTCATTTTATTTTTATCTGAAATTTTGGGTGAGTATACAGAGCATCAAACTAAATTTATTTTAACAGTATGTTGGCCTTGAAAAGGATAAAGCAATATACTCCCTCCCTCCCTCCTTCCCACCCAAAGTTGTTGGAGGCTCTTCAAGACATGCCCTTTCTCTCTTCTTTCCACTGGAGGAAATCGTGGTTTTTTATGAGCAACTCAAAATTCTCTATTTGCGTAAGGCGAACTGAGATCAACGAGAAAGAGGCCCAAAAGGCTTTTAGCATAGATCATGAAGCCTTCAACTTTTATCAATTTTTATCAACTTCATTTGAATCTATCCATTTCAGTGATTTAACATACCTTGATTTAGTTGACTGTCTTATAATCCTGTGACTTCTTGTACTATTCATAACACAGTTATGTTTTCCTTACTTCTAGTATTGTGACCTCATTGAGAGTGTTGGATGGTGCGCACACGAGTAAATCCAAGCAAGTCATTCAATGGATTTATCCCAAAGTAAGTAAAATTTCAATCCCAAAACTTGCGTATAATTTTGTGTGATTTTATCTTGCTTGACAAATATTCTTTTACCGATTGCAATTTTTAATATTTCTTTTTTAGTGTAATAAACAAAATGGTGGTTGGGAGTGTGGATATTATGTCATGAACTGGATGCGGACCATAGTTCAGGCTGGGATTGCAGAAAATTGGATGGAGGTAATTTTATCAAGTCAAATTAATCATATTTTTTTTTCTGTTTTTGTACTGAAAAGTATTTTCATAAATTATATGACAGATATTTAGTGATACTCAAGCGCTTCCTGAAGAGAGCATTAAAGAAATTCGAACGCAATGGGCGAAATATTTTCTTACCAAATTTGTTTAGATTTTTCTATGACATACAAACGGTTGGTTCTTGTTATTCTCGAATCGGTAAGTTCATGAAGTTAAAAGTTTTTGGGACTTTTATAAGGATGTGTATTTTTATTTTGTAGTTAGTTGATAATGCTTGCTGTAAACCGTTGAGATAGTTTTTCAACTCGTCATTCGCCGGTACGCACAACCGATTCTTAAACCTCAAAAGTCCATCCTCGTGGACCACAAATCCAGGGGCTTTCCCCTGAGCCACATCCTCTCGGATGCGCAACAATGATGGGTCCGAACCCTGATTCTCTCGGATTTCCTCCTCGAGTGACGATGAAATCTCTAACATACAGAGCTGCCCCTGAACTCGCTGAAGCCAGACCTCGATCTCGGTTCTAAGGAATTCCTGCTGAAGCTCCTTCTGAACTGTTAAACGGGCAAGCATCTGCTCCTGAACGGACTTACGACTCAAGGCGTCGGCGACAACGTTCGCCTTGCCCGGGTGGTAGAGGATCTCGATATCATAATCTTTGATTAATTCCAACCACCGTCTCTGACGCATATTTAACTCCTTCTGAGTAAATATATACTTTAAGCTCTTATGATCGGTGAATATCGGCTGTAACGCAATAAACATAATGACGCCAAATTTTAAAAGCGAACACCACGGCTGCTAGCTCCGTGTCATGGGTCGGATAATTAACCTCGTAAGGTCTCAATTGCCGTGAAGCATAGGCAATAACCTTCCCGTTCGCATGAGTACACATCCGAGACCCCGTCCGACGCATCACTATAGACCACAAATCCTTCCGTCCACTGCGGCAAGGAAAGTACAGGTGCTGACATTAACCGGCTCTTGAGTTCCTCAAAACTCCGTTGACACGCGTCGGACCACGTGTATTTCTTATCCTTCCGCAAAAGGTTCGTTAAGGGTTGAGCGATTCTAGAAAATCCTTCCACAAACCACCGATAATAACCCGCTAATCCGAGAAAACTTCGGATTTCCTTAACGTTCTTCGGAGGTAGCCAATCCCGAATAGCCTCCGTCTTCTGAGGATTGACACGAACTCCGTCTGATGAAATTACATGTCCGAGAAAAGTCACTTCGGACATCCAGAACTCACATTTGGAGAGCTTCCCATAAAGTTGTTCTCGTCTCAACACGTCGAGCACTTGATGAAGGTGAAACTCGTGTTCCTCCCAGTCACGAGAATAAATCAAAATGTCATCGATGAAGACAACAACAAACCGATCCAAAAAGTCGATGAAGACCCGATTCATTAACTCCATGAATACCGCAGGTGCATTAGTCAATCCGAACGGCATAACCACAAACTCATAATGACCATAGCGTGTTCGAAACGCCGTCCTCGCGATATCCGACTCTCGAATCCGCAACTGATGATATCCAGATCTTAAGTCGATCTTGGAAAATACTGAAGCTCCCTGAAGTTGATCTAAGAGATCATCAATACGGGGTAAGGGATACTTGTTCTTGATCGTCACCCGGTTCAATTCCCGGTAATCAATACACAAGCGGAACGAACCATCCTTCTTCTTGACAAATAACACTGGTGCTCCCCACGGGGACGCACTCGGTCGAATATAACCCTTCTCGAACAATTCTTCAAGTTGGTTCTTTAATTCCTGCATTTCGGTCGGGGCCATCCGGTACGGTGCCTTCGATATCGGGGACGTACCAGGCTCCAACTCAATCGTGAATTCCACATCCCTCTGTGGAGGCAAACCAGGTAACTCGTCTGGAAAAACATCGGCATATTCCCTCACCACCGGAATATCCGTTAACATTACTGATGATTTCTCGGTTTTGGCCATATAGCACCAATAACCGACACATCCCTGATTGAGTAACCTTACTACTTTCATCAAATTAATGACTTTACCAGAACAGCCGGGATTACCTCCCTGAAACACACATTCGACTCCATCGTCTGAAATGATAGTGACCAAACGCTTTCGGACACTAATGATGGCATCATGACGATCCATCCAATCAATACCCAAGATGACGTCGTCCCTCGGCAAATCTACTACGATTAGGTCCGCTGGCCATACACGACCATGAAGCTAAATCGGACAATTCTGAATCTCACAAATTCCGACAATTCGTCTACCATCAGGTAGGCCAATGACATAAGGCTCACAACTAGTAGCACTACCCAGACGTAGTCTACTCAAACATGACTCGGAAATGAATGAATGCGATGCACCAGTATCAAAAAGGGTACACACAGGTTGAGATAGAATATCGAGTGTACCTGAGATCATCAAGACCTCGGATCGTCGGTCTTCTTCATCTCATAAATTTGGGGCTTAGGCCCCGAACCGGACGCTCCGTCGATAGCTCTTGGCTCGCCTCTAGCTCCTGTCGTCTTGAGCGACGCCGACCGAGTGGCTTTGATTACGCACCGCCGAATGACACAGGAGCTTGAGATGACGCGGAGTGGGTTTAGAGTCCCTACGGCAAAAGCGGGCCCTATGCCCAGCAATCCCACGATTGTGGCACGTGACATCGCCGGACATTTGGTGCTGAAATGACCTGTTCCTCACAGTTGAAACAGGTGATGGCCGAACTGGCCGCTCGCGACTGAGATTCCGCGGGTTTAGACGCCGTGGGAGGTCGCTCAGAAAAAGTAGAGCCCGCACGTGGTTTCTTGAAAGTGGCCTGACTCCCGTCAGACTGATTACGGTTCTTGGACTTCTTGCTAGCGGATGAGGGTTGTTGCTTAGCAATTTCCTTAGCCGTAAGCTCGTAAGTGAGAGCTTTCTCAATGAACTCGGCCAGAGTGGCACAATTATGATTAAGCAACTGTAGCCGCATACGAGGTTTCAGCCTCTTGCTGAAATACTTGATCTTGTCCGCTTCTGAGTGAATGATAGATGAGGCGAACGGAAGAAGTTCCTGAAATTTTTCGGCGATGGCGAGAACATCATCATCCGCCGAAAGGTCGGGAGTGAGTAATTCCGACAACTTGGCCTCCCTGAGTGGGGCCGGATAGTACCTCTCCATCATGAGAGTCTTGAACTGATCCCAAGTACATGATCCGTCTGTGGGCTTCAACGATAACCACCATGAATGAGCGCTCTTACCGAGATAGTAAGCCGCAACTGAAACTTTATGCCCTTCAGGGCAATCCACCATAGCAAATAATTTCTCAAAATGCTCAAGCCAATGAACAATATCCGCCGGCTCAGATGAGCCCTCAAAGGTAGGTGGTCGCTGGCGAGAGATATCGCTAATGATATTGCTTACACCCCTCTCTTGCCTCTGAGGTGGCGGCGGAGGAGCCTGCTGATTTTGATTGACGGAGTTATGCATCGTCTCCATCAACTGAGCCATCTGGGTCATTTGGGCCATCATGCCCTGCATAAATGCGAGTGGGTCAACCCGGACACCCTCGGCGAGCCGTGTCCTGCGACTCCCAAGTGAATGATCGTGTCCAGGTGAATGAGTGGCAGCGTCACTGCTCGATGAATTAGCATTATTCCTCGCGTTCGCGCGTGTATTCACACGAGTTCTCGGGATTCGGCCCGCTTGATAAGTGTCATTTTTGTACACTTATCCATGGTTTGTATCGATAAAATTCACCCATAATTGAGCTAGTCTACTCGTTTTTTGCTTTTAATTTATTAGTTTTAATAATTTTATTTTTATTGGATGATGATCGGATTAAATAACTGAATTACTCAAGAAACAACATGTTTAATAAATATTCTCTTTATTGAATTTTGATATATTCATGTTGTAGGGCTTTCCGAGACGAATTCGGCGGTCTTTCCGGATTCAAAATCGAGTTATATATCAAAAGTTATCATCAGAAGAAGATCTGGGGCAAAACGCAAAGTCGAGAATTCAGGCTGAAAACGTAACTATCAAAGCTTCAAATGAGCAAATTTACGAAGCCACGTTACGGCCGTAACATTCGTGAAGTTACGGCCGTAAGTCACTCGATTCTGGCCGTAACTCCAGAATGTTACGGCGTAACTCTTGGCATTGCTATGATTTGTCTAATTTTTATACTTTTTGTGTATTATTGAGGGGATGGTGGCATTGATCCGATATAATGTAATAATGCTGTAGTTTTGGAGCTATTAGATGACTTTAGGTGTATAAATAGACCCTTAGATCCTTCATCATTCACCATTCATCATATAATTTTCCATTTTCTTGTAAACTTTTCTTTTTGTGTGAAGAACACACTTGTGTTCTTGAGTGATCTTTGTAAGTGTGGTGTAGTATATGTTGTTCGAGAGTTTATTGCTTCTATCTCCTTTATCTACTAAGGGAGTTAGGATCAATTCTTTCTCTTGATTCAACTAAGAATGACCACCAAAGCTTGTAATATGTGTAATAAACCCTTTATGGGCTAAGTTTCTTAAGTTGGGATTATAAACAAGGTTAGTCATGTTATTTATGTTTGTATAAAGATATATTATGAATTACTTATTATTGTGTGTGATTTTCATTGTTTTAACAATCTTTATTTATTTGGCCAATTAATGAAGATATTCATGATCTTCATATGTTTCAAAGAAAATATGTTTGATTAGATCAAATGATCTTCACTCTAAGTTGTTCTAGGGGATAGAAATATACCCCTAGTCCTTAGATGATTCATTGAGTTATTTTCACAAATCCTAATGCTATGTATTGAAGCCAATCAACATAGAAATATAGTGGATTGATTCAATATGTAAGGGCGTTTATAGTTCGAAAGAGAAACCGTCTTTTTAAGGAAAATCGAATCTACACAACATAATAAGTAAATTCATCTTATGATCTCCAATACATCTTTTATAACTAATGACGAACTAAGTTTGTAATCCCAACTATTTCATTTTATCGATAATCAATCTATTATTATTGCTATCTTTTTATTTCCTTATAATATTAGAACTATTATTGCAATTTCTTTGCAATTATTAAACCAAACTTTTTAATTGTGTGTTTCACTCATCTTAAGTATCTATAAAAATAGACTAATAGTGTATAATTCAAATTATAACATAACTTCCTTGTGGGATCGATAAACCGGACTCAAAAAGTCCACTTTACTACTTGATACGATATCGTGCACTTGCGATAGTTACACAAAAAGCGTGTCAAGTTTTTGGCGCCGTTGCCGGGGAAATATAAGTTATATTTGAACTCTTACATTATAAACTATTTGTGTAGGTACAAATTTCTCGACGTTGTAACTTAGTACTAAATTGTGTTTGTCCGGTCAAGTGGCGGATAACGGTACTCCGTGACTATTAAAGTCGGATTTTTCAGTTTCCCACAACAACTGATATTTGTATATATTTTTTTTATTTATTTTATTTTATTTTCATTGTCTTTTTATTTTTTTTTATTTTTTTTTATCATGGATGAAACATTGTTTAAAATTGAAAAAAGATTTCCCTTTCTAAGCAAAAATGCAATTTTAAAAATTTACAAGACAAGGCTTGAAAGGATGAGGTTGCTTACGAATAAAAGCATACCTTTTGACATAAGATTCATTATCGAAGCCAAAGTAAGAATAGAAGGTGAATTCACAGAAACACCAACTAGATTTTTACCAGGTCTTGGAAAAAGTTCATATGCAAAGAAACGACGAGCAAAGATTCTAGCCGTTTGCTATAAATGTGCTAGATGGAACTGTAATGCAAAATGTCGATCTTTAGGAATTCCATCTACAAACAGAGAAGATAAAATTCAGTTCATTAATGATGGTCTGAATAAGGAGAATTTAGATAATATCGAAATTTCTCTTGACACGCATCCTAGTGGACTTGTGTATTACGAATTCAATGTTTGTGGAATAAATTCAAACCGAATATGAACAACGTCTTGGGAATCGACGTTAAAAGACCCCTGTTTGCCAATTTGTAAGAAAATTGGATGGGAAGCTTCTCCCCGACTCATAGAAGGCGTTTAGGCCGTTTACGAACGTAAAATCGAGAGGAAGATGTGAGCCACAATCACAACTACCGTACATACGCGTAAGTATCTTTTATTTTTGTCGTGTGGTGAGATTTTCTGAATAAAAATGTGATACGCGATAAAAGCTTTCATTATTCTATTGAGTAGTTGAAGCACAATCAAACGCAATCACAAACTTGTTAAACAATTTTTACCTTCTTTTTCTTCTATAAATAAACTTTCTCTTGGTTTCTTTCATTCATCCTTCAAACTTGCACTTTTCTCTGTTTCTCTCTAAAATTTTTTTTTCTTTTCAAAAATGGAGTCATCATCTTCAACAAAAAAATTTTACAGTCTGCATTTTTGGTGGATCTAGTTACGGAAAAGAGGCATGCTTCACTGAGCGACCCACAACTTGGGTCGTACCTTAGGAGAAAAATGCATTCATGTAGTTTACGGAGGAGGAAGTCTAGGATTAATGGGCGAGTCAGCTTCGCCTATATGGAAGGAGTAAGAGTGTTGGGAGTAATCCCAAAACCTCTCGTGAAAGTAAAATCACCGGGTCAACTATTGGAGATGAGTTTAGATGCGTGAATATGCAAGATCGCATAACTCACATGATAAATAATTCGCGCCTTTATCGCCCTTCCGGTGGTTTTGGCACACTTGAGGAACTTTTTCATGTGGTTACGAGCCAGTAAATGTTCATCAAAACCAATAGGAGTGCTTAATGTCAATGGTTTTTTTGATGGTTTCTTGTCTTTCATCGACTACTCTGTGAAAAGGGATTTATTTCCGAGCGTGCAAAAGCGAATCATAGTCGTTGCAACAACACGAGAAGAACTAATCGAAAAACTCAATGAATTTGTTCCTCAACCAGATCCGACTTTAGCTAAAATTATGCAGGTAGAAGATTTTACCGTGAGAAAAGCGAAAAGTAGATTCATTCCTCTCCCTTTGATAACCCATGTCGGACCCCTTGTATTTTTACTTTTTGTCGTGTGTAATAATCGTGCTAAATGATGGCGGCTTAAGGAGTTTCTTCTTGATCTCTTGACGCGCATCTATTCACGATTTATGTATTTTTATTTCATTCTTGTAATGTTTATTTCGTCTTTTGCTTTTATAAAAACTTTGATGGCGGCGTAAGGCGACTCTTGGACTTTCTTGATGCGCATCTAAAAATTATGTTATACTTACGAGTATATTTTATTTTCTTTTGTGTGTGCCTCGTATATTTATTCTCTTGCAGATTCTAAAAGGTGTTAGGCTCAGACATCAACTTTCTTAACAGGAGTATTCTGCTTTTACGCATTGATTTTTATTTTATTTTTAAAGCGAGACAGTTTATTTTCAAGTTTGGGGTGGTTTGTTTTAGTATTTTGGTGTGTTGTAATTTTGGTGTGGTTTGTTTAATAATTTTGGTGTGTTTTGATTGATTTGGTTATTTGCCTTAATTTTTTTAATTATTATATATATATATAGTACTTTGATTTATGAGATTTTAGATCTGCCATAACACCAATAAATTAGCTATATACAAACTTCTAAAATCGTTTTAACCGTAAAAAATTGTATATTCCAAAAAAATTTTTGAGCCTTAATCTCTCTTTCCAAGCCTTGTAATTATCATATAAAATCGAGTCATTCGTTACCTTGAGAAAAGAAGAATCAATTGGTTAATGAAAAATAAAGCGAAATTTACTTAATTTGTGGAGTTTTTGATTTTTCATGCTTAACTAAAAATGATTTTCTCGCAAAATTCTATTCCCTAAAAAAGGAGTCATTGGTGAAAAGAGCTACATGTTAGCAAATAACGGTGTGAAAGCTATCACCTAAAAAAATAAATGACGAAAAGGAGAAGTGTTGAGCGAATAAATGCCTAATTTTGGAAGTCTTAAATTTTGCGAAAAATAAAGGACTAACCATTGTTGGTGCGTAGTCGCCGTCTCGGGAAAAATTGGTGAAAAGAGCTACACGTTAGCAAATAGCAGTGTGAAAGCTATCACCTTTTTACGAAAAAAATGAGATAGAAATTGTGTTAGTGAAAAGAGCTACACGTTAGCAAATAACGGTGTGAAAGCTATCACTAAAAGGGATGTAGTTTATGAGCAGATTTGAATTAATTAGCAGCTGAATTTCAATACACTCAATTTTGTGAAAATCACAATATTTGATGACGCCAATGAAATTCTTCTTCATATTGAGTCGAAAAATAAACGAGTGATCGAGAGCAACCATTAAAGGGAGTCGTGTGTATCACGAGTGGGAAAGAAATAATCAACCTTTTGGGGGGGAAACCTTACATTTTGGAATTACAAAATAAAAACCGTGTTTTAACTTCAAAAATATTAGTAGATTTATTTTGAATCTTGATTCATTTCTATCTACTGTATAAAGCTGGTTGTTGTTTATTAATGGCATTTTGATCTCCTTTTCTCTTTTTATATTTTAATTTATGTGTGTATTAATTTTCATATTTTTTTTATTTTTTTTTATTTTTATTTTTGGAGTGTGAATAATAAAGAGTCTTGCTCGGGACTAGCAAGAATTCAAGTTTGGGGGTGTGATAAGTGTCATTTTTGTACACTTATCCATGGTTTGTATCGATAAAATTCACCCATAATTGAGCTAGTCTACTCGTTTTTTGCTTTTAATTTATTAGTTTTAATAATTTTATTTTTATTGGATGATGATCGGATTAAATAACTGAATTACTCAAGAAACAACATGTTTAATAAATATTCTCTTTATTGAATTTTGATATATTCATGTTGTAGGGCTTTCCGAGACGAATTCGGCAGTCTTTCCGATTCAAAATCGAGTTATATATCAAAAGTTATCATCCGAAGAAGATCTGGGGCAAAAACGCAAAGTCCGAGGAATTCAGGCTGAAAACGTAACTATCAAAGCTTCAAATGAGCAAATTTACGAAGCCACGTTACGGCCGTAACATTCAGAAGTTACGGCCGTAAGTCACCTCGATTACGGCCGTAACTCACAGATGTTACTAGTAACTCTTGACAGATTGCTATGATTTGTCTAATTTTTATACTTTTTGTGTATTATTGAGGGATGGTGGCATTGATCCGATATAATGTAATAATGCTGTAGTTTTGGAGCTATTAGATGACTTTAGGTGTATAAATAGACCCCTTAGATCCTTCATCATTCACCATTCATCATATAATTTTCCATTTTCTTGTAAACTTTTCTTTTTGTGTGAAGAACACACTTGTGTTCTTGAGTGATCTTTGTAAGTGTGGTGTAGTATATGTTGTTCAGAGAGTTTATTGCTTCTATCTCCTTTATCTACTAAGGGAGTTAGGATCAATTCTTTCTCTTGATTCAACTAAGAATGACCACCAAAGCTTGTAATATGTGTAATAAACCCTTTATGGGCTAAGTTTCTTAAGTTGGGATTATAAACAAGGTTAGTCATGTTATTTATGTTTGTATAAAGATATATTATGAATTACTTATTATTGTGTGTGATTTTCATTGTTTTAACAATCTTTATTTATTTGGCCAATTAATGAAGATATTCATGATCTTCATATGTTTCGAAAGAAAATATGTTTGATTAGATCAAATGATCTTCACTCTAAGTTGTTCTAGGGGATAGAAATATACCCCTAGTCCTTAGATGATTCATTGAGTTATTTTCACAAATCCTAATGCTATGTATTGAAGCCAATCAACATAGAAATATAGTGGATTGATTCAATATGTAAGGGGCGTTTTATAGTTCGAAAGAGAAACCGTCTTTTTAAGGAAAATCGAATCTACACAACACAATAAGTAAATTCATCTTATGATCTCCAATACATCTTTTATAACTAATGACGAACTAAGTTTGTAATCCCAACTATTTCATTTTATCGATAATCAATCTATTATTATTGCTATCTTTTTATTTCCTTATAATATTAGAACTATTATTGCAATTTCTTTGCAATTATTAAACCAAACTTTTTAATTGTGTGTTTCACTCATCTTAAGTATCTATAAAAATAGACTAATAGTGTATAATTCAAATTATAACATAACTTCCTTGTGGGATCGATAAACCGGACTCAAAAAGTCCACTTTACTACTTGATACGATATCGTGCACTTGCGATAGTTACACAAAAAGCGTGTCACCGCTCCACGGCCTCGTCCTCCACGTCCTCTGCCAGCCCTTTCCATACTGAAGTGGAAAGTCATATGATGATTATATATCTCGTATGAGTATCACATTATGATTATATTATGAAATGATGAAAATGAGCATACGCGCTCAAATACAGCGATTACATGAATGATTAACTGAGGTGACATGATTATCTGATGAAATTATTGAAATGATTATCTTGAACAATTTAACAAGATTGATGATATGATCTTCAAGATCAACAACTGAGTAATGAAATGAATTGGGTGATTAATGAGTTAACATTATCGACTTGATCACAATTGAAATTGATGAATGAGGATTGTTAACTGATGAATTATGAATGAATGAGTATTGCCAGAAATTATACCATGGCATTAGAAATCTTACAGTTCTTGGTCTGATTGGCTCGGCATTTGCACAGGTCACACGTGACGCGAAAGTCCAATGATACTAGTCCGATGACGATGATTTCAAATGAGACATGACTTGGAGGGTAGTATTCAAAACCTTGCTCCGATACCAACTCTGTAACACCCCAAACTAGGCGGATATTACAGTGCCGTGGACCCCCGACTGGGACCCACCAGGCGAATGAAAATGAATGAATTACACAGGTAAATGTAGTACCGAACCACATTACACAATTAATTACTCCGATGAGGAGTTTCATACAACACACCCAGGATGATACTGAATACAAGTGTATTTTATATGGAGATAAAATATACAACAATGAGTGAAATGAATATTCAAACGGAATGTCTGCAGCGGAATAAATCAAAAAGAAACATAATGACTGAAAAGACTGGGGCCCCCTACTAGTATCACTGGGACTCCTCGCCGTCACCGTGCTATCCCCGTGCCTTAGCCTTGCCATGACCTGAAAAACAGCATCCCCCAACGGGGTCAGTTACACAGAACAACAATCCTCAAGGGTTGAAAATACACAATCATGATATATCTGAAATTATGAATTATCCTGTCGAAACATACGCAATCAAACATGCTATATGAATCGACTATCAGTACGGCTCAAAGTAATGGCGCCACACTACGTCCGGGATAGAAATGTGTCCGTGGACAAGCCACCAACGAGTATCGATCGAATACACGTGTGGTCTTGTACCTAATCAGTCTCACGAAGCCATCAACTCGTGTGCACAGTCCAATGTGAGGCCACCAACCAACACACGACTATAATGTGCTCGACATGAAAATCCTACACATACCAACCGGCACGCCAGTATGACCCGAAATGCCACAATATGACAAAAGTGACAACGAAAATGAATAATGACTCACCAAGATTAAAGGATGGTGAAATGAATGATAGCTCAATGAAATGATCGGAACCGTCGTTCCTTATGACTGAGGTGATTAATTGACAATGACAAGTTTTGATACGATTAATACAATGATGAATGAGTTACGATTATGAATGAACAACTTCAAAAGGAATGAATATCCTTTTAACCGAGTAAGAATTAACTTACACAATACCGATGACAATGTCCTTCCACGAACAACGTCCTAAATGAAAAGTCGGTTGCTCGAACAACCTTGAACAACAACAATTACCAACAACCGATCAATACACGAATCAAATACGATCATAACCGACCCAAACGTCGATACAACAATATCTGAACTCGTAGATGTACTCTAACGAAAACGTTGAGATACCCGTTGGTTAAAACCAAACCCAAATTATCGAACCAACTCCAAAATGATTGATTCAAACCAGCACAACATTATCAATGACATCAATAATCTCATGGAAATCCACAATTCAAGTTTATAATATCGACAATCGGAAATCCCCAAAATAACCGAAGTCAACCCCAAGGGTTCTTGAAATAATTCCGAAAATAACCATTAAATCCGTAAGAATATACTTATCCAAGGTAGATAATCCATATCTAACATATTCCAATGATAATCCAAGCTTACACGAAGAAATCGGAAGGAAAAACCCAAAAATCCGAAATTCTAGATCCAAGAGATTAATACCTTTGATTCGATGCGATGAAGATGATGAAATGATGATTAATCCGAAAGATGAGCTTGAAGATGATGATTGATGATTACACCTCGAAGAATCCTCTCCGAATCGCTCGAAATCGCCCAAAATTACCGAAGGAATGAAATGAGATGAATAAATGACGAACTCTGACTAAACTGTCCAATTTATAGTCAGTCCAGGTTAGCGTGCGCTAGCCCTTGTGCGTAGCGTGCGCTAACGAGTAATTTGGATAGTCCAGTACCCACTGTCCGAACACGGTAGCGCGCGCTACGTACCTTCTTGTAGCGTGCGCTACGGCCATATTACTAGCGTGCGCTAAGACCCAATATTAGCGTGCGCTAACGAAATATTGATGCCCGGACCGAGTCCAGAAAACTGTCTGACCTCTGATCTGACCCCGATAGCGTGCGCTACAACCATTGTTTAGCGTGCGCTAATATATCGGTTGTGTACGCTAACAACAATACATAGCGTGTGCTATGAATTAATCCAGTGCAGTCCAGTAGCCACTGGACTCAACCTGATCCGTCCCTAGCGCGCGCTACTCCACACATATAGCGTGCGCTACTACAACCCGTTAGCGCGCGCTACTTACCACTCGTAGCGTGCGCTACAAATAATCTCACCTGCAGTCCAGTACCTTCTGGACTGCAGCCAAGGCAACCTTAGCGTGCGCTAAAGCTGAGTGGTAGCGTGCGCTACCTATACCCAATTAGCGTACGCTAAAAGGAGTCTGTAGCGTGCGCTACTCCTCACGCACAGCTCGCAACGAAAATGACAATGATGATAAACGCGGCACGAAACTCCAATCAGATTAGTGATGAATGACGATTGATACACGATACAATTACTCTGAATGATGAATACCATGACTGAATATGAGTGACAAATGATCAATAATGAGTGAAATTACTGAGTGATAATGACTGAATTATAAATACTGAATGATAATTACTGAATTACAACCGGGTATTACAAATCCCTTGTTTCCATTACAGTTTAACGAATTTAACCTCGTAGTTTCTCCATTGTTAGATTATAACCGTCTTGGACTTCGTAATGACCGACAAATTGTTCCATCGGGTAGAATTAGGATTAATTCTTACCTTTCCGCATTATTGAGACTTGTTGTATACCGTTATTGTGTTAGGAACAGATTTGGGAGGATTGTTCGGACCGAAACCTATTCCTTCGTCGTTTCCTTCATTTCGTCTTATTCAAGGCAAGTACATGTATTATATTTCATTATGTGTGTACGGTTTTGATGTGAATGATGTAAATTGGATTATTGAAAGATTGTGATAGTTGCTCTTCCACCTGGGGATGGCATGGGGCCTCTGGGGGCCGATACTAATGGGTACGGCCACGGAAGTGGACTTGGGTGCGTGCGTTGATGTTCTTCCACCTGGGGATGGTTCGACGGGACCTCTGGGGGCCGATACTAATGGGTATGGCCGCGGAAGTGGTATCTCACCTGCGGATGGTCCGACGGGACCTCTGTGGGCCGATACTAATGGGTACGGCCGCGAGTTACCAAGCGTGGATAATTGTGATGTGGAAAACTTGATGATATACTGTTTTGGTGTAAATGTGATATTCCGGAATATTGATTTCAAATGTTTTTCCTAAATGGTTTGTTTGTGTTGTAACTCGTATGTATATAATGTTGTGTTATTGTGTACTTGCACTAGCTATTCGAATGCTAACCCCTTAAATGGGGGAAATGCGTCTTATGCATTTCAGGTACTGGTCGAGCTGAGGAGCTGGCACGGGATGCGCATGTAAAGGATGGGTTGGCATGATGATGTGGCTCAAGTCTGTATTTTTCTGTTTTGTCATTGCATTTGTTGAGTACTGGAGTTAGACTGTTTATTTTTAAACATGATTTAAGTCCCCTGTGTGGGCAATAAATTGGTATTTAACTCATGTTTCATGTACTCCGTTAAAATGTTTTGGCCGAGGCCACGACCTTATTTACTTTTGAATGCATCTTTTGGGATATCATTGTGTTTCATGTGTCATGAGTTAGCCTGGTAGACCTCACGGGGGTTCTACGGCGTGTAATATTCCATTTGTGAATTGGGGTGTTACACCGCGGCCCCTGCCGGCTGGGCCGCGGCCCCTGCCGAGCGATCCATGCCGAGTCCTGCCGATCACCCTGGGCCGCAGCACATCCCTGCCGAGCCGCGGCCCCCCTCGTTTGCTTCAGATGGCCAAAGTGGCCTGTACTACGGGCCGTGGCACCCTCCTGCTGGGCCGCGGCTCCTGCCGAATACCTGGGCGCATTTTTGCGCTGTGTGCCGCGGCACACTTGGGCCGGGCCGCGGCACACGGGTCAACCTTACACAGGTTGTTCCTTTTATTAGGTTTGCTGCATGTTTTTCATCGTAACTTTCACCTACACATTTGTGAAGAACAAGGGAGAGAGATAGAGAGAGAAACAAGAGAGAGAAATACAATTTTTCATTTTCCCGGAGATTTATCGGTCGGATCGTGTGATCTTTTGACAAGAGCTTGGTAGCTATTGGGCAAATCTTTTCACCGGTGTAGATCGAGTTTTTGAGTCCGGAAGTACGGGTATTTCGTTAGCTCTTTGTGTAAGCCATTTACGGTTGTTTTCTTTCTCGATCTTGTTGTTGTTGTTGATTCCAAATACTTGAAGAATATTTATTACCAAGTATTTGACGATTGGTGTATACCCCAAGTTTGTATTAGGGACGATTGTGTATTTGTGTGTATTGGTGATAGTGAATTTAAGCGGCTTCGGTCCCGTAGTTTTTTACTCTCGTCTTGAGGGGTTTTCCACGCTAAAATTTGTGTCTCATTGTTTATTGCTTTCGAATATCATTTGTATTATTTTATCGAGTTGTAATTGTTGCTCTACTCGTCGGTAACCACAAAGTTACGATTGAAGAGTGGGAATTTGTCAAACGAGGTTCCGCTTTATTCGTTGTGACGTGACGTTTGTTGGTATTTTTCCCAACAGTATCAGACCAACAAATCGCTGCAGTGTCAAACCACCATCTTCATGATTTTGCCATACATTTTCTTTTTCCTTATTTCTAACCTTTTACGCCATTCTTTGCTTTTTTTTCTTATTTCTAACCTTTCCGGCTAATTTAGCACATTCTAGCACCTCGCTTTCCTATCGCCATTCGACCGTCTTTGGATCGGAAAACCTCTAGTTGATTCTTAATTAATACTACATGAATTTCGATTTATTGGACGCTTGTATAATTTGTATCGATGATGGTTATAGGATTGAATTTTATAATGGATATCGGTACATACACATGAGATACTTGCAAATAATGATTTAGTTACCTCAACGTTATATTTGGATATTATTTATTATATCGTTAACAAAGAATAGATGTACTGTGGATAGTAAAAGTATATTTTTATTGCCTAAATCTACACATCTGATTATAATTTATTGATGAATATTGAGTTGATTTAGTATCAAATTCGATTGCAGGTGCTTATACTTGCAAGTAATTGGTTGGTTACTTGGTTAGTTAAATATTGAATTTAGGTACTGCTTATTGATATCGTTTACAATTGAACATTAAGTTGTTTAAATCAAGTTAGATCCGATTACATCACAAAAGCTACCCCAGGTAACCACACCAACGCCTATAGTATATAACAAAAAGAATGTAGATCAATTACACAAATAACAAGAATATCCTCATGTAAACGCAAACGATGAACCCCAACAAAGAAAAAATAATGATGCCCACTTGGGTGGCGTGGGGGACCCACACAATCAAGAGAATGTGATAGCATCAGCTGCACGCGGAGAAAAAGGTGAGAAGAGTCAGGAAATTCAAAACAATTCAAATTGGTCTGAAGACTTAGCGGTTGCAGAAGATTCATGTGGGCCAATTGGCAAGGCCCAAATTGATTTAACTCGGGGAGACAAGTCTGGGCCTTATACGGTCAATGTAATCTCGGATGGGCCCTATTTCGAAGACTTTCCTCCAGGATTCGAGCCCCTCAATTCTAATTTACCAATTGATGGGCCAAGCAATAATTCTGATCCTTTTTTTCCTCCTGGATTCAAACCAAAGGGATCTTATTTTCACAGTGGGACCGATATGTGTGCGGTGAACAGCATGAATTTTCTAGCCCTATTGCTATTAATTCGCAGCCAGGTTTTCAAGCCCCAATTCAAAAGTAGAGATCAAACAAATTGCCAATGCGTAATTCTTCAAAATGGCCATCAAAAATTCAGTCCACAGGTATCCCCAAACAACCTTCAAAAAGCAAAGTGAAATCGAACAAGAAAAAGGAGGAAGCGGCGAATTGGTTTGAATTTATGAAATGGTTGGAAACTACTGCTGAAAAAGGGAAAACAAATAATACAGAAATTGAAAGTCAAAATTCTCGCGGCGTTACGCATAGAAGGACAATTATTTCGGATGAAGCTAGAAAAACATGGGATTTAGGGAAAAAACTGGGACTGGTCGTTGTGAGTTCAGTGGAGGAAACAGTGAGGAAAATTTCAGAGCTTGAGACCCAGGAAACATGCGGGATGCAGAAAGATAAGGTGACCCCAGATGTTTGTGAATTATGAATATTCTTTCTTACAACATTAGAGGCTTGGGGAGCAGAATCAAGAAGAAGGAGATTCAACAATTGATTAAGCAACATAAGATTGACTTCTGCTGTATTCAGGAGTCAAAGCTTGAAGCAGTGGATGAATTCGCTTGTAAAGCAACATGGGGCGAAGGAAGGTTTGGGTGGGATGTGAAAGTTTCAGAAGGGAGAGAAGGAGGTATCATTTCCATCTGGAACTCTGAGGTTTTTTCATGTATTAGTTCTTGGTGTATGAATGGTGTGCTGGTGGTCAATAGACTGTGGGGTATAGAAAGACTGCATTGTTGTATCCTTAATGTTTATGCTCCGTGCGAATTGGCTGGAAAATTAGATTTATGGGATATAATTAAATTTGTCATCGACCAGCATTCTACTTCATTGATTTGCGTTGCTGGCGACTTTAATTCTATTCGTAGAGCTTCAGAAAGAGTGGGCAGAGGTGTTTGTTCGGGCAACAATGAAATCAGGGCCTTTGACGGATTTATTAGTGATAACGCCTTGATTGATCTTCCACTTCATGGGAGATGCTTCACTTATTATCGGCCCGATGGCACTTGTAAGAGCAGATTAGATAGAATCATGGTGAGTAACTCTTGGTTATCGAAGTGGCCGAACTCGTCTCAAAAAGGCCTGAGAAGAACAATTTCTGACCATTGCCCCATCGTCCTGACTATTAATGTAAAAGATTGGGGGCCCAAACTGTTTAGGTGCCTGGATGCATGGTTCTCGTTCCCGGGATTTAAAGATTTCATTACTAGCAAATGGAGGAGTTACAATATCTCAGGTTGGGGCGGCTTTGTTATTAAAGAAAAATTGAAAAAGCTCAAGGAAGATTTGAAGGTGTGGAATAGGGAGACATTCGGGAATATCGATTCAAATATTGCAGATCACATGGAAGCTATTCAGAGGCTTGATATCATCGATGATACTTTCGGGCTCGCGGAATCGGAAATCTTTCAGATAAAGGAGGCGGTTGCAAATTTGTTTGGAGATTTGAAGAGGAAAGACCTCTTACTTGTTCAAAAATCACGTTTTGATTGGCTTAAAGAAGGCGATTCCAACTCGAGATTTTTTCACAACATCATTAATAAGAGAAGGAAAAGAAACGAGATTGTTGGAGTTCACCTAAATGATATCTGGCTCGAAGAAGTTGCTGAGGTCAAGAATGGAATTTTTCAACACTTCAAACAACACTTCGGTCGACAATTCAAGAGTGATGGATTTATGCGGCCTTCACTGATTTCTGGCTTCTCCCCCAAGAAAATCTCACAAGCGGACAACGAATTGCTAATTGCCCCATTTTCGGAAGAGGAGATAAAAGAGGCGATTTGGTCGTGTGGAAGCAATAAGAGCCCGGGTCCCGATAGGTTTAATTTACAGTTTTTGAAAGAGTTGTGGCATACGATGAAATCGGACTTGATGAGAATGGTAGGCGAATTCCAGAAACATGGGAAGCTGGTGAAAGGCCTTAACCCCTCATTCATAGTTCTTTTACCAAAGAAAGAGGTGGCTAGTGGATTGAATGACTTTAGACCTATTTCTCTTATTGGGGGCATATATAAAATCATTTCAAAAACCATGGTAAGACGGTTAAGCAAGGTGTTGGATTCCATTATCTCGGAAAACCAAAGTGCATTCGTTGGGAATAGACAAATCTTAGATAGCATTGTGGTTTTGAATGAAGCTATAGATGAATCCAAGAGAAAAAAGTTTGAGAGATTATTTTTCAAGATCGATTTCGCAAAAGCTTATGACTCGGTGGACTGCGGATTCCTTAATGTTATGATGGAACGCTTCAATTTTAGCCCGGTGTGGCGTAAATGGGTTATGGAATGTGTATCAACTGCGACTGCGTCAGTACTTGTTAATGGTAGTCCTTCGGGGGAGTTCAGATTGGAACGAGGCTTAAGACAAGGGGATCCACTTTCTCCTTTTCTTTTCCTGATTGTGGCTGAAGGTCTTAGTATTTTGATGAATAAGGCATCGGATATTGGATTATTCAGAGAGGCAATTATTGGAAGAAATAATATTCACGTATCTCACATGCAGTTCGCGGATGACACAATCTTTATGGGAGAGGCATCGGTTGAAAATGCGCATACTATGAAACGTATCTTGAGGAATATGGAGCTGATTTCGGGATTGAAAGTTAATTTTGAGAAATGTTGTGTGTATAGTGTCAACGTTCCTCTTGAGCGATTAGAGAGCATGGCAAGTATTTTAGGATGCATCACGGGGTCCCTTCCCTTTTCTTACCTTGGAATAAAAGTTGGCGGGAATCATAGAAAAAACGAAGAATGGGCTGGTGTGGTGCAAAAAGTTAGAAATCGTCTCAACCGTTGGAAGGACAGCAAGGTCTCGCTGGGGGGCAGAATCATCTTATTGAACTCGGTCCTATCTTCTCTACCAGTATATTACCTATCCTTTTACCAAATGCCCAAAAAAACCTTGCGTGAAATTGTGAGATTACAAAGAAACTTCCTTTGGGGTGGGGGTGAAAGCAGTATAAAAATAGCTTGGGTTGAGTGGAGTGCTTTATGTTGTTCAAAAGAAAAAAGGGGGTCTTGGGGTTAAGGATTTGAAATTATTTAACATTGCTTTATTGGGAAAGTGGAGGTGGAGATTTTTGAGAGAAAAAAACAGCTTATGGGTTAGAGTGATTGAGTCTAAATATGGGGGTGGTGGCCAAGGGGCAGATTTAGAGATCGGGGAGAGGGCGAGTGGGTTATTGTAATACCCGTAATTTCGATTTTCGATAATATTTTTTCGGCGGAAGTCCGTTTTGACGACTCAATCATGACCGTTTTGTCATTCTGAGAATGATTAATTCTGCACTTTTTGTCATCCGAGTTCGTTTCGGTGTCGTTTTGTTGAGTTCCGTGCTTTTTGGCGACTTTTCCGCACTTGAGTTCGATTCTTGCGAATCTCGTTCGAAACTGATGTTTCGAGTTTCCTGTAAGTCCGTTTAACTTTGTTAGACGTGCTGTGAACTTCGGTTTGGTTATTCGATCACGTATCGTGATTTTCGGGCGTTTTGGGCCATTTTGTAATTTCTTAAAAGTTATGGGTATCCGTATCTGTATTTGTTGTCTCGACCCTTTTCTTGGTCGTGTATGATTAATTATTGCATTATGTTTTCATTTCGGGTCGTTGATGTTGTCCGCGGACTTTTCGTCGTGTTCGTTCTGTACGTTTTCGGAAATCGAGTCGTCGGGTCATGGCAGCTGAAAAGCTGGCCGGACGGCATGAGTCTGGCCGGACGGCTATGGCACCGCCGGGCTGACGCGGCAGGAACCGGCGTAGCGCACGCTACGGCCGGAAGGCTGCGCGCGCTAACCAGCAGGTGTAGCGCACGCTATCGGGCGGCCCAACGTACGCTATCGGGTCTGGACAGTGGAGTCCTTAGGTTCTGGAATCGGGTAGGCTCGGCAGGTAGCGCACGCTACTGCCGGACACTACGTACGCTACGGCAGGCAGGTAGCGCACGCTACGGCTGGAAGGCTGCGCACGCTACCTGGCCGAGCAGTCTAGTCCAGGAGGTCATTGGATTGCGGCCTGGGCCGATAGCGCGCGCTAGCTCGGCAGCCTAGCGCACGCTAGTCCGGCCTAGTATAAATGTGGCAGAGCAGCCTCATTTTCACTCATTTTTCATTTCCTTTCTTTTCGATCCGCGGCTGGAGCTTCGGAGGTGATAAAGCCATGTTGTTTAACAACAAATCCACGAAGTTCTTGAGTTCATAACATCAATCAATCATCCGTTATCATCCTTTGATCCAGCGAATCAAGGTAATCTTCCTTAGAACCCTAATTTCGTGAATTTGGGGGTTTTTGCATTTTTGTCCGATTCGTTCCGTGTTTTTGATTAATTCATGATGGGTATGATTAATCTTGGTAGTATTCTTGTGTTTAACATCATTTAATCCATTGTTCTTCATCGAATCGAAGTATATTTCTTGATTTCCTTCGAATCGACTTTTTGGGGGATTTGTTCTCGATCTCGTTTTCCATCCATTTTTTATGGATCGGTTGTGGTTAAATGATGTTGTTAAACATATTCTATGGATTGTATATCCATATTTCAACTTGGAATTCCGTTTTCGTGTTTTGTCGGGAAGAATCGTGTTCTTGGCCGTTTTGGGGAAAACACTTGAACATTCGTTGTTCGTTCTTTGAATTCAGTGGCTTTGAGTCATGCTATGGAATTCATTTTCATTGTTGTTATTGTCCTCCGTAGTTTATTATCGCGAGTTGGCGTTCGGTGGAGTCGGCGGGTTCGTAGTCGGTTCGTGCCAACCTACTCCGGTCGATTCTCCGCATTGTGGTTGTTCAAGGCAAGTACCTTGTCCATACTATTCTTGTTTTGTGGATATGATAATTGGTGATCGTCTTTATATGTTTATTTGATTGTTTGAAACGAGTTTTCAAAAGATTTGGCTAGCCTTGTTAAAGGCTCACTTTCAAAACGCGTGTGTTTTGTGAATGGTGTAGTTTGTAAATGACTATGTGATTTCTGTGGATATGTTTGGTGTTTATGTTGCACTTGGTAGTGCGTGTGGACGTATATTATTTCATTTCGCTGCGTTGTGGTTTGACGAGGTGTTTTGCAAAGTGTTTGATACCTCTAAATGAATTGTTTGGATATCTTTGTTGCATTGTGATATGTGTGTGATTTGTTTAGCTAGCCAGCTCGGGAGGGTCCTTCGAGGCCTCGGGCGGGATCAATGGTATTACCCTGTTCCCAAGGCGATGCATGTGTTGTGAATTGTTTAGCTAGCCAGCTCGGGAGGGTCCTTCGAGGCCTTGGGCGGGATCAATGGTATTACCCTATTCCCAAGGCGATGCTTGGTGTGATATGTTATTTAGTGAACGTATTTTACTCACCGTGGGTTGGTTCGACGGGGCCACGGCGGGAATTCCAATGGGTTGAGTCCGGGATTCACGAGTAAAAACTTCACAGGTTGGTGTTTATTTAGTGAACGTATTTTACTCACCGTGGGTTGGTTCGACGGGGCCACGGCGGGAATTCCAATGGGTTGAGTCCGGGATTCACGAGTAAAAACTTCACGGGTTGGTGTTTATTTAGTGAACGTATTTTACTCACCATGGGTTGGTTCGACGGGGCCACGGCGGGAATTCCAATGGGTTGAGTTCGGGATTCACGAGTAAAAACTTCACAGGTTGGTGTTTATTTAGTGAACGTATTTTACTCACCTTGGGTAGGTTCGACGGGGCCTCGAAGGGAATTCCAATGGGTTGAGTCCGGGATTCACGAGTAAAAACTTCACGAGTTGGTATTGGTTTTATGTCCGTCGAGGGCACGTGACTTGGGTTTTGGCCCTGTAAACTGTTGTCGGTTTTCTATTTGCGAAAACAAAAACCTTTAGGCTGTTACCCTGTTGATTTTTGGAAAGATAAGGATTTGATAATCCTAATTTGTTTTCTATTAAAACTCCCGAGGGTATTTTAAACCATTTTTCAAACCGTTCTCGTTATTTGTGATCTTTCGGATTTAGAAAGTTTTACTCAAATTCTTGCCTCGGGAAGTATTTGTTTCGTTGTATTTTAATCTTTGAGGATTTCTGATTATTGTTATTCTTGGAACTTGAATTGTATGGCTCGTATTTTTGCACTTGTACTTGCACTAGCAAAACAGTGGAGTTTTGCTAACCCCCGAGTATTCGGGGGGTGGATGTCTATTTTTGCATTCAGGTTTTGGAGCATAGCACAGGGTCGGCACGAAGGATGATGAAAGATGAACGATACTAATCACACGAGGATCCGTTGATGTCGTATTGGTCTAGTTGTATTTTGTTTTCCGCTGTAGTATCTTTTCCCCGTTGTACGGGAGTTTATTGTATTTTGACCCCTGCGCGGGTATGTGTTTGGAATTGAGTTGTATGTTATTATTGAAAGACCAAATCGGTCTACTGAGTCATTTTAGCCTTAAAGGCGATGTTCAGATGTTTGATTTTAGTTATCAGCCTGGTAGATCCTCGAGGAGAGGGTCTACGGCGTGTAATATCCCTGAGTGGATTGGGGGTGTTACAGTTATGGTCCGGGTGGTGGAGGGATACAGTGAGCGTATCTTTAGGGTCTATGGGGGGCTGGTTTCGAGGGAGATTGACGAAAGTGGTGGGGAATGGAAGAATATTCGTTTTTGGGAAGATGTGTGGGCTGGGGATGTTAGCCTGAAGTCAAAATTTCCTCGTCTTTATTATATTAGTTTAGATAGAGGGGAGTATATAGGTGATATGGGTTGTGGGAGGGGGAGAGGTGGTGCTGGAAATGGAGGTGGAGAAGAGTATTTTTTGAGAGAGAAATGGAATCTGTTAATGCTTTTTTATCTGTAATTAACAGGTTTCCATTGGTCCGAGACAAGGAAGACTCTTGGAAGTGGGCAGGGGCATCATGCAGAGGCTACAACACGAAGGATGGATACCACGTTCTTTCCGAAAGGAGTACAGAAAACCAAGGTGATGTCGTAAGACAGACATGTTTTAAGATGATATGGAAGAGCTTTGCTCTGCTGAAGGTAGTAGCACACTCGTGGAGAGTCTTATGGGACAGGTTACCAACGAAGATGAATTTGCTAAGGAGAAAGGTTCTTGATTCAAACAGTAACGTGAAGTGTGTATTTTGCGGGGACAAGGACGAATCCGGAAAACATTTATTCTTTGAATGTTCGACTTCTTACAAGGTATGGATGGAATGTTTTAAATGGCTTGGTATATCGACTGTGATGCATTCCAATTCTTTTTCTAACCTTATTGGAAGTAGTCGGGTGTTGAGAGGTGTTCAAGGAAGAAAGGTGGTCGTTACACTATGGTCTTGCATTGTGTGGAGGTTGTGGAAAGGTAGAAATGATTTGATATTCAATGATGTTGATTTTAGCTTGGAGCCCGTAGTGGAAGACATTAAAGCTAGACTTTGGAGTTGGTGTTTTGTAAAAAAGTAGGTTGTTCTAGTTTTAGGCTTGAGAGATTGGAGCATTGTCAGAATGGTTTTAGATTGTTAAATTTGTAAATATGGTGTATTCGGGTATGTTTTTTACCCATTCCTTTAATAATAAATTCATTTTTACCAATCAAAAAAAACAAGTATCCATTTTTCGGATTAAGTAACCATTTACATTATTTTAGATATGTATTCATGATTCATTAAGTATCTAGCACAACACAATGTGTATGAATTCCAATAGTATTAATGAATGATTAGAAAAAATAAAAAAAAAAAAAGAAATAAAGGGCTTGAATAAGTCCGATCATTGCATTCTCCTAAAAATATCCACTTCCCTCAAAAGAAAAAATCACTAATTTGAAAAATTATTTTCCATGAAAATTTATACCTATCACATTAAAAATACCAGATTTGAGAAACTGGCAAATTTTTTATCAACATCAGAAATTAAAGTAACCATTTAAATTAATTTAGATGCCCATTTATGATTCATCAGGTATACAACACATAGCACACGAAACTCTAAGGGTTCGCTTCCGAGTTCTTAATGATCAGAGAAAAGGAATCGAGTGGAGGGAAAATGAGAGAAAAGAAAGGGAGGGAAGTGAATTGAAATTTCTTCCGGTGTGCTTAGTTAGGAAGGAAATGAAAAAGAAAAAATAAAATTTTCTCTTCTCATGCTTTCGAGTTTTGGAATGAAATGAGAGGAAATAAAAATAAAATGACTTCTATACCCTCATTTATAAAAAACCTAGTTGACCGCAAGAATTAAGAAAATATCATTGTTGCAATTCTTTGAACACCTAAAACCTTCTTCCCGACCATAAACCACCATATGCGCCACCTGCTCACTACCGTTCACCGCCTCTTCATCCGTCACCGTGCCATCCTCCATGCGCCAATTACAAGCCACAGAAGCCCCAGCCACCTCCATCCCCACCGTCTCCGCCGAAACCCCCGAAAAAGCCGGTGAGTTTTTGCCTGCACGGCGAGTCGTGGGAGGACGAGTACAACTGGATGTCGCAACTGA
This sequence comes from Orobanche coerulescens, assembly GCA_033398695.1. Taxonomy (NCBI): domain Eukaryota; kingdom Viridiplantae; phylum Streptophyta; class Magnoliopsida; order Lamiales; family Orobanchaceae; genus Orobanche; species Orobanche coerulescens. The sequence goes on along the minus strand of CM065815.1, from coordinate 141,018,865 downwards.
ACGACAAGGTAGCGATGCGTCACATGGACGTGTACATGGAGCAGGAGGAGAAGTACAATGAGGTTGTGATGTCCGACACCGAGCGCCTCCAGTCCAAGCTCCAATCGGAGATTGCCTCCCACCTCGTCGCCGACCTTTACGAGAGTAATGATGAGATTATAAAAAATATGTGAGAATAAAAATGAGATAATAAAAAAAAATCTCAAGTTTCCATTTTCTTTCCTTCCAATTCCTCTCGATTTTGGGATGAAATTTTGGGGAAGAAAATCTTAAATAATTTCATTCTCTTTCTTTCCACTTCCTCCCTAAAAAATCTGGGAAGCAAGCTAGTAAATTTCCTTCCCTTTCTTTCCCTATCTCTCCATTTTTAAACTCGGAAGCAGGCCCTAAAATATTTTAATACGAATGTGCAGACTGAAAAATTATGTCGAGAATTTGATATAGATATGGATCTGAATGTCTCTGGAGAAGAAAAAGAGGAGAGGGATATTACGTAATTACTTGATTTATTGTCATAAATAACTGCTCTCCATAATTGAAGGTAATATAACACATTAACATAAATAAAAAACTTACTATTGTTATTTGTGTAAATACTTTTTGATACAGTTATATATGTAATATTAAATCAAATTAGCTTGATTTTGGATTGGTATATGTTTTCGCTAAAGATGCAGCGAATATGGTGATTCTGGATGTTGGAGAAAATGATTCGATCGTGCATTAATCTCGAGTCCTCGTGCTCCAAATATTGTGCACAATTTATGTTATGGACAAACATGAAACAAAATCGAGTTTTAATCGATAAAAATCAGTACCATCACATAAAATATATTAATAACCAGAAAAAATCAATTTGATGTAAAAGTACATAAAATGTATTTTATTCGGTGACAAACAGTTTCAGTTCACTTTTTTACCTTAATCAGTGATCAGTCATCATATAATCCCCCTTCTGTTGTATATGCATGATGACTATTCATAAAAGAAGTTTCATGCTATAGCAACGGTAGTCAAGTTGGTGAAGTAGGTGGCCAGCGAACCGAAAGGTCGTGAAGACGATTCTCCCGTCACAACACTTTTTGGTTGAGTCTCATGACGAGAAGGGCTTGCCAGTTGGCGTAGTTTGCGATCGTCCACGTAGGGTTTATCCAGTGCGCACTCGAAGAGTAGCGGCTGCGGGTTCCTTCCCCGTCATCAAAAAAAAAGTTTCATTTCACATTTTTCTGTATCATCCGCATAATTATAAATTTTTACAACTGTTAATGTGATGAATTTAACCAACCATAGATTAATATCAAACATAACTAAGGGGTTAATTGCAAACCCACCCCTGAAGTTTAGGCTAACTTCCTCATTCCCTAAATATCTTTCGGAATTACATGATATTTACTTTTTTCGTATTTGTAAGGTAATTACAATTCTGAATGAAAGAATATAATTTTAAAAGATAAGTGGACTATTTTGTAACTTGTTGTAATTATCGCTTTTAATCATCTTGCTTGAGTGATATTCTCAGGCATATGTTGGGTGTGAAACTTAAGCCTCATTGTTAAACTTCTTGAATTTGATCAACTAAGAATGACTGATAAAATAATCGGAACTCGATAATCTATTCCCGTGTAATAGTTTTCACGGGTTTTTGGATGTGTTTTACAAAATGGGTCATTTAGCCCTGTGTAAATTAAATTGTCATATTAGTCCCTGCGTTTTTTTAAAATGGGCAGGTTACCCTATCCCTTGTGTTTTTCAAAAAGGTACATCCCGCCCCTTCTATCGTCTTGTGCACGAGGGGTGATTTGCAATGTCAAACACAAGGGGTTAATCTGCAACTTTTTTTGTGCACGAGGGGTGATTTGCAATGTCAAACACAAGAGGTTAATCTGCAATTTTTTGAGAAGACAGAGGGATAATGTGCCTATTTAAATCGACCTGCTTTTTCAAAACACATGGAATAATATGCGCCATAAGGGTAAACAGTAAATTTTGTAAAACACATGAGGTAATGGGCCATTCACCCTACTTCTCATTCATGCGCGCACACACACACACACAAAAAAATACTTGTATACAATTTAAAATACATGAATCTTCTTTCTTAGTATTATGAACTATCACCATGTCATCCGTATAAGGAGTTAACCTGTCAGAAACTCGACTTCTTTTCGGAATCTAATCGGACTTTCCAAATTACATTTTAATCCTATTTATGGAAATGAGACACTAGACAATAAAAAGAAAAACTCTAAGATTTCCATATACACCACGGACTTGAAAAAACTCATGTTAATTTCAATCCCTCCGGATACATAGAAAACTAATCAATGGCGTGCCGTTGGACTTCTCGTGCCACCTAAGTTCTCTAGCCTCTCTATGTAAGAAACTTTCTTGTTGGTGTTAACGTTAGGCGGTTTATTGAGGATTTTCTTATTATCGGCTTCGTCTTGCGAATCCTTTTTGGTGTCCGTCTCCGGATTTTCCAAGTTCCAACCCATGAAGTCCAATAGCGTCATGGAAGTTGGCGTCTCCGTCTCTGCTGAGCTCTCTTCTTTAATGTTCGGAGCCGCTAGAGACGAGGGCTCTCTCACCGGCGACTTGTTTGGCTCTGCATTTGATGGGTTTCTCGCGAGTGAGTCGGCGTGCATTACGTCCTCTATTCTTGATAAGACCGTGAACGCTAGGCTTTCGATGATTCTTGAATAGCTTTCCAAGATCGCGTGCCCCACGTCCTGCACGAGTAAGGAAATCAAATACTAGTACATCATCACATTCATAAAACTAGAGAGCACTTATATGTTCTTACTCGGTTGCATTGGATTTTGCTGATGTCTAGATCGGATTGAGGGAGCCCCGGAAACCGGTGCTTCAAGATCAACAAGATCGTCTCTGCTCTATCTTCGAAGATCTCTCTCTTCTCTAAACTCACGGCTGAGCCCCAAGACGACTTGTTGTCTTTAGCGTTCATTTTCCTTTTCCATATCACCACCGATGCCTCAATCTTATTTTTGAGGTCGAGGATTTTATGCTCCGATGATAAGTCCACGGAAGTTAGGAAGTAGTCCGGATCAAAATACTCGTCCGTGATGTTCTTGTACATTGAGTCTCCAAGACTCGCTCTCCCATTCTATTAAATGTATCCGAAAAAAAAAAGGTTGTCCTTCCGAATAAGTGATTTGTCGTAGCAGAAGCGAAAACAGTTGAGATCGGACGTTGATAGTATTTGCAAATAGGATTAAAAGTTGAAAAAGTTGGAAGTGTTATGATCACTCCCTTAATGATCATATCATATAGGAATAACTATAAAATCACCCTTAAGGATCTCGGGCCAATTACATGAAAATATTGAGTTTTATTGTAAACTACAAAAAAATAATAAATCCTCGAGGTTCGACTTCGTCTTAAATTGAAGGGGCGCGACTGTAATATTAAATGCAAATAGGGGGGATTTTGTAATTTTCAGAATATATATATTTTATTTTTTTGGTAATTTTCATTAATTATCTCAAATGATCTAAAAATGCTTTTCTTGGTTGATTGTATACCTTAGGGAGAGCATCTATATAGCTTTCCGGAATCTCCATTTCCGACAAGACCTGAGCATTGATCGCCATGGCGGCTTTCAACACCTGGTTAACCGAATCCTTCTGATATTGCAGCCATTTTCTTGTAACCTCAGACAGACCATTTGGAGGAACCTTAGGAGTGGGAATCCACCATTTGTCTGATCTTACGTTTGTACCCTTCTGGGAGTCCTCGTCGTCCTCCGACACATAGCAGAACTCATTTTGGTCTTTGAAGTTGTCCAGACAATCCTGAGTTCGTTGTTATCACAGCATAATTAGCTTTTTTTGCAAACAAGTCTTGTTTTTTTTTTTTTTAAAAAAGAAGAGGCAAGAGCTCTTACGAGTAGCATTGCGTCGAGCTTTCGTAAGGCGGGAACGTTCATGTGGAGATCATTTCTTTGTCTTGTCACCATAATCTGGTAAATTAATAGTGAAATCATTTACTTGTGTTAGTTCAAATATGAATGTATGTAATACATATAGATGGTGAGGATGTGGTGGAATTTTTAAATGTGGTGTGAGAATCAAGTACTCATATTACACATCATGTGGCGCTATTATAAGTCGCACACACTACATATCTCAACCCGGCTTGCAAAATCGAACTATAGACATGAAAGCAATTCACGTGGCACATAGATTTTTCTTAACAAATATCCTCTATTGAGCGCTTTTTGGTAGATTACCTTCCTGTGTTTTTCAAAATGGGTCATTTAGCGATTACCCTACGTGTAAATTTAATAGACATGTTACTCCATATCTTTCCAAAGAGATGCATTCAGCCGCTTATATCGTCTTTGTGATTTGCTTGCATCGTCCGGATAAAACACATGAGGGTAATGTGCCTATTTCAGATGGAGTAATCAGCCTATTCTTTTAAAGATACATGGGGTAACGATTATTTAATTTACTTAGGGGAATAAATGGACCATTTGTAAAATATAGGAGTGCAATTTGTAAAATGGAACCAAGTATGGATATTTGTAATTTTGATACATTTTTTTCTTCTTTTGGGTAATTAGACTGTACCTCAACAATATTTTTGTACTTAATTAACATATATATAGAGAGAGATTAGAGAGGGAGAGCATTTTTTGACAGATTACTCCTTATGTTTTACAAGATCCGCGATTTATATTTTTGTAAATTAAATATACACATTACCCCTCATATTTTTAAAAAAATGCATCTCGCCTCTCGATTGCCATATGCACGAGGGGTAATCTGACCCGTCTAAATAAAACACATAGTAGTAACTTTTTGAAAACAAGTCAAATAGAGAGGGAGGGAGAGAGAGAGAGAGAGAGAGAGAGAGAGAGAGAGAGAGAGAGAGACCTCCATATTGGTTCCATCTTTGGACCTTTGTTTTGATGGAACAAATTCAACAATGTGATCTGTGACAGATAAGAGCCAATCAATCTCTTTTCTCCACCTTGCTTTGGTCTCTGGTGCCATGGGCTCCAATCTCTTTTGCTCTCCAAATACAGAAGCTAAAATTTAATGAAAATGGGGGGATGAAAAATATGGAAGAAAACCAAAGAAACTCTTGGCATAAAAAAAATACCATTTAGGAATTAGTGGCGGATCTACACCAAAGCTATTGGTGGTGCCTATTCTTAATAAAAAAAAACGCAAAACTAAAATTCAATACTAGGAAGGAGCAATCGGGGCTGCTTGTTTTTTTTGTCTCTGATCTCTAAGCAGCGTTCCAAATTATCCTTTAACCTTTTTTTCGTTTTTTTTTTCCTAAGCAAAAACGACGTCGTTTGTTAAAAAATTAAATTTTTTTGTTGGTGGTGCAGTCATCCGCCCCTGATAGGAATAAAGTAAACCCAAGGAAGTAAAAGTAAAAGGGTAAAATTCCAAAAGCTACCCCTTAGGTTTAGCCTAATTACAAAAAGCTCCACTTATATTTCATTATTACATATACCTCCTTAGAATTTTACAAAACACCTCATGGGTCCATGTTTACCTACCAAATCCTTTCTCCTGAGACGGGAGATTTGTAAAATAGACATAAATGTTGGGGTAATATTTGTAATTCTGAATGATAATTAGATTTTTTTTGTAATTAAACTGAAATATTTTTTTTCGCGAGAGTCGCAATACAATTACCTGCTAAGTTTGTAATTGCATTCGACAATGCCAATGCGGAAGAAACGCCTTTTCCCCCACCGGACATATCCTCACCAAGTAGCAACTTTGCAAACCTTTCCTTCATCAACTCCATATCTATGATACATTCCCAAAAAAGAGCATACATTACACAAACAAACAAACATGAAACTAAGACCAAAACTGCGAGACGCTCTTACGGAACTTAATACGTAAGACGGTCCATTAAAACTAAAATTTATAATTAAAGAAGTATGAAAAAGTAGAAAACTCAGAAAAATCTAGAATAACTAAAAACTAAACCAACAATCCTAAAAATGAAATAAAAACCCTAAAAACTTTAAAAAAATTAAAACTCCAAAGAAAAACTAAGGAATTAAAAAAAAAAACTGAAAAGATCCTCCCTAAAAAGCAGAAAAAGAAAACTAGAAAAACTAATATGAATGTTAAAGTAAGACGGTCTGATGCAAGTTTTTACCGGCAAAAACTTGCGTCAAACTGCCTCGAGTTTTTCTTCATAGATGTCAAACCCCCATATATAAATTTAGAGTATTTCCGAAAAATTAAAGAGTGTAGGAAGTTATGATATACTTTTTATAATTCTTAAAAATTAAAAATCTGAATTTTTTTATTTAAGACTGAATTATTTTAAAAGAAGCTGAACAGATTTTATTAAAAAACTGAAAGAAATATTATTAAGAACCCGAAAAGATATATTTTTGAAAATATTAAAATCTGAAAAATTAAAAACCTTAAAAAGTAGTATGTGTATATTTTTTGTATTTCTGAAAAATAAAAATCAAGTTTTTTTATTTGTTTTCATACTTTTCTTATGTGTTCCCAATTTGTTTTAACTTTTTATGGTTGGTTATTATTTCTAAAAATTTAGATTTTCAGATTATTTTTAGCTAATTTTTAAAAATTGTATATTTCTTTTTGAATATTCAAACAGATTAAACTAAAGGGTAGTTTTGTTAATTATCCTAATCTGTTAAAAAAAACATTTTCTGGCTTAATTTTTTCATAGAAAAAAAAAAAAGGTATTTGTTTCCTTAAATATACACATCTCCTATGGAAAATCCAAATGTACTAATCAACATCTCATCCCCTAATAAGAAAGGATCATTAAACCTTAAACCATTGCAATAAGAAAATCATACAAACAAGAAAAACTCTATAACTCTATAAATATAAATATATATATATATATATATATAATTTGCCTTGCCTGAAATCTGGCGTCCATTAGGATTCGTCGTACTCCCGTCATTGGCCAACCGGGACTTGATATTCTCGGTCCGATCGAGTGCGCACCCGATTTTATGGTGTTCTTCCAATTGCTTAACATGATCATGTAATGGAATAGAACCATGGCTTCTTGATGATATATTGTTATTCATTAATCTGCTATCCTCATCCGAAGAGCCATTAATGCTTTCGACATTAATCATGCTCCTCGTCTGTCTTCCTCCTCCTCCTCCTCCATCACTGTGCATCCCCTTGATATAATCCAGTCTGGATTTGTAGATTTCTTTTTCGTCCTCCAAAGCTCTTACCATATATCTTTATTTTTTTTTATTTTTTTTCTAAGAAATGGGGAAAAAGGAGATTATGGTGATTTCTTTTTCCCCTTACAAGAAGAATCTTGGATATATGGTATTTCTTTTGTACTTTTCCTTCTGGTTTCTTTTTCTTTTTTTTTTCTTTTTTTTTTCTTTTTGGTTTTTTAGAACGTAGAATGGTGTAGGAACGTGGGGTGCATGTTGGAGAATGGATGAAAGGAGTAAAGAGACGGGTAATCGGTTAGAGTTTTTTTGGGCAAGCAGAATTCGTTTGTCTTATGATTTTGTAGTATTTATTATATAAAAATTATTCTTTCCCTCATTGAATTTAGATTATATATATATATATATAATATGGAGTCCACGTTGTGGAGTTAAAGAAAAAGTTGACTTTACATGTGTGATAAATTAAAAATAAAAATACACTAACTTGAAATATATGTGATGATATTAACATTTCAAAATTAAAAAAAAAAAAACAATAGCTTCACATACGTGATGCCATTGCTAATATAAATAAAAAAAAGTAAAAAATACAATGGCTTCACGTATGTGACGTCATTGTCAACGCATTCTTTTATGAAAATAACTTAAACTCTCTGAAAATTAATTTTGTGGGTAATTTCAGCTATATTAAAATTAATATCAATAAATTTACTACGTATATAGATAATGAATATTTAGTAAAAACATAATATTTATAAATATAAATCTTAAAGAAAACACATGAATGTTTAAATTATAAGAAAGAAAGAAATATGAAAATGAAAATAAATTACTTACAAATAAGAAATTACCTCATCTTTTTGCAAAATAAACCTACGAACGGACATAACATCCAACTAAGTAATATTCAAATAATGGAAAAAGTATTTGGAATAGAAATGACTTTGATTTTAAAAAAACTATAAAATATAAGAAAACAAGCAAATGTTAGTATGATATTGTTGGGATATCAAAGGATCAGTATAGTAAATTACCTATGATTTGAGAGAAAAATATTTATCTATTATCACTCAAGAATAGATACACTCACAAAATCGAAAAACTCTCAACCTCACTCAATCACTTCTTGGATTGTTATTTCCTCTACTTGGGATTTTCACTCTTGGAGATGGGATGATTACAAATGCTACAAACATGCCTTATTTATAGGTAGTAAACATGGTGTGAAACCATGGTGTGAAGGGATCAACCATGGTGGGTATTGTGAAGTTTTCCATCCTTTTCTTGTCAAACTTGCCAACTAATTGTTCAAAGGTATATGGCTTCTAGATGTTGATTTTGTTGATGACCTTCTAGATGATGTTGATTTTGTTAGGTGACAATGACCTTCAACACTCCCCCTCATTGCCGACACTCCTGATACGTAATACCATTCCAAGTAGGTCTCGGAATTCGAAAATCTTTGTTGCAGATAAGCTCTTCGTAAATATGTCTGCAGCCTGGTCTTCGGTCCTGACTGGCTTCATGTCAATGTCTCCTTTAAGTACTTTCTCACGTAAGAAATGATAGTATACTTCCACATGTTTGGCTCGAGCATGAAATACTGGATTCTCAGCCAAACGAACTACTGATAGATTGTCAAAGTGTAATGCAACTCCATCTTCTATTGGTTGGTTCAAATCCTTCATGAGTTGAGTCAACCAAGCACACTCTTGTGCTGCCATCGCCCCTGCTCTATATTCCGCTTCAGTAGTTGAAAGAGAAACAGTAGGTTGTCTCTTACTGCACCATGATATAGCTCCCGAACCAAGATTGAATACATATCATATAGTCGACCTCCTGGTATCATGGTCTCCGGCATAGTCAGCATCACAATACCCGCTGACCTTGCTTTGTGCTCCCTTCTTGTAGAAAAGTCCCCAATTAATTGTGCCTTTAACATATCTCAGGATCCTTTTGACTGCTTCGAGATGTGGCTTCTTAGGTTTCTGCATGAACCTGCTAGTAACACCTACAGCGAATGCTATATCAGGTCTGGAAAGACTTAGATAGATAAGACTACCTACTATCTTCCGGTACATTCTTGTGTCTTCCAAGTCTTTCCCATCGTAGGCATACAGTTTCAAGTTTGGCTCCATTGGGGTGGATATTGGCTTGCAGTCAGTTAGCCCAAACTTCTCAATTACATCTCTTGTATATTTCTGCTGACCAAGAAATATACCATCATCTGTTCTTTCGACTTCCAATCCTAGGAAATGTTTCAGTTCACCAAGTTCCTTAATTTGAAATCGGACCGACAAATTTGTCCTTGTTCGTTGAATCTCGTCTTCATCATCGCCAGTAATGATTAGATCATCCACATATACAAGTACTACTGCTAGCTTGCCTCCTTGAGTTTTCACGAACAAGCTCGAATCTGCTGGGGCAACATGATAACCACTTTGGACTAGAAACTCAACAATTTTCCCGTACCATGCTCGAGGTGCCTACTTCAAGCCATACAACGCCTTTTTCAACTTGCACACGTACTCAGGATTTTCATGATTCACAAATCCTTTGGGTTGATCAATATAGATATCATGATCAATTTCCCCATGTAAAAAAGCATTCTTCACATCCATTTGCCATAATTTCCAAGACTTACTTGTTGCTAAGGCTAGTAAGACACGAACTGTAATAATCTTTGCAACTGGACTAAACATCTCGTCATAGTCTATGCCATACTCTTGAGAGAATCCATGAACAACTAATCAAGCCTTGTACCTCTCGATTGTACCATTTGGATGAATCTTCAACTTGTAAACCCATTTGCAGGATATAGGTTTAACACCTTCGGGTTTTGGCACTAAATTCCAAGTTTGATTTTGTTTTAATGCCAAAATCTCTTCTTCCATGGCCTTTCTCCACTATGGACTATTTGATGCTTCTTCAAATGTACTTGGCTCTTTGACTTCAGCATAGGCAGCATCTACATACTTTGGATTTGGTCGTCTTTCTCTGGTGGACCTTCGCACTTGAGATTGTGAAGGTTCCTGCTCATCCGATTGACTAGTCTTCACTTCATTTGGTGTTTCATGTACACCTGTTCTCCAAGGCTTCTTGATTTGGATCATACCTCAATTTGATCTGACGGGGATCTTGGTTCTTCCATGTCGTCGTTGTCTTGAGAGGAATGTAGCTGCAACTTGGTTTGTAACTTTTCTTGCATCTCCTGTGTATCGGGTAATGCCACCTTGTTTGCCCACCATGAAGATGACTCATCGAATACAACATTTCGTGAGACATAGATCTTGTTTGTATTTGGATCGTAGCATCTCCAACCTTTATTTTGTTCATCATATCCAACGAATATGCAGCGGACAGCTTTCTTGTCGAACTTACTGCGATCTTCATTTGCAATAAACACATAACATACACAACCAAACACTCGAAATACACTGATGGTTTTACATTATATAATTTTTGAAATGGTGAAATAAATTCCATCCTCGGTTGTGGTAGCCTGTTGGTGATATGGACTACTATCTTCATGCATTCTGCCCAAAATCTTATATCAACATTCTTTGCATGTAGAAGACTTCTACATGTCTCTGCTAGATGGTGGTTCTTCCTCTCCGCTACTCCATTTTGCTATGAAGTTTTTGCACAAGTCGGTTGCCTTCAGATGTTGCACTCCTTGAGGTAGTTATTGAATTCATTTGAAGTGTATTCTCCTCCATTATCAGTATGGAGGCACTTGATCTTCCTCCCAAACTCACGTTCTACCGTATCCTTGAATTTCCTGAAATTTTCAAAAGCTTCATCTTTGTGCTTCAAGAAATATACCCACATATACCTTGAGAAATCATCAATAAAGGTTATCAAATATTGATAACCGCTTTTGTTTGATCTTGCCAAGCACATCTGAGTGGACTAATTCCAACGGATCCCTTGCTCTGAACTTTGAGTCATTGTAAGGCAGTTGATGTGCCTTACCATATTGACATCCAGCACACACAGTATCATGTTGGATCTCGAGTTAAAGAAGTCCCTTATGTAACACCCCGAGATATTCAGAATAATTACAGCGCCGTAAACCCTTTAAGTAAGGATTAACAAGGATAATTTAAAAGAAATGTAAATATAATCCAATCGTACAACTGAAGTCCAAAATACAGATTTGATTCAACCGATCAAATGAGTTAACTTATACAACCATATCGAAATGACCTTATTAAAACAGACGTACTCGAGTACTAAATGAAGACAAATCACAATAACGATAAACATCAACCACATCACTGAGTCATTTCATCATCATGTCGGTACTGTGGTTGCCTCCCCGCTCCTCGGCTACCTGAACATCAAAACAATGTCCACCCCCGAAGGGGTTAGCAAAACAATGCTAGTACAAGTATCATAATAAATAAATCATCAGTGCATCATAAAACATGCAAAACGGACTTCCGTCATCGGAATCCAACGATGCGAATCCTCACGATTCCATCAACACAATACAGGGTAATCCAGCGATCCAGCGCCCTTGGTATAGATCTCCATGATTATCCCGTCGGACCAACGCATGGTGGAAAACCCGTCCAGCGATCCAGCACCCTCAGCATAGATCCCCATGATGATCCCGTTGGACCAACGCATGGTGGACATTCGATCCAGCGTCCTCAGCATAGATCCTCATGATCCCCTCGGATCATTTATACCATAAACCAATCAATTATGCATACATATATGCATTTCAATATGTTCATCAATACGAACAATTAACAACGAATACCACGAGAAATTACATAAATACATCTCATATTCGACAATATGAACAAAACCATAAGCATGATCAAAGTTTCAATATAAATCGAACTCAACATATGATACTTGCCTCGAAAATGGCAAGAATGAAATACTCCAACAAATGACACGCGTCCGTATGCCACCACCACTCGATCGTCCCCTATGCAAGGCTCAGACCTAAGAAATAATAAAGAATTCCTCTCAAGTCGTACGAACGTCTAATAATCCGGTTTACGACCGCAAGCTCTAAAAATGAATTCTGCTTGAACTACTTAGCGCGCGCTACGTACTATACGTAACGTGCGCTAAGCCTGCCCGTTAACGTACGCAAATGACTAGGTTTAGCGTGCGCTAGCTGTGTACTGACAGTCTTCTCTGAACAGCCGACTGCCCTTCTTGATGATATAACATACCTTACCTATCCAACGTAGCGCACGTTACTCGTTCCCGATAGCGCACGTTAATATATACATCTTAGCGTGCGCTAATCGTGCATGGCAGTCACTACTGGGTAAAACTTGAGCTTAAAGGTGATGAAAACTCATGAAATCCTCAGCGTTAATACAAGCCATCTCAGTGTATATCATGCTCATACGGTTTGTGAAAGATCTCTACGGATTAAACGACTACAAGATACAAGGGTACGTATAATCATCACAACACTATAATTCATCTTTGATCTTCAAGAAACATCCTAAGTCCAATCCATTTCATGTCCCAAACGTATGATTCTATCATGTCAAAACATAAGAACTTGATGCTCTCCCCATACTGGTCATAAACAGTTTTGAAGATACATGAATACGTTTAGGAGTCCAACACTAAAAAGGTTCAAAGGATTATACGATGAATAAGTGCCGAAACGTCAAAATATCTTCCTAACACATGATGTTCGACTACTAACGAATTTAACTGACTAGATAAACATGATCGAACGTCCTTTAGAACACTACTAATATTGGTGAAGAATCACCTACCTCAAAGTAGTGAAGAACAAGGAGGAAATCGAAGCAATCCAACGTCGAAGGCTTGAACACCAATCCTCAATGATCTACAATCTTCAACACGAGCTAGGATGCTGATATGAAGTGTTTAGGATGTAGAGAGTAATACTCTAAGTATAAGGATTCGGATGGGGGAGAGAAAAGACTGAAAATACGGAAAGGATGCTGTCCTATTTATAGAAAATGGTTATTAGCGCGCGCTAGTCCATACTCGTAGCGTGCGCTAACGTCTTACTGACTTCACTGTACTCAGCGCTTAGCGTGCGCTATTCTCATACCAGTAGCGTGCGCTAAGGCATTGACTTGGCTTTTCCCGAAAGCCATCCAGGTTCATCCCGACACAATCCGGCCAAGATCCCCGGCCTGATCTCACCTACCACACGTCTCAATCATATTAACCACGTATAACGTGCGCTAATGTTCCTTTGTAGCGTGCGCTATGGATCCATGTTAGTGTTGGGAAGTAAAACGCAGCGGAAGCGAAGTTTGGGAAAATATGATTATAGCGTTTTACGCATCTACGATCATTAGATCTATTTAGGCATGCTAATTAATTAATTACTAAGACTAACAAGCAATTTAAATATTATTTATTATTTATTAATTAAACATGTTGATTAATTAAAATATCTTAATCTAGATCCAAGATCATAGGATATTACCTTTTGAAGCGGTTGGTTATTTCCTTCTTGATCGCCTTGTATCTCTACCTTCAGATCTTCTAGAGTATGATCCGCCTTGAACCGGACGTTGTGTGGGCAACGAGCTACCGGAACTTGCTTGGACACCTTATGGATCGGCCGAATTCACCTTGCCTCACAACTCTCGATTTTATTTTCTTCAAGTAATTCCGATATGTAGCAAGAATTAAAGTGTTATCTCAATTGTGGAATCAAAGACACAAGTCAAGATCCACAATTAAACACTTAGAAGAAAAATCGAAATTTCTTGTGTGTATGAAGCATAAAATCGGCCAAGCCCCATAATGTCCTATTTATAGGCTCTTGGACTACTACTAGGGATCTAAAGGAGGATTATGAAAGGACTCCCAATTAATTCACCTTACCTTATTAGGACTCTTCCTAGTATATGATGAATCAATTAATATCAACTTAGTCCACTAAAAGGTTGATATTGCACTTCCTACCAAAATCCCAAATTACGAAATTGGGCTCCTTATTAAATATATTATTTCCCGTGTTTAAGATATCGAATGTCCATTAATTAATTATAAGCTACTGACAGCTTTAATTAATTAATATCTTATCCAAGAGTAGTACCACTCGAACCTTATTATTATACCTAATTAAATCCACCGCAGGGTTTAATATAAGAATCATTATCGAGCTCCTCAAGGGGACATCATCAACCCGCACGAGTCGGGACACGATTTCTAGTAATAATAATAATTGTCGTATAAACAATATTATTGCCCAAGATACGAGGCTTATTGAGTCGATCATTTTGACTCTCACCTATGGTAAATCAAAGCAATAATTATTATAAATACACAATTAAATATTATATACTTAGAATTAAGAAATAATAATTATCCGAGATTTACGTTCTTCTTACAGTCAGTACAGAAGACACTATCTCACCTCGATCCTGTTCAACGTATACAAATACGCTAATGTATGCTAATAGTCAAGACCAACTATTCTCAAACATACACTACAACCCTTTATATAATTTGTCTAATAATTATATAGGTTGTGAACTATTATATTATTTTATAAGGCACCGATAATGTGATCTTCCGTGTGACACCAACACACCACATTATCTACAATATAAAATATTTAGACATTTCATTTGCATAACCATAACGTGAATTAATATGCAAAACATGTGATTAAATATAATTAATATCCTCATAGGTAGTAATAGGGAAATTAGGTAATACAAGCATAAAGTATGCTTTGCAGTATACAATCCTAACAATCTCCCACTTATACTCAAAGCATGCTTTTAAGTATACTACTCTATTACATAGTCTCTCATTTCTCCCACTTATACTCAAAGCAATGCTGCCATACACCGTAATCCCATTCCTTCCACATGCCTTTCAAAAACTTTTGAAGGTAGGCCTTTCGTGAAAGGGTCAGCAAGATTATATTCCGATGCAACCTCAGCTACAACTACGTCTCCTTCCTTTACGAAGTGTCGTATGATGTGGTACTTGCGGTTGATATGTTTACTTGCTGATGGGCTCGTGGTTCCCTCGAATTTGCGATCGCACGGTATTATCACAATAGAGTGTAATACCCTCGGCAAATCGGGAATCACATCTAAGTCCCGCAGAAGTACTTGAGCCACATTGCCTCCTTGGGCGCCTCAAAGGCCGCCACGTACTCGGCTTCCATGGTAGAGTCCGAGATGCATTTCGCTTCACACTCCTCCAACTAATGGCTCCACCTCCCAGGCTAAACACATAACCCGAAGTAGACTTGGACTTTTCTTTGTCCGATGAAAAATTTGAGTCAGTGTAACCCACCGGAAACAGGTCGTCTGATTGATATACAAGCATGTACTCCCTAGTCCTTCTCAGGTACTTGAGTATGTGCTTGACAGCAATCCAGTGTCCTGTTCCTGGGTTCGACTGATATCTAGCAGCCATGCCCACGGCATGACAGATATCTGGTCTAGTGCAAAGCATAGCATACATGAGACTTCCCACAGCGGATGCATAAGGAACCATCTTCATGTCATCTATCTCCTTTTGTGTCTTAAGACACATGTTCTTAGATAGTTGAATTCCATGTCTGTAAGGTAGAAAACCTTTCTTGGAATTCTCCATGCTAAACCGCTTCAGCACTGTATCGATATAGGATGCCTGGGATAAGCACAACATCCTCTTCTTCCGATCACGAAAGATCCTGATTCCAAGGATGTGTCCTGCTTCTCCTAGATCCTTCATATCGAACTGCTCAGATAGTCATATCCGTACGTCCGACAATTCCTTCACGTTGTTTCCAATCAGAAGGATATCGTCTACATACAGTACAAGAAACACCAACACGTTTCCATCGCATTTCTTATACACACAACTCTCACTCGGACATTGGACGAATCCATATGACTGGACTACTTCGTCAAAACGAGTGTTCCAAGATCTAGATGCTTGCTTAAGTCCATAAATGGATTTCTTAAGTTTGCACACCAAGTGCTCTTCTCCTTTAGCAATGAATCCCTCTGCTTGGCGCATATAGATTTCCTTGTCTAGACTCCCATTCAAGAATGCAGTCTTGACATCCATCTGCCAAATCTCCAGATCCAAATGCGCAGCTATAGCTAAAAGAATCCGGATTGACTTAAGCATGGCTACCGGCGAAAAGGTTTCATCATAATCGATACCCTCTTTCTGAGTGTAACCTTTTGCAACAAGCCTCGCTTTGAAGGTTTCAACCTTCCCGTCACGTCCCTTATTTCGCTTGTAGACCCATTTACTCCCAATGGCTTGTACACCATCAGGTAGCTCTACTAGATCCCACACTTGATTGGAATCCATAGATCCCATTTCTGATTCCATTGCTTCTTGCCAGGAGTCAGCATCTTTATCTTGGATTGCCTCCTTATAGGTCCAGGGAACCGATTCATCTTCGTCTGGGATTGAGTCCGAAGACTTTCCCACGCCTATGAATCGTTTGGGCTGACGAACAACCCTCCCACTACGACGAGGCAAATCCTGAGTTGGTGTAAAAGTTTCAGAATCGATACGTGGTGCAGTGTTAGTTGGCGCTTGTACGATTGGTATAGTCGGAATCTCGCCTCGGCTCTTCCGAATTATTTCGCTCATGGGCTTGTGACTAATCATATAATCCTCTTCCGTAAATTGGGCATTGGTGCTAACAATGACCTTCGATCTGGGACTATAGAACAAGCCACCCTTTGTTCCCTTAGGGTATCCCACAAACACTGTATTCATGCGAGATGCCAACTTATCGACTTCCTTATTCAGCACATGTGCTGGAGTACCCCAAATCCGAACATGTTTTAGACGGGCTTACGCCCACTCCACGGTCTGTGGGTGTTTTGAATCGATTTCAAGGCACCGTGTTTAGAATGTACGCCGTTGTTTCTAAGGCGTATCCCCAAAACGAAATAGGTAAATCTGAATAACTCATCATTGATCTAACCATTTCCAAAAGAGTCCTATTCCTTCTTTCAGCCACACCATTTTGTTGTGGAGTTCCCGGCGCGGTGAGCTGGGATGAAATCCCCTCATTCGCCAAGAAATCCAAAAACTCTCCACTAAGGTATTCGCCACCACGATCAGATCATAGTGACTTGATACTCTTCCCATGACGCTTCTCCGTTTCAGCCTTGAAGTCTCTGAACTTGTCAAAAGCTTCAGACTTACGTCGCATCAAAAAGATGTATCCATATCTCGAATAATCATCTATGAACGTGATGAAATATTCGAAACCTCCCCTAGCCTGGATATTCATTGGACCACATACATCCGTATGAACCAATTCTAACACATCCTGAGCACGGTTTCCCTTGGTTTTAAAAACCCTTTTGGTCATCTTACCTTCCAGACAGGATTCACAAATTGGAAATGACTCAACTTGGAGATCATCCAATGGGCCATCATCTACCAATCTTTGAATCCTTCTAAGGTTTACATGTCCTAACCGTAAATACCACAGATATGTTTGGTTTATGCTTGAAGGTTCTTTTCTCTTTTTAGGTTTAGACAAAGAGTTAAGTGATTTATGCATAGGAGTTTGTGCAGCATTAACAATATATAGTCCATCATTAAAAGTACCTCTGCAAATATATTCACCGCTTCTTTTCTTAATAATGGCATCATCATCAAAAGAAACTGAATAACCATCGCATTTTAATTTAGAAACCGAAATTAAATTCATTCTAAAATCTGGTACTAATAATACATTATTCAGAACTAATAATTTATTATTAATCTTCAACTGCACGACTCCCACTGCAATGACCATAAGCCCGGAATAATCGCCGATTGATGGTAATCTCGCCCGCACTAAGCCGCTTGGTTACACGAAAACCATGCGAGTCAAAGCAAACATGATCGGTGGAGCTGAATCAACTATCCACGAAGTGGAAGAACAAGTCGCCAAACATGTTTTGACTACTAGTGCACGAGACATACCTTTCTTAAGAGCGAGGCGATCCGCTTTAAAATGTCCTTTCGACCGCACTTGTAGCACTTTCCTTGGCTTTTGTTCGCCTCGGGGTGAGGAGCCTTGCTTTTCACCTTGAGGGCTGCCACTTGCTTCAGCCAACCTCGCTTCTTCTTCTTTCCCCATTTGGGTTTGGAAGAAGTAGCACCGCTGCCGCAAGAATCGATGATAACCTTGTTTGAAGAGACCTTCACAGATCAAGCTCTGTCAGAAGTTCCGCCAAACTATATGTCCTACGGTTCATATTGTAGTTGAGGCGAAACTGCTCAAAGCTTCTAGGTAAGCTGCCTAAGATAATATCGACCTGCGTTTCCGCATCGATAGTAGCCCCCAATATGCTCAGTTCGTTTAAATGAGACATCATTTTTAGAACATGATCCCTTAGTGGAGTCCCTTCAGACATTTGGGTTGTCATCAATACCCTCATAGCATTTTGTCTAGCCGCCCGGTTCTGATGACCAAACATATCGGTGAGACTTTTCATCATTTCCGCGGCCGAACCCATCGTCTGATGCTGATGCTGCAATACATTTGTCAGTGAAGCCAAAATGTAACAGCGAGCCATCTCATCAGACTTTTTCCATTTCCGGAATTCCACCAACTCTTCGGGAGTGGCATCCGGTTCTGGTTCTAGAGGGCTCTCCTCGATTAAGACAAACTTATGCCCCTCAGCAGTCAGGACAATGTCAAGATTTCTTTTCCAATCGGCAAAGTTAGTGCCATCTAGTTTATTTTTTTTGAGAATAACAGCTAGTGGATTGAAAGACATCTGAGAATAAAAATTAAAAACATCCATCACATAATGCATAGCAAAATATATCGAAAAACCTCAAAAACACAATATATATATGCTAGCAACCAACACCTCAAAAAATCCGCACATGCAAGCCACGATCGTGTGGACGTTTACACATACATTTTTCAAGTAGAGTTTTACGTCTTTAATCTTACTATCTAGTCAAATTACGTTATGACAAGTAAAATTAATAGTTGGTTCCTCTTGGCCATGTATTAATTAACATAGACTCCGATGGGGAGCTTATTAATTAATACACCTAAGTGAACACCATAATTTAACATCCTTAAAATATTATCTTTTAAATAATAGTCCTACAGATGGAGAGGTCCTATCATAAAAAGTAATATTTACCTTATGTTATCATTTTGAAATTTAAAACTAGTGAACCTATAATTAGCACATCCGATATGGAGGAAGACTCTAATGTCAACGCGCATGCTAATTACTTCACAATTTAAATTAATTATGGAGGCCAATTTGATTTTATTTAAAATAAAAATCAATTTAATCACTTAGTTATTTTAGCCTTAAGGTTTTTAATTTTCTCGTCCTAACATGCAAGGAAACATATCACGCATACATCGATACATGCCATACATCAAAACAATAAAAAACCAAAATAAAGCATGGATAATTAAATTTATCCAATTATCATGGTCTTCTTCCTTGAGTTGAATCCGAGAAAATCTTCGACTCGATCTCTCCCACTGAATCAAGCATCTCGTCGCTTCTCCCCGGCCGGGCCGTGGATTTTCAAAATTAAAATTTTACTTTTATGCAAAATTAATTACAGAAAAAAATTTAATTTTAAAACCCGACTTCCCAGCTGACGCAACGAACGGCGGCGAAAATGGACCGGACCAAAATCGATTTACGCCCGAACCAAATAACTGCCGGATCAGCCGCTGCAGATCGGCAATGATCGGCCGCCGGCAGTGACCTCTCGGCCGGCACTGTTTGTCGGCGGCTTGCCCAGCAGTCCCGGCAGTCCCGATTCTGCTCTATTTCTTCGTGATCCCGTCTTTTCCGAATTCGATTACAATTTTATACGAAATAAAATACATCGAAATTACATCAAGATTACACGAAAAATAAAACCACCTAGAACTACCCGCGGATTTTCTCACGGGAAAAACCATTACATGCCTCAAAAACGGGCCAAACCAACAATTTCATAATTAATAAAAATAAATCAATAAATGCACCATTCATATAAACCATGATAATTGGATCATATCACCTGCAAGAACACATCTAGCAAAATATTCCAACATCAAAATATATGAATATTTAAATTGCTATCAATTAATCACTAAAATTAATTAAAATAGCAAAAGCCTAAAAATCCGGCTCCGATACCAATTGTTGGGAAGTAAAACGCAGCGGAAGCGAAGTTTGGGAAAATATGATTATAGCGTTTTACGCATCTACGATCATTAGATCTATTTAGGCATGCTAATTAATTAATTACTAAGACTAACAAGCAATTTAAATATTATTTATTATTTATTAATTAAATATGTTGATTAATTAAAATATCCTAATCTAGATCCAAGATCATAGGATATTACCTTTTGAAGCGGTTGGTTATTTCCTTCTTGATCGCCTTGTATCTCTACCTTCAGATCTTCTAGAGTATGATCCGCCTTGAACCGGACGTTGTGTGGGCAACGAGCTACCGGAACTTGCTTGGACACCTTATGGATCGGCCGAATTCACCTTGCCTCACAACTCTCAATTTTATTTTCTTCAAGTAATTCCGATATGTAGCAAGAATTAAAGTGGTATCTCAATTGTGGAATCAAAGACACAAGTCAAGATCCATAATTAAACACTTAGAAGAAAAATTGAAATTTCTTGTGTGTATGAAGCATAAAATCGGCCAAGCCCCATAATGTCCTATTTATAGGCTCTTGGACTACTACTAGGGATCTAAAGGAGGATTATGGAAGGACTCCCAATTAATTCACCTTACCTTATTAGGACTCTTCCTAATATATGATGAATCAATTAATATCAACTTAGTCCACTAAAAGGTTGATATTGCACTTCCTACCAAAATCCCAAATTACGAAATTGGGCTCCTTATTAAATATATTATTTCCCGTGTTTAAGATATCGAATGTCCATTAATTAATTATAAGCTACCGATGTACTTTAATTAATTAATATCTTATCCAAGAGTAGTACCACTCGAACCTTATTATTATACCGGAATTAAATCCACCTGCAGGGTTTAATATAAGAATCATTATCGAGCTCCTCAAGGGGACATCATCAACCCGCACGAGTCGGGACACGAGTTCTAGTAATAATAATAATTGTCGTATAAACAATATTATTGCCCAAGATACGAGGCTTATTGAGTCGATCATTTTGACTCTCACCTATGGTAAATCAAAGCAATAATTATTATAAATACACAATTAAATATTATATACTTAGAATTAAGAAATAATAATTATCCGAGATTTACGTTCTTCTTACAGTCAGTACAGAAGACACTATCTCACCTCGATCCTGTTCAACGTATACAAATACGCTAATGTATGCTAATAGTCAAGACCAACTATTCTCAAACATACACTACAACCCTTTATATAATTTGTCTAATAATTATATAGGTTGTGAACTATTATATTATTTTATAAGGCACCGATAATGTGATCTTCCGTGTGACACCAACACACCACATTATCTACAATATAAAATATTTAGACATTTCATTTGCATAACCATAACGTGAATTAATATGCAAAACATGTGCTTAAATATAATTAATATCCTCATAGGTAGTAATAGGGAAATTAGGTAATACAAGCATAAAGTATGCTTTGCAGTATACAATTCTAACAGTTAGCGTACGCTACACATAGATGATAGCGTGCGCTACATGCGCAGAATCACAATTTATAAATCATATTCATGAAATCATATGCTCAACAACACCAGACTATGAGATACGGAGAATAATACTCAGATTAAAGTGCAACAATTACAATATCACAAGTTCCAAATACATATCATAAATCTCGGGTACTACATCCTTCCTGCCTAAAAAGAAGTTTCGTCCCGAAACTTAAGATGAAAACAACTCTGGATATCTAGCCTTCATACTGTCCTCTGTTTCCCAAGTGGCCTCTTCAGCTCCATGTCGTGACCATTGTACTTTAACCAAGTGTATTGGTTTATTCCTCAATTGTTTGATCCGACTCTCAAGTATCTTGATTGGTCTCTCTTCGAAGGTGCCATCATTAGCTATCTCGATCTCGTCGAAATCAATGACGTGACTGGGGTCCGGTACATACTTCCGCAATTGGGATACGTGAAACACATTGTGAACGTGACTCAGCGATGGTGGTAAAGCCAACCTGTATGCTAAATCCCCAACTCTCTCTAGGACCTCAAATGGCCCGATATATCTCGGACTTAGCTTACCTCTCCTCCCAAAATGGAAAATCCCTCATGTAGGAGACACCTTCAATAGTACGTGTTCCCCGACGTCGAACTCTAGAGGGCGACGACGTACGTCTGCATAAGACTTTTGTCGACTCTGGGCAGTCAACAGTCTTTCCCGAATCAAAGCTATCTTTTCTTGAGTCTGAACTATCAATTCCGGTTCTATCCCGATCAAGTCCGAAGAATCATCCCAGCACAGGGGTGATCGACATCTTCTCCCGTACAAAGCTTCAAATGGTGCCATCTTAATAGAAGCATGCCAACTATTATTGTAGGTGAATTCGATCAATGGCAAATGAACTTCCCAATCAGTTGACCAATCCAAAGAACAGGCTCTAAGCATGTCTTCTACTGTTTGTATAGTCCTTTCGGACTGACCGTCCGTTTGGGGATGATAAGCCGTGCTAAAGTTGAGCTCAGTCCCCAAAGCCCTGTGAACTGCCTTCCAGAAGTGCGACACGAAGCGACCATCTCGATCCGAAATAATGGTCTTCGGCGTCCCATGCAATCTGACTATCTCTGAAATAAACACTCACGCCAATCTCTCGGGTCCCCATGTATCTTTAATTCCTAGGAAATGAGCCGACTTGGTTAGTCGATCAACTATAACCCAAATCATGTTCATTCCCGTTCTAGTCCTTGGCATACTGGTGATGAAATCCATCGAGATATCCTCCCACTTCCACTCAGGGATCGGAAGCGGCTTTAACATTCCGGCAGGTCGCTGATGCTCAATCTTAACCTGCTGACACGTCAAACACCTCGAAACATATTCTGCTACGTCCTTCTTCATGTTCCCCCACCAGAAGTTTTGTTTTAGATCCTTATACATCTTACTGCTTCCTGGGTGAATAGAATAGGGCGCGCTATGAGCTTCCTTCAGAATTATCCGTCTCAAATTATCATTATCGGGAACGCAAAGTCGACTCTGAAATCTCAGAACTCCATCATCTTGTATCACGAATCCTGGGGCCTTTCCTTTCTTCACTTCGTCACATAACCGAAGGATCAGAGAATCGTTCAACTGCTTAGATTTGATCTCCTCGACTAGTGATGAAGTCAGTTCCATCACATATAGTTGCCATTGGATTCCTGATGCCCATACTTCAATCCCTTCACAAATCAGTTCCCGTTGAATGCTGATCTGAGATGTAAGTGCTTCCAACACTCGAAGAGAAACAGGTTTACGGCTCAATACATCGGCTACTACGTTTGCTTTCCCCGGATGATAGAGAATCTCCAAGTCGTAATCCTTGATCAATTCCAGCCACCTTCTCTGCCTCATGTTTAATTCTTTCTGACTAAAAATGTACTTGAGGCTCTTATGATCTGTAAACATCTAGCAACGAGTACCGTACAAATAATGTCGCCAAATTTTCAATGCAAAGACTACAGCTGCTAGCTCCAGATCATGAGTCGGGTAATTAACCTCGTACGGTTTCAATTGCCGAGAAGCATAGGCAATCACCTTATCCTTTTGCATCAACACACATCCCAGACCCTGATTTGAAGCGTCGTTGTATACCATGAATCCATCAGTCCCATCTGGCAACGCTAATATAGGTGCCGTCGTCAGTCTCCTCTTAAGTTCGTCAAAACCAGCCTGGCATTTCTCATCCCACATAAACTTTTGAGTTTTCTGTAACAGCTGAGTGAGCGGACGAGCAATTTTGGAAAATCCTTCTACAAAACGGCGATAATATCTAGCAAGTCCTAGGAAACTCCGGACTTCTTTCACGTTATTAGGAACTTCCCATTCCAATATTGCTTCGACTTTCTTCGGGTCCACCTAAACTCCGTCAGCTGATATCACATGCCCAAGGAAAGTTACTTCCCTAAGCCAGAACTCGCATTTGGAAAGCTTTGCATACAGTTGTTCCTTCCTCAAGGTGCTCAAAACCACACGCAGATGTTCGGCATGCTCCTCTGCATCCTTCGAATATATCAAGATGTCATCAATGAAGACGACCACAAATTTATCCAAGTATTCTAAGAATACCCGATTCATCAATTGCATGAATACCGCAGGAGCATTAGTAAGTCCAAATGGCATCACTACGAATTCATAATGCCCGTATCGGGACCTGAAAGCGGTCTTCGGTACATCCGATTCCTTAATTCTCAACTGATGGTATCCTGATCGCAAGTCAATATTTGAGAATACCCTTGCCCCTTGCAGTTGATCAAACAAGTCGTCGATCCGAGGTATAGGATACTTATTCTTGATCGTCATCTTGTTGAGCTCCCTATAATCAATACACAGTCGGAGGGATCCGTCTTTCGTCCGGACAAAGAGAACGGGCGCTCCCCAAGGAGAAACGCTAGGTTGAATATAACCCTTCTGTGACAATTCCTCCAGTTGCTTCTTGAGTTCATACATCTCGGTTGGCGCCATGCGGTATGGTGCTCTGGAAATAGGAGCGGCTCCAGGCTCTAATTCGATAGTGAATTTCACCTCTCTCTGCGGAGGTAACCCAGGTAGTTCGTCAGGAAATACGTCGGAGAATTCATTCACAACTGGAATCGATGAGAGCTCTATTCCTTCCTCTTTCCTCATGGCATAACACCAAAGTCCATGACATCCCTGCTTCAGTAATTTCACGGCTTTCATTGCTTTGATCAATTTTCCCGAGCTTCCCGGTCTCCATCCTCGGAATAAGTGTTCAGATCCGTCATCCGCAATGATAGAAATGACTCTCTCTCGGTAATTCAGAATAGCTCCATAACGGTTGAGCCAATCGTCTCCGAGAATTAAATCGTCACCGTAGATGTCAACTACAATAAGATTTGATAGCCAATCTCTACCTCCTATAGATACTGGAAAATCCCTAGCTTCTAGGGTTTCCACAATTTTCTCTCCGCTCGGTAAACCCACAACATAAGGTTCACAATTATACAAGCACGAGATTTTCAAACGATTAACACAGTGCAAGGATATAAAAGAATGCGTAGCTCCCGAATCGAACAAGACACTAACTGGTTGCAAAAGGATCTGAATCGTACCTGATGCAACAGCTGTGTTTTGATCATCCTGCTTCATCTCGTAAATACACGGAGGAACGGACCCAGCGTTGGATGCCTCTCTTTTCCCAACATTCTGTTGCGGGAAACCGCTCTGCTGCGTCTGGTTTACACTAGTGTCCTTCGGAACCGGTACAGGAGTGCGAGTACCAAAAGATCTAGTCGCATTCTCACAAAATGTTGCGCGATGTTCTTCCTGTCCACAGTCGAAACAAGTCACGGCAGGCGCGAAACAGTCACGTCGAATATGTCCCGCTTTGCCACAGTTATAACATTTCTTCCCTGCGTCTGAAACGGTTGGTGCTGCCCGGAACTTCTTTCCTCCTCGAGAAGGATGCGGAGGCCTCCTGGATGAATGAAAAGAGGACTGGCCCCTGCGAGGCCTACTACTCTTATTATCTGTGAAGTTGCCAGCCACTCTCTGCTTCTTTGCTTCCGTCGATTTCTCTACTGCCGCCTCTTTCATATCATAGGCCAGCGCCTTGTCCTGGTACTGCCGCAAAGTGGTACATTCAAATCCGGACATATATTGCTGAATTTCCGGCTTCATTCGCATATCAAAATGGAAAATCCTCTCCGCCTCGGTCCTGACCAAGTGGCGCACATAAGTCAGCTGGTGATTAAAAGTCTTAATCACGTCCGTCACAGATGCTTCTGAATTTTGTGGTGAGAAAAACTCCCGAACTCGGGCCTCTCTAACTGGGCGAGGAGAATACTGCGCTTCCATCATTAATTTGAATTCCGTCCAGTCAACATTATGCTCCTCCGGTCGAATGGCCTCCCACCAGTCGAAAGCCTCCCCTGTCAGAAGATACTGGGTGACTGGAACCTTTCTATCGTTGGGACAGTTAATCCCCGCAAAAATCTTTTCTGATTCCTTCAGCCAGTGATCCCAAGAAAGCGTCTCAACAGAACCGTCAAATTTCGGAGGATGCAATTTGATCACCTCTGTAAGCCATTTATCTCCCGGCAAACTTTCTAAAAGTATATCCATCAATGTTCACAAACATGAATTAAATAAAACGGTAGTATTTGAGATTTAGGAAACTTACAACCACGGTCCACAAGACGATGCTGGCTCAGCAGTGATGTTACGAACGACCAATAATCAAATAACGTAAACAGACCCAACTAACCCAACTGCCAAGATATCCATAAATCTTAGCTCCGATACCATATTCTGTAACACCCCGAGATATTCGGAATAATTACAGCGTCGTAAACCCTTTAAGTAAGGATTTACAAGGCTAATTTAAAAGAAATGTAAATATAATCCAATCGTACAACTGAAGTCCAAAATACAGATTTGATTCAACCGATCAAATGAGTTAACTTATACAACCATATCGAAATGACCTTATTAAAACAGACGTACTCGAGTACTAAATGAAGACAAATCACAATAACGATAAACATCAACCACATCACTGAGCCATTTCATCATCATGTCGGTACTGTGGTTGCCTCCCCGCTCCTCGGCTACCTGAACATCAAAACAATGTCCACCCCCGAAGGGGTTAGCAAAACAATGCTAGTATAAGTATCATAATACATAAATCATCAGTGCATCATAAAACATGCAAAACAGACTTCCGTCATCGGAATCCAACGATGCGAATCCTCACGATTCCATCAACACAATACAGGGTAATCCAGCGATCCAGCGCCCTTGGTATAGATCCCCATGATGATCCCGTCGGACCAACGCATGGTGGAAAAGCCATCCAGCGATCCAGCGCCCTCAGCATAGATCCCCATGATGATCCCGTCAGACCAACGCATGGTGGACATTCGATCCAGCGCCCTCAGCATAGATCTTCATGATCCCCTCAGATCATTTATACCATAAACCAATCAATTATGCATACATATATGCATTTCAATATGTTCATCAATACGAACAATTAACAACGAATACCACGAGAAATTACAGAAATACATCTCATATTCGACAATATGAACAAAACCATAAGCATGATCAAAGTTTCAATATAAATCGAACTCAACATATGATACTTGCCTCGAAAATGGCAAGAATGAAATACTCCAACAAATGACATGCGTCCGTATGCCACCGCCCCTCGATCGTCCCCTATGCAAGGCTCGGACCTAAGAAATAATAAAGAATTCCTCTCAATTCGTACGAACGTCTAATAATCCGGTTTACGACCGCAAGCTCTAAAAATGAATTCTGCCTGAACTACTTAGCACGCGCTACGTACTATACGTAACGTGCGCTAAGCCTGCCCATTAACGTATGCAAATGACCAGGTTTAGCGTGCGCTAGCTGTATCGGCAGTCTTCTTCGAATGTACGATCGCCTGCCTGATGATATAACGTACGTTACGTATCCAACGTAGCGCACGTTACTCGTTCCCGATAGCGCACATTAATATATACATCTTAGCGTGCGCTAATCGTGCATGGCAGTAACTACTGGGTAAAACTTGAGCTAAAGGTGATGAAAACTCATGAAATCCTCAGCGTTAATACAAGCCATCTCAGTGTATATCATGCTCATACGGTTTGTGAAAGATCTCTACGGATTAAACGACTACAAGATACAAGGGTACGTATAATCATCACAACACTATAATTCATCTTTGATCTTCAAGAAACATCCTAAGTCCAATCCATTTCATGTCCCAAACGTATGATTCTATCATGTCAAAACATAAGAACTTGATGCTCTCCCCATACTGGTCATAAACAGTTTTGAAGATACATAAATACGTTTAGGAGTCCAACACTAAAAAGGTTCAAAGGATTATACGATGAATAAGTGCCGAAACGTCAAAATATCTTCCTAACACATGATGTTCGACTACTAACGAATTTAACCGACTAGATAAACATGATCGAACATCCTTTAGAACACTACTAATATTGGTGAAGAATCACCTACCTCAAAGTAGTGAAGAACAAGGAGGAAATCGAAGCAATCCAACGTCGAAGGCTTGAACACCAATCCTCAATGATCTACAATCTTCAACACGAGCTAGGATACTGATATGAAGTGTTTAGGATGTAGAGAGTAATACTCTAAGTATAAGGATTCGGATGGGGGAGAGAAAAGACTGAAAATACGAAAAGGATGTTGTCCTATTTATAGAAAATGGTTATTAGCGCGCGCTAGTCCATACTCGTAGCGTGCGCTAACGTCTTACTGACTTCACTGTACTCAGCACTTAGCATGCGCTATTCTCATACCAGTAGCGTGCGCTAAGGCGTTGACTTGGCTTTTCCCGAAAGCCGTCCAGGTTCATCCCGACACAATCCGACCAAGATCCCCGGCCTGATCTCACCTACCACACGTCTCAATCATATTGACCACGTATAGCGTGCGCTAATGTTCCTTTGTAGCATGCGCTATGGATCCATGTTAGCGTACGCTATACATAGACGATAGCGTGCGCTACATGCGCAGAATCACAATTTATAAATCACATTCATAAAATCATATGCTCAACAATACCGGACTATGAGATACGGAGAATAATACTCAGATTAAAGTGCAACAATTACAATATCACAAGTTCCAAATACATATCAGAAATCTCGGTTATTACACCTTCAGCATGGACTTCTGCATCATAATCTTGAGTTTGCCATAATTGACATGTCCAAGTCGTGCATGCCATAGGTCTCCAGTGTCACTTCTCCTAGCTTTCTCAACTTAGGCTTCTTCAGCGAACATCACATAGATAGCCTTCATTTTTGGTCCTTCCACGAACGGTGTACCTATGACTTTCAATTCACGATATACTTTCACATCGTTTGGGCCAAACAACACATAATTACGTGAAGCAATTAATTATGGTACTAACAACAGGTTCTTCTTCAGCCCTGGGACATGATAGACATTGTCGAGTTGTACTTCTTCATGTCCGTACCTTTGTGGCAGTTGTGTCTTGCCAACATGGGCTATTGGTAATTGTGTGTTATCAGCTGTCATAATAACTCGATCTCCATTGTACTTGGTCATACTTACGAGTTTCAACTCATCTCCGGTCATATGATTGGAACAACCAGAGTCAACGATCCAATCATTCTTGTAATCGACTAACTGCTCACACACCGCAGTAAGTGCGAATTCCTCTCCTGGGTCTTTCCCTCGTGTATCAGCAGTATCTACCTCCTCGGTATAGAAGGAAGTCTCTAAATCCCAATCTTCTTCTCCTGGAGCCTCGTCCTTAGATGTTGTTGTTGCATTTCCTTCAACTCTCTTGGACCAACAATTTTTTGCATAATGTCATTTCTTGCCGCAATTGAACATTCGTCACTTTGACGACCCTTTTGTTGCCATCGGTTCTGACCATTTCATATATGCTGAGCTCCTAGATCTCCCCCTGACTGGAAACATCTATCTTGATTTCCTCGAACATCTCTTTCTTGACTGTTGAATCTCCCGAAACCACGTCTTCGTCCTCGACCACGACCGCGTCCTCGTCCACGTCCTTGATTGTCTCTTCTATTAGTGAAAAGGGCTGTCCCTTCACTATTGGTTGGTCGACTAGATGTGGGTTTGTCTAGATCCTCGTTATTAATTAGCAAATTCTCCAGATCTGCTAAAGTTGGCTTGTTGGCCCAGCCCCGAGTTGCCGTGATAATACTCTTATACTCCGGCTTCAATCTGTGGATGATAATTCTTTTCATCCTAGTTTGTGTAATGCCATTTTCAGGATCTACTTTAAAAATCTCGTCACAAAAAGATTTCACCTTTGAGAAATATTGACTCACGGACATATTTCTCTCGGAGATCGACAAAAGCTCATTTTCGAGCCTTTGTAATTTTGCATCATTTTTCTTCCCGAAAATAGCCGCCAATGAATCCCAAGCTTCCTTCGGTGTTTGGGCATCTTTGATCCGCTGAAGAAATTCATCTTCTACAGCTGCAGTTAAGGCATACATAGCTTTGCCTCCTTTAACTTTCCATTTCTTTAAAGCATCAGGGTCAGCTGCTGGTCTTTGAGGTGCAGCATATGGTCATACCGATGTCGAGGTTGAGATGTCGGAGGTTGTGTCTGTGCTTCTGGCCTCCCTTTATGGTGTTGTCTCATCTCCGTTCACGATATCCTATAAGTCCTGTCCGAGCAGGTAAAACTTTATACAGGTACTCCATGACCCATAATTGTTGTTATTGAGCTTCTCAATAGAGGTAGTAATATCAGCCATGATTTTAACAAAGCTTTTGGGGCCAAAAGTATAATTTTTGAAATTTTTGGGGTCAAAATAAAAAATTTCAGAAATTTAGGGACTGAATTAAAAAAATTCCGAAAGTTCAGGGACCAGTATGTAATTTCAGGAAACTTTATTTGCATAAACTAGTGTTCACCGTCTTCAACCTTGAGACGATTCTTTCGGCAGCCCGTACGGCTTCGTCTGACTTTGGTTTTGTATTCCGAAAATACCTTCGAACTCGTCTCGACGCGAGGAATCTAACGATATCCTCAAAATTGAGTTTCGACCATCTTTGTGAAACTCGAAATTTTCAGCCATCTACCACTTTCGACTAGCGCTCCAAACCTTGCTCTGATACCACTTGTTGGGATATCAAAGGATCATTATAGTAAATTACATATGATTTGAGAGAAAAATATTTATTCTATTATCACTCAAGAATAGATACACTCACAAAATAGAAAAACTCTCAACCTCACTCAATCACTTCTTGGATTGTTATTTCCTCTACTTGGGATTTTCACTCTTGGAGATGGGATGATCACAAATGCTACAAACATGCGTTATTTATAGGTAGTAAACATGGTGTGAAACCATGGTGTGAAGGGATCAATCATGGTGGGTATTGTGAAGTTTCCCATCATTTTCTTGTCAAACTTGCCAACTAATTGTTCAAAGGTAGATGGCTTCTAGATGTTGATTTTGTTGATGACCTTCTAAATGATGTTGATTTTGTTAGGTGGCAATGACCTTCAACAGTTATAAGTTAAAAAATAGTATACTACACAGTAATAAAAATATTAAAATGTTGAAGCTTAACTCAAGAAAATGGTGAGAAGCAGCTTCACATGTGTAAAGTCATTTAAAATATTTCGAAATATTTGGCGGAAAGAGTGAAGCATTTGGTCGGGAGTTGAAATGTTTTAAATAATGACTTCATATATGGGAAGCAATTTGATACATGTGAAGCCATTTGATATACTTTTCAAATTATACCAGAAAATGATTATAATATAAATAACTATAGTTTCTTATTAATACATTTATTTTGTTGAGGGAGAGGCAGAACTCTCCCACTCAGATCGTGAGGTCATGGCCAGGGTGGGTGTTAAATCGAGGATGTGCTAATGGCGGCACTGCAGGAGAGACCAATGAGACACGAACCCATCAACAAACCTTGCAATATTTCAGCAAAGTATTGTCACCACACGGATTCGAACCCGCAATGTCAGAGTGTTTCCACCCAAATCACCTTGCAACTTACCATCAGTCTATGCCCCTGAGAACAAATTTATTAATACATTTATTAAATATAATTGGTAAAGCAAGAAATATTTTATGATTGATTTATTTTGTCTACAAAAATGATTAAATATTTGAATTGTAATTATGAATATTAAAGGTTAAAGGGTAAGTATTGATTATGAATATTGTGGCTAAATATTATTAGTTTTCAAATTTAATATTTAATTGATTATAGATCTAGTTAAAGGTTAAATATTAATTATTTTTCATTATTATATATATATATATAATTTCGTATATAAAAATAGTTAAATGAAAAAAATCGCTTAGTCCGGCTAATCTCCGATAATTCTTTGGGGGTAGGCGTTAGCAATCCCGACAACATACCACAAGTCATAACTTGTTACGAATCATACACAATCCATAATAAATCAAGCATACGACGAAATACGACATACAATGCCACGTGCATATGCACTCGATCAATACAACTCATGCAGCGATAAGTTAAACTCAACGAAAACCACAATACGATATACCACACAATATGCAACGGAGAAATAATTCCATATAATAATTATCAAAAACATATATAATATAGATATATAACAACAATGAATTATCAAGATTGATCCTTAATATGTTAATTTAGAAACTAAATTAATGCCCTGAATATTGTTAACATAGAAAACTAATTATTATTAAGGACTAATCTCTAACAGTCAAATTTCAACCACCACTACTACAAAAAGAGGGTTTTAACAGCGGTTCTGGAAGCGCTGTTAAAAACTGCTGTTAAATAATTTTTTTTCCAAAAAAACTTTTTTTTAGAAATTATTTTTTTAACAGCGGTTATTTTACAAAAGCTGTTAAAATTATTGAAAAAAAATTAATTAAACTGCCCCTGCCCAGATCCCCGCCCGATCGGCCCGCACATCCCTGCCTGCCTCGCCCGCCCGCTTGCGGCCCGCACATTTATGCATATAAATGTGCATTTTTGCTGCACATGGGATTCGAACCTGTGACCTCCACTTTGATGGAGGTGGTATCAAATCACTGAGCCAAAGTCACTTCTTATACTTTTATTGCTTTATTTTATGTAAATGTACAATTAATCATATATATGTATATATATGTTTATTAATATTTTCAGAATTAAATTATATATATTAAAGTTATAATTTATATTATATAAAAATTTAATGAAACTGATGATTAAACTTTTATGATTTATATTATTAATTAAGATATCATATTATTATAGAATAATAATATAATGTAATAAAAATTATATTACATATTTATAATGTATATTGTATATAATCATGCTGAAAATTTAAATTTTATAATGTACATTAAAATTTATAATATATATTGACTACGAATATATATTATTATAAATCAATATTTAAAATTATATATTACATTATATATTAAAACAACCGTTGTTAAAAAAAGTCGTTTAACATCGGTTGTTTATAACAACCATTTTTAATTGCATAAGTTTAATAGCGGTTGTTTAAAACAACCGCTGTTAATGTAACATTTAAAAACATTTAACAGCGGTTGTTTAAAATAACCACTGTTAATGTAATATTTAAAAATATTTAACAACAGTTCTGTCAAGAACTACTGTTAAAATTACACATTTAACATAACAGCGGTTGTTTTAAACAACCGATGT
Organism: Orobanche coerulescens; assembly: GCA_033398695.1. Lineage (NCBI taxonomy): Eukaryota > Viridiplantae > Streptophyta > Magnoliopsida > Lamiales > Orobanchaceae > Orobanche > Orobanche coerulescens. The sequence goes on along the minus strand of CM065815.1, from coordinate 140,985,336 downwards.
TAAATGTTTTTAAATGTTACATTAATAGCGGTTGTTTTAAACAACCGCCGTTAAACTTATGCACTTAACAGCGGTTGTTTTAAACAATCGATGTTAAACGTTTTTTTTAACAGCGGTTATTTTAAAAAAATGTTGTTAAGTTTTTTCTTGGGGGGGTGGGGGAAATAATTAACATCGGTGATTATAATAACCGCTGTTAATGTTTCTTTTAACAACGGTTTTTTTAAAAATCGCTGTTAATATATTACACAAAATTTACAGGTATGCCACCGCGTCATTTTAACAGCGGTTTCTGAACAACCACTATTAAAATGGCGTTGTTCTCTCTCTCTCTCTCTCTATATATATATATATATATATATATATATATATATATATATATCTTAATTAAAATGAATGGTCTAGATTTTTTTCTCACAGAAACGTATGTATAGAATGTAATATTCTAGTGCATCGATATTTTGATACATATAATGCAGAGTTTTTATGCATTGCAAGTTTGATGCACGAAATGCATATATTGCATACATAAGCCAATCTGGACCGTACATCACACACAGATCAATAATTCAGATTCATTCTCAATTTACAACATAAAAATTATTCTCATATTATCCTAAATATATATACATATATATATATATATATATATATATATTAGGGATGGTTCTCGTGAGATTGGTTTTTAAGTTAAGAAATAAGAATGAAATTGGTATATAGATTTTGATTAAATGGATGACCAAGATTTATTTACATGAAAATTTATGCATAGAATGCATTGTTTTAATGTATCGATATTTGGATGCATTTAATGCACAATTTTAGTGCGTAGCATTTGATTGCCATGAGATGCATATTTTTATTCATAGTCTAATCTGGACCATAGATCACACAAAAATTGATGGTTCAGATTCATTCTTATTTCTTACTCAAAAAGCCATTTTCATTTCATATATATATATATATATATATGCAGGGCTGAGCACAAATGAATCGGACCCAGTTTTTATCCGGACCCGAACTGGACCCGGACCGGACCTGTTAATTAGGTCCGGGTCCCGGGTCTGCATTTTTTCGAAATTCGGGTTCCGGGCCGGACCGGGTCAAAACCCGAAAAATTTGGGTCCAACCCGGAATAACCCGGCAAAAATAAAAATGCATGAAAAATATTTTTTATTGTAATTTACCCTCGGTGGTGATGAAATAATGATGATTAATGGTTCGATTATGATTGCACATTATTCTAATTAAGTTTATTTATCCTAACATATTGTTGAACTTGGGAGTTTGGTGACTAAATGAAAATATTAAGATTGATAACTGTATTTTATGGGAGTATGTAAAGAAGAAAACATTTTGGATGTAAGACACTTAATATGCAAAAAGATTTTTTTTTTTTCTTTTTACTAAATCGGGCTAGAACCGGCTTGACCGACCGGTTTCTGGGTCCGACCGAAGGTCTTGCCCGGTCCGGACTTTGGGTCGATAAAGTCCGATCATTTATATTCCGGCCCATTCCGGATCGGGTCGGTCTGGGCCGGGTCAGGCCCAGTGCTCAGCCCTATATTTATGTATACACAAAACCAATTGCAAAATTTAGATGTGGATATATATATAGTGTAACTTTATTTTCAGAACCGTGTTAAGTGGGAGAACCACTTTTTGTACTCCTAATAATACATAATGTACATCATGTCAATGCATATAACCCATACTGATCATAACCCCTACTATATAGTAGGGGTTATATATAGGGGTTATCATCAGTAAGGGCTATTATAGTAGGGGTTATTATCAGTAGGGGTTAATCTTCCATAATAAAATTTATATTTTACTATAATACCCTTTTGAATTAATAATATTTTTTAATATTTAAAAAAAATCTCATTGGTTTAGAGCAGTTCTCGCAGTTCTCGTACTTAAAAGTGTTCTGAAAATAAAGCACCCATATATATATATATATAGGGCCGTCTTAAACATTTCGGAGGCCCTGTTTTAAACATTATCTCCATTTTCAGTTATTTTCATTTTCCATATTAATATTCTCATTAACATTTTCAACATTCTGATTTTGAATAAGAAGTTCAACTTGTGTCTCTTTTATAACAAATTTATCAAGAGCTCCTCTTTGAGATCTAGTTAATTCTTCAATTTTTTTTCTTACATTTCTCATATCCAGATTCGTACTTTCCAGGAGGCATAATATCAACATGTAATAATGTAAATTATGTTATTTAAATTTAAATGCAAAAAGGATTGGAACTACTGGTCGAGTGCAGTCGGCCAGGTGCGGTATGCGGTGGCGGTGGTCCAGTGCGCGCTGACTGAGGTCCTGCCGTAGGCGGTGATTCCCTTTTTTTCTGCCCGATTGGGAGGAGCGGCGGCAGAGAATTCGAAGTAGGGTTTTTTTTTATGTGTGGACCGTGAGGGAGAAGGCTGCAGAAGAAAAAGTAGGGTTTTTTCTTTTGACAAAGCGTTTCTTTGAACTAGCAAGATTCCTTTGTTTTTTTCACGTGGGTTGGGTGTTGTGTCCATTAAAAATACTAACTAAAAAAAGAAATAGGCCCTACTTTTTTAAAATATTTGGAGGCCCTGTGCAGCAGCACAGGGTGCACAGGGCCAGAGACGGGCCTATATATATATATTGGTGTTATTATGAATGATGAGAATCATGAGATGTCGTTCTAGACCACGATAGAAATATTTGTGAAATTATATAATTGAGTAAGTGATTAGACTCATCTCATTCTATCTCAGCTCGTCCCGATCAGGATAAAACTCGAGTGAGATAAAATTTTAGAATCGATAATTATATTTCCTCCCTGGATGTGGAATGGCCACAATTCCGTCCCATCCCATTTTATCTCATACACATTCCTAGTCATTATAAATTCATTATAGAAGTTTGAAATTTAAAATTACACATAACTCTTAGAGGTCTAAATAAAAATCAATGGCAAATGACATATGTAGCCCTTTGGCTTAGGGTTGCACATAAGCATTAAGATCCTGTTCTTTTGGATTTATTTCTCGATTTGATTCGATTCGATTCGAGTCCATTCGATTCGATTCGATTCGAGTCCATTCGATTCGATTCGATTCGATTCGAGTCCATTCGATTCGATTGATTCAATTCACTCGATTCGATTCTTATTATTATAATTATTATTATTATTGTTATTATTATTAATAATATTAATTATTCTTAATGTTATTATTACTAATAATATTTACTATTATCGTTGTTGTTGATTACTATTATTATTATTTATCATTATTATCAGTGTTATTATTATTATTATTAATCTTAATTATTATTATTATTATTATTACTAATAATATTTACCATTATTAATATTATTTATTATTATCGTTGTTGTTGTTGATTACTATTATTATTATTTACCATTGTTATCAGTGTTATTATTATTATTATGATTATAGTTATTATCGTTATTGTTATTAACATCATTAATATTATTATAATTTACCCTTATCCAATAGATCTCAACTTACTATTTATATTTTATTATATTAAAATTTTTATTATTATTTTATTATATTTATTATTTTTATTATTATTTTTATCCCTTGATATATATTTCGATTCGATTCGATTTAGGTCATTCAATTCAATTGATTGATTCAATTCAATTCGATTCGATTCGATTCGAGTTCATTCGGAAAAAACAGAGCCTAACTACGTGTATAAATTGCAGTAAATCTTGTATTATTTGTAATTCCAATGCATTGAAAATAAGTCAATATTTTTTAAAGTTTCAATGCATTGAAACTACAAATAACATCTATATATATATATATAAAATGAGTTTCATGGCATAAATGAGAGCATTAATGTCTCTATACAAATAAATCAACTCAAGCATTAATGTCTCTATACAAATAAATCAACTCAATTGTATATAAAGGCATTAATCTATCTTATGATAGTTAAATATACAGATTCATTAAGTCTCTTTCAAGTCTTTATGAGCCATATGACTTTCCATATGTCTCAAAAAAATCGTCATATTAATAACCTTTAAATGCTAGGAATGAAGCTACGATCACCAAACCTTTTCAAGTTACCATGCGAGCTCATTTCACTTGCTCACCATTAAATGTATCAATTTATTATTCATGTTCATTGGATCCTAGCAATAACAGTGGTCAAATAGTACTTCAAGACAATGACAACCACACATTATTTCCTCCCTTTGCTTTTATAAAACCCAACATTTTCTTTTTACACACACCAACCTTAACATCTTTCTCTTCTCTTTCTCAAAATCATTGGTGATCTAAATTATTTATTGCTTAGAACTGCTTTAATTCGTGAGAGGATTTTGGTGCTAACATCCAAACTATATATCAGTGAGTTTTCATATGATTTCATATATTGATTTTTATGCATGTTTTTTATTTACGATTTGAGGTTTATTGTTTTAGGTATCTTCATGGAATAAGTGGTGGTGCTATGGTGGATACCAATAGGAAGATGGGTGATTTTTTTGGTAATATTTTCTTCATCCTTTATATATGTGTTTTCTATATGTGTATTTCTTTTTCTTCATATTTGTTCATAATTTCGTGACCTGATTTTTTTAACAAATTTGTTCTTGATATCCATATCCATGATCTTTATCAATGTTCTTAATTTTTTCTTTTAGGTTCAATGGATAAATCGTTGAGGTAATAGTTTCTTTTGCTATTCATATTTCTTATATCTTTTCTAATATAGTTTTTTCTCTAATTTTTTATTTATTTATTTATTTATTTATTTATTTATTATTATTATTATTATTTATGTAAAAACAGGATTGCTTTAGTATATTTGAGAAAATCTAACCTTTTTTATTCTTAATTTTTTAAACAATTTAAATTTGTGTGTATAATTTTGTAAAAGTTTTAGAATTTATGGATTTTCTCTATTTTCTAAACATGATACGAATTCGTGTGGGTGTATATAAATATTTATTCTTATTAAAATGTACACTTTTTATTTATATATACAAAATCACAAAATGATGAGGTTATATCAATATATACCTGTAAACAGTTGTATATAAAGTTATATGTAATTTTTTTTTGAAAATTTGTATATAAAAATCTTATCTTTTTGTCTTAAGAAAAATTGGTACGACACAAAATATGATTTGTTGTATGCCCATAAAAAAAATTATACTTATATCAATATATACCTGGAACTTCTAAATGATGTTTTTTAAGCAAGATGATATTGTATATATTTTGTAACAATATGTAAATATGATTATATTTTTATACAAGTAACTTTTTACTAATTTGTAATGTTTTGAACAAATAATATAAGAGGGAGTATATAAATAGATTTTATCCAAAAATGGGTAAAAATCTGTATACAAATCTCGAGATAAAATGTCGTATCATATAACTTTTTATTGTAACTCATATTTAGTTATGATTATTACAAAATAAGGATAACTCATATTTAAATACTCTAGAGAACCACAAATCTCGGGATAGAATGGCGTGTTAGATACATCTTTTAGATATTAATTGAATCAGGTAAGTCGAAGTCACATAATAACTGAGGACTAAAAGAGTACACAAGAGCTTAAGATTTAGGTATGATATTACAAAACAAGGATAACTCATATTTAAATACTACGGGATAACCATATATCTCGAGATATAATGTCGTGTTAGCTATTCTATTTTAGAACTTATTGAATAAGTAAGCCGAAGTCACATAATAGTTGATGACTAAAAGAGTATACAAGAACAAGAGCTTGAAGAATTAGGTATGATTATTACAAAAAAGGATATATAACTCATACTCCAGCGATACTATATATGTACCTTTTCTAAATGAAGAGTTATATCGCTATTAGTATTGTCTAAGATTGTTGCATGAAAATCAGTATTTGAGGTATTGGACAAAATCTTGCTTAAACTAAGAGCTCAGGGAATAAAATGTCGTTTTAAAGTTGTGAGTTATAACTTTGTTGAGATGTATTGTCTATCAGAAGATAACGGATCTATATATATATAAAAATTGAGTTCCATGTATTAATGTGAGCATTTATGTCATAAGCTAGGGTCATTCATATCAATTGAAATATTGTTAATCTCTAAAGCTTTTTTTAAAAGATTTAAAGAGCTTTTACAAACCACAATTAAAAAAAATACAAGAATAAAAAACACATGCATACCTGTTCAATGCCATAAGCTAAATTATTTCAACCAACTAAAATATATCAAAGTCTCATTATTAAATTTTAAGAATTTCTATAGTCATACCACACAAAGTGTGGTTATTGTTTAACTCTTTCACCTTCTTCTTTGAGATATTTATACTCCCTTATAAACAAACCAAAAAGTCACACAACTCACTCACAAAACAGGTCACACCCTTCACCTCCCGTAGCGATTCTTACCGCCATACGACCACTGAACCGCCCAACATCAATCGCTTCACGCCGACACCACCGAATATTAATTCAATAGGTGGTGTTTCAAGCTTGGGTGATTTCGTTGTTGTTTTAGTGGTTCCGCCACCGATATACCAAACTTGAAATCTCAAACAATTTTCTTATAAATAATTAAACAACTAAAACGTTTCTATTCAAAATAGTCTACAGTGACCTACAAACCATGAGATATCCAAAACATTATATAATTAAATTGTCAATTCCTACCAAATCTTTAAGAAATAAAGACGACAAAAAATTTGTGGTTTGGGGAAATATGGTATTTTGATTTTCAGATTAGGTAAATATGGAATTATCCTTTCACTTTTGGACCAAACCTAAAACTTTTTGAAAATTTGGACTGAAAATGAAATACCCGCAAACTACAAGGATTAAAAATATAGTTAACTCTAATTTTAAAGGATAGTAATTTCAAGTCTGTCAATTCAAAATGGAAGGCAATGCAAAGATGATAGATATTAAAAAAATTTGATTATATCCGAGGAAAATAAAGATGGTTTTAACTAATTTAAAAATTTACAAATTTAAAAATTTGAGGTTATACAGTTTTGAGAATACGCATACCACGAATTACATGCACATGACGCAAAATAACATTATTTACATAAAAAAATACTCTATAAACAACTAAGAGTGCAACTTTTTTACATCTAAAAAATATAAACAACTAAGGAGTAAGAGTGAAATATGTAATAAAAATCATAATATTTGCCATAAGGATTTTAAAGTATAAAAATGTGTGAGAAAAATTATTTCAAATACGTAGCATCGTAGGCGTAATAAGTGTTTGATTAAATGGCAATAAATCATTCATTTTAGATGATCGTACGTATTTGGTAACATGACTATATAGATATCAATTCGATATCTTAATATGTTATATATGAACTCATTGTTTGAAATCTACCTCATATAGTACCCCATATTACGCTAGGATGCACCGAATAAGCTATATATGATAGTTCGATGCTACTAATTAAAAAGTCATTCGTATTGACTCAAACACGAACAAATGTTTCTTGATGAGATATAATCCATCTTAAGAAATGCACATGTAATTTTTTATTTTGTTAGTATCATGGATAAATATGTTGCACATTTTGAGTACAAGTCATTTTAACTCACAATAACCTTGACTTAGGCCATACTTGATATTAAATACGTTATATAAAAATACGATGTTTTAACTTAGAATAATTTCACTCGAAAAACAAAAACTGTGAATGCTCGGACCTTGAAATAATATGTAATATAAATATGATATTCGATATTATCGAAAATAAAGTACCCGTACTTTAGGGTGAATAAAGCCCGTGCATCGCACGGGCCATGATGTCTCGTATAATGAGTAAACTAATGTATTTAAATGTTGTATACAAAAGAAATCTACGTAACAACATAACCCGAACACTTTTTACCCCAAATACAAGTATGATATAATCATGGTGATCAAAGCCCGTGCATCGCACGGGCCATGATGCCTCGTAGAATTTATAATAATTAATATAGAATTTGATACAATTAATACACGTAATTAGTGCATATATGCAGCCACTCACATATCCAAACTCTAAATTAATATTTCAACTTATATCAATTAAATATCAGCTAATCGAAGCTATTTAACACATATTTATGGATAATATTGTAGAGATCTGATATTTAAATAATGAATAAAGTTAACAATAACAAAAACATTACTTTGCAAGAGAATTGAAAAAAAAAAATTGTCATTTCTTTCTCGTCGAAATTCTGAAACCAAATAAAATATTTTTTTCTTCCTTTTTTTTTTTTTTTTTTTTTTCTTTAGGCTCATATTTATGAAGCTACAGAAATAATAATATACTTTTGTTCTAACATTACATCGGTGAAACAAAATTATTAGTATCACGTTTGTAAATTAAAAAATAAAAAATATATTTTTTAATTTCTTTTACATCACATCTGTAATAAAAAATTAAATATATTTGTAGAGATTATTTTTTTTATTTTATTCAGCTTCAAATGCGTGTAGCCATTCAGTAATTTTATTTTAATTCTTTGGCTTCAAAACCAAACCAAATCAAACCAAACATACCCAGTATATCCCGCTCAGAGCAGGGTCTGGGGGGTAAGATGTACGCAGACCATGCCCCTACTTATTACGGTAGGGAGGTTTATTTAGTGAAGACTTAGTGCGCGTGAGAATCTTGTGTGATAAATACAAAGGAAAACATATGATTCGGAAAAGCTCGAGACCATACCGAGCCCATGGCTTGATCCACATGGGACTTACCTAAGCGGAATTTGGCTACTTCACTCCCGATGACGCTACTCTAACAACGAGAGGTTGGCTCTGCACGCCTCCTGTCAAAAATACACCACACGCAAATGCAATAGGATAAAATATACAATAAAAGTAACAATACAATGCTCTAGGTCAAAGCTAACCGAGACAACCCAACCCCGAGGCTCTCAACTACAAAGACTGCTCCCTACAAAAGAATCCACAACTCTGATCTGGCGCCTCCAAGCGCACCTATCAACAGTCATGGTCTCGGAAAGGTTTAAGGCCTTCAAATCTAATCTCAGTTGCTCCTCCCACGTCCTCCTCGGTCTGCCTCTCCTCCTCTCCCCGACAACCATTAAACTCTCGACCCTCCTCACCGGAGCAGATGTCTGCCTCCTGCGGACGTGGCCAAACCATCTCAATCTCCCTTCCCTAACTTTCGCTGAAATGGGCGCCACTTCCAGCGCGTTCCTGAAAACCCCATTCGCAATTCTATCAAACATTGTGCGACCACACGACCAACGTAGCATTCTCATTTCAGCCACTTCCAACTTGCTCTCAAGCGACTTCTTCATCGCCCAACATACATAGCTTCACATACATAAAATCATCGCATGAAAAAAATATTAAAAAAAAAAATTAATCCTATATTTTTGGCTTCACCTATACGACATCATAGTTAATAATAATAATGTATATTAATACGCCCAAATCTTTTTATGTATTGGCATCATAAGTTTGATTATGGAGGCTCTGAGTTCACATATAGGCTGCGTTTGGTACATGGGACAGCACAGGACAGGACGGGACATAACTCACTGTCCCGTGTTTGGCGTGACATGGGACAGGACAAAAGTTCATTGTCCCACGTTTGGCGCGACATGGGACAGGAACAAATGCTGGACAGGGTGGGACAGGATGGGACAAAAAGGGGCATTTTCTTGTTCCATCAAAATAGGTGGAACAACATGGGACAAAAGTGAGACAGAAACAAAAAAATCATTGACCTACCCTCATTTGATATATAACTATTATGATATTAACTTTATTGGTCACCACCAACGATCACCGCCACCACCACCATCGATGGCCATCAATAACCACCGCCAACCACCCTCGGCCACCACTACTTGTTCCTCCACTTTAACAAGCTTCTCCACCATCTTCACTACAATTCATCCATCACCACCACCATTACTATCGTTGACCACCTCCACATATACTAACACCGATCACCACCACCTATAACCGCCACCACAATCGGTGACCACCAGTAGCCACCACCAACCATGGTTGACCACTTCCATCTCTTTCTCCACTACAACAACTTCCTCCACCATCATCGCCATCTCCACCGATCACCAGAACCACCGTCAGCCACCTTCACCTACACTGACACCAATCACCACCACCCATGACCGCCACCACCATCGACGGCCACCGGTTGTAACACCCCCAATCCGCTCAGGGATATTATGTAACACCCCCAAATCCGCTCAGGGATATTACACGCCGTAGACCCTCTCCTCGAGGATCTACCAGGCTGATAACTAAAATCAAACATCTAAACCTCGCCTTTAAGGCTAAAATAACTCAGTAGACCGATTTGGTCTTTCAACAAATACATACAACTCAATTCCAAACACATACCCACGCAGGGGTCAAAATACAATAATCTCCCGTACAACGGGGAAAAGATACTGCAGCGGAAAAGAAAATACAACTAGACCAAAACGACGTCAACAGATCCTCGTGTGATTAGTATCGTTCATCTTTCATCATCCTTCGTGCCGACCCTGTGCTATGCTCCAAAACCCGAATGCAAAATAGACATCCACCCCGAATACTGGGGTTAGCAAACTCCACCGTTTTGCTAGTGCAAGTACAAGTGCAAAAATACGAGCCATACAATACAAGTTCCAAGAACAATAATAATCGAAATCCTCAAAGGTTCAAACGTAAGGAAAAGTACTTCCCGAGGCAAGAGTTTGGGTAAACATTTCCAAAACTGAAAGATCGCAAATAAGGGAAACAATTTACAAAACAGTTTAAAATGCCGTCGAGAGTTTTAATAGAAAACAATTTAGGATTATAAAATCCTTCTCTTTCCAAAATCAATAGGGTCACACCAAATGTTTTGTTTTCGCAAATAGAAAACCGACAACAGTTCACAGGGTTAAAACCCACATCACGCGTCCTCAACGGAGATAGAAATCAATATCAACTCGTGAAGTTTTACTCGTGAATCCGTGGCTCTACCATTGGACTCCCGCCGTGGTCCCGTCGAACCAACCCACGGTGAGTAAAGTACATTCACTAAATATACACCAACCTGTGAAGTTTTTACTCGTGAATCCAGGGCTCTACCATTGGACTCCCGCCGTGGCCCTGTCGAACCAACCCACGGTGAGTAAAATACATTCACCACTCGTGAATCCAGGGCTCTACCATTGGATTCCCGCCGTGGCCCCGTCGAACCAACCCGCGGTGAGCGAAACAATCATGCACAAATAACATATCACACCAAGGATATCCAAACCATTCAACCAGAGGCATCAAACACTTAGCAAAACACCACATCAAACCAAAACGCACCGAAAAGAGATAATATACGTACACACGTATTATCAAGCGCAACATCAACACCAAACATATCTAAATATCCACGTAGTCACTTACAACCCACACAATTACAAAACACACGCGTTTTGAAAGAGAGCCTTTAACGAGGCTAATCGAATATTTTGAAAGTTCAATTCAAACGACCACACAAACACATTTAGACGATCACCAATCATCATATTCACAAAACAAGAATAGTATGGACAAGGTACTTGCCTCGAAACCGGCACGCAAGTATTCCGACGAACACGGCTCAACCGGAAAGCTTCGAAACGCCCAATGCTATCGAAACGGAAGACGACGACGAACGAAAGGGTTCAACATGGTTTCTTCGCAAGAAACACGACCCTAACATCATACAATCAATAAATCATCGACCATACGAGGAAGAATAATCGTAGAACGCCCGAAAACCCCTCTAAGACATTTTACCGGACACCTTCAAGGCGTCGGTCAAGAACTCAACTCAAACAACGAATCGATACGATCCAACCATGGAATAACAAGGGAAATGATATAATACATCTAAATAATCATCAATCCATCAAAATCCTAAGTTAAATCGGATTAAACGGACGAAATCGAACAAAATACCCAAAATCCCCAAAATCTCCCAAAAATGGGTTCTTAGAAGATTACCTTGGATGATTCAAGTATTTAGATTCGTAAAACACGCGTTGGATTGATTGTCCGGGCTTCACAACCGAAGAAGAATGATGAAAATCAACCCTCCAAATGATAATGATGAGGAGCTCTCCTCCTCTCTCACTCTCTCGTCTAAGGAAAAGGAAGGAGGAAAATGAGCATTCACGCTCAAAACAACACATTTATAGTGTAACACAGAGAACCTATCGGCCGGCCTATCGGCCGATAGGCAACCGATACCCTATACAAAATGCCGGCAAGAGAGTCTATCGGCCCCTATCGGCCGAAAGGCTCTGGGACGGTGCCCGACAGTGACAGTCTTCCACTAAAACGACCATAACTCTCGTCCTGACTCGATTGACTCACCGTTTGAACCATTGGAAAGCTAACTCGATGTTCTATAATATTGCAAGATTTATAATTTTTGGAGTTACCAAAAATTAATGATGATCTAACAAAGACGAACTCATACTTAGAAAAGTCGTTTAGTAATCCCGAATTCAACAAAACGACACCGAAACCCGAACTCAATACGAACCGAAGATACGGTTACGAAGTACTCACAAAGACGAATCTAAGAGCTGGTAGAACACACGATTCCGACCACCCGAAGGCTCGAAATTCGACAACGGAAGGTAATTACCCGAACTTTGGGAAATTACGAAAATGGCCCAACCGCCCAAAATCACCATACGACAACGAATAATCAAACCGAAGCTCACAACACGTATAACAACGTTAAACGGACTTGCGAAACTCGAAACAACAGCTTTGGACGAGATTCGCAAGAATCGAACTCAAGTGCGGAAAAGTCGCTAAAAGTACAGAACTCAACGAAACGACACCAAACGGACTCGGATGTCAAAAAGTGTAGAATTAATCATTCTCGGAATGACGAAACGGACATGAGCGAGTCGTCAAACAGGACTTCCGCCGAAAAAAGAAATTACCGGAAATCGAAATTGCGGATATTACATTCTACCCTCCTTAAAAGAAGTTTCGTCCCAAACTTAAAACAAGTAGTGAGAAGAAATATTCCGCCAGGAAAAACTTAACGAGACACACAAGAATGCGTAACTAATGCCCAACGGCGAAATGTTACAAACAACGCAAAGGAATATACGGCGTGTAAACACGCTCCACGGTGACCAACACAACGTCGCCGTTAGGGATATAATAAAACCGACAAGTGACAAGCGTCATCAAACGGATACTATAGCCAAGTCAATTATCCGACAATCACAAAACACCACGAACGAAAATCAATACGATTGACCAACCCAACGGTACATCAATCAAAACGCGAGCCCATCGCTGAACAAATACGGAATTCCACCGCCTAAGGGCTGGGAGATCGAAAACGAAACTAATTTCCCGAACTGAAGGGAATTACGAAGGAGCCTGAATGTTCGCCAATCACGGAACGAGGTCAATATAAACCGAACAATCAAACGATCAAACCACAACGATCGAGACAACAAAGATCGAAGAATCATGTTCGAATCACAAAGAACAATAAAGTTCAAACAACAACTCCCAGGATGATCTGGTGAGAACTACAAGACATGCATTGCCGAAGATCCGCAGGAAAGGGAATAGCGATTGAAAAGTCACAGCGACAACGAGTTATTCCGAAATAACACCACACTCGTTCGATCAACAAAAGCAAGGGCAGGACAAGCTGAGAAATGTCAACGAACATAAACGAGTCGACCGAGTCGAGAATACAAAAGTTCAAGATCCAATCCACTTCGAATAAAAGAACTAGTAGAACCAAAAGATGTCACTTCCGAACAAGGTTCACAAGAATCGAACCGAACTCGAAAAGTCACAAATGATAACAGTTGACTCAAAACAAGATCACGGCTCGTTCGAGCAGCGAAACCGAAATACAGGACAAGTTCAGAAAGTATCAACAAACACGAGCGAGTCGATAGACTCGAGAAAGAGAAAATGCAGGAGTCTAAAAACAAAACGGGTACTACATTAGACCTCTTATAAAGGAAGGTCACGACACAACAAGCAACCGACTGAAACATCCTTCAAAGGCCTCTCAAGGCCGATTCGATATCTGTCTTTGAAGCGCGAACTCCGAAAGTCTCGGTAGCCAATTCACAAACTGAATTCGGTGTCCCTCGAGTCCACACTTGAAATCTGTCATCGACGAGAAAGACAATTTACACGTGCATGCCCCGGCACATCACGATTGAAACGTCTCGGCTCGGCATACCGAAAATATAAATGCTCGATACAATGGATCAAAACACCGCAAAACAACATACCGGAGATGCCAACTCAGCACAACAAGGAATCATAATACATATCATATACAACGATTATCATCGTAAAATAATACACACAAACACTTCAGCAACGACGGTATCGTTCGCGACCTCAACGGCCCGAACGATAACCAAGACATAATTACAATCATCATGAAACAATCATACATGTACTCAAATGTACAATTCAAGCTTTTACAAACCACACTCGTGCGACAACACGCAAATCACCACGAGGTGATAACAGTAAACACCAGTTCACACCTCTCACAGAGGGCTAGTACAACAAATGCGTGGCAACGACTCGACGTTCATGCCACCCATTCGATCACAATTCGGGGTTAACACCGTAACGAAAGTTCGAAAACCATACACGCATTTCCGGTCCGCAAACAGGAATTATAGGTTTTAAAAACGAAAACCACCTTTGAAGACAGTTTGGAAACACCAGTTGATCTTGAGTATCATTTTACAAAAAGTAGTACAAACACCATTATCGAGACTTTGAAAATCATCTAGCGTTTGAACAAAAATGAGGACATCTTTCCTTTAGTGAAAAACTTTCAAAAATATTCGACCCTTGGGTCTAAGCAACTGCATTTGAAAATATCTCAAAATATTTTTGGTCCTCAACCGAAAATTTTTGAAATGATTTGCAAAGATTAGAAAACGCCTTGAAAACACCGCAAGAAAATAATTCGTTTTAAAAGTACGTCTCGAATTTCAATTTTCTAAGATACTCAAGGTTTTCAAAATAATTCAATGGGTTAGAATACCCAAAAAGGTCGATGACGGTAGTACTTATCAAAACTCACAAAATCATTTGAAAACACCCAACTACCGTCAAAACGGTCAAGGCCAACAACTCGGTTAAAGGAATCGATTTCAAATAAAATTCATCGGTAAGATACCGAAAGCTATTACAAAGGAACTCACGCAATAAAAAAAAGAAATACACCAACATGCACAATCCAAAGAACTACTCCTCACATGAAAGAAATATGAGAGTCCAATAGTCACGTATCAAGAAATCAAAATCCATAAGAGGACTCCGTCACTTAATAAATAATCATAAAAATAGCTCGTGTCACACGAGGCACAACACAAAGAAGGAAGACTTACGATCCGCAGTCGCACGAAGATGATGATTGCCCACGATACTAATCACGACCAACCAACTCAGACGACGCGTCGCGACACGACTTAGTCAGACAAAATCCGACGAGGCAAAGACTCAACAGACACCACTGACCCGACAGCCTAGGTTTCCACAACCAAATCTCCGATACCATTTATGTAACACCCCCAAATCCGCTCAGGGATATTACACGCCGTAGACCCTCTCCTCGAGGATCTACCAGGCTGATAACTAAAATCAAACATCTAAACCTCGCCTTTAAGGCTAAAATGACTCAGTAGACCGATTTGGTCTTTCAACAAATACATACAACTCAATTCCAAACACATACCCACGCAGGGGTCAAAATACAATAATCTCCGTACAACGGGAAAAGATCTTGCAGCGGAAAAGAAAATACAACTAGACCAAAACGACGTCAACAGATCCTCGTGTGATTAGTATCGTTCATCTTTCATCATCCTTCGTGCCGACCGTGCTATGCTCCAAAACCCGAATGCAAAAATAGACATCCACCCCGAATACTCTGGGGTTAGCAAACTCCACCGTTTTGCTAGTGCAAGTACAAGTGCAAAATACGAGCCATACAATACAAGTTCCAAGAACAATAATAATCGAAATCCTCAAAGGTTCAAACGTAAGGAAAAGTACTTCCGAGGCAAGAGTTTGGGTAAACATTTCCAAAATCGAAAGATCGCAAATAAGGGAAACAATTTACAAAAGCAGTTTAAAATGCCGTCGAGAGTTTTAATAGAAAACAATTTAGGATTATAAAATCCTTCTCTTTCCAAAAATCAATAGGTCATGACCCAAATGTTTTGTTTTCGCAAATAGAAAACCGACACAACGATTCACAGGGTTAAAACCCACATCACGCGTCCTCAACGGAGATAGAAATCAATATCAACTCGTGAAGTTTTACTCGTGAATCCAGGGCTCTACCATTGGACTCCCGCCGTGGACCCGTCGAACCAACCCACGGTGAGAAAAGAAAATTAACTAAATATACACAAACCAGTGAAGTTTTTACTCGAGAATCCATGGCTCTACCATTGGACTCCCGCCGTGGCCCCGTCGAACCAACCCACGGTGAGTAAAATACATTCACCACTCGTGAATCCAGGGCTCTACCATTGGATTCCCGCCGTGGCCCCGTCGAACCAACCCGCGGTGAGCGAAACAATCATGCACAAATAACATATCACACCAAGGATATCCAAACCATTCAACCAGAGGCATCAAACACTTAGCAAAACACCACATCAAACCAAAACGCACCGAAAAGAGATAATATACGTACACACGTATTATCAAGCGCAACATCAACACCAAACATATCTAAATATCCACGTAGTCACTTACAACCCACACAATTACAAAACACACGCGTTTTGAAAGAGAGCCTTTAACGAGGCTAATCGAATATTTTGAAAGTTCAATTCAAACGACCACACAAACACATTTAGACGATCACCAATCATCATATTCACAAAACAAGAATAGTATGGACAAGGTACTTGCCTCGAAACCGGCACGCAAGTATTCCGACGAACACGGCTCAACCGGAAAGCTTCGAAACGCCCAATGCTATCGAAACGGAAGACGACGACGAACGAAAGGGTTCAACATGGTTTCTTCGCAAGAAACACGACCCTAACATCATACAATCAATAAATCATCGACCATACGAGGAAGAATAATCGTAGAACGCCCGAAAACCCCTCTAAGACATTTTACCGGACACCTTCAAGGCGTCGGTCAAGAACTCAACTCAAACAACGAATCGATACGATCCAACCATGGAATAATAAGGGAAATGATATAATACATCTAAATAATCATCAATCCATCAAAATCCTAAGTTAAATCGGATTAAACGGATTTAAATCGAACAAAATACCCAAAATCCCCAAAATCTCCCAAAAATGGGTTCTTAGAAGATTACCTTGGATGATTCAAGTATTTAGATTCGTAAAACACGCGTTGGATTGATTGTCCGGGCTTCACAACCGAAGAAGAATGATGAAAATCAACCCTCCAAATGATAATGATGAGGAGCTCTCCTCCTCTCTCACTCTCTCTCGCGTCTAAGGAAAAGGAAGGAGGAAAATGAGCTGTTCACGCTCAAAACAACACATTTATAGTGTAACACAGCAGAACCTATCGGCCGGCCTATCGGCCGATAGGCCCAACCGATACCCTATACAAAATGCCGGCAGAGAGTCTATCGCCCCCTATCGGCCGAAAGGCTCCTGGACGGTGCCCGACAAATGACGCCTTCCACTAAAACGACCATAACTCTCTCGTCCGACTCGATTGACTCACCGCTTGAACCATTGGAAAGCTAACTCGATGTTCTATAATATTGCAAGATTTATAATTTTTGGAGTTACCAAAAATTAATGATGATCTAACAAAGACGAACTCATACTTAGAAAAGTCGTTTAGTAATCCCGAATTCAACAAAACGACACCGAAACCCGAACTCAATACGAACCGAAGATACGGTTACGAAGTACTCACAAAGACGAATCTAAGAGCTGGTAGAACACACGATTCCGACCACCCGAAGGCTCGAAATTGACAACGGAAGGTAATTACCCCGAACTTTGGGAAATTACGAAAATGGCCCAACCGCCGAAAATCACCATACGACAACGAATAATCAAACCGAAGCTCACAACACGTATAACAACGTTAAACGGACTTGCGGGAAACTCGAAACAACAGTTTCGGACGAGATTCGCAAGAATCGAACTCAAGTGCGGAAAAGTCGCTAAAAAGTACAGAACTCAACGAAACGACACCGAAACGGACTCGGATGTCAAAAAGTGTAGAATTAATCATTCTCAGAATGACGAAACGGACATGAGCGAGTCGTCAAAACAGACTTCCGCCGAAAAAAAAGAAATTACCGGAAATCGAAAATTGCGGATATTACATATTACACGCCGTAGACCCTCTCCTCGAGGATCTACCAGGCTGATAACTAAAATCAAACATCTAAACCTCGCCTTTAAGGCTAAAATGACTCAGTAGACCGACTTGGTCTTTCAATAATAACATACAACTCAATTCCAAACACATACCCACGCAGGGGTCAAAATACAATAAACTCCCGTACAACGGGGAAAAGATACTGCAGCGGAAAAGAAAATACAACTAGACCAAAACGACATCAACAGATCCTCGTGTGATTAGTCATCTTTCATCATCCTTCGTGCCGACCCTGTGCTATGCTCCAAAACCTGAATGCAAAAATAGACATCCACCCCCCCGAATACTCGGGGGTTAGCAAAACTCCACTGTTTTGCTAGTGCAAGTACAAGTGCAAAAATACGAGCCATACAATACAAGTTCCAAGGACAATAATAATCATGAGTCCTCAAAGATCCAAACGTAAAGAAAAGTACTTCCCGAGGCAAGAGTTTGGGTAAATATTTCCAAAACCGAAAGATCGCAAATAAGGGAAACAATTTATAAAACAGTTTAAAATGCCATCGAGAATTTTAATAGAAAATAATTTAGGATTATAAAATCCTTCTCTTTCCAAAAATCAATAGGGTCACAGCCCAAATGTTTTGTTTTCGCAAATAGGAAATCACCAACAATTTACAGGGTCAGAGCCCAACATCACGTGTCCTCAACGGACGTAAAATCAACGAAACATAATCACGCACGCGCATCGCCTAGGACCGGGACGATACCACCGACATCCCACCCGAGGCCTCGAAGGACCCTCCCGAGCTGGCTAGCGAAACAAATCACACACATCTCACGGTTGGATCAATCGCTTGTTGAATCCTGGCCACATGATCACATGCCATGTGCCACCGTAGATTATCTCAGGCTCTCACGGTTGGATCAATCACTTGTTGCATCCTGACCACATGATCACGTGCCATGTGTCACCGTAGACCTTCAACCATATCCACACATTCACACAAATAACATATCATATCAAGGATATTCAAACAATTCGCCCAGAGGCATCAAACACTTAGCAAAACACCACGTCAATCCACAACGCACCGAAATGAAATAATATACGTCCAAACACAATACCAAGTGCAACATGAACACCAAGCATATACATAGAATTCACATAGTTATTCACGAACCACACCAATCACAAAACACACACGGTTTTGAAAGAGGGCCTTTAACGAGGCTAACCAAATCTTTTGAAAACTCATTTCAAACAAACAAACAAATCAAGACGATCACCAATCATCATATTCACGAAACAAGAAAAGTATGGACAAGGTACTTGCCTCGAATAAGAACAACGCGAGAATCGACCAAAGTAGGTTGACACGAACCGATTACGAACCCGACTCCACCGATCGCCAACTCACGTCATAAACTACGAAGGACAATAATAACAATGAAATGAATTCCATAACACGACTCAAAGCCGTTGAATTCAAAGAACGAATGACGAAAGTTCAAGGATTTCCCCCAAAACGGCCAAGAACACGATTCGCTCCACAAATCACGAAAATGGAATTCCAAGTTGAAATATGGATATACAATCTATAGAATATGTTTAACAACATCATTTAACCATAATCGATCCATCGAAAATGGATGAAAAACGAGATCGGGGACAAATCACCCAAAAAGTCAATTCGAAGGAAATCAAGAATTATACTTCGATTCGACGAAGAACAATGGATTAAATGATGTTAAACACAAGAATACTATCAAGATTAATCATACCCATCATGAATTAATCAACAACACGGAACGAATCGGACAAAAATGTAAAAATCCCCAAATTCACGAAAATAGGGTTCTAAGGAATATTACCTTGATTCGCTGGATCAAAGGATGATAACGGACGATTGATTGATGTTATGAACTCAAGGACTTCATGAATTTGTTGTTAAACAACATGGTTTCATCACCCATGAATCGCCATCCGTGGACGGAGAAGGAAGAAAGTGAAAAACGAAATGAAATGTGACTGCTCAGCCACATTTATACTGGGCCGGACTAGCGCTAAAGCCGAGCTAGCGTCTTATCGGCCTGTGCCGCGCCCGAGCCTTACGGACTAGGCCCTTTCGGCCAGTAGCGTCGCAGCCTTCCGGCCAGAAGGCGTGCGCTACACTCGCCGGCCGTAGCGTCTGCGGCGTCCGACAGATGGCGTGCGCTACTGCCGAGCATGACCGATTCGAACCCCGTGACTCCACTGTCCGGACCCGCTAAGCGTGCGTTAGGCCATCCGGTAGCGTGCGCTACACTGCCGGTTAGCGCGCGCAGCCTTCCGGCCGTGGCGTGCGCTTACGCCGGTTCTGCGCACCCGTCCGGCCGTTGCCCTGCACCGTCCGGCCCGATCCGCAACCGTCCGGCCGATCCATACCGCCGTGGCTCGGCGACGATTAAAAACGCAGGCGAACACGACGAAAAGTTCGCGGACGACATCAACGACCCGAAATGAAAACATAATACCATATTCAATCATACGCGACCAAGAAACGGGTCGAGACAACAATTACAGATACGGATACCCGTAACTTTCAAGAAATTACAAAATGGCCCAAAACGCCCGTAAATCACGATACGTGATCGAATAACCAAACCGAAGTTCACAACACGTCTAACAAAGTTAAACGGACTTACGGGAAACTCGAAACAGCAGTTTCGAACGAGATTCGCAAGAATCGAACTCAAGTGCGGAAAAGTCGCTAAAAAGCACGGAACTCAACAAAACGACACCGAAACGAACTCGGATGACAAAAAGTGCAGAATTAATCATTCTCAGAATGACGAAACGGTCATGAGCGAGTCGTCAAAACAGACTCCACCAAAAAAAAATTTACCGAAAATCGAAAATTGCGGATATTACATTCTACCCTCCTTAAAAGAAGTTTCGTCCCGAAACTTAAAATAAGTAGGAGGAGCATCATCCCGCCAGAATATACTCAACGAGATACACAAGAACCGATTCTCGCGCCAACGACGTGACGCCACAAGAAATACAAGGAGACATACGGCGTGAAAACACGCCCCACGATGACCAACACAACGCCACAGGTAGAAACATAATAAAATCAACAAGTGACAAGCGTCATCAAACAGACAATACAATCGAGTCGATTATCCGGACAATCACAAAACACAACGAACTAAAATCAATAGGATTGACTAACCCAATGGTACATCAATCAAAACGCGAGCCAACCGCTGAACAAATACGGAATTCCACCGCCCAAGGGTTGGAAGATTGAAAACGAGACTAACTTCCCGAACTTAAGGGAATTAGGAAGGAGCATGAACGCTCAACAATCACGAAACGAGAACAAAACCGAACAAACAAACGATCGAGACAACAAAAATCGAATGATCATGTTCGGATCACGAAGAACAATAAGGTTCAACCGACAACTCCGAGGTTCACATCTCGACTCGAGACAAAACATGATCCGGTGAAAACAACAAGATGCACACTCGCATAAGATCCACAGGAAAGGGAATAACAATTGAAAAGTCACATCGACGAACGAGTAATTCCGAAATAATACCACCCTCGTTCGATCAACAAAAGCAAGGGGCAGGGCAAGCTCAGAAAATGTCAATGAACATAAACGAGTCGACAGAGTCAAAAATACAGAAGTTCCAAATCCGATCCACTTCGAATAAAAGAATTAGTAGAATCAAAAGATGCTACTTCCGAACAAGGTTCACAAGAATCGAACCGAACTCGGAAAAGTTACAGCGATAACCAGATCGACCCAAAACAAGATCACACTGCTCGAACGATGAAACCAAAATACAGAACAAGTTCAGAAAGTATCAACGAACATGAGTGTATCGATAGACTGGAGAAAGAGAAAATATAGAAGCCAAAAATAATACGGGTATTATATTCGACCTCTTCTAAAAGAAGTGTCGTCCCCTAAACTCACAACAATGAAATCAAGGAGACGACACAACAGGCAACCAACAGAAACATCCTTCAAAGGCCTCTCAAAGTTGATTCTGATATCTGTGCTGAAGCGCGAACTCCGAAAGTCTCGGTAGCCAATTCGCAAAACTGAATTCGGTGACCCTCGAGTCCACACTCGAAATGTGTTACTGACGAGAAGGACAAATTGCACGTACATTCCCCCGGCACATCACGGTTGAAACACCTCGGCTCGGCATACCGAAAATACAAATGCTAGATACAATGGGGCATAACGTCGCAAAACAACATAGCGGAGATGCCAACTCAGCACAATAAAGAATCATAACACATATCATATACAATGATTACCATCGTAAAGTAATATATACACATACACCACAGCAACGACGGTATCGTTTGGCGACCTCAACGACCCGAACGATAACCAGCACGTAATTACAAACATCATGAAACAATCACACATGTACACCAACGTACAAACCCAAGCTTCAACATCTCACACTCGTGTGACACACACAATCCACCACGAGGCGACAACCATTAAATACCAGTTCACACCTCTAACAGAGGGCTAGTACAACAAATACGTGGCAACGCCTCAACGTTCATGCCACCAACTCGATCATATTCGGGAGTTAACATCATAGCGACAAAGCCAACATCATACATACATACCCAGCCCTCAAACGGGAATGGATAGGTTTTAAAAACGAAAACCTCATTTGGAAAATAATTTAGAAAAACACCGGTCGATCTTGAGTATCACATTTCCAAAAAAAGTAAAAACGTGAAACATCATTATCGAGACTTTGGAAAACCATTTCGCATTTGATAAAAATGAGGACACTTTCTTTTAGTGAAAAGCTTTCAGAATATTCGACCTTCGGGTCTAAGTAAAAGTGTTTATAAAATATTGAAAATATCTCAAAACATTTTGGTCCTCGAGGTAGAAGAATTTTGAAACATGTTGTGGCACCTTGGAAGTACCACGAGAAAATAATTCATTTGGCCTAGCCACCTCACAGCCGAACGCAGGCCAGCCATCTGACTCCCGCCCCGATCTCCAGGGAATCAGTACTCAATTGCCTCGGCTCCCGCTCCGAGCGCCGAGTCGCTAGCAGTCAGGCCACGGCGATGGCCGCCATACAACGCCAGCTCGACGAGATGAGAGCACTCTTGGACACTGGGGCAAGCGCCAGCAAAAAGATCGCCGGGCCGACCGAGCCACTCGCGGTCCACATCGAGCTTGCCCCCATACAACCGACGATCGCTCCTCCCAAAACACCTCTGTATGAGGGGAGATCGGACCCCGAAACCCACCTGAGTAAATTCCGAATTTACATGACTGGGTGCGGGGCATCTGATGCAACCAAGTGCCGGATCTTCCCGTTGACATTGGGCGAGCTGGCCCATAGGTGGTACGTCTCACTGCCACCACGATCAATCACCTCTTTTAAGAAACTGGCCAATGACTTCACGTCATACTTCGCCAGCAAGGTCGCCAGACCAGAAGGCCCCCACCGCATGATAAAAGTCAAGCAGGGGAAGGCCGAAATCGACGCGGATTACATCGACCGGGTAGACAAAATCATCCTCACCGGCAAACCCGTCAGTGACGAGCTCGCTCTCTATTCGGTCATGGGGGGATTCCGCGGTCACTCTCCCATGTTTAGACACCTCTCCAAGGATATTCCCCCAACTTACGCGATCTTCCGCGCTAAAGCTGCCAACTTTCTGGCCAGGCAAAGGCTACTCACCCTCCGCCTAGGCGAGGAAATGCCACCTCCTGTCCAGAAGATATCGATCGCCAAAGCAAAGAAGGCGATCGCCAAATCACCCGGAGATCTCAAGGCTTTCGAGAACATGGAAGCCCATCTCCTCCATACGTTCAACAGAACTCCGGCACATATTTTCTATGCCATCAAGGGGCACGAAGAGCTCAAAAAGCCAAAGGCGATAAGGGACCACGACCACCTGGACAACAATCAATATTGTGCCTACCATAAGAGTCCCGGCCACAGTACCAACAAATGCCGCGACCTCCTCAAACAACTCTGGAGATTGTTCGAGGAGGGCAAGTTGGACAGCTTATTGGTTTAGCCGAAGCCCCTACCAATCTCTACAGACGATCGTCTGAGTCGAACACAAAATAGGCTGGGAAGCTCATACGAGCCGACCCCTGGATCAACCTCGGCGACCGTCTCTACATGCTTCAATCAAGAAAAGGAGAGCTCGGAAGTCTGCTCGATCTCCCTCCTCATTTAAGAAACTGGAGGACTCGATCGCCATCTACAGTTCACCATCTGACATGATGGACTAAGGCACGAGATCGCCTCCCCCACACAACGTACACCGTCGAAGGTCGGCATCTGCATGACGATCCAAGGTGGAAGAGTGCAGCCATGGTCCTGGTGGTCGATGGAACCGACTGCTTAGGCCATGCAAGGTCCCTTTAGGCCAAGATCGCCCGCCCTTCGTTTAAATACGAGGCCGGCGTAGTCTGAGGGCCCTCCAAAATAAATCAGTGGACACGATCGCTCGCCCTCAAAGGTTCATCATTTAACATGGTGAACCCGGACAATGCGACGTGCCACAACCCCCGTCTCAACGTACACCGTCGAGGTCGGCCATCTCCATGGCTGGCCGAGGTGGAAGCAGAGCTAACAAGCCGCGGGCGTGGAGTTGATTCATCCGACGCTGCCCCGCGCAAGGACTCCTCTAGACCGAGACCGCACGCCCTTCGTTTAAATACGAGGCGAGGCGCAGCCTAACAGAGGACCCTCATAATAAAGTGAGTCACGAGACACTCAATGTCTTCGCGCATCAAGACATGATCAAGGAGTCGGTCCATCGAACTCCGCGATCGTGCACGGTTCCTCAAGATGGACGACCGTCCCCGAGGATTCGACAAAGTTGAAGACCGCTCACTCAAGGAATAATTTTCATCCCCTTACTTCCACTAAGTGAATAAAAACAAGGGGCAATAAGAGTGCGGACTACCTACACGACGATCATCGCTATTCAACCACATACGGAGATCGTCATTTTTCAGATGTAGTGCAGCGATCGAATTTGTTGTAAAAAGCTGTCTTTATGAGTTTATCAATTCATTTGGAACTACCCTCGCAACGATCTCTCCTCGCACATTTGTACAAAGTCAAACAAAGACTCAAAAATAACCATTCATTCAAGTGATAAGTCAGAAATCCAAATGCTCATTTCATTACTTGAAAAATCAAAGTACATGGTCGCCCGAAGGCCTATATTCTACAAAAGAAAGCTACAAACTACAAAGAAAGTAAGCTAAAAACGTCATAAATGAAGCGCCTCAGGCCCCTGCCTGGCCTTCGCCATCAGCATTCGGCGCGGTCCCCTCATCTTCCGGAGCGTCGGGATGAGCAAGATTGGCTGGAGACGGATACCAACTCAAATCCACGCCGATTTCCGCAAGATCCAGGAACGGCAAGGAGAAAGCTGAATGGAGAGGATGCTCCAACGCATACGCCTTGAATTTATCGGCAAGAGGCCCGACCTCCAAACCTCCCTTCTTGGCCGCTCGGATCGAGTCGGCGAACGCCAAATAATAGGCAAACTCGCTGACATACTCCAAGCTTTGGAAGGGATCGGCCTTGGTCGCCTCAACCTCTCCTTTAAGCTCCGCCATCGCCTGTTGCGACCCCTGGAGCTCGGCCTCCCTCGCAGCAATCTTTTCCCTCGCCTCCGTCAGCTCGCTGGTCAGCCGAGCGATCGTCACCTTCTGGCGATCGGCCTCCTCTTCAGCAACGTTCCGCGCCTGGACGGCACTCTGCATCTGGTCCCGAAATCGGTCAACCGCCATACGATATTTCTCAGTCTCCTTCTTCTACAGCTCAAGCTCATGGCTCGCCCGCTTGGCCGCCTCCAGGGAGTCCTTCTCCATCGCCGCGATCTTATCAGCAAACTCGGCGTTCTCTTTCCGAGCCGCCTCGAGATCCTCCTGCAGGCGAATAGTGGAGGGCCGCCCCTCAAACTCCTGAGCAGCCTGGACGGCCATAGTCGCCGTCTGAAGAGAAAGGGCGAGAACGGCGTGCATCGAACTCGCCGATCGCTGTCGAGCGATCGCATCCAGATCAGTCGTCCATGCCTTCGGCAGGGCAGAAGCAGCCTTGCTAACGTATGGAGGAATGTCGCAGGAATGGCGAGGAGATCGGCTCTCTAGGAAATCCACGACCATCGGCGGGCAAGACGGATCTGCGCGACGGATCCTGCACCAAATCAACTAAGTTAATACAACTCCTATGCAGATGCAATTTTCAACACAAAAATGCTATCTACCTCTCAGCCTTCTCGGGATCCCGACCGAAAAACGGTTTCCCTCGAGGGGTCTCAGCATCCGCGATCGCCGTCTCCCGCAGAAAAGCCGCAGAGGGCGGCTTGCTCTCCGGAGCAATGATGGTGATCGGAGGCGCGGCGATCGGCACTTCATCGCCC
Source organism: Orobanche coerulescens (assembly GCA_033398695.1). Taxonomy (NCBI): domain Eukaryota; kingdom Viridiplantae; phylum Streptophyta; class Magnoliopsida; order Lamiales; family Orobanchaceae; genus Orobanche; species Orobanche coerulescens. The sequence goes on along the minus strand of CM065815.1, from coordinate 140,958,524 downwards.
GGGGCAGGAAACGAAGTTTCCTTCGGCCTCGGCCTCTTGCGATTCGCCCGAAGCCCCTCCTCCGGAATTTCCTCCTCAACCACGACCGGCTCCACGCGAGGCTCCGGCTCCACGCGAGGCTCCGCCTCCGGAACTATAGGCAACGCAACGGGTGGGACCCGAGTCGACCTCTTATGGCGAAGACGGCCTAGGACTCCTGGGTTCGACATAGCGATCTCCGTCGGGGGCTCCAAAAAGCGAGGGAAGCGAACCTCTGCAGTTAAGACGATCGATCAACAGTCAGATTCTGTCCTCAAGTAAGGCGATCGCCTAGTAAGTGAAGGTCGCAGGAACTCATACCTGGCACCGCGAGATGTCTCGGGAAACGGAATAGTCGAGCCGACAACCAGCGACTCTCCTTGTTGATCCGAGTGGCGTCTAGGTCATCGTCCGACAAGCTCCTTATCCGCTCCCAAACAACGAGAAAGTCGAAAGGCAGCTCCTCGATCGCCGGAATGTGAAAACCTGCAAAACAGAAATCAAATTAGATCAGTCCAAAACGCATCCAAACGAAGGGAGAGTCTGAACCCTTACCGGGATTCCTCTCCCGAAATTCAGTGGGGATCTCCAGCTCGCCCGTGGGATTGTCGCTCGCCGAAGCTCTCCACTTGCCGGCGACCCAGAACCACTTCGTCTGATCGCCCCGTATCTTATTCGGGACTCCATGAATCACCCGACCAGATCGGCCTTGAATATGGTAACCGCCGACCAACCCTCTATGAGCCGTCAGTTTAAACAAATGGTTCATCTCCAACGGCGACGGGAGACGGTACAGGCGGTGACCGCCGAAAAGGGTGAGAGTGCAGATAATTTGGAGCCAGGCGTTCGGCGTCAACTGAAGTGGCGCCACATTCCAAGCGGCCAACAGATTGGAGACCGCAAAGGATAGTGGGAAGCGTAGCCCGACCTCCATAACGGCCTCACTCACTGCGACCATACCCATCGGAGGCTGGTCGGCTCGTTCATTCTCCGCAGGCGCAAACATGTCCACATCTGAAGGAACATGGAATCTTGTCCTCCAGACGGCCAGATCTCTCCTGGTCGTCGAGCTCCGTATTTGGCCGAGCGACCACAACGATCGCTGCGCGGCACGATACTGCGACCGCTTGGGAAGCACATAGGGGTAGGCGACCGAGTATCCCCGGAAATCGAATCTCGGAGTAGGACCGGCCAACCTCTCCATTATCTCAGCGAAGGCCCTATAGGCCCGACCAAAAACGCTATGTTGCTCCCAGTAAGCCCTGATCGCCAGATCTCTCTCGATCTGCGATCGTCTCTCTTCAGCAGCCGACTCCTTAGCAACATCGGCCTCATTGAATAAAGCCTCGACTTCAGCAGGGTCGATTCCGGCCCGAATAGCTTCAGCCGCCGTCTCCAGGTGGAATACGGAAGAAGTTTCTCCCCGGACAGTCGATGTCCCGGCGGCAGAACTGGTACCCGCTCCAAATGATGATGAGGTTCCGGCCATTTCCAGAGATAGAAAAGAAGAAAAGGATTTTTCTTACCCAAAACGTGAAATCGAACGACGATCAGCACTAAGATCTTCAGAAAATTCGGCAGCAGGTCCTTCTTTCTCCAATAAGTACGCGTGAGTAACACTGCAGCACCGCGCCCCCTTTTATAGGAGAAGGCAGGGACCCGATTGCAATAAGGGAAAACCTCAGGGGTCGGATCTCAAACGACGCACTAATTGACCTCCTCGAGACCCGCGTACGCGTCTTTTCGAGGACGCGTCAGCCGAGGAGTCATTAATGACCGTTGGCGTCCTCCAATAGAAGCCCGACACGTGCACGGAGACTTTTCAACGCCCGTTGTTTTCTCCGCATGATTCGGCCAACCAGGTCGTCCGAACCCAGAGTACATCAGCTCAAAGACGATCGCCAGTTCTGTTAAACACGAAGTCGCTCGTCAAAAGTTCAGCGATCACCAAGAGAGCCACCTCACCCCACGTTTCCAACGTATGAGCGAGCTGGGGGGCAATTGTTGTGTCACGATTTATTCATCCCGACAGGCGATCGACTATAAGGCCGAGCGACCAAGTCAACTCCAGTCAAACTATGGCTAGCTCGTCAAGTCGAAGATATCAAACCACCATCAGTTACCTAGCGATCGACTCCCAAGGCGATCGCCCTTTGGCAGCTGGCGATCTACTCTAGTGACCGGCTAAGGGCAATCGACCTACGCCCCGAGCAGAGACGATCGCCCGTCAAAATCATCAAGGACTGGATCTCAGAAAAGCACCCACGTGAAGATCCACCAAAAGCGCTGACAAGATCTTTGCTAACAGACAAGATCTTTTGCTTTGACCAAAGCCTGGCACCTACCCCACCTACCGGCAGGTGCGCCGAAAGTTGTCAGTGGGGCCACCCGTGTCAGCAACTCAGGACGCGTGTAAGCTCCCCATTAGACCGCACAGTTGACTGCCAGCAACTCCTACAGACTTTGAGGGGACAGGCCCATGTGCTAAAAGACGATCGCCCGATTATTATAATGCAGAAAAGGCGATCGCGCGGCGTATCCAAGCTCTATAAATAGAGAACCTCCTCCTACTGGAAAAAGGTTCCCAATTCACTCAACCGACGATTCGAAATTCATTCCACCAACGGTTCCGTTCCGAATTCATTCTGACTTACGCTCAGAACTCATTCTCTCACATTCCGATACATTCACGGAAATACTGAAGAACATACATATCATCAAGCTCCCGGCTATCTCACCGGAATCCATCTCAGGACTTTTCTCTCCAAATCTCTCGTCCAGAAGACGATCGGCAGAAGCAGCAAGTCTCCACTAGACAGATTCCAAGGGATTCATAAGCCCAGAAGCCCAAGCATCCAGCTAAATACTCGCCGTGAGAGACGATCGATCTCTCACTGCCGCGACTGTTCATCACCTTTGTTACAAGAACTCACAGAGCATCAAATCGGTTCTTAGGCAATCTACACGCTCACTAGCTAAGATAACAAGAATCTTTACACTCATTGTAATTGTATTCTTACATTAGTACTTGTATCCCCGAATATTGGTATTAATAATATCTCGCGAGAGCATTCAAGCCCGGGACTAACAACCCCGGCAAATCTTGTGTTATTTATCTTTCTCACGGAAGTGCTCTTGCATTTGTTTGCTATCCCATCCATTCCAGCAATATCTATCTCCGGATAATATTTTGGGTAGCAACACCATAATATCAAAAACTCGGTTAATGGAATTGATTTTCGAAATAAAATTCAGTCGGTAAAATACCGAAAGCTATTACAAAGGAACTCACGCAGCGGATAAAAGAAATAAGGTTCAACATACACAATCGAGCAACACTACTCCTCATATGAACGAAATATAAGAGTCAAATAACCACATATCAAGAAATCAAAATCCATAAGAGGATTCCGTCACTAATCAAATAATCATAAAATAGCTCGTGACACACGAGGCACAACACAAAGAAGGGAGACTTACAGCCACAAGTCGCACGAAGATGATGATCGCCCACGATACTAATCACGACCAACAAACTCAGACGACGCGTCGCGACACGACTTAGTCAGACATAATCTGACAAGACCAAACTCAACATACACCACTGACCCGACAACCTAGGTATCCACAACCTAAGCTCCGATACCATTTATGTAACACCCCCAATCCGCTCAGGGATATTACACGCCGTAGACCCTCTCCTCGAGGATCTACCAGGCTGATAACTAAAATCAAACATTTAAACCTCGCCTTTAAGGCTAAAATGACTCAGTAGACCGACTTGGTCTTTCAATAATAACATACAACTCAATTCCAAACACATACCCACGCAGGGGTCAAAATACAATAAACTCCCGTACAACGGGGAAAAGATACTGCAGCGGAAAAGAAAATACAACTAGACCAAAACGACATCAACAGATCCTCGTGTGATTAGTATCGTTCATCTTTCATCATCCTTCGTGCCGACCCTGTGCTATGCTCCAAAACCTGAATACAAAAATAGACATCCACCCCCCCGAATACTCGGGGGTTAGCAAAACTCCACTGTTTTTCTAGTGCAAGTACAAGTGCAAAAATACGAGCCATACAATACAAGTTCCAAGGACAATAATAATCAGGAGTCCTCAAAGATCCAAACGTAAAGAAAAGTACTTCCCGAGGCAAGAGTTTGGGTAAATATTTCCAAAACCAAAAGATCGCAAATAAGGGAAACAATTTATAAAACAGTTTAAAATGCCATCGAGAGTTTTAATAGAAAACGATTTAGGATTATAAAATCCTTCTCTTTCCAAAAATCAATAGGGTCACAACCCAAATGTTTTGTTTTCGCAAATAGGAAATCACCAACAATTTACAGGGTCAGAGCCCAACATCACGTGTCCTCAACGGACGTAAAATCAACGAAACATAATCACGCACGCGCATCGCCTAGGACCGGGACGATACCACCGACATCCCACCCGAGGCCTCGAAGGACCCTCCCGAGCTGGCTAGCGAAACAAATCACACACATCTCACGGTTGGATCAATCGCTAGTTGCATCCTGGCCACATGATCACATGCCATGTGCCACCGTAGAATATCTCATGCTCTCACGGTTGGATCAATCACTTGTTGCATCCGACCACATGATCACGTGCCATGTGTCACCGTAGACCTTCAACCATATCCACACATTCACACAAATAACATATCATATCAAGGATATTCAAACAATTCGCCTAAGGCATCAAACACTTAGCAAAACACCACGTCAATCCACAACGCACCGAAATGAAATAATATACGTCCACACACAATACCAAGTGCAACATGAACACCAAGCATATACATAGAATTCACATAGTTATTCACGAATCACACCAATCACAAAACACACACGGTTTTGATAGAGGGCCTTTAACGAGGCTAACCAAATCTTTTGAAAACTCATTTCAAACAAACAAACAAATCAAGACGATCACCAATCATCATATTCACGAAACAAGAAAAGTATGGACAAGGTACTTGCCTCGAATAAGAACAACGCGGAGAATCGACCAAAGTAGGTTGACACGAACCGATTACGAACCCGCCGACTCCACCGATCGCCAACTCACGTCATAAACTACGAAGGACAATAATAACAATGAAATGAATTCCATAACACGACTCAAATCCGTTGAATTCAAAGAACGAATGATGAAAGTTCAAGGATTTTTCCCAAAACGGCCAAGAACACGATTCGTTCCGTCAAATCACGAAAACGGAATTCCAAGTTGAAATATGGATATACAATCCATAGAATATGTTTAACAACATCATTTAACCATAATCGATCCATCGAAAATGGATGAAAAACGAGATCGGGGACAAATCACCCAAAAAGTCAATTCGAAGGAAATCAAGAATTATACTTCGATTCGACGAAGAAGAATGGATTAAATGATGTTAAACACAAGAATACTATCAAGATTAATCATACCCATCATGAATTAATCAACAACACGGAACGAATCGGACAAAAATGTAAAAATCCCCAAATTCACGAAAATAGGGTTCTAAGGAATATTACCTTGATTCGCTGGATCAAAGGATGATAACGGACGATTGATTGATGTTATGAACTCAAGGACTTCATGGATTTGTTGTTAAACAACATGGCTTCATCACCCATGAATCGCCATCCGCGGACGGAGAAGGAAGGAAGTGAAAAACGAAATGAAATGTGACTGCCACCACATTTATCTTGGGCCGGACTAGCGCGCTAAAGCCGAGCTAGCGTCGCTATCGGCCCGTGCCGCGACCGAGTAGCCTTCGGACTAGATTTCGGCGAGTAGCGTCTGCAGCCTTCCGGCCGTAGCGTGCGCTACACGCCGGCCGTAGCGTCTGCGGCGTCAAGCGATAGCGTGCGCTACTGCCGAGCATGGCCGATTCAGAACCCCGAGACTCACTGTCCGGACTGCTAGCGTCGTTAGGCCATCCGGTGCGTCGCTACACTGCCGGTTAGCGCGCGCAGCTTCGGCCGTGGCGTGCGCTTACGCCGGTTCTGCCACCCGTCCGGCCGGTGCCGCAATCGTCCGGCCATCCATGAACCGCCAGGGCTCGACGACCCGATTACCGAAAACGCACGGAACGAACACGACGAAAAGTTCCCGGACGACATCAACGACCCGAAATGAAAACATAATACCATATTCAATCATACGCGACCAAGAAACGGGTCGAGACAACAATTACAGATACGGATACCCGTAACTTTCAAGAAATTACAAAATGGCCCAAAACGCCCAGAAATCACGATACGTGGTCGAATAACCAAACCGAAGTTCACAACACGTCTAACAAAGTTAAACGGACTTACGGGAAACTCGAAACAGCAGTTTCGAACGAGATTCGCAAGAATCGAACTCAAGTGCGGAAAAGTCGCTAAAAAGCACGGAACTCAACAAAACGACACCGAAACGAACTCGGATGACAAAAAGTGCAGAATTAATCATTCTCAGAATGACGAAACGGTCATGAGCGAGTCGTCATAACAGACTCCGACCAAAAAAAGAAATTTACCGAAAATCGAAAATTGCGGATATTACACCGGTAGCCACCACCAACCATCCTTTATCATTGTCTACCATATCCACCACTTCGATCATCGACCATTTATATCTCCACCGATCACCACCACCTATTGCCGTCACCACCATCGCAAAATACCGTCGGCCACCTCCACTTTTTGTACTATCATTCATGTATGTATTTATGTGTTTGAAAATTCTGTAAAAATTAAAATACTTTTAAATTAAATTATTTAAATATATATTCTTTATTTGTGTCATTTTTAACTATTATATGATATATAAAATAATCAAACAAGTTTAATGAAAATTGTATAATCCTGTCTTATCTAGTCCTAGTCTTACCAAACACAAGACAGACACTTGTTTTGTCCCGTCCTGTCCAGTCCAGTCATGTCCTGCTCTCTTGTCGATCTGTCCGTCTGTCAGTTCTCGTCTGTCTGTCCCATCTGTCGATCACGTCTGCGTACCAAACGCTACCATAAAGTCTTTGTGCCCAGTATAATAGTAGGACCTGGATCCTCTGTTGTGCACCTGCTGCACAGCATGGTGTTGTGCAGTGCACAGTAGTTTGATTACACACACCCGCATGGGTGTGCGTGTGCGTGGCGGATCGTACGCACAGCAGTGCACAGCATCGTGCTGTGCACTGCAGAGGATCTAGATCCATAATAGTAGCTAATAGATTATGATGCAATATATCTTTAATTTCACTTTTTTATAACTATTGAATCTTATTTATGTGGTTATCTTCCATCGTATCGTAGCACAAACAGCACAAACATGTAGCACAACCTCACTTAATTTACATATTTCAGTTCGTGTAGCACACACAACACAATTGAGTATAAATCTCAACCATTGATCTAACTCAATCAAATGCCCAAATTCATTCCTATCTCCTACGCAATTTATCTTCCCTACCAGAACCAATCCATATATATATATATATATATATAAATAATTTAGGATCAAATGAGAATGATTCTTATCCTGTGAATTGCGAATATAGATGAGTTTATGCATTTCGTGCATTAAAATTGCAATGCATTAAAATATGCATTATATGCATCAAAATATTGATGCATTAAAATATTGCATTATATGCATCAAACTTTTGTGATAATAAATCTAGCTCATCCATTTGTCAAGATCTATGGATGATATTCATTCATATTTCTTAACTTAAATTGTATTCTCACCCGAACTCACGTGTATGTATATATTTCATAATTTGTTACTGAATAATTGAATTGGTTTCATGGATTACCTATTACATCTATTTTTTGCAAAGTTCGATTTGAATCGATTGGTGTTCACATGGACTAAAGCTTATTCAAAATTGATCTGATTAATTGTGCAAATCAAACTCTGAAATTTTGTAACCAAAATAAGGTCGAATAAATTAGCAATTTGCAAAGTATATGCTTTTATGGAAGTCACAACTACAGATTGTGTCGAAAAAAACTACCAATTGTAAGTTGGTCAACGTGGTCATGGTGTACCTGTACGTGTATCGAGGATTTGGGTGGGGCAATCCTTTCGGCTCTGAGCCTCATCGATATTTGATAAGTTAATTGAAATTTGATAGATCAATTGATAATGTAATGAGGGGCTGATAAAATAGTTAGAAATTGAATCTTTACAGCCTACATGATTAAATTACGGCTAAACCAATATTCGAACAACTGAATTGAACTGGTGGAAATAATTTAGTTCCCGAAAATCTAAGTTTCTCCACAAGATTCGTCCACGGAGGTGCCATTCCTGAGGCATTATTGAGAAAAACTGTGGAAATTTTTGGAAATTGGATACGCTTTTCAATTTGAATTCGAATGTGTATTGATTTTTTAAAAGTACTCGAAAAATAAAAGTACCTGATATTTATATTAAAAATAACTGCAATACCCAGTTATTACACATATTTTCGATTGTTTATATGTTTATTTACTCATTCTTTTTAATCAAGTGACAATGTAAATTTGTTGAGCTGACTTAGAATGTTATGTCATCAAGAGACTTTATATATATGTATAAAAAAATCGAAGAACCAAAAAAATACCTGATAAAATTTCGGTTCGATTATTTTCGAGTAGTAGAAAAAAATGAGGAGCCATACTTGGGATATTTAATACGATTCGGGTAACGGATACGACTATTTTTTCAATAACAGAATTCTAGCCCTAAATTGGAAGTATTTGATAAATAACCTGTTGGAAATTGGTTTTAGGATAAATGAGTTTTAACTCAATTAAAACTAATATAATAATAATAAAATATTTAATTCTTGGGAATTAAATAATAAATTGTGAATCTACGTTTCGAGAAGATCATGAACATAGGATTTTATTTTCTCAAAAGCGATTTCCGGTGAGTGAGAAATAAATGATTAAAGATGGTCATTTAATTAAAAAGGTAAAGAGTTAACCAGGTTGAAAACCCATCTGATATTTGGGGTTGAAATCCCATCTGATATTTGGGGGCTGAAAACACATATGATATTTGAGGCTGAAAAGATATTTGAGGTTGGAAACCCATCTGATATTTGGGGCTGAAATCCCATCTGATATTTGGGGGCTGAAAACCCATCTGATATTTGAGGTTGAAAACCCATCTGATATTTGGGCTGAAAACCTATCTGATCTGATAATTGGACTGAAACCTATCTGATCTGATATTTGGGCTGAAACCTATCTGATGTGATATTTGGGCTGAAACCTATATGATCTGATATTTGGGCTGAAACCTCTCTGATCTGATATTTGGGCTGAAACCTATCTGATCTGATATTTGGGGCTGACAACCCATCTGATCTGATATTTGGGCTGAAAACCTATTTGATCTGATATTTGGGCTAAAAGCCTATCTGATCTGATATTTGCGGCTGAAAACCTATCTGATCTGATATTTTGGCTGAAAACCTATCTGATCTGATATTTGGGTGCTGAAAACTCAACTGATATTTGGTCTCGACTGAAATGAAGCAGGTTGAGAACTTAGCTTCTGGAATATGACTCTTCATACTCCATAATGTAATATCCGAATTAAATGAGACTATTTATGGAGGTAACTCTTGAGCTGAAGGATTAAAGGGAATTAATGGCACTTTAATTTGTAGTAACTCCCCACCTGATGGAGTGGAATTGGATCCTATAAAATGGGGTCTTATGCATTTCATTTCAGAACATATAACAGAACGAATATAACATACCACATATTGCCGCTGCCAAAGCCAAAGCTGCTGCATCTACTATTGCAGTTCAGGCTGAGAAACCCGAGAAGTTCTCGGGTGTTGATTTCAAGAGATGGCAGCAAAAGATGCTGTTTTATCTCACTACCTTGAGAATTGCTATTTATCTCAAGGACGATCCTCCTGTGGTCAGTGATACGGAAACTGATCGTACGAAGCATTTTGCTTACGATCAGTGGTGTAACAGCGACTTTATGTGCCGTAATACGATATTGAATGGGCTGATTGATTCTCTGTACAACGTGTACAGTCAAATCAAGACATCCAAAGAGCTCTGGAATTCTTTGGAGAAAAAGTATAAAACCAATGATGCTGGTGTCAAGAAGTTCGTGATCGGACGCTACCTGGACTTTCAGATGACGGATTTCAAAACCGTTGTCGAACAAGTCCAACAATTTCAATTGATCGTGCATGAAATCAATGCCGAAGGAATGATCCTTCCTGAACCGTTTGTTGTGGGAACGGTAATTGAGAAGTTGCCTCCTAGTTGGAAGGACTTAAAAAATTACCTGAAACACAAACAAAAGGAAATGAGCTTAGAGGATTTGGTTGTTCGACTTGAAATTGAGGAAGACAACCGAAAATCTGATTCTAAGTTCAAGAGAGGCCCTATGGAGGCCAAAATAAATTTGCTTGAACATGGGTCCTTTAGCAAAAAGAGGAAACTGAATCATGTTCAGGATAAAGGGCAAAGCCGTTGAAGGCAAAGAAATTCACTGGAAATTGCCACTACTATGGTAAACCAAACCATAAGACAAAAGACTGTCGCTTGCCAATAAGTTCAACTGGTCAGCGAAATAAAGGTAAGTGAGTTGCCAATGTGGTTGAACATGGCGATGTTGACATGCCAGATCTGGAGCTGTCAGCTATGGTTGAGGAGCTGGACGAGGAGGTCTCAGCTATGGTGATTGAAACCAATATGGTGGAGAATCACCGCGCCTCGTACGTTGATACTGGGGCTACTCATCATGTTTGTTCTGAAAATAGGAAATTGCATATGGCAAACTCTGATTCTTCTGTGATTGCAGGTGTGGGGAACGTGGTCTTAAAGCTGACATCTGGAAAGGAGCTTCTTCTTAAAGATGTGTTGTATGTCCCAGACGTCCGAAGAAATTTAGTTTCAGGCTCTTTACTAGTTAGTCATGGGTTTAGACTAGTTTTTTAGTCTGAAAAATTTATTATGTGCAAGTTTGGAATGTTCCTTGGTCGAGGTTATCTTGAGAGGGGATTATTCAAAATGAATGTAATGCCTGTAAGCCGTGAAGGCAAGAATAAAAGCAATAATAATAATGCTCCTTCTTCTGTTTACTTGCTCGAGTGTTCAGATTTATGGCATTTTAGATTGGGACATGTTGGTGTAAAATCGATTAAAAGACTAATTAATCTAGAATTGATTCCAAAAACCCTTGTTGAACTTAATAAGAAATGCGAAGTATGTGTTGAAGAAAAATGGCTAAATTGTCTTTTCATTCAGTGGAAAGGAATACTACTCCTCTAGAATTAATTCACACTGATGTGTGTGACTTAAAATTTGTGCGAACTAGAGGAGGTAAAAAAATACTTCGTCACTTTTATAGATGATTGCACAAGATATTGCTATGTGTTTCTTTTGAGAAGCAAATATGAAGCAATCGAGGCATTTAAGATGTATAAAAATGAAGTTGAAAATCAACTAAACTGTAAAATAAAATCAATCCGAAGTGACAGAGGAGGTGAGTATGTAGCACTGTTTGAACAATTATGTGCCGATTCAGGCATAATTCATCAAACGACTGCTCCTTATGCTTCTCAGTCAAATGGAGTTGCCAAAAGGAAAAATCGAACCCTGAAAGAAATGATGAATGCTTTATTAATAAGCTTAGGGTTGCCGCAGAACATGTGGGGGGGAAGCTATTCTTACAGTTAACCACATTCTGAATAAAGTGCCACACAAAGGGAAAGATAAGACTCCGTATGAGTTATGGAAAAGGCGCAAGCCTTCTTTCAAATATCTTAAAGTATGGGGGTGTTTGGCAAAGGTTGAAGTACCTGAACCAAAACAAGTAAGAATTGGTCTTAAGACAGTTGATTGCATATTCATTATGCATACAACAGTAGCGAATATCGATTTCTAATTCATAAATCTAAAATTCCTGATATGCATGAAGGAACTGTTGTTGATTCAAGAAATGCCATTTTCTTTGAAAATATTTGTCCTTGTAAAGAGAGGATTATGACAAGCTCAAATAAAAGAACTCTTGAAACTGCAAGTAGTTCAAATCCTATAAATTAAGAGCCAAGACAGAGCAAGAGAGCTCGAAAGGCCAAATCATTTGGTCTTGACTTTGAAACTTATGCAGTTGATGATGATCGAAAGACTATACACGAAGCTTATGTTGATGCTCCTTTTTGGAAGGAAGCTATTTATAGTGAAATGGATTCCATCATGCAAAATTTTACTTCGGAACTGGTTGATCTTCTGCCAGGATGTAAGTCTTTAGGATGTAAATGGATCCTAAAGAGGAAATCCAAAGATGACTGGTCGATAGACAAGTTTAAGGCCCGGCTTGTTGCCAAAGGGTTTAAATAGAAAGAAGGTTATGATTTCTTCGATACATATTCACTAGTAACCAGAACAACTTCCATTCGACTGCTTATTGCTATTGCTGCATTGCACAATCTCGAAATTCATCAAATGGATGTGAAAACTGCATTCTTGAATGGTGAACTAGAAGAAGAAATTTATATGGAACAACCTGTAGGTTTCGTTGCGCCTGGTCAGGAAAAGAAAGTGTGTAAACTGTTGAAGTCATTACATGGACTAAAACAAGCTCCTAAAAAATGGCATATAAAGTTTGACACCACTATGTTGGCAAATGGATTCAAGATCAACGTGTGTATATTAAAGGCACACCTGAGTCATTTGTCATAGTCTGTCTATATGTAGACGATATGTTGACCATGTGTAGTAGCAATGAAGTAATTGTGAATACAAAAAGGATGTTAAGTCGAAACTTTGACATAAAGGATTTGGGTTTAGCTTATTTAATTCTTGGAATTAAATTATCAGAACGTCAGAAGGTATCTTCTTATCACAATCTCATTATGTTGAGAAAGTGCTCAAAAAGTTTAACGCTTTTGACAGCCCACCTGTAAAAACACCTGTTGACACCAGTATTCACTTAAGAAAGAACAGAGGTGATCCAGTGGCTCAAGTTGAATATTCAAGAGTAATCGGAAGACTGATGTACATTAAAAATTGTACACGGACAGACTTGCCATTTGCTATAAACAAGTTGAGCAGGTTCACGAGTAATCCGAGTAAAGAGCACTGGAATGCACTGACTAGGGTTAAGATACTTAAAGTACACCCTAAGTTATGGGCTATTTATAGTATTCATCCTGCAGTTTTGGAAGGATATACTGATGGTAATTGGATTTAAGACACGAAAGACTCTCACTCTACAAGTGGGTATGTATTTACTATTGCGAATGGAGCTATATCTTGGAAATCAAGCAAGCAGACTTGTATAGCCCGATCCATCATGGAATTAGAATTTATAGCTCTAGATAAAGCTGGAGAAGAAGCTGGATGGCTCCATAACTTTCTTGAGGATATTCCATATTGGAAAAAGCTTGTGCCTAGTGTTATGATCCATTGCGATAGCCAAGATGCAATTGGAAGAGCACAGAGCCTTATGTATAATGGTAAGTCTCGACACATTCGTCGGAGTCATAATACCGTGCGACAATTGATCAAAAATGGAGTTATACCTATTGACTATGTGAGGTCAAAGGTTAACTTTGTTGGAATATTTATTCCACATATTCATTAATAGAGTTTCGATGATTAAGTTTCTAAACAAAGCAAAAAAACAAAGAGGCGAAGCAAAGCAACGAAGTAGACGAAGACGCAAAAAGCTGAACAAAATACAAAGCTAGCGCACGCTAGACTCAAACGTTAGCGCACGCTAACGGGTCCTATCTGCAGTTCAGTTAAGTTCAAAGCTACCTGAAGTAAACCTTCCTGATGAAGATAGCGCACGCTACACATGAACACTAACGCACGCTATCGAAGGCTATTATATTTGTGAAGACATTCAAACACAAAATGATGCAAGCAATGACGAAAGCATAGCGCACGCTAAGAATGAGGAATAGCGCATGCTTAGACGTTTGAATTCAAGTCAAATGAATCCGTTGGAAAAAGTAAGGATCAAAGTCATAAAGTTGGAACGGTCAGTTTGACAAATCATGCAACGGATACATTGTTAGCACACGCTAACTGTCATGGACAGTAGCCACTGGACTGAAGTTACAAGCAGTTAACGCACGCAAACAGACATTATCGCATGCTAATGAAGAATACTAGCGCACGCTAATTAATCAAAACAGGCCAATGAATAGTTTGATGGAGAAGGCTATAAATACCACATCCTTGGTATTAAACCACACAACAACATTGAGCAAACTATGTACACTTGAGATATCATTGTAAACATTATAGTTGTTGTTCTTGAGCTTAAATTGAGAGTGATTGAGTGTGATACACTAAATCATACAAGAGAGAGAAAAAGAAAAGATACGATTGGATTCGGTGTTATTAGGATCAAGGATCCGATATTGTTAGAATCACAATCGCTATCTTAGTGAGGCTTATCTAGTACCGATAGAAAGCTAGAGTGGTTGATTTCTTGTCCAATATAAAAGGAAAACGGTTTAACTTAGACTGACAAAAAGACAAGTAAGAGAACAGTTTACTCGGACCGATAAAAGACGAGCTAGTAACGGTAATCCCTCGACCGATAGAAGAGAGGTACATAGGTTTATATCTTAAGCCTATAGAAAAAGATAACGAGAGAGGATGTAGGCATGTTTGGCCGAACCTCTATAAATCCGTGTGTCAATTTATTTTCTGCACCTTTATATTTACGCTTCCGCACAACGGCGCTAATACTGATATTGCTCCAATAAACTTGGCGGATCCACTCACAGAAGGTCTGAATAGAGATCAATTTCATAAACTGCTAGAGGGAATGAGATTAAAATCGACATCTTGAAATAATAATCATAGTAGTAACCCAACCTTGAAGAATGGAGATCCCATAAACTTGGTTCAATGGGAAAACAAAGTTATGAAAGTTATATTGAAAAGCGCTTATAATAAATCCATCCCTTTAGAGCAGAATAAATGCTGAGTCCTGTGATTGTGGCGAGGTTAAGTCTCTGGACTTTTAATGGTTCCTTGTCCTTGGAAAGGAGAAGTATTGCAGGGTACTTTATAAAAGGAGACCACCTATCTAAGTGTGAGGACGGGCCGCCTCGAATAAACACTTAAGAAACCAAGATGTTGTCCATGGCCAAAACGGACACAACTATGAGAACGGAAGGTGTTGAGACATTGTTGTGTAAGTGTCGTTGACTCGGTACACCAAGGAGGATTAGTTCAAGGCACAATGTCCACTAAGCCGCCGGTATATCCGACGATATTTTACTAAGGAATGTTCAAAACCACAAACTATCTTTCCTCATGCAGCTGTGTTTTACGGAAACTGGGTATGTGAGTCAGCATTCATGCATGCATTTATTTCCACTCATGTGGGGATTGTTGGAAATTGGTTTTAGAATAAATGAGTTTTAACTCAATTTAAACCAATTTAATAATGATAAAATATTTAATTCCTGGAAATTAAATAATAAATTGTAAATCTACGTTTCGAGAAGATGAACGTAAGATTTTATTTTTCTCAAAACTGATTTCTAGTGAGTGAGAAATAAATGATTAAAGTTGGCCATTTAATTGAAAAGGTGAAGAGTTAACCACGTTGAAAACCCATCTCATATTTGGGGTTGAAAACCCATTTGATATTTGGGGGCTGAAAACCCATATGATATTTGGGAGCTGAAAATCCATCTGATATTTGAGGATGAAAACCCATCCGATATTTGTGTTGGGAATTAAAACGCAGCGGAAGCGAAGTTTGGGAAATATGATAATAGCGTTTTACGCATCTACGAGCATTAGATCTATTTAGGCATGCTAATTAATTAATTACTAAGACTAATAAGCAATTTAAATATTATTTATTATTTATTAATTAAATATGTTGATAATTAAAATATCCTAATCTAGATCCAAGATCATAGAATATTACCTTTTAAAGCGTGTTGGTTACTTCCTTCTTGATCGCCTTGTATTTCTATCTTTAGATCTTCTAGAGTATTATCCGCCTTGAACCGGACGTTGTGTGGGCAACGAGCTACCGGATCTTGTTTGGATAACCTTGGGATCGGCCGATTTCACCTTTGTATGTGATCACTATATTTTTCTTTGCTCTCTAGTATTTTATGAACACTCTTAGCAAATTAATTGTGTTATCTAAATTGTAGAATCAAAGACACAAGTCTAGATCTACAATTAAACAAAAGAGGAAAAAATTGATCACACGACCTCACAAAACATGTACCAAATCGGCCAACCTCCCCATATGTCCTATTTATAGGCTCTTGGACTACTACTAGGGATCTAAAGGAGGATTATGGAAGGACTCCCAATAAATTCATCTTACCTTATTAGGACTCTTCCTAATATATGATGAATCTATTAATATCAACTTAGTCCACTAAAAAGTTGATATTGCACTTCCTACCAAAATCCCAAATTACGAAATTGGGCTCCTTATTAAATATATTATTTCCCGTGTTTAAGATGTAACACCCCCAAGATATTCGAGGTGTATTACAGCGCCGTGGACCCCTACATGGAATCCACCAGGCTAACACAAGAGAACACCTCTCGACTAACCGTCCCGGTTAGCAAGGGGACAATATTATTAACAACAAGAACCTAAAACAACACGCCCGGTACAACCGGCATAATAAACATCAACCGACAAATATGGTAACTCCAACGAAGTCCAAACACCACCAGAAAGGAAAAGCCTAAGTACTCGTGAGTACAATCTATAAGTTTAGAAATATAGGAAACAACCATATCGAATTAGACAAAGGAAATAAGACGACCCAAATGCACATGTCAACGGCCTTGGCCAACATCCTCGTACTGTCCCGGTGCTCGCTCGTCCGGATAATTATGACCTGAAATCCATAACAAGAATTTCCCCAAAACGGGTCCCCAAAGGGGTTAGCAATTACGCTAGTACAAGTAGTCAAGGCAAACCAATCGCTTACACATTTCATAGTACATGCACCAATATCATTTTCAAAAGTCAAAACCAGACATGTCTTTTCCGGAAACAAACAGTCAAACAATTTGCCTAGGACCGGGACGAAGCCACGAATCCCACCCGAGGCCTCTAAGGACCCTCCCGAGCTGGCCATTTCATAAAACAAATCACGCACAGGCATCGCCAGACCGGGACGAAGCCACGAATCCCACCCGAGGCCTCTAAGGACCCTCCCAGGTGGCTAGCGAAACAAACTCATGAATCCAGTGAAGTCATAGATTCCCCGAGGCCCGTCGGACCCTCCCGAGTGAGCAAAGCACACACAATATACATTACCATTTCATGTTAAGCATAAAGGTTTCCAAAAGAATACTTGCCTTGAATTAATGACGACGCGAAGAACGAAAGGAAAGTCACCGACGAACGCTAGGAACCAATGAAACCGAACCTAACGATTCAAGAATACAATCACAACCATTTCTAAACGAATACGGAATTGGAATACACCCGAAAACCCGCCTACGATTCATGTATATTCGTATATAAACAACAACGAGGCGGACCACAACCAAACCCTCTCGATTCCGTAAAAATCACGAAATATACCATGAATCCGTAGGAAACTAAGAATACCAACAAGATTAATCATATTCATCATGAATCCATCGACAAAACGAAACGGATCGGAAGAAAATCCCAAAACCCCAAATTATCCAAAAGTAGGGTTCTAAGAGATTACCTTGGATTTAGGATGAGAAACACAAGTGGATGATGTTAATCTACACCAAGAATTCAAGCAAAAGAATCTCTCAAGTGATTGGAAGAAGAAAATCGCCTCAAATCACCTGGAGTCGCTCGGCCGCGGAAGAAGGAGAGAAATGAGAATTTGTGACTATCTCGGTCAACTCCTGGTTTATATAGCCGGGGAGTGTTAGCGTGCGCTAATCCTTAGGTTAGCGTGCGCTAACGAGAAAAATTACGAGCTAAACTAGTTAGCGTCGGTCCGAGAGCGACTTTTGGCCGTTAGCGTGCGCTACTCGAAACGTAGCGTGCGCTAATAACCTCTCGGTAGCGCGCGCTATCGACCAATAGCGTGCGCTACCTGGACATCACCGAGTACAGTGGCAACTGCCCAGAACCCACCTGATACGTTAGCGTGCGCTACCATACAAGCGTAGCGTGCGCTAACTGATCCGTTAGCGTGCGCTACCATACAAGCGTAGCATGCGCTAACTGGCACCTGACCGGGTTCAGTAGTAAACTGTCCAGTACTGGACACTCACGCTAGCGCACGCTACCGGGCATCATCAACGTGCGCTAGCCTCTCGACATTAGCGTGCGCTAGCATATGTAGTGTACGCTAATACGCTGGTCCAGAAGGCTGGAAAAACAACACTGCCACTCCCAGGGCTACTCGCTAGCGCGCGCTACGGAACAAACGTAGCGTGCGCTACTAAGGGAACCCTAGCGTGCGCTATGCAGAAAGAGTAGCGTGCGCTAGGTACGAAATATGAACGGTCCAAAAACACCGGAATGTGAACGAAACATCAAACGGAACATCTCAACAGGCATCATAACGTAGAATGGATCCACGGCAACCCGGCAGCGGTTCCAAGACAATAATGGGAATAAAATCCATAGATAATAGGAAAGATACACGAAAGATACACGAGGGTCACTACTATCGGAAATACGCCGAAAAGAAAAATACAAGGGAAGGAAAAATGCGGATATTACATTCTACCCCTCTAAAAACAAGTTTCGTCCGAAACTTAAGAAACAAACAACTCCGGTACCTAGCACGCATGCTATCCTCGGTCTCCCACGTTGCCTCCTCGACACCGTGTCTCGACCACCGCACCTTGACCAAAGGGATGGTCTTATGCCTCGATCGTTTCTCCGATGTTCCAAAATCTTCAAAGGCGCTCCTCAAAAGTAATATCCTCGCGACGTCAATCTCATCATAATCGATGATGTGACTAGGGTCAGGACATATTTCCTCACCGGGAAACATGAAAACGCTATGAACATGACTCGGGGCCGGGGCAACGCCAAATGGTATGCCAACCCACCGACTCGCTCGAGAATCTCGAAGGGTCCAATAAATCTCGGACTCAACTTCCCTTTTTCCCGAAATGGAAAATTCCCTTAAATCGGCGACACCTTGACCAAACGTGGTCCCCACCTCGAATTCTAAAGGTCGACGACGAACATCGGCATATGACTTCATCAACTCGGGCGTCAACATCCATTCTCGAATTAATTCTATCTTCCGTCTCGTCTCTAAAACGACATCCGGTTCGGTCCCGACCAAATCGGACGCCTCATTCCAACAAATCGGCGATCGACATCGCCGCCCATAAAGTGCCTCATACGGTGCCATCCGAATCGATGCGTGCCAACTATTGTTGTACGTGAATTCGATCAATGGCAAATGCTCCTCCCATCGCTACTCAATCGAGGGCACAAGCACGCAACATGTCCTCGAATGTCTGGATGGTGCGTTACCGTCCATCCGATCGGGATGAAAAGAGGTACTCAAATGCAAACGGGTACCTAACGCCTTATGCACCGCCTGCCAAAAGTGCGATACGAAACGGCCATCACGATCCGAAACAATAGACTTCGGAGTACCGTGAAGTCTCACAATCTGCGCGATAAACACACGAGCTAACTTCTCCGGGCCCCAAGTGTCCTTGATGCCCAGAAAATGTGCCGACTTGGTCAGACGATCAACAATCACCCATACCATGTTCATGCCCGACCTCGATCTTGGCAAACTCGTAACGAAATCCATCGATAAGTCTTCCCATTTCCACTCCGGAACGGGAAGTGACTGCAATAACCCAGCCGGTCGTTGATGCTCGATTTTGACTTGCTGGCACGTCAAACATCTCGCTACAAACTGTGCGACCTCCTCCTTCATATCATTCCACCAGAAGTTCCTCCTCAGGTCCTTGTACATCTTACTCGAACCAGGATGAACGGAATAAGGTGTGGAATGGGCCTCACGCAAAATACTCTGTCGTAACTCTGGATCGTTCGGCACACAAAGCCGACTCTGGAATCTCAAAACACCATCTTCGTGAATCACAAATCCAGGAGACTTTCCTTTAAGGACGTTCTCTCGGATTTGAGTAATCATCGGGTCCTCTGATTGTTTCAGCTTAATTTCATCGATCAAGGACGACGAAATCTCTAAAGCACAAAGTTGCCCGACAACTCCAGGAAACAAAACCTCAACATCTAACCCAATCAAAGCCCACCGAAGCTCAGACTGAGGCGTAAGGACCTCAAGCGTTCGCAACGCAATCGGTTTCCGACTCAAGGCGTCGGCCACGACGTTCGCCTTGCCCGGATGATAAAGAATTTCAAGGTCATAATCTTTAATCAGCTCTAACCACCTCCTCTGCCTCATATTCAACTCCCGCTGAGTAAATATGTATTTCAGACTTTTATGATCGGTAAAAATCTGACATGTAGAGCCGAAAAGATAGTGACGCCAAATCTTGAGTGCAAAGACTACCGCCGCTAACTCCAAATCGTGAGTAGGGTAGTTAAGTTCATACGGCCTTAACTGTCTCGACGCATAGGCAATGGTCTTGCCATGCTGCATTAATACGCACCCAAGACCCTGACCCGAAGCATCGCTATAAACGGCGAATCCCTCGTTGCCACATGGCAATGCCAAGACCGGGGCTGAAGTCAAACGCTTCTTCAGCTCCTCGAAACTCGACTGCCTCTCATCGGTCCAGACGAACTTCTCGGATTTATGGAGCAACTGAGTAAGTGGACGAGCTAGTTTTGAGAAACCTTCGACGAACCTACGGTAGTAGCCAGCCAAACCCAAGAAACTACGAACCTCCTTCACACTTGTGGGCGATGCCCAATCCAATACTGCCTCAATTTTCTGCGGGTCCACACGAACCCCTTCGGCTGAAATCACGTGACCCAAAAACATCACCTCCTTCAGCCAGAACTCACATTTCGAGAACTTCGCATAGAGTTGCTCGGTCCTCAAAATGTCTAACACTATCCGCAAATGATGGGCATGCTCTTCCTCATTCCTCGAATAGATAAGAATATAAATCGATGAAGACGACGACACACTTATCCAAATATTCGATAAAGACTTTGTTCATCAAGCGCATGAACACGCCGGCGCATTAGTTAACCCGAAAGGCATAACTACGAATTCATAATGTCCGTATCTCGTCCGAAAAGCTGTTTTCGGCACGTCGGACTCTCTCACCCGAAGTGATAGTACCCGATTTCAAATCAATCTTGAGAATACATGACTCCTCAGAATCGATCGAACAAATCATCAATCCTTGGCAAAGGATACTTGTTCTTGATGGTTACCTTGTTTAGTTCGCGATAGTCGATACACAAACGTAGTGAACCATCCTTCTTCCGCACAAACAGACCGGCGCGCCCCAAGGCGGCGCTCGGTCGAACATACCCCGATTCAAGAAGCTCACTCAAGCGCTTCTTCAACTCGACATCTATGAAGGTGCCATGCGATACGGCGCCTTGAAGCGAGCCGCGCCGGCTCTAACTCTATAGCAAACTCGACCTCACGATCCGGTGGCAATCCCGTAACTCGTCAGGAAAAACATCGAAACTCATTAACGACTGGAATCGGCCAAGCTCGACTCCACCATTTTCCGTCTTTAAGGCATAGCACCAATAACCGGTACACCTTTCGCAGAGACTCATCGCCTTCAAGGCATTAATAACGAACTTGGTTTCCCTCTTTCGCCCGCGACGAGTGCTCGGTGCCATCCTCGGCTAACATAGTGATGATTCTCGTGCGGTAGTTCATGATTGCGCCATCTTTGCTCGAGCCAATCATCCCCGAGAATTAGATCCTCACCCTCAATATCAACAACGATAAGATTAGAGAGCCGGGCTCTCTCACAAATAAACACAGAGCAGTCTCGGACCTCTCGATCGCCAACGATCCTGTCACCGCTAGGGAGTTTAACGATGAAAGACTCGCAAGGCGACAAACGGTCGAGACTCAAACGGCGCACACACCCCAGATATGAGCAGAATGTGTAGCACCGAATCGAAAAGCACACCGACGGGATGAGAATGAATATGAACGGTACTGCCGCCACGATGTCTTTGGGTCATCGGCCCTCCTCATCTCGTAGATACGCGGTGAGGCGAGCCGACACCGGAAGCTCCTCCTCTAGCGGGCTGACCCCGACCCCTACCTCGACCGACACTCGGAGGTGGCGGCGAGCAAGCGAACCACTGATTCACACTTGGCTCCAAAGGTCTTTGGAAAGAACCACGAGCACCAGGAAGCTTTCTTACCCGCTCACAAAGAAGGCCTTGTGGCCCGTGACCACAAGTGTGACAAGTTAGGCGGACGAGGACACTCCCGGTTCCGATGGCGGCTCGCCACGATTAAAGCATTTGGCATCCCGAGCGGAGGCATCGGCAGTGCCGATAGCCCCGGAGAAGCGAGCCGAATTACCTCCGGGAATATTCACATCGAGACTTCGCCGCCTCCACCTCTGTGACCGAAAAATTTCCGGATTTACGCTTCTTACTCTCCCGAACCGCCATGGTGTCACCGACATGTCGTAGGCAAGAGCTCGACTCTGATAATCCTTCAGGGTAGTACATACAAGTCCAGACATATAGTCCCGAATGGGCAGTTTCATTCTCCTGGAAAAATGAAAAATTTTGTCGCTCTCAGCGACAACTTGGGTCTTCACATAACCCAACTCTTTATTGAAATCAGCAATGGCTTGGGATACGGGAATATCCCGAGGTTGGGCATCGTAGAAAGCATGCACTCGAGCCTGTGTGACCGGCCACGGACAATACTCGGTTTCCATCAACTCCTGAAACTCGGCCCACGAAGCAACATGATCTTTGGGACTAACGGCCTCCCACCAATCTGTAGCATCTCCCGTGAGAAAGTATTGAGCAATAGGGACCTTACAGTCCTCGGGACAATTGGTAGCAGTGAAGACTTTGGATATCTCCTTGATCCACCCTTCCCAGCCGATCGGGTCCGAAGCTCCCGATAACTGAGAAGGATGCATCTTGATGACATCCTGAAGCCAGCGATCCGCTCCGCCCCGATTAGCGTGGGCCTGATCGGGGTTCTGGACCACTTGAGCTATAGCCGCCATCTGGTTAACCATTTCTTTGCATAACGGCCGCAATACCAAGATCGGCGCGCTCTGAAGAAGCATGACTGTGACGGTCACCGTCTTTGCCGGCTCCCGAAGAATGCGACGTGGCCGCCACCGTGCCCCACGCCCTCGGCCGCGCCCACGACCACGACCACGACCACGACGACCACGGTTTCCTCGGCATCCATGCGATGTTGAGAGATAATGAGTATATCGATGATGAGTAAGGGGAAAAGCAATTACGATTGAGTAGTAATACAATGCAAGAAACAAAAGAGCCGAATAGGAAAACTTACGAGCCTTTGGAAGTACGGATCTTTGGCGTGGCGTGACAATGTGCAAAACAAAACACGACTAGACCCAAATGACCAACAAGCCTAGGTATCCATAAACCTAGAGCTCTTATACCATTTCTGTAACACCCCCAAGATATTCGAGGTGTATTACAGCGCCGTGGACCCCTACATGGAATCCACCAGGCTAACACAAGAGAACACCTCTCGACTAACCGTATCGGTTAGCAAGGGGACAATATTATTAACAACAAGAACCAAAAACAACACGCCCGGTACAACCGGCATAATAAACATCAACCGACAAATATGGTAACTCCAACGAAGTCCAAACACCACCAGAAAGGAAAAGCCTAAGTACTCGCGAGTACAATCTATAAGTTTAGAAATATAGGAAACAACCATATCGAATTAGACAAAGGAAATAAGACGACCCAAATGCACATGTCAACGGCCTTGGCCAACATCCTCGTACTGTCCCGGTGCTCGCTCGTCCGGATAATTATGACCTGAAATCCATAACAAGAATTTCCCCAAAACGGGTCCCCAAAGGGGTTAGCAATTACGCTAGTACAAGTAGTCAAGGCAAACCAATCGCTTACACATTTCATAGTACATGCACCAATATCATTTTCAAAAGTCAAAACCAGACATGTCTTTTCCGGAAACAAACAGTCAAACAATTTGCCTAGGACCGGGACGAAGCCACGAATCCCACCCGAGGCCTCTAAGGACCCTCCCGAGCTGGCCATTTCATAAAACAAATCACGCACAGGCATCGCCAAGGACAGGGACGAAGCCACGAATCCCACCCGAGGCCTCTAAGGACCCTCCCGAGCTGGCTAGCGAAACAAACTCATGAATCCAGAGTGAAGTCATAGATTCCCCCGAGGCCCCGTCGGACCCTCCCAGGGTGAGCAAAGCACACACAATATACATTACCATTTCATGTTAAGCATAAAGGTTTCCAAAAGAATACTTGCCTTGAATTAATGACGACGCGAAGAACGAAAGGAAAGTCACCGACGAACGCTAGGAACCAATGAAACCGAACCTAACGATTCGAAGAATACAATCACAACCATTTCTAAACGAATACGGAATTGGAATACACCCGAAAACCCGCCTACGATTCATGTATATTCGTATATAAACAACAACGAGGGCGGACCACAACCAAACCCTCTCGATTCCGTAAAAATCACGAAATATACCATGAATCCGTAGGGAAACTAAGAATACCAACAAGATTAATCATATTCATCATGAATCCATCGACAAAACGAAACGGATCGGAAGAAAATCCCAAAACCCCCAAATTATCCAAAAGTAGGGTTCTAAGAGATTACCTTGGATTTAGGATGAGAAACACAAGTGGATGATGTTAATCTACACCAAGAATTCAAGCAAAAGAATCTCTGAAGTGATTGGAAGAAGAAAATCGCCTCAAATCACCTCTGGAGTCGCTCGGCCGCGGAAGAAGGAGAGAAATGAGAATTTGTGACTATCTCGGTCAACTCCCTGGTTTATATAGCCAGGGAGTGTTAGCGTGCGCTAATCCTTAAGGTTAGCGTGCGCTAACGGGGAAATATTACAGGCTAAACTAGTTAGCGTCCAGTCCAGTAGCCAGACTTTTGGCCATTAGCGTGCACTACTCGAAACGTAGCGTGCGCTAATAACCTCTCGGTAGCGCGCGCTATCGACCAATAGCGTGCGCTACCTGGACATCACCGAGTCCATGGCAAGCGCCGTAACCCACGATACGTTAGCGTGTGCTACCATACAAGCGTAGCGTGCGCTAATCGATCTGTTAGCGTGCGCTACCATACAAGCGTAGCGTGCGCTAACCGCACTGGCCGGTTCGTGAGTAAACCGCCCAAAGATCGACACTCACGCTAGCGCACGCTACCAGGCATCATCAGCGTGCGCTAGCCTCTCGACATTAGCGTGCGCTAGCATATGTAGCGTACGCTAATACGCTGGTCCAGAAGGCTGGAAAAACAACACTGCCACTCCCAGGGCTACTCGCTAGCGCGCGCTATGGAACAAACGTAGCGTGCGCTACTAAGGGAACCCTAGCGTGCACTATGCAGAAAGAGTAGCGTGCGCTAGGTACGAAATATGAACGGTCCAAAAACACCGGAATGTGAACGAAACATCAAACGGAACATCTCAACAGGCATCATAACGTAGAATGGATCCACGGCAACCCCGAAACGGCGGTTCCGCAAGACAATAATGGGAATAAAATCCATAGATAATAGGAAAGATACACTGAAAGATACACGAGGGTCACTACTATCGGGAAATACGCCGAAAAAGAAAAAATACAAGGGAAGGAAAAATGCGGATATTACATAAGATATCGAATGTCCATTAATTAATTATAAGCTACTGACAGCTTTAATTAATTAATATCTTATCCAAGAGTAGTACCACTCGAACCTTATTATTATATCGGAATTAAATCCACCTACACGGTTTAATATAATAATCATTATCGAGCTCCTCAAGGGGACATCATCAACCCGCACGAGTCGGGACACGATTTCTAGTAATAATAATAATTGTCGTATAAACAATATTATTGCCCAAGATACGAGGCTTATTGAGTCGATCATTTTGACTCTCACCTATGGTAAATGAAAGCAATAATTATTATAAATACATAATTAAATATTATATACTTAGAATTAAGAAATAATAATTATCCGAGATTTACGTTCTTCTTACAACAAGATCTAAGACACTATCTCACCTCGATCCAGTTCAACGTATGCAAATACACTAATGTATGCTAATAGTCAAGACCAACTATTCTCAAGCATACACTACAACCTTTTATATAATTTGTCTAATAATTATATAGGTTGTGAACTATTATATTATTTTATAAGGCACCGATAATGTGATCTTCCGTGTGACACCAACACACCACATTATCTACAATATAAAATAATTAGACATTTCATTTGCATAACCATAACGTGAATAAATATGCAAAACTTGTGATTAAATGTAATTAATATCCTCATAGGTAGTAACAGGGAAATTAGGTAATACAAGCATAAAGTATGCTTTGCGATATCTGATCTAATAATCTCCCACTTATACTCAAAGCATGCTTTTAAGTATACTACTCTATTACAAAGTCTCTCATTTCTCCCACTTATACTCAAAGCAATGTTGCCATACACTGTAATCCCATTCCTTCCACATGCCTTTCAAAAACTTTTGAAGGTAGGCCTTTCGTGAAAGGGTCAGCAAGATTATCTTCTGATGCAACCCTGGCTACAACTATGTCTCCTTCCTTTACGAAGTGTCGTATGATGTGGTACTTGCGGTTGATATGTTTACTTGCCTTATGGGCTCGTGGTTCCCTTGAATTTGCGACTGCACCAGTATTATCACAATAAAGTGTAATACCCTCTGGCAAATCGGGAATCACATCTAAGTCCTGCAGGAAGTACTTGAGCCACACTGCCTCCTTGGCTGCCTCAGAGGCTGCCATGTACTCGGATTCCATGGTAGAGTCCGAGATGCATTTCTGCTTCACACTCCTCCAACTAATGGCTCCACCTCCCAGGCTAAACACATAACCCGAAGTAGACTTGGACTTTTCTGTGTCCGATGAAAAATCTGAGTCAGTGTAACCCACCGGAAACATGTCGTCTGATTGATATACAAGCATGTACTCTCTAGTCCTTCTCAGGTACTTGAGTATGTGCTTGACAGCAATCCAGTGTCACAGTCACAGGTTTGGATCGATATCTAGCAGCCATGCCTACGGCATGACAGATATCTGGTCTAGTGCAAAGCATAACATACATGAGACTTCCCACAGCAGATACATAAGGGACCATCTTCATGTCATCTATCTCCTTTTGTGTCTTACGACACATGTTCTTAGATAGTTGAATTCCATGCCTGTAAGGTAGAAAACCTTTCTTGGAATTCTCCATGCTAAACCGCTTCAGCACTGTATCGATATAGGATGCCTGGGATAAGCACAACATCCTTTTCTTTCGATCACGAAAGATCCTGATTCCAAGGATGTGTCCTGCTTCTCCTAGATCCTTCATATCGAACTGCTCAGATAGCCATGCCCGTACGTCCGACAATTCCTTCACGTTGTTTCCAATCAGAAGGTTATCGTCCACATACAGTACAAGAAACACCAACACGTTTCCATCGCATTTCTTATACACACAACTCTCACTCAGACATTGGACGAATCCATTTGACTAGACAACTTCGTCAAAACGAGTGTTCCAAGATCTAGATACTTGCTTAAGTCCATAAATGGATTTCTTAAGTTTGCACACCAAGTGCTCTTCTCCTTCAGCAATGAATCCCTCTGCTTGGCGCATATAGATTTGCTTGTCTAGACTCCCATTCAAGAATGCAGTCTTGACATCCATATGCCAAACCTCCAGATCCAAATGTGCATCTATAGCTAAAAGAATCCGGATTGACTTAAGCATGGCTACCGGCGAAAAGGTTTCATCATAATCGATACCCTCTTTCTGAGTGTAACCTTTTGCAACGAGCCTCGCTTTGAAGGTTTCAACCTTCCCGTCACGTCCTTTCTTTCGCTTGTAGACCCATTTACTCCCAATGTCTTGTACACCATGAGGTAGCTCTACTATCTCCCACACTTGATTGGAATCCATAGATCCCATTTCTGATTCCATTGCTACTTGCCAGGAGTCAGCATCTTTATCTTGGATTGCCTCCTTATAGGTCCAGGGATCTGATTCATCTTCGCTTGGGATTGAGTCCGAAGACTTTCCCACGCCTATGAATCGTTCGGGCTGACGAACAACCCTCCCACTACGACAAGGTAAATCCTGAGTTGGTGTAAAAGTATCAGAATCGATACGTGGTGCAGTGTCAGTTGGTGCTTGTACGATTGGTATAGACGGAGTCTCGCCCCTCAGCTCTTCCAGAATTATCTCGCTCTTGGGCTTGTGACTAATCATATAATCCTCTTCCGGAAATCTGGCATTGGTGCTAACAATGACCTTCTGATCCTGGGGACTATAGAACAAGCCACCCTTCGTTCCTTTGGGATATCCCACAAACACTCGTACTTCTGTACGAGATGCCAATTTATCAGCTTCCTTATTCAGCACATGTGCTGGAGTACCCCAAATCCAAACATGTCCTAGACTGGGCTTACGCCCACTCCACAGTTCTGTGGGTGTTTTTGGAACTGATTTCGAAGGCACCAGGTTTAGAATGTACGCCGTTGTTTCTAAGGCGTATCCCCAAAACGAAATAGGTAAATCTGAATAACTCATCATTGATCTAACCATTTCTAAAAGAGTCTTATTCCTTCTTTCAGCCACACCATTTTGTTGTGGAGTTCCCGGCACGGTGAGCTGGGACGAAATCCCCTCATTCGCCAAGAAATCCAAAAACTCTCCACTAAGGTATTCGCCACCACGATCAGATCGTAGTGACTTGATACTCTTCCCATGACGCTTCTCCATTTCAGCCTTGAAGTCTCTGAACTTGTCAAAGGCTTCAGACTTACGTCGCATCAAATAGATGTATCCATATCTCGAATAATCATCTATGAACGTGATGAAGTATTCGAAACCACCCCTAGCCTGGATATTCATTGGACCACATACATCCGTATGAACCAATTCTAACACATTCTGAGCACGGTTTCCCTTGGTTTTAAAAACCCTTTTGGTCATCTTACCTTCCAGACAGGATTCACAAATTGGAAATGACTCAACTTGGAGGTCATCCAATGGTCCATCATCTACCAATCTTTGAATCCTTCCAAGGTTTACATGTCCCAACCGTAAATGCCACAGATATGTTTGGTTTATGCTTGAAGGTTCTTTTCTCCTTTTAGGTTTAGACAAAGAGTTAAGTGATTTATGTATAGGAGTTTGTGCAGTATTAACGACATATAGTCCATCATTAAAAGTACCTTTGCAAATATATTCACCGCTTCTTTTCTTAATAATGGCATCATCATCAAAAGAAACTGAATAACCATCGCTTTTTAATTTAGAAACCGAAATTAAATTCATTCTAAAATCCGGTACTAATAATACATTATTGAGAACTAATAATTTATCATTAATCTTCAACTGCACGACTCCCACTGCAACAACCATAAGCCTGGAATAATCGCCCCAGTTGATGGTAATCTCGCCCGCACTAAGCTGCTTGGTTACCTGAAAACCATGTGAGTCAAAGCAAACATGATCAGTGGAGCCTGAATCAACTATCCACGAAGTGGAAGAACAAGCTGCCAAACATGTTTTGACTACTAGTGCACGAGACATACCTTTCTTAAGAGCAGGGTAGTCCGCTTTATAATGTCCTTTCTGACCGAACTTGTAGCACTTTCCCTTTGGTGTTTTGTTCGCCTCGGGGTGAGGAGCCTTGCTTTTCACCTTGAGGGTCGCCACTTGCTTCTGGACAACCTGCTTCTTCTTATTTCCCCATTTTGGTTTGGAAGAAGTAGCACCGGTTGCCGCAAGAATCCGATGATAACCTTGTTTGAAAAGACCTTCAGCAGACTGAAGCTCTGTCAGAAGTTCCGCCAAACTATATGTCCTACGGTTCATATTGTAGTTAAGGCGGAACTGCTCAAAGCTTCTAGGTAAGCTGCCTAAGATAATATCGACCTGCATTTCCGCATCGATAGTAGCCCCCAGTATGCTCAGTTCGTTCAAATGGGACATCATTTTTAGAACATGATCCCTCACTGGAGTCCCTTCAGACATTTGGGTTGTCATCAATACCCTCATTGCATTTTGTCTAGCCGCCCGGTTCTGATGACCAAACATCTCGGTGAGACTTTTCATCATTTCCGCGGCCGAGCCCATCGTCTGATGCTGATGCTACAATACATTTGTCACTGAAGCCAAAATGTAACAACGAGCCATCTCATCTGACTTTTTCCATTTTCGGAATTCAGCCAACTCTTCGGGAGTGGCATCCGGTTCTGGTTCTAGAGGGCTCTCCTCGATTAATACAAATTTATGCCCCTCAGCAGTCAGGACAATGTCAAGATTTCTTTTTCAATCGGCAAAGTTAGTGCCATCAAGTTTATTTTCTTTGAGAATAACAGCTAGTGGATTGAAAGACATCTGATATAAAAATTAAAAACATCCATCACATAATGCATAGCAAAATATATCGAAAAACCTCAAAACACAATATATATGCTAGCAACCAACACCTCGAAAAATCCGCACATGCAAGCCACGATCGTGTGGACGTTTACACACACATTTCTTAAGTAGAGTTTTACGTCTTTAATTTTACTATCTAGTCAAATTACGTTATGACAAGTAAAATTAATAGTTGGTTCCTCTTGGCCATGTATTAATTAACATAGACTCCGATAGAGAGCTTATTAATTAATACACCTAAGTGAACACTATAATTTAACATCCTTAAAATATTATCTTTTAAATAATAGTCATACAGATGGAGAGGTCCTATCATTAAAAGTAATATTTACCTTATGTTATCATTTTGAAATTTAAAACTAGTGAACCTATAATTAGCACATCCGATATGGAGGAAGACTCTAATGTCAACGCGCATGCTAATTATTTCACAATTTAAATTAATTATGGAGGCCAATGATTTTATTTAGAAAAAATCAATTTAATCACTTAGTTATTTTATCCTTAAGGTTTTTAATTTTCTCGTCCTAACATGCAAGGAAACATATCACGCATACATCCATACATGCCATACAGCAAAACAATAAAAACCAAAAAATAAAGCATGGATAATTAATTATCCAATTATCATGGTCTTCTTCCTTGAGTTGAATCCGAGAAAATCTTCGACTCGATCTCTCCCACTGAATCAAGCATCTCGTCGCTCCTCCCCGGCCGGGCCGTGGATTTCCAAAATTAAAATTTCACTTTTATGCAAAATTAATTACATAAAAAAAATTCAATTTTAAATCCCGACTTCCAAGCTGACGAAACGAAAGGCGGCGAAACGGACGGACCAAATCGGACGACCGGCCCGAACCAAATGGAATCGGACCAGTCAGCCGCGGCACTAGCAGCCGCCGGCGCCGCTCGACAGCAATCGTGTCTTTGCCGCCGATGCACGCTTGCTTGTCGCTTGTTTGCCATGGCCGCCCAGCGATCCCGATACCTCCTGCCGCTCTATTTCTTCGTGATCCCGTCTTTTCCGAATTCGATTACAATTTTATATGAAATAAAATACATCGAAATTACATCAAGATTACATGAAAAATAAAACCACCTAGAACTACCCGCGGATTTCCTCATGGGAAAAACCATTACATGCCTCAAAAAATGGGCCAAACCAACAATTGCATAATTAATAAAAATAAATAAATAAATACACCATTCATATAAACCATGATAATTGGATCATATCACCTGCAAGAACACATCTAGCAAAATATTCCAACATCAAAATATATGAATATTTAAATTGCTATCAATTAATCACTAAAATTAATTAAAATAGCAAAAGCCTAAAAAAACCTGGCTCTGATACCAATTGTTGGGAAGTAAAACACAGCGGAAGCGAAGTTTGGGAAATATGATAATAGCGTTTTACGCATCTACGAACATTAGATCTATTTAGGCATGCTAATTAATTAATTACTAAGACTAATAAGCAATTTAAATATTATTTATTAATTATTAATTAAATATGTTGATAATTAAAATATCCTAATCTAGATCCAAGATCATAGGATATTACCTTTTGAAGCGTGTTGGTTACTTCCGTCTTGATCGCCTTGTATTTCTACCTTTAGATCTTCCAGAGTATGATCCGCCTTGAACCGGACGTTGTGTGGGCAACGAGCTACCGGATCTTGTTTGGACAACCTTGGGATCAGCCGATTTCACCTTTGTATGTGATCACTATATTTTTCTTTGCTCTCTAGTATTTTATGAACACTCTTAGCAAATTAATTGTGTTATCTAAATTGTAGAATCAAAGACACAAGTCTAGATCTACAATTAAACACAAGAGGAAAGAATTGATCACACAACCTCACAAAACATGTACCAAATCAGCCAACCTCCCCATATGTCCTATTTATAGGCTCTTGGACTACTACTAGGGATCTAAAGGAGGATTATGGAAGGACTCCCAATAAATTCATCTTACCTTATTAGGACTCTTCCTAATATATGATGAATCTATTAATATCAACTTAGTCCACTAAAGAGTTGATATTGCACTTCCTACCAAAATCCCAAATTACGAAATTGGGCTCCTTATTAAATATATTATTTCCCGTGTTTAAGATATTGAATGTCCATTAATTAATTATAAACTACTGACAGCTTTAATTAATTAATATCTTATCCAAGAGTAGTACCACTCGAACCTTATTATTATATCGGAATTAAATCCACCTGCAGGGTTTAATATAATAATCATTATCGAGCTCCTCAAGTGTAATATCCGAAATTTCTACTACCGTTGTTTAATATTATTTTATCCGAGTTATATTGTACAGCGTGGAATCTGTACAGTATAGATAAAATAAATGAAGGATTGAGATGTCAGTATCGGTATAATTGTCGTACTTGGTCGACAATTGTATTACAGGATATAGTACGTCATGTATACGTATGTGATATGTGGAGACGTTGGACAAAAAATAGCTAAATATGGCTAAGTGTAATATTATTAGCGCACGCTAATAATCATGAGTAGCGCACGCTATCGTGCAGGTTTAACGCACGCTACAGATATAAGATAACGCACGTTAATGCAGTCAGATCGGAAGGAATCTACGTGTGGACCAGGCCACTTTCGGCGCACGTTCTGATAAGTCAACGGACGTTGTAATGTAGTGTTAGCGCACGCTAATGTATGTTGATTAGCGCACGCTAACTGTATATCGGACGAAAAGGAATCTTATCCTTGTCAGCACTTTCGGCGTGTGGACCAGTCTTCGGAGCATACAGACAATCAAGTCAACTATGATTAGCGCACGCTATGGAAGAACACATGCGTACGCTAAATATAGGCATTTACGTACGCTAATGTATGGGAATTACGTACGCAAGTCATTGTACGAAGCCAGACAGTAGCCTCTGGATTGCGATAGCGCACGCTAACAAAAGTCAGTTAGCGCACGCTAAGGCCGTAGCGCACGCTAAACATAAGGTTTAGCGCACGCTAGTAATACACTTTATAAAAAGGGACAGGAGGGTGTTATGAAGCATTTCGTCCACTTCTTTCCTTTCACTCGATAGAGAGAGCCCTGGGAGGTACTCGAGGTACAGAAACACTGAGAGATAATGATCTTTAACAAGATTAAGCTGGGGATCATGAATTAAAGTCTTGTTCTTGAAGTTATTGATGATTCTTGGAATGAAGTGATTGTTCTCCTTCATGGTTCGTCTATACAAGGTAATAGTTCTTCACCTTTGGATTTCGTTTTGGATTGAAGATTGATGTTCTTGAGTTAATGATTATCATATAAACAAGTTGATAAGTATGATTATGAGATTAGTTACCGAGTTATGAGTATTGATATGATTTGGATGGTTTCGAATGTGTTGTTCATCTTCAAAGAGATATGTTGGCCAATGTCTTCCTTAAATTCGGATCTTTGATGTTGTTGTTGTTGGTTTCTTCATATGATGGTGAACATGGCATGATTATGAGTTCTTGGTGTTTATGTTGTGGATATTAAGAAAGATGAAATATGAATATATGACTTGAATTAAGAGTCGGATGATTACCTATATGTTAAAGGATATTGGATTTCGTTATTTGATAGCTATGAACATGGTTTTGGATCACTTAGTGTTCTTAATAATCGTCATATGTTGATCGGTATCCGAAATACATGCAACTTCATGTCATTAGCGCACGCTAAGCTTACTGCCTAACGCGCGCTAATGGGAGCAACTTAGCGCACGCTACGTTAAGTGATTAACGTGCGCTAAGAAGGCAGAAAGTGCAGTATTTTCGTGTTGTGATTCTAAATTCGTGATCGTTTAAGTTGGTTTGATCAGACTTGTGGTTAACCGAGATATTGTTGAGCCGTTGGGTTTGTGAATTGGTTTTATCGATTGTTGATTATTGTCGAACTTGTTGTTTATCGGTTATTGTAATAGGTTGAGTTTATTGATCGGTGTTTATAACCGTATGTTGCGGTCGTGTTCGAGTATGTTCGTGAATGGCATTGGTCAGGGACGAGGAGCTAGTAGATGAAGACAATGAGATTAGTGACGGATTCATTATCGTTGTATCGGTACCGAGGTAAGTTATTACTTGCTCAGTTATAGTATTTAATGAATGATTTCCATTTCATTCGTGTATAATTCGTATAGCAATGTTTATAATCGTAATCACAGGAGATTTGGGATTATAAATTGTATTCGAGTTTTGGGAATCTAAATCATAATATATATGATTTACTTTTGTTATTAGTATACTTGTATATCGAGGATATATTGTGATAAAGACGAAGATATGAATTAGCTGCAATCCGTGATACTTTGGACCGTCGAGTATTGAGGATAATGGTTCGTGATGGTTTAGACATTGAGATTGTTCTCGAAGGACTCGGGGCAAGTACTCTAATCATTTTCATCATTTGTGTCGATCTTGTCGTGATACATTCGTGTATCGTTGTTGTCATGCATTTGTGCATTGTTGTTGTCGTGTATTGTGTACTGTTGTTTTGTGCAGTTGTGCATTGTTGTCATATGTCCACCATGTGTTGGTCCGACGGGATCATCATGGGAATCTATAGCTGTGTCTTTTGGATCGCCGGATGTAATGCCACCATGCGTTGGTCCGACGGGATCATCATGGGAATCTATAGCTGTGTGCGCTGGATCGTTGGATTACCATGTGTTGTTGTTGTACATATGTATATTATGGGCTTGCCATAAGTATACATTGTCATTATTGTTGTGATCATATTGACGTTGTCATATGAGTATGCATTTGTAGGTCTTGTGTTAGGACTATGTCCGTATGTTGTGTTGATCTGATCTCGGATTAGACTGACGTGATGGTAATGGTATTTCGTATCTCGAGGTATGTTCCATATTTCTTTTGGTATTTGTCTTTGATGGACAATCTGTTATCGTCTTGGGATTTGATGATGTTATTCGAGGGATCGTATTGGTCAGAACTGGTATATTTCCGTATCGTGAGTTGGTTATGATAGTTTGAGAATCTTGAATATTGTTTGAGGTACAATACAGATATTATGTTCGAGTTTATTGGTTAATCGAGTACAGGATGTGAAATGTGATAATGGTTATTCTGAGGAGAATTACTTGAGTAGGCAAAGTTATGGCGGTAAGATTACGTTGGTCGTATTCTTATGTTGTATTCTCATTGGTATGTAATTATTAATGTAATGTGACGGTTATCATTGTTGGATATTATGGCTGATCCCGTCGTGGGATTTCTTTTTAGGTTCTTGGAGTATCGAGCTTGTAGCGGTCGTGAAGAGATGAGCTCCCCGGAGGATACTGGCTAGGACATATTTATTTCCATTGAGTTTCTTGATTGGTTCTTGTATTCCGCTGCTATAGTGTTTTAATTGGTTGGTCTTTTTCCGCTGCGTGAGTATTTTGAAATGCTCTTTCGGTATCTGGTAACTTAGGTTACTTTGGCAATCGTTTTCTAAATCTATTCTATCGGTACGTGTAAGCGATAGCTTAACGTATGTTCTTAAACAATAAGCTTTGGCATTTCGGGCCTTGTGATTTCAAATGAGATTTTACGACGGTTTGATAAACGGATTTTATTAAGTCTTCAAATGTTTTTAAAAGACAGTACCGTCGTTAGCCTCGTGGGCATTTGTAAATGTTTGCGAAAATTTCCTTCAGCCTTGTGGGTTCCATCTCGGGGCCCACGACGCTCTAATATTCCCGATCGGATCTGGGGGTGTTACAGAATATGGTATCGGAGCTTAGGTTGTGAAAACCTAGGCAGTCGGGTCGAGTTGGGTCGTGCTTTTGTCGTGTCATTCGAGTTGTCGGTTGACAAGTGTTTGAGATCTGGGTTTTTGTTGTTCACTCGGGCTTGTGCGTTATGTGATTTACCAGTGTGGTACTGGGATTGTTGTAAACTTTTCAAAATGGTGTTAACGTGATATATTGTGTTCTTGAGTTGAACTGTGTTTGCAAAACGTGTCTCTTGAAAATATCTGTATCGAGTATTTTCTTGAGCTGAGACATGTGCCAGTATCACGGGGAATCTTCGGCTTCACGATCTGTAAGTATTTGAATTTTTGAGTTTCATTGAGATTTATTGCCATTCTAAGTTGATACGTTTTGAGATTCAGCAGATATTATACGTTACAGTATAAGGTGACAGATTTGGGACAGGATTGATGATCTTGAGAAACTATGATTTTGGAAATCAGTATGTTGGTTAGATTTTGGAACGGAATTGTGCATTTGGGGAGAAATATTGTGCATGGTTGAGAAGAACATGTAGCATGTTAATTCATTTTGTGATATATGAAACTGCTTTTGAGCATTTGAAAATGATACTTTTCAAAATGAATATTTCACGGATGTTTTACGGAAAATGATTTTTGGGCCGAGACCCAAATTGATTTTAAAATGGTTTTGTAACTCAGGACTTGGGGTCCGAAAAGAGTTTTCTACTTTTTAAACTTCTTCTAATGTGGAACGAGATACGGGCTGAGACCCTAATGTTTCAAAAGGCTTTTTCTGGTTTTCTAAAACTCCCGAGATTTGTAAAACACTTTACCAATCGTTTACTTATGTTATTTCCACCTTTCGAGGCTTTGGTTTACTTGTCCAAATGGAACTTCTCGGGAAGTCTTTCGTTGTGTTTGATTTGTTGATTTGTTTCAATATTTTGTCATATCATATTTGAGGTGATCCAGGATGGATTAAGGAATGACGTTGCGAGTAGTATGTGGAGAGGAGTTTTTATCAGAGTCTATATATTTGAGATTTTGGAACTCTATCGTGTGGTTTTCCGATGGAATATCAGTGGATATTGGTGACGAGCCGAAGTGGTATACAGGAGTATGGATATGCACAAGCATTTGCATAAATTCCATTTTATTTAATCGTGTGTATTCGAAAAGAATTTTTATCGAGAACTTGGCACCAGCGAGCCGATTTAATTTTTAAAATTGATTTCGTGGTCTTACGGAAATTTATGTTTTGAGTTTTCAATCTCTTGAAAGAACTTTCGAAAATTGTCTTCGTGACAAGAATATATGATTTCAAACTGGTTTTGAAAATGTGATTGATGTACATACGCATTTAGTGCATCGGGCATATCATATCGATGGTACAAGGAAAAGAGATTCGAAGTTTAGTATGGTAGATTGGTTATGCAAGGATGATCGTTTGATTGATCAGATAAGAGAAATATACTGCGTGTTGTAGATTCATGTGCATGATGTAATTTTGGAACTTTGGACTTTGTAAAACCGGGACGTATGTGCTATGTGAGTCCATTGGTGCGGTAGTAGCGCAATCTTACCATGGTGATCTTTGAATGATTTCTTTGTAAGTGTAAATTTGGGGATGGTGACCCTATGCCGGTTGTCTTGGATATTGAGTGGTCGTTCCCACTCCTTGTATGAATTGGTATGTTCGTCGATTTGCGATTCGTTGTTCGTATGCCGAGGGAAATGTTCGCCAGTTGGGTATGTTTATTGAGATCTACTGTACGTGATTGATTTGTCATTTTGAGAATGTTATTCTTTCATATATCTATTTCTGTGGTTCTGTGTTGATCGTGTTGGAGTTTACCGTGTGAAGGTATTCTCGATTTTTGTTGATCGTTCGTTGGTAATATTGGACTTTATCACGTTGATGATATTCTCGATTGTGTTTTGACCTCGGGTTGGTCATATTGGAATTTATCATGTCGATGATAAATTCGGTTGATTGTTGATCATTGTTGGTGATCATCTGAGCGTTCGGATTTTGTGTTGATGTTTCGGGATTCGTGTCGTTGTTTTGGGCAGTTGTTTTGCAGATGTATTGTGTATTATTCGTCTTATCGGAATTGGGACTTGATTATGGAATCAGGCAGACAGGATTTGATTCGGGCAGATTGTTTCATCCGAAGATGATATATTTTGTTGAGACTAAGGGAATTGTGATCGTAAGCGTATTGAGACTGTACAGTGAGATCGCTTGCTAGTATCTCAGGAGATCGTCGACCTGCGTATTTGTAAGTATGCTCGTTTGGTTATTCGGTGATGACGATAATTGATCGTTGTCGTGATGATTTTGGAATATTTTGGTTGGACAGTTTGTTGATTTTTCTATGACGGATTGCAAGTTTCGAGGACGAAACTTATTTTAAGTGGTGTAGTATGTAATATCCAAAATTTCTACTACCGTTGTTTAATATTATTTTATCCGAGTTATATTGTACAGCATGGAATCTGTACAGTATAGATAAAATAAATGAAGGATTGAGATGTCAGTATCGGTATAATTGTCGTACTTGGTCGACAATTGTATTAGAGGATATAGTACGTGTCATGTATACGTATCTGATATGTCGAGACGTTGGACAAAAAATAGCTAAATATGGCTAAGTGTAACATTATTAGCGCACGCTAATAATCATGAGTAGCGCACGCTATCGTGCAGGTTTAACGCACGCTACGGATATAAGATAATGCACGCTAATGCAGTCAGATCGGAAGGAATCTACGTGTGGACCAGGCCACTTTCGGCGCACGTTCTGATAAGTCAACGGACGTTGTAATGTAGTGTTAGCGCACGCTAATTCATGTTGATTAGCACACGCTAACTGTATATCGGACGAAAAGGAATCTTATCCTCATCAGCACTTTCGGCGTGTGGACCAGTCTTCGGAGCATACAGACAATCAAGTCAACTATGATCAGCGCACGCTATGGAAGAACACTTGCGTACGCTAAATATAGGCATTTATGTACGCTAATGCATGGGCATTACGTACGTAAGTCATTGTACGAAGCCAGACAGTAGCCTCTGGATTGCGATAGCGCACGCTAACAAAAGTCGGTTAGCGCACGCTAAGGCCGTAGCGCACGCTAAACATAAGGTTTAGCGCACGCTAGTAATACACTTTATAAAAAGGGACAGGAGGGTGTTATGAAGCATTTCGTCCACTTCTTTCCTTTCACTCGATAGAGAGAGCCCTGGGAGGTACTCGAGGTACAGAAACACTGAGAGATAATGATCTTTAACAAGATTAAGCTGGGGATCATGAATTAAAGTCTTGTTCTTGAAGTTATTGATGATTCTTGGAATGAAGTGATTGTTCTCCTTCATGGTTCGTCTATACAAGGTAATAGTTCTTCACCTTTGGATTTCGTTTTGGATTGAAGATTGATGTTCTTGAGTTAATGATTATCATATAAACAAGTTGATAAGTATGATTATGAGATTGGTTACCGAGTTATGAGTATTGATATGATTTGGATGGTTTCGAATGTGTTGTTTATCTTCAAAGAGATATGTTGGCCAATGTCTTCCTTCAATTCGGATCTTTGATGTTGTTGTTGTTGGTTTCTTCATATGATGGTGAACATGGCATGATTATGAGTTCTTGGTGTTTATGTTGTGGATATTAAGAAAGATGAAATATGAATATATGACTTGAATTAAGAGTCGGATGATTACCTATATGTTAAAGGATATTGGATTTCGTTATTTGATAGCTATGAACATGGTTTTGGATCACTTAGTGTTCTTGATAATCGTCATATGTTGATCGGTATCCGAAATACATGCAACTGAATGTCATTAGCGCACGCTAAGCTTACTGCCTAACGCGCGCTAATGGGAGCAACTTAGCGCACGCTACGTTAAGTGATTAACGTGCGCTAAGAAGGCAGAAAGTGCAGTATTTTCGTGTTGTGATTCTAAATTCGTGATCGTTTAAGTTGGTTTGATCAGACTTGTGGTTAACCGAGATATTGTTGAGCCATTGGGTTTGTGAATTGGTTTTATCGATTGTTGATTATTGTCGAACTTGTTGTTTATCAGTTATTGTAATAGGTTGAGTTTATTGATCGGTGTTTATAACCGTATGTTGCGGTCGTGTTCGAGTATGTTCGTGAATGGCATTGGTCAGGGACGAGGAGCTAGTAGATGAAGACAATGAGATTAGTGACGGATTCATTATCGTTGTATCGGTACCGAGGTAAGTTATTACTTGCTCAGTTATAGTATTTAATGAATGATTTCCATTTCATTCATGTATAATTCGTATAGCAATGTTTATAATCGTAATCACAGGAGATTTGGGATTATAAATCGTATTCGAGTTTTGGGAATCTAAATCATAATATATATGATTTACTTTTGTTATTAGTATACTTGTATATCGAGGATATATTGTGATAAAGACGAAGATATGAATTAGCTGCAATCCGTGATACTTTGGACCGTCGAGTATTGAGGATAATGGTTCGTGATGGTTTAGACATTGAGATTGTTCTCGAAGGACTCGGGGCAAGTACTCTAATCATTTTCATCATTTGTGTCGATCTTGTCGTGATACATTCGTGTATCGTTGTTGTCATGCATTTGTGCATTGTTGTTGTCGTGTATTGTGTACTGTTGTTTTGTGCAGTTGTGCATTGTTGTCATATGTCCACCATGTGTTGGTCCGATGGGATCATCATGGGAATCTATAGCTGTGTGCGCTGGATCGCTGGACAGGTAATGCCACCATGCATTGGTCTGACGGGATCATCATGGGAATCTATAGCTGTGTGCGCTGGATCGTTGGATTACCATGTGTTGTTGTTGTACATATGTATATTATGGGCTTGCCATAAGTATACATTGTCATTATTGTTGTGATCATATTGACGTTGTCATATGAGTATGCATTTGTAGGTCTTGTGTTAGGACCATGTCCGTATGTTGTGTTGATCTGATCTCGGATTAGACTGACGTGATGGTAATGGTATTTCGTATCTCGAGGTATGTTCCATATTTCTTTTGGTATTTGTCTTTGATGGACAATCAGCTATCGTCTTGGGATTTGATGATGTTATTCGAGGGATCGTATTGGTCAGAACTAGTATATTTCCGTATCGTGAGTTGGTTATGATAGTTTGAGAATCTTGAATATTGTTTGAGGTACAATTCAGATATTATGTTCGAGTTTATTGGTTAATCGAGTACAGGATGTGAAATGTGATAATGGTTATTCTGATGAGAATTACTTGAGTAAGCAAAGTTATGGCGGTAAGATTACGTTGGTCGTATTCTTATGTTGTATTCTCATTGGTATGTAATTATTAATGTGATGTGACGGTTATCATTGTTGGATATTATGGCTGACCCCGTCGTGGGATTTCTTTTTAGGTTCTTGGAGTATCGAGCTTGTAGCGGTCGTGAAGAGATGAGCTTCCCTGAGGATACTGGCTAGGACATGTTTATTTCCATTGAGTTTCTTGATTGGTTCTTGTATTCCGCTGCTAGAATGTTTTAATTGGTTGGTCTTTTTCCACTGCGTGAGTATTTTGAAATGCTCTTTCGGTATCTGGTAACTGAGGTTACTTTGGCAATCATTTTCTAAATCTATTCTATCGGTACGTGTAAGCGATAGCTTAACGTATGTTCTTAAACAATAAGCTTTGGCATTTCGGGCCTTGTGATTTCAAATGAGATTTTACGATGGTTTGATAAACGGATTTTATTAAGTCTTCAAATGTTTTTAAAAGACAGTACCGTCGTTAGCCTCGTGGGCATTTGTAAATGTTTGCGAAAATTTCCTTCAGCCTTGTGGGTTCCATCTCGGGGCCCACGGCGCTGTAATATTCCCGGTCGGATCTGAGGGTGTTACATCAAGGGGACATCATCAACCCGCACGAGTCGGGACACGATTTCTAGTAATAATAATAATTGTCGTATAAACAATATTATTGCCCAAGATACGAGGCTTATTGAGTCGATCATTTTGACTCTCACCTATGGTAAATCAAAGCAATAATTATTATAAATACACAATTAAATATTATATACTTAGAATTAAAAAATAATAATTATCCGAGATTTACGTTCTTCTTACAATCAGTACAGAAGACACTATCTCACCTCGATCCAGTTCAACGTATGCAAATACGCTAATGTATGCTAATAGTCAGGACCAACTATTCTCAAGCATACACTACAACCTTTTATATAATATGTCTAATAATTATATAGGTTGTGAACTATTATATTATTTTATAAGGCACCGATAATGTGATCTTCCGTGTGACACCAACACACCACATTATCTACAATATAAAATAATTAGACATTTCATTTGCATAACCATAACGTGAATAAATATGCAAAACATGTGATTAAATGTAATTAATATCCTCATAGGTAGTAACAGGGAAATTAGGTAATACAAGCATAAAGTATGCTTTGCAGTATACAATAATAACAATTTGAGGTTGAAAACCCATCTGTTATTTGGAGTTAAAAACCATCTGATATTAGGGGGCTGAAAACACATATGATATTTGAGGTTGAAAACTCATCTGATATTTGGGACTGAAAACCTATCTTATCTGATATTTGGGACTGAAAACCTATCTTATCTGATATTTGGGCCGAAACCTATCTGACCTGATATTAGGGCTGAAACCTTTCTGATATGATATTTGGGCTGAAACCCATCTGATCTGATATTTGGGCTGAAAACCCATCTGATATGATATTTGTGCTGAAAACCCACCTGATCTGATATTTGGGCTGAAAATCTATCTGATCTGATATTTGGGTGCTGAAAACTCAGCTGATATTTGGTCTCGACTGAAATGAAGCAGGTTGAGAACTTAACTTCTGGAATATGACTCTCCACACTCCATAATGTAACGTCCGAATTAAATGAGACTATTTATGGAGGTAACTCTTGAGCTGAAGGATTAAATAGAATTAATGGCACTTTAATTTGTAGTAACTCTCCACCTGATGGAGTGGAATTGGACCCTATAAAAGGGGGTCTTATGCATTTCATTTCAGAACATATAACAGAACGAATATAGCATACCACATATTGCAGTATATTTCTTTCTTCTTTTTCGTGCCCAGTTTCCAGCGCTTAACGTTCGTCGGAGTTCTGAGTTTTGGAGAGCACCTAACTCAGAAACGTGTAGCAGTTCTATCTTGGGGACATATTGCCTGAGCTGTCTGCTCTTATACGAGGGCAAAATTGCTTACAGAAGGAGTCCTACTCGCCTCTGCTAAAATTATAATTTTGAATTCAGCTTTTAATTTATTAAGATTGTATTATGTTGCTTTTCTTTGTAATTTTTATTGTAATTATATCGTTGAAAATTCAGAGAAACCCTCATAAAATAATTGATAAACTAAACGTCGATGGCTCCGTTATCCCCGGAAAAATCCACGCTTCAATAGGTGGAATACTCCGAACTACAAAGGGGACTCGAGTGAATGTACTGTAATATCCGCAATTTTCGATTTTTGGTGAATTTCTTTTTTCGGCCGGAGTCCGTTTTGACGGCTCGCTCATGACCGTTTCTTCATTCTGAGAATGATTAATTCTGCACTTTTTGTCATCCGAGTTCGTTTCGGTGTTGTTTTGTTGAGTTCTGTGCTTTTTAGCGACTTTTCCGCACTTGAGTTCGATTCTTGCGAATCTCGTCCGAAACTGCTGTTTCGAGTTTCCCGCAAGTCCGTTTAACTTTGTTAGACGTGTCGTGAACTTCGGTTTGATTATT
The DNA here is from genome assembly GCA_033398695.1 of Orobanche coerulescens. Lineage (NCBI taxonomy): Eukaryota > Viridiplantae > Streptophyta > Magnoliopsida > Lamiales > Orobanchaceae > Orobanche > Orobanche coerulescens. Next base: position 140,914,369 of record CM065815.1, on the reverse strand, counting down.
CGTTGACGTATGGTGATTTTCGGGCATTTGGGCCATTTTCGTAATTTCCCAAAGTTTGGGGTAATTACCTTCCGTTGTCGAATTTCGAGCCTTCGGGTGGTCGGAATTGTGTGTCCTACTAGCTCTTAGATTCGTCTTTGTGAGTACTTCGTAACCGTATCTTCGGTTCGTATTCAGGTTCGGGTTTCGGTGTCGTTTTGTTGAATTCAGGATTACTAAACGACTTTTCTAAGTATGAGTTCGTCTTTGTTAGATCACCATTAATTTTTGGTAACTCCAAAATTATAAATCTTTGCAATATTATAGAACATCGAGTTAGCTTTCCAATGGTTCAAACGGTGAGTCAATCTGAGTCCGGACGAGAGAGTTATGGTCGTTTCGATTTTGGCCGATCACTTCCAGGAGCCTTTCGGCCGATGGGGGGGTCGATAGGCTCTACTGCCGGCATTCCGTATGGGTATCGGTTGGGCCTATCGGCCGATAGGCTGGCCGATAGGTTCTGCTGTGTTACACTATAAATGTGTTGTTTTGAGCGTGAACAGCTCATTTCCTTCTTCTTTTTCCGTAGACGCGAGAGAGTGAGAGAGGAGGAGAGCTTCTCATCATTATCATTTGGAGGGTTGATTTTCATCATTCTTATTCGGTTGTGAAGCCCGGACAATCAATCCAACGCGTGTTCTACGAATCTAAATACTTGAATCACTCAAGGTAACATCTCTTGAAACCCTACCTTTTTGGATAATTGGGGATTTTGGGGTTTTGTCCGATTCTTTCCGTTTTGTTGATGGATTCTTGATGAATATGATTAATCTTGTTGATATCATTAGTTTTCCTACGGATTCATGGTATATTTTCATAGTTTTGCGGAATCGAGAGGGTTTGGTTGTGGTCCGCCTCGTTGTTATTTTTGTGCGAATATACATGAATCGTAGGCGGGTTCCGGTGTATTCCATTTCCGTAATCGTTTAGAAGTGGTTGTGATTGTGCTATTCGAATCGTTAGGTTCATTTCCGCGGTTCCTTGCGGTCGTGTTCAACTCTTCCGTTCCATTCGTGTCATCGTCTAATTAATCGAGGCAAGTATCCTTATGAACTTACGTCTTGACATAGTAGTTTTGTATGAGAAATTGTGTGTGTGTGTATGCTCACTACGGGTTAGACTCGACGGGTCTCGGTAGGGGTCCACGGAGGTGTGGATCGACGAGCTTTGCTTTTAACCACTACGGGTTAGATCCGACGGGGTCTCGGTAGGGGTCCACGGAGGTGTGGATCGACGGTTAATTGTGGTGAATTTTACAAATGTGATTTGATATTGGCATTTTAAATGAGCGTTTTGGAAATTATGATTTCTTGATGGCATGCACTACTATATGTGTAAGATGTAAAATGTTCATTTGGTTACTTGTACTAGCGTAATTGCTAACCCCTCTGGGGACCCGTTGTCGGGAAATTCTTGTTATGGATTTCGTGTTATGTTCGGCCAGACGGCTACTGGATGGTACGAGGATGTCGGCCAAGGTTGTTGACATGTGCAATTGAGTCTTGTTATTTCCTACTGTCTCTTTTGATGTGGATGTTTTCTAAATTGTAAACTTATAGATTGTACTCGCGAGTACTTAGGCTTTTCCTTTCGGATTGTGTTTGGACTTCGTTGGAGTTACCGTATTTGTCGGTTGATGTTTATTATGCCGGTTGTACCGGACGTGTTGTTTTTATGTTCTTGTTGTTAACAATTGTTTCCTTGCTAACCGAGTTGGTTAGTCGAGAGGTGTTTTCTTGTGTTAGCCTGGTGGGTCCCATGTAGGGGTCCACGGCGCTGTAATACACCTCGAATATCTTGGGGGTGTTACATGTACCCAGATGGTTTTGGGCGAAAAAGCTGCGCCACCGGAGCTGGCTGACTTGACGAATCGCTGCCGCTTCATGCTTGAGCTCCCATGGCAGATTACCCTTAGGTGGATCGGACGGAACGCGAACAGGGTGGCTGATGCCCTGTGCAAGCTTGGCCGGAAAGAGGGAATCATCCTCGAGATCAAAAGTCATTTAAAATACTCACGCAGCGGAAAGGACAACCAAGTAAAAATACTCTAGCAGCGGAATACAATAACTGATCAGGAATTCAGTTCATAAAAACATACACTTTCTAAAATTAGCTAGAGCTTGAGAGGGCCTTTTAGTCATTTTATTTACTAAAAAAAAAAAAGAAAAGAAAAGAATTTGTAGTACAAATCATAGAGACATAACGAAAATTAAATTATAATAAGAGAGTGCCGGTCCTAGGGTTTCTCATGCCCTGGGCGAAAAGGCCAAAAAATGCCCCTATATTTAAAAACTACAAAACAAAAAAGCATATTATTTTTAAGAACCAATTTTTGTTACTGTTATTAAATGATAATGTGTTCTTCGTAATACATATCTTATAATTATATAGTATCATAATGTTATATCAAGTTAAATGATCTTTAGAGACTTGCATATAATGATAGTTTTGCTCAGACTAAAAGTATACAACTATATCTGATGCATAAGTCATCTTAAAACATAGAAAAACTTAATACTATATTTGTATCATATTTTTAATAATCTAAACATACTTAAATAGCGAGTGTTATATAGTTTAAACAGTCATATATAGCTTTAGGCAACAAACCACACTATGGGTGACAACAAAACTGGATTCACAAGATTCTATATCTAAAAATATATAAAAAAATAATAACCTCCAATAATCACATTTTATGACTGTGGAAATCACAAAAATTAGTTGAAACTATGTAGTAATTTAAAATTATTTCATACATGACTTGATTTTAAAAAGTATAACAAAAGATATTTATGGTTTCGAGTTGAATTAGTTAGTAATCTAAATTGTTTCATGTAGAGTTTAAATATTATCACAAAATTTTTCAAAGCAAAAATATATAAGAAGTATTAATTTTGAATATGACTAATTTTATTTTATTTCAGATAAATAAGTGTTGTCATCAAAACAAGACAAATATTTAAAAAAAAAATATTATAGAAAAATAAATGAATCGACAACAATAGTAATACAATTAACTAAACAAAAAATATCTAAGAGCATCATTAGCCTAGTGGTAAAGAAGTGTTTATCTATCCTAAAGGTCTATAGTTCAAGTCTTGTTGACAACACTTTAATTCTTTTTTTACTAGTAATAAAATATCACTGGGCCTTAAATTGATGCCCCTTGGGCTTTGATGCCCTGGGCCGTCGCCCGGCCCGCCCACCCATAGGGCCGGCCCTGTTGTAGACAATAACTACTATCATTTCAGACATAATAATTACGAGGCATTATCCAACCCGTACGATGCACGATCTTTGGTTGAATATCTGCGTATTTTGTACGTAATGTTGGGACAAACGGTTGAATGAGCAGATGACAGAATTTAAATGCCTTTTAGAGAAGTTTATATGTTTTTTTATTGTTATTGTCATTTTATTTTAGTCTATGAAATTAGTTATATGAAATGAGGCTTTACTAACCCGTATGTTGCTCCAGGGTTGTTTTTGGTTTATTCAACCAGTGCGATGCACCGATTGTATCTAAGATTTCATAGCTAAAATTTAATCATTTTGTAATTTATACTATTATTTAAAAGTTTATTTTAATCACCTTGTGACTTAGAAGGTGCATTTGCATTGTGATGTTTATCATAACTTTTGTATTTAAATTAGTTTATTTACATTAAAAGTTACAATTAAAATAGTCTCTTCATATATTTACAATTAAAAGTTACAATTAAATCCCCATTCCACATTAATTTAAGGGAGATAAGTATTATATATCTATATGAAATTAGTTATATGAAATGAGGCTTTACTAACCCGTATGTTGCTCCGGGGTTGTTTTTGGTTTATTCAACCCGTGCGATGCACCGATTGTATCTAAGATTTCATAGCTAAAATTTAACCATCTTGTAATTTATACTATCATTTTAAAGTTCATTTTAATCACCTTGTGAATTAGAAGGTGGATTTGCATTGTGATGTTTATCATAATTTTTGTATTTAAATTAGTTTATTTACATTAAAAGTTACAATTAAAATAGTCTCTTCATATATTTACAATTAAAAGTTACAATTAAATCTCCCTTTCACATTAAATTAAGGGGGATAAGTATTATATAGTATAGATAAAGGAACGAGGCATTCGGACCCGTGCGATGCACCGGCTTTGTTTTTTGATAGAAAATTGAACTTTTGCTTATGTCTAAAACTCAACTTTTTTAGACAGTCAATACTTCATCGTAAAAGCACATATTAAATATTGTAGTTTAGGATTGATTTTTAGTGTCAAAACCCTCTTGTTCATGTGTTTAATTCTTCTTGTTCATGTGTTTCTCATGAGATAGATGTTTCAGCTAAAGTAGTTTTATTCTTTATTTTTGTTTAGTAAATGCACACTTTATTCCATAATTTTGAGTTTTATGATATAATCCATTGTTTGTATATTTATATTATAAGTAATAGATCGATAAGTCTAATATTTTAAAATCAAAGAAAAAAAATTAATTAGTTCATGCATGAGATTATTTTTTGAACACACCGACTTATACAATAAGTAATTAAGTTTTCAAAGTAAATGTAATGACAATTTTTTAATGAAAGCTAAAACAGCATTTCATTCAAAATATTTCATGTGATTCAACCCTTGTATCATAATCGTATAACTGTATAAGTATTAATTTTCAGAAAATGATATTTGTTTGTATTCACTTTCTCAATAGGTTTTAACATAATATAAATGTAACATTCATGTGATATCATGATAAAATAACACACTATATTATATATTTGTACTTGCTCTATTATGCGTGATGTTCTATGCGAGATACCACATTTAATAACATGCTAACTAATATTTGGTGCAATTATATATGTAATTACCTTTGGTAAATACTAAAAGTGACATTTTTACCATCAAATGAGAATTAGTCATACATGTCTACAAATTTTGTTTCCATGCCATCATGCATGTAAAACCCCAAAAGGCGGCTATTACAGTGCCGTGGACCCCACACTGGGACCCACCAGGTGATACCAAAATACAGACTAAATATGTATTACCTTGTGATACCAAACCACAATAAATAGTCACTACTCCGATTAGGAGTTTATTAATGGTATGGCCAACAGCCTTATTATACACAGGATCCGAAATACAAGTATAAACCATATGGAGATGGAATATACTTCAAATATCAATACAATCGGACAATGGTTTAAATGAAGCGGAATAAAGTAACATTACACGGTTTGAACATAACCGGACAACAAAAGACTTGGGCCCCCCAAACTAGTATCCTTCGAACCCTTCGCCGTCACCTTGTTCTTCCCGTGCCTTGCTTTTGCCTCGACCTAAAATACAACACAAGTATTTCGCCCAAAACACAGGGTCAAATATACATGATAAATGATTCTCCAGACATTATACAATTCATATATATAAGATCTCAAAGAAAACATCCCGACTATTGAACATACCCCTCGGGCGTATGAACAATCAGTCAGAAACCGTCGAACATATCCAATGATACATGGACTATGAACGATCAAACAATATGGCTCAAGATAGACATCACAATACGCCCGATCCGAAAATGTGTCCGTGTACATGTCCACCCCGTATACGGAATCCAGAATATACGTGTGATAATGTACCTAATTAGCCTCACGAACTACGTCTCATGTGCACAGTCCAATATGGAAACATCCACGTACGACTATATATGTGCCTAGCTAAAAATCCTACACAATAACCAATCGACACGCAGATATGATTCCAGATATGTCACGATACAACATGACAACGAATTCAATAAATCACATATCCGATTAAAGATAAAGAAACTCACCGAAGTGACAATAAGGATGAACGAGATCAACGATTCAAAGTGGCGAACTTGGGAATGCAATCCCATGATGAGAAACAGAACATCATCAAGAACAATATCGGACTATGATTCACAGACTCAATAAGTGTTTCATATACACGAAACGTATAATCATCACAAGAATTCAATCATCATTATAACCAAGCAAGATAACTTGCCTCAATACGGAGACGAGAATAATCCTCCCTTGTCGAACGAATGGATGGTCCTCGACTAATATCGGTTACTCGAACAATCGACCTTGAATGAAATACATTTCACTTAATAACACATCCATATAATCATCGGTATTGAATTCAGTGATACGACACCCTAAATTCAATTTGAATAGTTCAACTATCTCAAGATATCAAATTCTATTTCAAGAACTCTATTTACCTCAAGTCATTCTTATGATCGGTTTACAAGATATTCTCAAATATTCGCATGATTCTTTATGAATAAGAATTTATCGAGAACATGTTTGAATAATCATTATGTTCGTTCATCATCTTATATCGTTTAACTTTTCAAGAACATCACCATTGATCAACAATATCTTTCTAAGAACATTATCATCTTATTATGATGTTCAATATATTTCTAAGGGATCAATACGACCGATTATCATGAACATATAAGAGTTTGGTTGTCTTCAACAATATCTTTTATCATCTTACAAAGGCTTGGCTAAGCCAAAAACAGAAATGAGTTGAAGTTTAGGTTCAAGAACAACACTTTAATTTCTAACATTCATCAAGGTGTTCTAATACATTTTATGTCAACAATTCCATTGATTAAACTTAACTATGCCGAAACTAAGGATTATTATTGTCTTAAGGATGTTAATAATCTAGCAGAAAGAGTATGATTCTATTAAACATGATCATTACCATTAAAACACCAAGAACACCTCATTCTAAACCCTTAATTACCATATTCATCAATAAGTGTTAAAAAGCTTAGCTACAAACATGTTTTACTTGATTAATTCAACACTAGGTGAAGTATACTATATTACTAACATCACAACTACGAAAATCTAGAGTAGAATCGTACAACATACCTTGAAAAACAAAGAACAACCACCAAGAACACAAGAACACACTCCAAGCAACAAGAACAACTCTACACTTCCAATCAGCAAGCTCCAATCCAAGTTGCAAAGCTCAAATAAAAGTTGGGAGGGTGTAAAAATGGTCCAGTGAGGCAGAGGGATGATTGCTGGAGAGAAAAATCGGAGTTTGGACGTGCAAATGAAAGACACAAGCTGTCTTTTTATAAACTGCATAGCTCGTAACGTACATTATCGCATGAAGATAACGTACGTTAACCCCTTTACGTACGCTACACCAAAAGTGTTACGTACGTAATCTGCTTCCAGATATTATTGTCTCAAAACACTAACATCATTACGTACGTTATGGTCCACGGCATTACGTATGTAATGTATGTCAACCTGGCAGCCTCGAAAAGGCCATCTATCTGGATCATGTCTGGGCCCTCATGCCGAAAGTGAGATCAGATAAGATTCCGAGCATTATGTACGTAACCATCATTCCATTATGTACGTAAAGCCAACGAAATAGCGTACGCTAGGTTCAAGCCTTAGCGTCCGTTAAACACAGATATTCTAGCCCAAAAGTGTAACAATCTGCACAACGTCAAGAATTCACCCACAATGTGAATGATAGTCATAATCAAGTCTATTATGATATATATCCCGAAATAAACATTAACTGGATGTAACATGATTACAACGATACTCAAATTATCCGAATAATACAACAGTAGATAAGAAATTACTGTCGGATATTACATAATCCCCCCTTAAAAGGAGTTCCATTCCTGAAACTAAGGGGTAAACAACTCGGGATACCTCTCTTGCATGCTGCTCTCCGTCTCCGACGTAGCCTCCTCGACTCCATGTCGTGACCACTGAACCTTTAGTAGGGTAATGTCTTGTTCCACAATTGTTTGATCCCCCTCTCAAGTATCTCTATGGGACGCTCCTCGTACGAATGATCCTCCGCTATCTCGATCTCATTGAACTGAAGTATATGACTCAGATCAGCAACATATTTCCTCAACTGGGAGACATGAAACACGTTATGAATCCGACTCAGAGCTGGTGGAAACGCCAGACGATAGGCCAGATTGGCTACTCGTTCCAAAACCTCAAACGACCCGATATACCTCGAACTCATCTTGCCTCTCTTCCCAAAACGAAAAACACCTCAAGTAGAGGACACCTTGAATAGTACATGGTCGCCGACCTCGAACTCGAGCAGTCGTCGACGGTTGTCTGCGTAAGACTTCTGTCAGCTTTGATCCATTAATAAACGACTCCTAATCAGAGCGATCTTCTCACGGGCTGCTAACAACATATTGGGTTCCGTACCCAAAGATTCAGACAGGTCGTCCAAACACAAAGGATACCTACAACGACAGCCATACAATGCTTCATAAGGTTCCATCTTACTCGAAGCGTGACAACTATTATTGTAAGTGAATTCCACCAAAGGCAGTTAGGTTTCCCAATCGTCCTTCCAATTAAGAACGGATGCCCTCAACATATCCTCTAGAGTTTGGATAGTCCTTTCAGACTGACCATCAGTCTGCGGATGAAATGTCGTACTGAAGTTCAACTGCGTACCCATCGCACGATGAACTGCTTTCCAGAAGTGAGACACGAATCGCCCATCATGATGTGATACAATACTCTTTGGGGTACCATGTAATCTTACAATCTCTTTAATAAACAGCTGAGCCAATCTCTCGGGTCCCCATGTGTCTTTAATCTCCAAAAAGTGGAATGATTTGGTTAGACGGTCCACAACCACCCAAATCGTATTCATCCCTCGACGACTCGTTGGCAAGCTAGTGATAAAATCCATCAATATGTCCTTTTATTTGTGTCTTTAATCTCCAAAAAGTGGAATGATTTGGTTAGACGGTCCACAACCACCCAAATCGTATTCATCCCTCGACGACTCGTTGGCAAGCTAGTGATAAAATCCATCAATATGTCCTTTTATTTCCACTGGGGATTGGGATCTGTTTCAGCATTCCTGCGGATCGGTGATGCTCAATCTTAACCTGCTGAAAGGTTAAACATCTCGAAATGAACTCTGCAACTTCACGCTTCATATTTCTCCACCAATAACATTGCTTCAAATCCTTATACATCTTGCTAGATCCCGGGTGAATGGAGTACGGAGTAGCATGAGCCTCTTTCAGGATAGCTTTCCTCAACTCTTCGTCTTCGGTTACACAAACTCGATTACTGAAACGTATCAATCCATCCTCATGGATCACAAATCTAGGGGCTTTTCCTTGAGTTACTTCTTCCCGAACTCGAGATAAGAGTGGGTCCGTAACCTGCTTCGATATGATTATATCATCAAGGGATGAGTGAATCTCAAGTGTGCAGAGTTGTCCCTGAATACGCTGTAACAGGACTTCAATTTCCGGCCTCACGAACTCCAACTGGAATTCTCTCTGAACTGTCAATCGGGCAAGCATCTGCTCATGTACTGTCTTACAACTCAAGGCATCGGCAACTACATTTGCTTTGCCCGGATGATAAAAGATCTCGATATCATAGTCTTTGATTAGTTCTAGACACCTTCTCTGCCCCATGTTCAACTCATTCTGAGTAAAAATGTACTTCAGGCTCTTGTGATCAGTAAAGATCTGACAGGTGACTCCATACAGATAGTGACGCCAGATTTTCAAAGCAAACACCATGGATGCTAGCTCCAAATCATAGGTCGGATAGTTAACTTCATAGGGTCGCAATTGTCTCAATGCATAGGCAATCACTTTCCCTTCCTGCATCAGTACACATCCAAGGCCCTGTCTCAACGCGTCACTATACACCACGAATCCCTCCGTTCCTTTTGGTAGAACCAAAATAGGTGCTGAAATCAATTGACTCTTGAGTTAATAAAAACTTTGCTGACATGACTTTGACCACAAATACTTATTATCCTTCCTCAACAGGTTAGTCATCGGTTGTGCAATCATGGAAAAACCTTCCACGAACCGTCGGTAATAACCTGCTAGACCTAGAAAACTGCGAACTTCCTTTACATTCTTCGGAGGTAGCCAGTCTCGGATAGCTTATGTCTTCTATGGGTCTACTCTCACCCCTTCGGATGATATCACATGCCCAAGAAAAATTACCTCAGGCATCCAGAATTCACATTTGGAAAACTTCCCAAAAAGTTGTTCCCGCCTCAACGCATCGAGAACTTGATGGAGATCACGTTCATGTGCTTCATGGTCACGAGAGTAAATCAGAATGTCGTCAATAAAAACGACTACAAATTGATCCAGATAATTGATAAAAACCCGATTCATCAACTCCATGAATACTACTGGTGCATTAGTCAGTCCAAAAGGCATCACTACGAACTCATAATGCCCATAGCGAGTACGAAAAGCGGTCTTCGAAAGGTCAGACTCTCGAATCCTAAACTGATGATACCCGGATCTCAAGTCGATCTTAGAAAACACGTCAGCTCCTTGAAGTTGATCCAATAAATCATCAATACGAGGCAATGGATATTTGTTCTTGATGGTTACCCTGTTCAGCTCACAATAATCAATACACAAACGCAGAGATCCGTCTTTCTTCCGTACAAATAGCACTGGTGCTCCCCAAGGGGACGCACTAGGTTGAATATAGCCTTTCTCAGTCAACTCCTCAAGCTGGTTCTTCAACTCCTACATCTCTCAGTCAACTCCTCAAGCTGGTTCTTCAACTCCTACATCTCGGTCGGAGCCATACAATACAGTGCTTTCGAAAGCGGGGACGTACCTCTAACTCAATAGTAAACTCTACATCACGATGTGGAGGTAAGCCTGGCAACTCATCTGGAAATACATCTGGGTAGTCTCGGACTACTGGAATATCGGCCAATTCAACTGGTCAATCCGCTGTTTTGGTCATGTAACACAAATAACCAATACACCCTTAATTAAGCAGTTTCACTTCTTTCATAGCACTGATGACTCTCCCGGAATAGCTGGGATTGTCACCCTGAAAAATATACTCAACACCATCATCAGATGTGACGATCACTATCCGCTTGCGGACGCTAAGTATGGCATCATGACGATCCATCCAATCGATACCCAAGATTACATCATCTTTAGGTAAATCGACTACAATTAAGTTTGAAAACCACTCACGGTCATTCATGCGAATCGGACAGTTCTGCACTTCACGATTCCCAACAATTCTTCTACCATCAGGTAGACCAATTACATAAGGTTCACAATTGGTAACATTATCTAATGCCAAATGACTCAAACAAGAAGCAGATAAAAAGGAATGTGAAGCACCAGTATAAAAAAGAACACAGACGGGCTGAGATCGGATCTCGAGAGTACCTTCAATCATGTTTGCTTTGAGATCGTCGACCTTCTTCATCTCATAAATCCTAGGTTTTGCAGTTCCGGCACCAGATGTACCAGCTTGGTTTCCACGGCCCATCCCTCTGTTCGCCCCAGTAGTCTGATAAGAAGCGGACGGAGGTACACGGTCCTGGACAGAAGATTGAACTGGAGCATGAGATGCTACTGGATCACATCCTAGTCCATTTCTGCAATAACGAGAATGATGCCCATTCTTCCCACAAGTATGGCATGCGACGGCCGGCTTTGGGCATTTGGAGCTGATGTGCCCCTGGTCCCCACAGTTATAGGACACAACATATGAGTTGACCACTCGAGAGTGCGATCCGGTTGGCTTCGATGCCATGGATGGTCGTTCAGAAGGGTTTGGCAACGATTGGGGCTTCCTGAATGTCCCTCGGTTACTGTCAGTCTGGTTCTGGTTCCTAGATCTTTTTTTGTTGGACTGTGGTTGCTTCTTGGAAATATCCTTCACGGTGAGTTCGTACTCCAGAGCTTTCTCGATGAACCCCAGTAGGGTCGTACAGTGGTGATTCAACAGCTGCATTCTCATTCGGGGTTTAAGCCTCTTGAGAAAATATTTGATCTTATTGGCCTCTGTTCGGACAATCGACGAGGCGAAAGGGAGAAGTGCCTGGAATTTCTCCGCAATAGATAGTACATCATCGTCTTTAGACGGGCCCGGGTTCAGCAATTCTGACAGCTTGGCCTCACGGAGTGGCCCTGGATAGTAACAGTCTAATATGAGGTTTTTAAATTCCTCCCAAGTATATACACCATCAGCTGGCCTTACTGAAAGCTACCAGGTGTGGGCGCCCTTGCTAAGATAGTAAGATGCTACGGAGAGGTGATTATCTTCGGGGCAGTCCACCATCTCAAATAATTTCTCAAAGTGTTCAGTCCAAGGTACAATATCAGCAGGCTCAGAGGAGCCTTCAAAAGTCGAGGGTCGCTGGCGAGAGATGTCACTGATGATCCGACTCACGGGTCCACCATGTACAGGAGGTGGAGGATGAGGCCCCTACTGCTGGCCAGTAGTAGCTCTCTGCATAGCTTCCATTAATTGACCAATCTGGGTCATCTGAGCCATTATGCCCTGCATAACAACGTAAGGATCGACACGCGCATCCTCGTGTCCAGTGTGGTGCGATTGGTCCCTAGAAGGTGAATCACTGCCTGCGGAACTCTGCTCCACATTCGAGCGCGTGTTGGCTCGTGGTATCGAGATTCGGCCCCTTCCGCGGCCTCATCCCCCTCTGCCACAGCCTCTCAGATTTCTTTCCATACTGAAAGAATCAAACAATAATAATAACCATAAGTACAGTTCATGACCGTCTTTGACCGTGCTGTCGAGACACGTCAAAATTAGATATTTATAAAGATTCCTTGACTCACTTATACTAAATAGTAGTATTGGCAAGTAAGGGTCGAACCCATGAGGAACGGTTGACTTAATTAAACTTATCGAGTTGAATATTTTTTAGGAACAAAAAAATAGTAGTACTAAATAAATAATAGTGCTAAAATAATAATACTAGATATAATAAAGAGGGGGTGATTGGTTTAAAGTAAACAAATTAAAATAACAAGTAGGCAAATAAAATGAAGCAAAATTTTAGTAAGGAAAAACGATTGTGATTAATATCCAGTTCTTAGTTCTGTTATCCCCCGTTCTAATTTAATTTATGAATTAATGCAGCACTTTATCTTTCCTTAATTCCTAATGAACTCCTACTCCGAAGACAACAACAAGCTCTGTTAACCCCAATCGTTTCTTAATTTTATTTAATCAAAACAAGCTCTTCAATTAAACCTATCTAGACGAAAGATTCAAAACAAGCTCTTCAAATCTTGTTCGTTAGATGCATTAGGAACCAAAACGATGGAAATAGACAAGATATTGAGTTCACAAGCTCGACCCAAGGGACCTTAATTTTATGTTACCCAACTGATAAAAATCAATTGTTGCTACTTGTGATCTAGAACTATAACGATTACGTATTATAACCCTAGATCTAGCAATAGATATAAAAACCTCAATTAAGTTGGCCAAACTAATCAAAGTGAATTATAGAATGAATAAATCTACTCAATAACACAAAGATAATTCACAGAAAATAAGTCAAGAATATGCTACGGGATTAAAACATAAATAATATAGATACGAGTTCAAACATCCCTAAGAACTGGAATAGAAAATTAGCCGGACATGTTGGTTTTAGAAAATATCAAATTAATAGTAGACATGAGAAGAAAGGAATTCAAATGGTGTAGTCTTCTTCCTCGCGCATCGGTGGCTCGACTCGATGCTCCTTCTTTTTCCTCTCCTGTCCAGCCGTGAAGATGATGCTCCTTGTGTTCCAGCGTGAAGATGATGCTGCTGCTGATGATGATTTAATAATCTCAGCCCCTTCTTTTATAATACTCCCTTATCTCTTAGTTTCCTTCTTTAATTGGATCTCCTTCCTTCTTATCATTCTTGAGTTTTTATTCTTTTGGAGTCTTTCCTTCTCTAGTCAATTAAAATTCTTTCTCCAGCCTAGGGGACCGATTTTCACCTTATGGAACCAATTGGGATGGATTGAATTCGTTTCTTGGGCCCCAAGTAAGTTTATTTTCGGAACAGGGCCGACACTGGGTCACCGAACTGACACTGGTCCACCCAGTGTAGCGCAACAGTTTCTTCATTAAAGCCCAAATCACCTTGGTATGGTCCGTTTGATGGCCCAAACTATTCCTTAAGCTTAAAAACTCCATCAAACACCTAAAGTAAACAACAAATTGCCAAGTGAAGTAAATTGCATTCAAAATATAAATAGGTAGAAAATAACCAAGTGTGCCAGCATAAAATTCGTTAAAACCTTATAATTAACAATGATTTTAGCACACTATTTTCATCCTATCAAATCTCCCCAAACTTAAATCAATGCTTGTCCTCAAGCATAAAAATATCGAAAGATTTGAAAAAATTTAAAAAGTTTTCGCCCTAGAAGACGCTCTATAAAACTTTAAACTCCATTCAACGACCCAAAAATTCACAAATATTTGCTTAAAATAAAAGTTCAAATTCCCCAATCTCCCCAAACTTAAAAGTTTGCTTGTCCTCAAGCAATTTAGAATGAGTTGGATCGAAGCGATAACAAAAGTAAGAATATGATTTGCACGCCTTGAAATATTCAACCTTCATTAATTCAAATAGTGGTGTAATAAACGCATTTTCTGCATAATTAAAAACAGGCTTTGCATAGGCAATTAATGAAAGTTACATAGAATTATCACACATAAAAACGCAATCCTATTAAATAGTTCCAAGAAGAGAGTATGGTAAAAAAATTCCAACTTATGATAAAGACTTTAATCATCTCCCCAAACTTATTATTTCAATTGGTTGTTTATTGATAGGGACTTACGCGAACTCACTATCCACAAGCTTCATTATATTTCGTAGGTGATAGCTTTCACACTGTTATTTGCTAACGTGTAGCTCTTTTCACCGACACATTTTCCCTTTTTTTAGGTTATAGCTTTCACACCGTTATTTGCTAACGTGTAGCTCTTTTCACCAATACTTTTTTTTCGTGTGAGACGGCAGCTACGCACCAACAATGGGTTAGTACTTTATTTTTCGTTGTTACTTTTTTCATAACATTTTTAGACCCCCAAAATTCGGTAGCTGTTGCTGCTCAACACCTCTCCTTTTTTTTTCAACTAACCTCCTTGCATGCGGTAAGCCAAAAATAATCAACAACCAACGTAATTCTAAGAAGAGGGAAACAATCAAATATAAATCACAAGTGAAATTTTAATAATACTTCCTTCTTGGCTTTTCTAGTTTTGCTATTTTTATGCCTTTAATTCGCGGAAAAATCCCATTAACGGCCAACACAAAACCAAACAATTTTCACAGAAAGGCGAAACTACAAGCCACATATTGAGATAATTCCGACTAATATTCCAAATGAGCAAATAATACTAAATACTATTATGCTTTTCACCAATTATTCTCAATTAACTAAAGGACAATTATGACAAATCTAAATCAAAGTACGGGGAAAATACAATTTTAGAGACAACACGAAAAAAAATAAGGCGCAAATCAAGTACGGAAAAGGAAAAGAGTTCACCGGGCTAGTGCGGCGTGTTAGTCATGGAGAGAAAGTAGTCTTTCTTGTAAAATCTCACACTGGGACAGATTCTCAGCACTGGGCCTCCCGGTGTTATTTTTCTACACAATACTCGATCTCCCCAAACATGATTCAAAGTCTATTATTGCTGACCAACCATATCCAAGACCATCTGTTACCTACAAAAAACAAAAAAAAAGAAATAAAAATTCGATTTGGTTCTACAACTAATAAATAAAAAATAAAATAAACAAACACTGGGTTGCCTCCCAGCTAACACCTTTATTTTTAGTCGTTTGCTCGACTAGAACTTCCCTTTTTAAAGAATGCACCAAGGAGGTTTTGGTATAGGCCTTAAAGCAAGTACATACATCATTATTTTTGTTCTTTTGCAGCAGTTCAACCCATTAGTGCAAAGATTTCTAATTACACTCATACTCTTTATATAGGGACCATGCAATAGAGAAAAGTTCAGTCTTGGTATGATCTCATAGAGCACATATGTATTATTGATCTCGTCAATCAAGAGTACTTCTTCAACCTCGTCGCTCAAAATTCGCTTAATTGCATCGCTGGATGGTATATGGATTTCCACTTTATGAGTCACATCTAAATCTTGATTTTCCTTGTTGTCCGTTGCAGCCTTCTTTATCCTGGAAGGAAAAGGTATGTTCGCAACGCCAATATGAGAAGAATTAGACATTATTACTTTCTTTGCCCGCTCAAAGATCTGGTGCCTGTTTGACACTGGGTGACTCAGTGCCGGTTTGGACAGCAGATTTCCATTTCTCGCCTTCATCGTTCAGATTTTCCTTGGTTTTCTGGGGGTTCTCTAGCTGTGTACCACTTCTCAAGGTGATGGCACTAACGTTCGTAGGATTTGCCTCCGATGGGGAGGGTTGTTTCCCCCTGTCTTGGCTCTCCAATCGACTCACTGAGGTAGCAAATTGGCTTATTTGATTTTCAATATTTTTAATGCTCGACTGAGTGTCGTGCTGAAATCGACTCATGTTCTGCTTCAACTGCATCGTGTTAAAATTGAGTGCTTTCATCATCTCTTCGAGTGAGGAACTCGAATTTTCCGATAGTTGCTTGTAAAATTGGCCCTTATTCTGCGAAGGCTCCTCTTGCTGCGATTTCCACTTAAAATTGGGATGATCTCTCCATCCTGGATCATATGTCTTGGAGTATGGATCATATTTCCTTCCATAAAAATTTTCAGTACCGACCGCATTGGCATGTGCCTCGATCTCATCCAATAATATCTTTCAATGCTCAGTGGTGTGCTCCGTAGTTTGGCAAATTCGGCACGGTATGACCTGCGAGTTTCCTACAGCAAGTTCTCTGACAAAGGAGGTTAATTCGGTCAGCTTATCCTCAATATACGAGTCATGTACCTCCTTCACTATTTTCACAGGATTGTCACGATAACCAAATTGCTGTGAATTGGTGGCCATGTTCGAGATGAGGGCTTTCGCTTCTCTGTTTTCTTTTGTTCTTTGCCTGAAACTCGATCTCGTTTGGTAATTTCTGGAAAATACTGCAAGTTTCTATTTCCACGTGACCTTGAAATCATGCAAAACTTAAACAAAGCGGATTAGTGCACAACTT
Organism: Orobanche coerulescens; assembly: GCA_033398695.1. Classification (NCBI taxonomy): domain Eukaryota; kingdom Viridiplantae; phylum Streptophyta; class Magnoliopsida; order Lamiales; family Orobanchaceae; genus Orobanche; species Orobanche coerulescens. The sequence goes on along the minus strand of CM065815.1, from coordinate 140,897,316 downwards.
ACAGTTATTATGAATTTTCAAAATTGACACTAGGTGACCCAATGTCGAAAAACTGCTTGAAATAAAAAAAACTGCAATATAAAACAAATTGCTGCTCAAAAAATATATATATAAATAAAAATTCAACTCAAAAAATAAAATTAAGTTCGCACCGTACCCCCCGGCAACGGCGCCAAAATTTTGACCGCGCTGTCTAGACGTGTCAAAATGAGATATTTATAAAGATTCCTTGACTCACTTGTACTAAATAGTAGTATTAGCAAGTAAGGGTCGAACCCACGAGGAACTGTTGAATTAATTAAACTTATCGAGTTGTATATTTTTGAGGAACAAAAAAACAGTAGTACTAAATAATTAATAGTGCTAAAATAATAATACTAGATATAATAAAGAGGGGGGTGGTTGGTTTAAAGTAAACAAATTAAAATAACAAGTAGGCAAATAAAAAGAAGTAAAATTTTAGTAAGGAAAAATGATTGTGATTAATAGCCAGTTCTTAGTTCTGTTATCCCCCGTTCTAATTTAATTTATGAATTAATGCAGCACTTTATCTTTCCTTAATTCCTAATGAACTCCTACTCCGAAGTCAACAACAAGCTCTGTTAACCCCAATCGTTTCTTAAGCTTATTTAATCAAAACAAGCTCTTCAATTAAACCTATCTAGACGAAGGATTCAAAACAAGCTCTTCAAATCTTGTTCGTTAGATGCAGTAGGAACCAAAACGATGGAAATAGACAAGATATTGAGTTCACAAGCTCGACCCAAGGGATCTTGATTTTGTGTTACCCAACTGATAAAAATCAATTGTTGCTACTTGTGATCTAGAACTATAACGATTACGTATTATAACCCTAGATCTAGCAATAGATATAAAAACCTCAATTAAGTTGGCCAAACTAATCAAAGTGAATTATAGCTTGAATAAATCTACTCAATAACACAAAGATAATTCACGGGAAATAAGTCAAGAATATGCTACGGGATTAAAATATAAATAATATAGATACGAGTTCAAACATCGCTAAGAACTAGAATAGTAATTATCCGGACATGTTGGCTTTAGAAAACATCAAATTAATAGTAGACATGAGAAGAAAAGAATTCAAACAGTGTAGTCTTCTTCCTCGCGCGTTGGTGGCTCGGCTCGGTGCTCCTTCTTTTTCCTCCCCTGTCCAGCCGTGAAGATGATGCTCCTCCTGTTCCAGCGTGAAAATGATGCTGCTACTGATGATGATTTAATAATCTCAGCCCCTTCTTTTATAATACTCCCTTATCTCTTAGTTTCCTTCTTTAATTGGATCTCCTTTCTTCTTATCCTTCTTAAGTTTTTATTCTTATGGAGTCTTTCCTTCTCCAGTCTAGTGGACCGATTTTCACCTTATGGAACCAATTGGGACGGATTGGAGTCGTTTCTTGGGCCCCAAGTAAGATTATTTTCGGAACAAGGCCGACACTGGGTCACTGAACTGACACTGGGCCACCTAGTGCCGCGCAGCAGTTTCTTCATTTAAGCCCAAATCACCTTGGCATGGTCAGTTTGATGGACCAAACTATTCCTTAAGCTTAAAAACTCCATCAAACACATAAATTAAATAACAAATTGCCAAGTGAAGTAAATTGCATTCAAAATATAAATAGGTAGAAAATAACCAAGTGTGCCAACATAAAATTCGTTAAAACCTTATAATTAAGAATGATTTTAGCACACTATTTTTGTCCTATCAGTCTTTATGACCAATCAAAATTTATGCTAAGTTAATAGTAATAAGGAACTACATATTCAAGAAAACAGTTCATAATGAATTATCGACACTACTAGTGTCACACAGAATATCATATCGACGTCGAGTCGAACAATTTCAATCACATAATCAATCCAAAATTTACCTCAAATTATCAATCGGATAAATCCTGCCACAGATCCTCGATATATCAAGATCAACAAAGAGATCCATTCCGATATCAATATCATGCCAGTAATTAAATCATGGCTCGTAAAGTACATACTGTATTTGGCTCGTAGGGTCACACACTTGCACAGGTCATACCTGACACGAAGGTCTCTTGATACTAGTTCATTTCACAACGACTCTTAAAGAGAAAACGACTCTCTGATACCATTTTCTGTAACACCCCAAAATGCGGCTATTACAGTGTCGTGGACCTCACACTGGGACCCACCAGGTGATACCAAAATACAGATTAAATAAGTATTACTTTGTGATACTGAACCACAATAAATAGTCTCCACTCCGATTAGGAGTTTATTAATGGTATGGCCAACGACCTTATTATACACAAGATCCAAACTACAAGTATAAACCATATGGAAATGGAATATACTTCAAATATCAATACAATTGGACAATAGTTTAAATGAATCGGAATAAAGTAACATTACACGGTTTGAACATAACCGGACAATAAAAGACTTGGGCCCCCCGAACTAGTATCCTTCGAACCCTTCATCATCACCATGCTCTTCCCGTGCCTTGCCTTTGCCTCCACCTAAAATACAACACAAGTATTTTGCCCAAAACACAGGGTCAGATATAGATGATAAATGATTCTCCAGAAATTATATAATTCATATATTTATATAAGATCTCAATGAAAACATCCCGACTATTGAACATACCCCTCAGGCGTATGAACAATCAGTCACAAACCGTCGAACATATCTAATCATACATGGACTATGAACGATCAAACAATATGGCTCAAGATGGACAATGTACGTGTGACAATGTACCTAATCAGCCTCACGAACTATGTCTCGTGTGCACAGTCCAATACGGAAACATCCACATATGACAATATGTGTGCCTGGCTAAAAATCCTACACAATAACCAATCGGCATGCAGATATGATTTCAGATATGTCACGATACAATATGACAACAAATTCAATAAATCACATATCCGATTAAGGATCAAGAAACTCACCGAAGTGACAATAAGGATCAACGAGATCAACGATTCAAAGTGACGAACTTGGGAATATGTTGTTACCCAAAATATCATACGTAATGGTTTGCTGGATATGGCTACGGGTGAGTAACAAACAAAATGCGAGAGCACGTATGAAGGAATGTAAATAACACAAGATTTGCCGGGGTTGTTAGTCCCGGGCTTGAATGCTCTCGCGAGATATTATTAATACAAATACTGCTTTGGAGTACAAATATTAATGTTAGAGTACGATTACAATGAGTGTAATGACCCTAGTTATCTAGCTCTTGAGTGATGGTGATTGCCGGAAGAACTAGAGTTAATGCTCTGTGAGTTTTTGTAACAAAGATGAAGTGCCATGTTTTTTAGCTGTGGATTCAACTGTGTGAATTTAGCTTGTTTTTTCCTGTGATGGAAGTCTGATCTCTCGTGTGAAATCAATCGTTTCTGAACCTTTTTCCAAATGGTGGAGGTCTCTAATTTATAGAAGTGGAGGTAGTTGGGATGTCTTAATCCCAAACGGGCGATCGCCTTTCCTGTATTAAACTAAGCGGGCGATCGTCTCAGCACATGGGCCGGTTTCCTTAAAGTCCGCAACCTCTACTGGCAGCCAGCTGTGCGAACCAATTAGAAGATAACACGCGCCTCACGTCGCAGTCCTGGGAGGTCCCACCTAGGACTTTTGGGCGGGTATGTCGGTAGGTGATAGGTTGTCCACGTCATCCACAACTGGTGAAGTGCTGGAGTCAAAAAAGCCTTTTCTTGCAGCGCCATTTGCGAATCTGCACGTGGGTCTTCATCCCGAGATTCGCTCTTCGTAGACTTTGACGGATGTTTGGCTTTACACGTGGCATAATACGGTCGTCTTGGTCGGGCACTAGAGACGATCTCTAAGTGCCAAGAGGCGATTGCCCTGGACATCGATCGCTCGGTACTTAATATTGTCCTGGCATCTTCGTTTGGCAAGTCTGCCTTGGTTCATTTGACACTGACGTTGGTCGCTCGGACCTTGTGCCGATCGCCGTTGAGGCGTATTAATCGCCGCACAACAATTGCCCCCCAGCTCGCTCCGATGTTGAATACATGGGGTGAGGTGGTTTTTCTGGCGATCGCTTGAATTAGACGAGCGACTCATCACTTTATGGAACAGATGATCGTCACTCGAGCGGACTGATTTTGAATTTGGACGACCTACTCGGTCGCTGAAAAGAGCGGGAAGTGACAGCGGTCTTGAAACGTCACTGGGGCACATGTTGCATTCCTGTTGGGGGAGTCCGGCGGTTTGTCAGACTCTGTCCTTTGGCATGCCCTCGAAACGACGCGCACGCAGGATTCGAGGGCGGCATTAAATGTGGATTTATCCGACCCTTGCGCTTTGGCCCTCGAGAATCTGTTTAATTGCCCAGAAGCCCCCGTTCTCGCCTATAAAAGGAGGTAGGGTTTCTGGGTTACAACTTATTTGCATTTCGCCTGAGAAGAAAGTAGCGCCCGATTTCTCTGAAGATTTGAGTTGCCGAGCGCCGTTCGACTAGACTTTTTAGGTAAGAACAAAAGCTTTCTTTCTTTTTCGCTTTCTTTTTTCTGAAGATGTTCGGAGGAGTATCAAATGTGTTTGAGATGGGTAGCACCTCCGCCGCCGGGAGTTCGACTGCTCGGGATGAAACCTCTGCGGAGTTCCACGTGGAGACAACTGTCGAGGCTATCCGTGCCGGGATTGAACCCATGGAGGTTGAAGAACTTTTCAATGAAGCTGACGCGGCCAGTTCGGCGGAGGCGGATCGGAAGCGCTTGCTGGCCGAAGAGGAGATGGCAATAAAAGTGTACTGGGAGCAAAACAGTGCGTTCGGCAAAGCCTTTTCAGATTTTACCGAGCTTATGGAGAGATTGGCCGGCCCACTCCCTAAGTTCGACTTTCGTGCATACTCGATCGCCCATCCTCATGAACCTGAAAGGCGGTCGCTGTTCCGGGACGCGTGCCGCTCCCCGTGGACCCTTGGCCAGATTAAAAGCTCGGCGACCAGGAAGGATTTGGTTCGTTGGAGGGCGGAGTTCCATGTCCCCTCTGACGTTTCCATTTATGTGCCCGCCGAGAATGAACGTGCCGACCAACCTCCTGAGGGTATGGTCGCCGTTAATGAGTCGATAATGGGGGCCAGACTGCGGTTCCCCCTGCCGTTCGTCATGTCCTACTTGTTGACCGCTTGGAATGTGGCGCCGCTCCAACTGACACCGAACGCCTGGCTGCAGATCGTCTGCACCCTTACTCTGTTTGGCGGTTATCGGCTGTTCTGTCTTCCTTCTGCGCTAGAGATGAACTATCTATTTAATTTGACGGCTCATAAGGGTTCCGTTGGCGGCTACCACATTCAAGGTCGCTCGGGCCGGGTGATTCTTGGGGTTCCGAACAAGGTCCGGGGCGACCTGACGAAGTGGTTTTGGGTCGGCGGTGCGTGGAAATCTGCGGCGAGTGACAAACCCACCGATGAGTTGGATATCCCCATCGGCTTCCGGGAGAGGAATCCAAGTAAGGGTTTTGACTCTCCCTTCATTCGGATATATCCTGAACTGATTTAATTTGGTTTTCTTTTTGCAGGTACCCTTGTTCCGGCAGTAGGCGATCTACCTTTTGATTTTGTGATCGTCTGGGAGCGAATACGCAGTCTTCCAGACAGTCATATCGATGCTCGCCGGATCAACAACGAATCTCACTTGTTGGCCGCTCGGTTGTTTCGTTTTCCCCGCCACTTAAGGGTCCCAGGTACAAATATTTACGATCTTCTTTTGCTTGATGATCGCCTTGATTGATGAAGGTGTAACTTTTTGTCGATCGCTTTCTTTGCAGAAATTCGCTTCCCTCACTTCTTAGAGCCCCCGACAGAGGTTACTATGTCGAACCCCGGGATCATGAGTCATCTCCGCCAAGGGAAGAAGACGAGTCGTGCCCCTTTGGTGCCGATCCGTCCTATTCCGGAGGCGAGACCTGTCGTGGAGCCGGTCGTCGATGAGCCGGAGCCTCGGGAGAAGGGACAGCTCCAGCTCAACCGTAAGAGGTGGAGGACGGAGGAGCCTTCACCCTATGTTGCCGCTGAGGCGCCCACAGTGGCGCCGTCGATCGCCGTTCCTCCCTTTTCTGTGATTCCAATGGCGGAGGGGTCTATGCCTTCGTCAAGTTTTCTGGAGGCCACGGCAATCGCTTGGGCCGAGACCCCTCGCGGGAGGCCGTTCTTTGGCCGCGACCCGGAGAAGGTCTAAAGGTGAGTTTAGTTGCTTTGCTGGGTTATGATATTTCCTTGTTGGAAATATACTAACTCTTTTGTTCTTGGTGCAGGGTCCATCGCTCCGATCCGAAATGCTCGCCGATGGTGCTGGACTTTTTATCGAGCAATGCTCCTCGTGAGGCCTGCGATGTCCCTTCTTACGTTGCTCGGGCTGCCGCCTCCCTGCCGAAGGCCTGGACAACCGACCTGGATGTGATCGCACGCCGGCGGTCCGCTGATGCGATGCAGGCGACCTTCGCTCTGGCCCTTCAGACGGCGATGATGGCTGTTCAGGCCATGAGGGACTCTGATGGGCGGGGCATCCCTCCACCGCTCGTCTCCATGCGGACCTCGAGGCCGCTCAGAAACAAAATGCCGAGCTTGTCAACCGGCTCATGGCGATGGAGAAGAGCTCCTTGGAGGCGGCCAAGCAGGCGAGGCAGGATCTTGATTGAGCCTGGGCGGCGACCGACCGGATGCGTGATCAAATGACAGACGCCTGCCGGTTGCACGCGGCCGCGCAGAAGGGGGCAGCTGAGCTGAAGGAGGTTGACGATCGGTTGAACGGCGAGCTGGCATCGTCGAAGGAAGAGGTGGCCGCTAAGGTTGCCGAGCTCCAGGGCACGGACCAAACGATCGCGGGGCTGAGGGAGAAGCTGAAGGCAACCGAGGCCGATCCTTTCCTCAACATGGAATACGTCAGCAAATTTGCCTATTATATAGCTTATGCTGATGCAATCCGCGCTGCCAAGAAGGGAGGGCTTGAGGTCGGCCCTTTGGTCGATAAGTTCAAAGCTTACATGCTTGAGCACCCTCTGCAGTCGGCCTTCTTTGTGCCGATCCTCGACCTATCTGATCTCGGAGTCGACTTGAGCTGGTATCCATCGCAAGACAACCTTATTCACCCGGATGCCCTGGAGGATAGGGGCACCGTGCCTGATGCCGGTGATGGAGCGATCGCCGATCCTTCGGCCGAAGGAGATGGCTCGGCAGGGCCAGCCTGAGCTAGCCTGCTCTTTTTTGATTTTTCTTGTAATTTTACAGATTTTGTTGTATTTTGCCTTCGGGCGACTGTACTTGTATTTCCAATGAAATGAAATCAATATTTCCTTCTCTGATTTCTTGTTTGTATGATCGTCTTTCTGAATCTTTTGCATTCGACTTTATACAAACGTGTTTTGAGGAGCGATCGCCGTGTGTGTATTTGAACAAAGCCGATCGTCGTATGTATAGCTCCGCTCTTCCCCCTTGTTTTTGTTTACTTAGTGAAAGTAAGGGAACAAAAATAAATCGTTTAGCGAGCGATCTTTGGTTTAGTTCTTGTGATCTTCAATTTTGCAGATTCCTTGAGGAAGACCGACCATCTCGGCCTAGAGGAACCGTGCACAGTCGTGGAGTTTGATGGAACCGACCTCCGCGACCATGTCTTGTGCGCGAGCGACATTCCGTCTGATGGCCTACTTCTCACGACTCACTTAATTGTGAGGGTCCTCCGTAGGCTACGTTTTGCCTCGCAATGTAGCGATGGGGCAGACGATCTCTGCCTGGAAGAGTCCTTGCACGGGGCGCCGTTGGATTAATCAACTTCGCGACCGTGGCTTATTAGCACTTTTCTTCCTAGGACCGACATGTTAGATGACAGACCTTTGATAGCATACGTTGTGATGGGGGGAGGGATGTGTCGCATTGTCCGGGTCCACCATGTTAGATGATGGACCTTTGAGGGTGGGCGAGCGTGTCCACAGATCTGTTTTGGAGGGTCCTTCGGCTACGCCCGCCTCGTATTTAAACGAAGGGCGAGCGATCTCTACCCAAAGGAACCTTGCATGGATGGGCTGTCGGTTCCATCGACCTCCAGAACCATGGCTGCACTTTTCTACCTCGGACCGTCACGTTAGATGGCGATCTTCGACGGTATATGTTGTGCTGGGGGAGGCGATCGCTTGCCTAGGTCCATCATGTTAGATGACGAACTTTAGAGTGCGAGCGAGTCATACTCTTATGTTGCTTGGGCAGTAGCCTTTCGTTTGACATGATGGGAATCGGGGAAAGACCTCCGAAGCTCCCACCTCTTGATTGAAGCATATAGATCCAGCCGCCGAGGTTGATCGGGGGGTCGACTCGTATGAGTCCTCCGGCTTGTCGCGTTCAACTCTGGCTACCGGTTTGGGAGATTGACGACCGTCGTTCTATCACCGATCGCGGACCTTGATCCTTTCTACCCGGGGCTCCGCCTAAGTCACTAAACTGTCCAACTTGCCCTCCTCGAACAATCTCCAGCGTTGTCTGAGGAGGTCGCGGCATTGGTCGGTGTTGTGGCCGGGACTCTTGTGGTAAGCACAAAATTTATTGTGGTCCAGATGACCGTTGTCCCTTATCGCTTTTGGCATGCTTAGCCGCTCGCGCCCCTTGATGGTGTTGAAAATACGGGCCAGAGATAGATTGAGGTTATGGAGGAAGTGGACTTCCACATCCTCGAAGGCCTTGAAATCACCGATTGGCTTGGCGACGGCCTTTTTGGACTTGGTGATCGCCGTCTTTTGGATGAAAGACGGCGTCCCCTAACCTTGGCGAAGGGTGAGCAGCCTCTACCTGGCCAGAAAATCGGCAGCCTTGGCGCGGAAGATCACGTAGGTTGGGTGGATGTCCTTTGTGAGGTGCCTGAACATGGGCGAAAGACCATCGAATCCCCCCAGGGCCGAGTAGAGGGCGAGCTCGTCGCTTATGGGCTCGCCGGTGAGGACTACTTCAGCCACACGGTTGATGTAATCTGCATCGGACTCGTCTTTCCCCTGCCTAATCTCCATCATGCGGTGGGGACCTTCTGGTTGAGCGACCTTGGTGGCGAATTACGACGTGAAGACGCTCGCCAGTTTTTCAAAGGAATTGATGGAGCGCGGTGGCAATGAGATGTACCATCTATGGGCAAGATTGGCCAATGTTAATGGGAACATTCGACATCTCGTCGCGTATGACGCCCCGCATCCGGTCATGTAGATCTAGAACTTGCTTAAGTGAGTCTCGGGGTCCGATCTTCCCTCATACAAAGGTATTTTAGGAGGAGCGATCTTTGGTTGCACGGGAGCAAGTTTGATCTGGACCGCGAGCGGCTCACTTGGTCCGGGGACCTTTCTCTTGGCGCCTGCCCCAGCTTCTAGGAGCGCCTTCATATCGTGGATCTGGCGTTGCATTGAGGCCATCGTTGTAGCCTGGCTGCTCGTGGTTTGGCTCTCGGAGTGGGAGTCGAGGCGATCATGTACTGATCTCCTGGCTCCGCGGTGGGCGATGAGGTCTTCACCGCCGAGCTCGGTTGGCGAAGGGGAGCCAAATGGATGACCTGCCTTTTAGGAGTTGGGTATGCCGAACTCCTGGTGATGGATTCGGGCACCGACGTCTCATGGCTGGGGCCCAGAAAACCCCGGTCGCCATGAAGGGTCACTTCCAAGCTGGCTGAAGATGGAACTGTCCCGCCTCGCGAGTGCCTTTTCTTGTGAATCGGGGCTTTCTGACGATTACTCGATAAGTAATCCCTTGAGCTTTCGTTTGCCCGCGCGGCGGATGGTTGATGGGATAATAGTGGGCGCGTCGCATGCTCTCAGTCGCTCCCTTAGGATGGCCATGGCCTCCTCGATCTGTTCCGCGGTTTGGAATTGATCGAGTGAGAGGCTGGGGCGTGAGTGAGAGTCTGGCGTCACCCTGGCTGCCTTCCGCCGTAGGTCGGGACTCGGTTTGGGCCGGAATAAGACGTCCGACGTATCGTAAGGTGGCTCTCTTCGAGGTGTTGGCAGACGTCATTATCATGAAGGTTTTTCTTTGAATAACAGTGAGTGTTTCTTCAAGTATATGTTCTGGAGAACAGTGAGTGTTCTTCAAAACGGTCGGAGAGAAAAATAAAGGTAACCAGCCCCTTCTTCTAGCGCCAATTGTTGTTACCCAAAATATTATACGTAATGGTTTGCTGGATATGGCTACGGATGAGTAACAAACAAAATGCGAGAGCATGTATGAAGGAATGTAAATAACACAAGATTTGTCGGGGTTGTTAGTCCCGGGCTTGAATGCTCTCGCGAGATATTATTAATACGAATACTGCTTTGGAGTACAAATATTAATGTTAGAGTACGATTACAATGAGTGTAATGACCCTAGTTATCTAGCTCTTGAGTGATGGTGATTGCCGGAAGAACCAGAGTTAATGCTATGTGAGTTCTTGTAACAAAGATGAAGTGCCGTGTTTTTTAGCTGTAGGATTCAACTGTGTGAATTTAGCCTATTTTTCCTGTGATGGAAGTCTGATCTCTCGTGTGAAATCAATCATTTCTGAACCTTTTTCCAAATGCTGGAGGTCTCCTATTTATAGAAGTGGAGGTAGATGGGATGTCTTAATCCCAAACGGGCGATCGCCTTTCCTGTATTAAACTAAGCGGGCGATCGTCTCAGCACATGGGCCGGTTTCCTTAAAGTCCGCAGCCGCTACTGGCAGCCAGCTGTGCGAACCAATGAGAAGATAACACGCGCCTCACGTCGCAGTCCTGGGAGGTCCCACCTAGGACCTTTCGGCGGGTCTGTCAGTAGGTGAGAGGTTGTGCACGTCATCCACAGCTGGTGAAGGGCTGGAGTCAAAAAAGCCTTTTCCTGAGGCGCCACTTGCGAATCTCCACGTAGGTCTTCATCCCGAGATTACGTCTTCCTAGACTTTGATGGATGTTTGGCTTTACACGTGGCATAAGACCGTCGTCTTGATCGGGCACTAGAGACGATCGCTAAGTGCAAAGAGGCGATCGCCCTGGACGTCGATCGCTCGGTACTTGATCTTGACCTGGCATCTTCGTTTGGCAAGTCTGCCTTGGTTCATTTGACACTGACGTTGGTCGCTCGGCCCTTGTGCCGATCGCCGTTGAGGCGTATTAATCGCCGCACAACAGAATGCAATCCCATTATGAGAAACGGAACATCATCAAGAACAATATCGGACTACGAACCCAGATTCAATAAGTGTTTCATATACACGAAACGTATAACCATCATAAGAATTCAATCATCATTATAACCAAGTAAGATAACGTGCCTCAATACGGAGACGAGAATAATCCTCCCTTGTCGAACGAACGGACAGTCCTCGAATAATATCGGTTACGTGAACAATCGACCTTGAATGAAATACATTTCACTCAATAACACATTCATATAATTATCAGTATCGAATTCAGTGAGAGGACGCCCTAAATTCAATTTGAATAGTTCAACTATCTCAAGATATCAAATTCTACTTCAAGAACTCTATTTACCTCAAGTCATTCTTATGATCGGTTTACAAGATATTCTCAAATATTCGCATGATTATTTATTAATAAGAATTTATCAAGAACATGTTTAAGCAATCATTTATGTTCGTTCATCATCTTATATCGTTTAACTTTTCAAGAACATTACCAATGATCAATAATATCTTCCTAAGAACATTATCAAGTTATTATGATGTTCAATATATTTCGAAGGCATCAATACGACCGATTATCATGAGCATATAAGAGTTTGGTTGTATTCAACAATATCTTTTATCATCTTACAAAGGCTTGGCTAAGCTAAAAACATAAATGAAGTTGAAGTTTAGGTTCAAGAACAACACTTTAATTTCTAACATTCATCAAGATGTTCTAATACATTTTATGTCAACAATTCCATTGATTACACTTAACTATGATGAAACTAAGGATTATTATTGTCTTAAGGACGTTAATAATATAGTAGGAAGAGTATGATTCTATTAAACATGATCATTACCATTAAAACATCAAGAACACCTCATTCTAAACCCTTAATTACCATATTCATCAATAAGTCTTAAAAATCTTAACTGCAAACATGTTTTACTTGATTAATTCAATACTAGGTGTAGTATACTATGTTACTAACATCATAACTACGAAAATCTAGAGTAGAATCGTACAGCATACCTTGAAAAACGAAGAACAACCACCAAGAACACAAGAACACATTCCAAGCTACAAGAACAACTCTACACTTCCAATCAACAAGCTCCAATCCAAGATGCAAAGCTCAAACACAAGTTGTAAGGGTGTAAAACGGTCTAGTGAGGCAGAGGGATGATTGTTGGAGAGAAAAATCGAAGTTTGGACATGCAAATGAAAGACACAAGCTGTCTTTTTATAAACTGCACATCTCGTTATGTACGTTATCGCATGAAGATAACGTATGTTAAGCCCTTTACGTACGCTACACCGAAAGTGTTACGTACGTAATCTGCTTCCAGATATTACTGTCTCAAAACACTAACATCATTATGTACGTTATGGGCCACGTCATTACGTACGTAATGTATGTCAACCTGGCTGCCTCGAAAAGGCCATCTATCCGGATCATGTCCACCCCCCACGCCGAAAGTGAGATCATATAAGATTCCGAGCATTACGTACGTAACCAACCTTCCATTACGTACGTAAAGCCAACGAAATAGCGTACGCTAGGTTAAAGCCTTAGCGTACGTTAAACACATAAATTCTAGCCCAAAAATGTAACAATATACACAACGTCAAGAATTCAACCACAATGCGAATGATAGTCATAATCAAGTCTATTCTGATATATATCCCAAATAAACATTAACTGGATGTAACATGATTACAATGATACTCAAATTATCCGAATAATACAATAGTAGATAAGAAATTACTGTCGGGTATTACAGTGCAACTACATGAAAGTCGACACTTTTCACCAGTTAGCTAAAAAAGTTGATATTTTTACCATCACATAAAACATAAAATGTAGACCTCAAATAAGAAGCTAAAATTCACATAAAAAATAAAATTTAGACCTCAAATAAGAAGCTAAAATTTAAACCTCAAATGAAAAGGGTCGTGTATCGATCTTGACATTTTAGTTTTCATGTCACTTACAACATCCCAACGCATCTATAAGAGAGGCGACAAAGCTCGATTATTGTAACATAACTTAACAGGTTGGTTCAAAGTAAATAAAGAGACTCACTTAGTAATAATAATAATAAAAACAAAAGATAGCTATTATATAAAAAGTCTTTGGATTATATAATTCACGTTTTCATATGTACATCATTCCTATGGTCCTACTGATTGTTTAACATCCGTCCCTTGAACACCTTCATGCATGTGAGGCAATCTTCTTCTAGTTTACGACTCAAAAGTTGCATTGTTCCTTGACGTAAAGTGTTACATTTACCTGTCAATTTCACATGTTAATAATGTAAAATACATGGTTAAGGCTCTTAACCTCACATGAAACCAATGGATATTGTACGCATATAACTCACCCGAGGCATATCACCATATGAGAGCATTGGGTCTTGTAGCTTATCGGTGAAGGAATGTTTTATAGTTGGTTTAAGATGCTATATACAATATTCTCTCGTCAACAAATTTCGTACTCCCATAGCATCGATGGCTTCTTTGTAAACCTTTTATATAAGCACAAATATATGAATGTAGAAGCATCTTATTAATGCTTCCGTAAGTTGAAAGGGTCTTATTAATGTTTCAATAACAATAGAAAATGAAGTTGAAAGGATTGTGCAAATTAATTGCTTCGGTAATAATATGAAATGAAGTTGAAAGGAATGTGCAAATTAATTAAAAATAGGTTTATTAACTCAACTTTTATATATTAAAATTATGTATTTGTTATGATGACATTTAAACTTTAATACTCGACATTAATTCGGAGGACTTAATCTTTATATATATATATATATATATAAAAGATAAGATAAGATAAGATACTTGGATTCTAATAAATTTTAGTTGTTTGGAATTCAAATTAGATTTAAGGAATGAGATTAATTACCGGTTCAATTCAGCAATTTGGATAATCTCACACGGTCTGGGAGTAATTTACAACTGTTTTGGATTTGAGTCAAAGGAGATATTGCTTAAGGCGACAGAATTCATGGAATCTTTGACCCGCGAAGGAGGTTTTTTGCGGGGGGTGGGGGGGTGGATGGGGGGGGGGGGGGGGTGGATGGGGGGAGGGGGGGAAGGGATGCTAACCTTATGTGGACCAGCATGGCCAATGCTATTAGGAGTGTGGGTGATAAGATGGTAGGGGTTTCTTCGGGCGGGTCTAGTGGACCTAGGGAGGCATGGTGGTAGAATGAGGAGGTCTAAAAGAAGCTTAAGGCTAAACAAGTGCTATTTAAGAAGTTTTTATCGGTTAGTGCTGGGGAGGAGAGAATCTTGAAAATGGTAGCGTACAAGGTGGCGAAAAGAGAGGCTAAGAAGGCCACTAAGGCTAAAGATGAGGCATACGAGGAGATGTATAAGCGCCTAGACACCAAAGAAGGAGCGAATGCTATTTTTAAACTAGCGAAAGCTAGGGAAAGAGGGCGGCACGACCTGGGTCCCGTTAAGTATATTAAGGATGATTTGGGCCAAGTGTTAGTGAACGATGTGGCTATTTAGGATAGATGGAATAGGTATTTTTTTGAATTTTTCAATGAGGCTAGGGGAAGCGACTCGGTGGTGGAAGGAGTTAGTCAATCTTCTGCTCGTTCGTTTAGTTCCTGTGAGAGCATCAGCAAGGAGGAAGTAAAGGGTGCCCTAATTAAAATGGGTAGAACTTAGGCGGTAGGCCCGGATCAGATCCCTATTGAGGTGTGGCTTTGTCTGGGGGAAGTTGGAGTTCAGTGACTAGCAGAGCTGTTCAACATCTTCCTCATAGGTCCTAAGATGCCGATGGAGTGGAGGCATAGTATTGTCGTGCCGTTTTTCATGAACAAAGACGATGCTCAGAGTTGTAGTAACTATAGGGGTATTAAACTCCTCAGTCATACTATGAAACTTTGGGAAAGAGTGGTGGAATGCAGGGTTAGAAGAGAAGTTGATATCTCAGACAACCAATTTGGCTTCATGCCGGGGAGGTCCACGACTGAGGCCATTCATCTCGTCAAACGCCTTATGGAGAAGTTTAGAGAGCAACGTAAGGACCTCCATATGGTGTTCATTGATCTATAGAAGGCTTATGATAGCATTCCGCGTGATGTTATTTGGAGGAGCCTAGAAGAGAGGAGGGTGTCGTTTCCGTTCGTTAGGGCGATCCAAGATATGTACTCCCAAGATAGGACTTGCGTTAGGACCCCAGTTGGTGACACCCAGTATTTCTCGGTTGAGATAGGGCTACACCAGTGGTCGGCGCTATGCCCTCTTCTCTTCGCTCTAATCTTTGACGTCATTTCGCGGGGGATACAAGATGGCGTCCCGTGGTGCATGCTTTTTGCTGACGACATTGTGTTAGTGGCGGAGTCGAGGAGGGAGGTGAACTCGAAGTTGGAGCTATAAAGGTCTAAGTTAGAATCCCAGGGCTTGCGTGTGAGCTGGTTTAAGACCGAGTATCTCTGGTGTAACTTTAGTGGTGAGACCAATGAGGAAGAAGTAGAGGTAATGATTGCGGATCAGATCGTACCCCGTATGGATAAGTTCAAGTATTTGGGTTCGATCATTTAGAAGGAAGGTGAGTGTGAAGAAGATTTTACTCATCGTATCAAGGCGGGGTGGCTAAGGTGGAGAGCAGCGACAAGGGTCCTGTGCGATAAGAAAGTCCCTCTAAAGTTGAAAGGTAAATTCTATAGAGCGGCAATCAGACCTGCAATGTTATATGGCTCCGAATGTTGGGCGATGAAGAAGTCGCTTGAGATTGTAATATCCGCAATTTTCGATTTCTGGTAATTTCTTTTTTTCAGCGGAAGTCCGTTTTGACGACTCGCTCGTGACCGTTTCGTCATTCTGAGAATGATTAATTCTGCACTTTTTGACATCCGAGTTCATTTCGGTGTCGTTTTGTTGAGTTCCGTGCTTTTTAGCGACTTTTCCGCACTTGAGTTCGATTCTTGTGAATCTCGTTCGAAACTGCTGTTTCGAGTTTCCCGTAAGTCTGTTTAACTTTTTTAGACGTGTTGTGAACTTCGGTTTGGTTATTCGATCACGTATCGTGATTTCCGGGCGTTTTGGGCCATTTTGTAATTTCTTGAAAGTTACGGGTATCCGTAATTGTTGTCTCGACCCGTTTCTTGGTCGCGTATGATTAATTATGGTATTACGTTTTCATTTTGAGTCGTTGATGTCGCCCGCGAACTTTTCGCCGTGTCCGCTCCGCGCGCTGAAATCGAGGCGTCGGGTCGCGGGCGGCCGAGTACCGCCGACCGGGCAAGATCGCTTAAGTGTCGGCATCGCCGAGCAGCACGATAGAACCGCGTACCGCACGCTACGCCCGTGACGCCGCGCTAGCTCGGCAGCAGCGCACGCTGCCGAGTCAACCAACAGACGCCATCGCCCGGGCAGAGGGATTCCGAGGTTCTCGACTCGGCCAGATCGGTGTAGCGCACGCCATCGCTTGGCCGTGGCGCACGCTAACCGGCAGGTAGCGACGCCGCCGGCCGACTAGCGTACATTACCGGGCTGAGTTTGTTAGTCCGGGGCTACCGGATGTCGGCTAGCGCGCAAAGCTTCGGCCGTAGCGCACGCTAGCGGGAGTCGGGCGGTCGAGTCATGGTCGGCGACTGTCGGTGGTGCCGGGTCATGCGGGCCATGGCCGAGAGTGCTCGGCCAATCTGGCCGATAGCGCACGCTAGGTCGGGAAGGCTAGCGCACGCTAGTTCCGGCCCAAGATATAAATGATGCATCAAATAATTTTTCATCATTTTTCATTTCATTTTCCTTCGGTCCGAGGTCAGGTTTTGGAGGAGACGAAACCATGTTGTTGGACAACAAATCCATGAAGTTTCTGAATTTATATCACCGATCAATCATCCTATAACATCCTTTGATCCAAATAATCAAGGTTAGATCTTTAGAACCCTACTTTTGGGTAGATTTGGGGGTTTTCGCGTTTTTGTCCGATTCGTTCCGCTTTGTCGATTAATTCATGATGAATATGATTAATCTTGTTGGTATTCTTAGTTTCCCTACAGATTCATGGTATATTTCGTGATTTTTACGGAATCGAGAGGGTTTGGTTGTGGTCCGCCCTCGTTGTTTATATGCGAATATACATGAATCGTAGGCGTGTTTTCGGGTGTATTCCGATTCCGTATTCATTTAGAAATGGTTGTGATTGTATTCTTCAATCGTTAGGTTCGGTTTCGTTGGTTCCTAGCGTTCGTCGGTGACTTTCCTTTCCGTCATGTCGTAAATAATTCAAGGCAAGTATCTTATTATACGACTTGTATCTTGTGAATAGTAATTACGTATGATATGTATGACGATTTTGCTTGCCTCCGTAAATATGTTCCGCTTGAGTTGGTTGTGTTTTCCAAATTTGAAGGCTTTGTGATAATAGTGATATATTGGTATACGTGTTAGGCGTTGTGCCATTTGTGCAGATTGCGATGTACATATGAGATGGTTGTACACGTGTTTGTTCAATGTATTGTGTACCGAATGTGTGTTATGTTGGTTAAGAGTCGTTGTGATGATCATGATGTTTGTGTTGTTTTGGTTTACATGCTTGATTGTACATTTCGGTGTAATGTGGAATGACTTGACATTTAATGATTATGAATTGTGTCGAGTCGATGTGTGTGTGATCCGTAGGTCCGACGAGGCCTCTGGAGTTCGGTACATGATGTGTACGAACAAAGTGTGTGAACCAGGTAGGGTCTGACGAGGCCTCTGGAGTCCGGTACATGATGTGTACGGACAAGGTGTGTGATCCAGGTAGGGTCTGACGAGGCCTCTGGAGTTCGGTACATGATGTGTACGAACGATGTTGTGACCGGGTAGGGTCCGTTGAGGCCTCCGGAGTTCGGTACATGATGTGTACGAACAGTGTGTGTGGTTCGGGTAAGGTCCGTCGAGGCCTCCGGAGTTCGGTACATGATGTGTACGAGCAATGATCGTGTAGCCGTGATTGTTCGGGTAACATTTTAAATATGGATCTCGGACTCATAATGATATATTATTTAGTATGCTTTGAAACGAGAATCGGGCTAAGGCCCTATTGTTTACGAAAAGGTTTTGTAAATTGGGACTCGAGGTCCAAAAGATTTTCTGCTTTAAAAAATCCCCGAGATGATGTGTTCCTTTTCAAATATCTCTTACTTGAGTTCGAAATTCTAAAACTTCTCGGGAACATTTTGATAATGGATTTCCGTATTAAATTCGTAGTTTCTTTTTACTTGTTACATTTCGTATGGTTTGATACTTGCACTAGTAAAACAAAGGAGTTTACTAACCCCGAGTATTCGGGGTGGATGTCTGCTTTGCGTCCGTGTACATGCATATTCGGGGGAGCAACACAGGATGGCACAAGAGGATGACGAGCTGCGATACTAATCATGAGTCGAGAGTTGTTTTATTTTCGTTGTGTTGTCAGAGTTGATTTCAGTCTTCCGATGTATTGTATTTCGACCCCTGCGTGGGTAATGTTGGTAGTCAGTCTTGTTGATAGAGTTGTGTGACCTCATCGGTCTGTGTGTTTATGTGTAAGTGACCTTAACGGTCTGTATTATTATATTGTTTGACCCTGGCCGGGCAAGCATTTGGTTGTTTATGGACGTTTAGCCTGGTAGATCCTTGCGGAAAGGGTTTACGGCGTGTAATATTCCCATACGATTTTGGGGATGTTACAGAGATCAAGTTGGAAGCGGCTGAAATGAGAATGTTACATTGGTCCTCTGGTCGCACAATGTTGGATAGAATCTCTGTAACACCCCAAACTAGGCGGATATTACAGTGCCGTGGACCCCCGACTGGGACCCACTAATTATAGTACCGAACCACATTATATTACCAAACACTCCGATGAGGAGCTTAAATACAATACACCAGGACAATACAGAATACTAGTATATTTTATATGAAGATAAAATACACCACCCTGAATAAATAAACGTCTGAAACGGAATTTGCAATGAAATACAATCAAGGGAAATAAGCATGATCAAATGACTGAAATAAACGGAATGACCGGGGCCCCTACTAGTATCATCGACTCTCGCCGTCAACATGCTCTTCCCGTGCCTTTGCCTTGCCGTGACTCAAAACAAAATCCCAACGGGCCGGGCCATACGTAACAACAATCCTCAAGGGTTGAAAATACACAATCATGATATATCTGGAGTTATGAAATATCCTTAGTTATGAATTACGCTGAAGAGGAGTATCATAGTACGCCCGTAGTTTTCTGTGCAAGTGTACAAGACGGATGACCGGACACACCCATCCTTGTACCTAATTAGTCTCACGGAGTTAATCTTTACCGTGTGCACAGTCCAATGTATCACTCCCAATACATGGCCATCACGTGCCCGACTAAAAATTCCACACATCCGCACCCGGCCACGCAATATGAACCCAGAAGGTCATATGAACGAGAATGACCATAATGAATATCAATGAATAATAATAATCTGACAAAGTCAAGAATGACTCACCGAGATGAAAGTGATAATGAAGTGATTGATAGTTTCAATGAAATGATTGGAACCGCCGTTCCTCGTTAATGAAGTGATTATTCGACAATTACAAGTCTCAATATGATTAATACAATGATGAATGAGTTATGATTATGAATGATCAACAACAAAAGGAATGAATATCCTTTTAACCGAGTAAGAATCAACTTACTCAATACCGATGACAATGTCCTTCCACGAACAACGTCCTAATCGAGATACCGGTCGCTCGAACAACCTTGAATAATAATAATTACCAACAACCATTCAATACACGTATCAAGCAACGAAACACGACTAACCCAAACGTCGATACAACGATAATCAAACTCATAGGGGCATTCTAACGAATACGTAACAAACCACACAACTTCGAAAATATTCAATCCCGAATATATCGAAACCAACAACAAAATGAGTATTTCGGACCATTGAAACACTTCAATGATATCAATAATCCCATAGGAATCCACAATTCGAGTTAACGACAACATCTAATCGAAAACCCCCAAAACATCAAAGTCAACCCCAAGGTGTTCTTGAAACAAACCTCAAAATTGCTATTAAATCCGTAGGAATATATTTATCCAAGGTAGATAATCCATATCTAACATATTCCAACAATAATCCAAGCTTACACGAAGAAATCGGGAGGAAAAACCCAAAAATCCGAAATTCTAGATCCAAGAAGATTATTACCTTGATTTGATGTGATGAGGATGATGAAATGATGATTAATCCAAAAGATAAGCTTGAAGATGATGATTGATGTTTACACCTCGAAGAACACTCTCCAAATCACCCGGAATCGCCCGAAACCGCCGAAGAAACGAAGAGAAATGATAAATGACGAAGTAAGGGCTGAACTGTTCTATTTATAGCAATCCCAGTTTAGCGCGCGCTATCCCCAGTTCTTAGCGTGCGCTAACGGGTGTTTTGGGTAGTCCAGTACCCACTGTCGGAACACGGTAGCGTGCGCTACGTACCTTTTGTAGTGTGCGCTACAACCATGCCAATAGCGTGCGCTAACGAATTATCTGATGCCCAGTACTGGAGTCCAGAAACCGTCTGTCCTCTGATCTGATCTCGGTAGCCTGCGCTACAATCAATATTTTGCATGCGCTACAATATCGATTGCGTACGCTAAAAACAACTCATAGCGTGCGCTATGAATTAATCCAATGCAGTCCAGTAGCCACTGGTCTCAACCTGATTCGACCTTAGCGCGCGCTATACCGACTGCATAGCGTGCGCTACTCCGGCCTACTAGCGCGCGCTACTTACCATTCGTAGCGTGCGCTACATATAACTCATCTGCAGTCCAGTGCCTTCTGGACTGCAGCCAGGACAACATTAGCGTGCGCTAATGCTGAGTGGTAGCGTGCGCTACCTGTACTCAATTAGCGCGCGCTAAATAGAGTACGTAGCGTGTGCTACTCCTCACACACAGCCCACCATGAAAATGACAATGATGATACGCTCGGCCCGACTATCCAACCGGGTTGAATGAGGAAATAACACCTGTTGTTGGTTGATTCTTTAGTCTTATACTCGCAAGCGCACGATTTGTTCGATGTAGATATGCGGTGCAAGGTCGATTCCACAGGGAGGACTATGATAGTGAAGTAAATATAGTCCTATCGTTACCAAATTATATTAAATTCTAACCTAGTCCCAAATAATTTGATATTGGAATGTTATAATAATTGCATTAAATAACATTAATTTTTAAGTAGATTTTAGATAAATTGATTTTAAATAATTTACTAGGGTTTAGAGTCCACCAATGTCTATTTATTATTTATTTTATATTTTAATTCCAAGAAATTCAGGGAATATATTCTGAAATTAATCTCACTATTTCCCTATAGATTTGACAATAAGTACAAAATTATAATTCAAATATAGATTTTCCTTCGCTTAAAAAATGTAATTTCTAAGCATTATATGTATCCAATTTAATGGAAAACAAATAATCAAAGAAATTAACTAATATCAATAATCACAAAGCAATGGGGAATTTATAACTATCAAAAATACGTGATATAATTGATGAAATAATATTCCCCTATTGAAGCGAAAATCATAATCGTTAAAAAACATGTATTTGGAATTATTATATAAATATTAATAATAATATATACATGGTTTCATCATAACCTCAGTAAAAGAAAATTACTCACTCATAATAACAACACAAATAAATAAATATTCCATAATATTATTACTCAAATATAATTTTATTACACAATATTTTTATTTCTCTCCCTTACAATAATATCTCTCTATTTTTTCTCCTTTTTTCTCCTCCCCAAAACACTACACATTCATCCCCTATTTATACTACTTCAAAATCAATAAAATAATAATTTTTACAATTAAAAATTTCCACCACCTAATAATTCACGGCAGCCCATGAGGTGCTGATGTCATGGATGACATCAGCACAGAGTTGAAATTCCGGTCCAATCAGGTGTTGACACGTGGCACAATATGGTCCGTCTATTTAATTATCCTTCGAACGGTCATAACTTCTTCATACGAACTCGGATTCGGATGAATTTTTTTTAAAACGATCGTCTCGACGAGACGAATAAAGTGAGACCAGTCGTGACTATATTTGAATTTTGTAAAAATATCGCCCTTGAACCAATTGATCTGTCTTGTAACGGTTGGTTAACCTGCAGATATAATTTAATTCCAATTAATTATCCAAAAATGACATAAAATTATAGAAAATTCTAACAAAATGAACTAATATAAATATATGGTAAAACGAATAAATTATCACACAAAACACACAATTATATACATAAAATACTAATAAAAATATTACTCAAAATATACTAAACAAATTCCCCCACACTTATCTTTTGCACGTCCTCGGGAAAATCTTATACCTGAGTTATAATACTCATATGCTGAAAAAAATCATGACAAAACCAATATCAAGAGAGAACAAGTGATCATGACCCAAGTGAGATCAGAAAAAAATAGGATGCCGCAACAAATTCTAACAACTTCATTGAGAATCGAATGCAAAAAGATTCAATACCCTCACGGTGGATATCACTCTTCACTCAAGTGTATATACGAGATATTCGAGAAGAGTTCACTCATATCAAAGCATAATGTGTCATTACCATATGCTTGGTCAAAAATCAAATCTCCACTACTTAAAAATAAACTCATGCATAAATCAAAAGGTCTTTCTTTTGGTTGTAACGTGGCTTTGGGTATGGGTAGGATAAAGGGAAAATTATGAGGTTTGCTAGCCAAGATCAATTGTGAATTTAGATGCATAACAAATCCTACAAATAACAATCAACACCCCCCTTCTGTAATGAAAACTCTCAACCCATCATCCCCAAGTTATTCTGTACATGGTATTTGAATATTCATCTGGTAAGGTCATACTCTTGTGTAAGGAAAAGTATGCAATGGATCTTCTTGAAGGATTTATGTATCACTTAAGGGATAGTTCAAGTGCTATTTTATGTATATATAGTGATGATTTTCGCACTTGACCTCCCGTTTTTTTTTATCAGGCCGTTTTTTTTTTGGCCTTTATTTATATTTTTATGTTTTTTGGTTCAATACTCCAATGTACTTCACACCCTTTCACTTTCAACAAAAGCTCTTAATCTCCACAATACTCTTATGAACATCGGCCCCTATTTCTCATACATCTAGTTCACAATTAAATCTTTGACTAGAGGGTGCAAATGGATGAGTCATCAACAAGAATGGATAATGGCTAAAGTAATGTGCTTGATCAAAGAAATAGGCTGAGGCTCAATGGGGCTTCTAAGGATAAAATGTAATGGGTGGAAAAAATATAAGCCAACAAGGGTTAATCCTAATTGCCTTTATCATCTTAATGCAAGAGTTTATGAATGTAGTCTCGAAATGTATAAATGAGCAAGTTCTAGAATGAACACAATATGTTTGACCACACAACAAAAAATATAGAGCGTATATATAAGGATTGCTCTAAGGCTCAAAACTCACAAAAGGGTGTTGTGTACTGAATCCCATACACCTTCATCCAAATCCATTATCAAAACCAGTGAAACATCCCAAAAATGATTTTTTCACTAACGTTTTCTCAAGAAAATGGTGCCGTGATTTTCAGCCTTTTTTTTTATTTAATATTGCATATATATATAGATATAGATATAGATATAGATATACACCTTCCCCCACACTTAATGATAAACAATATCCTTATTGTGTAAAAGGAACAATTGAGTAAGGGTTTAAATAAGGCTTCCCTGTTTATGAAAGACGACGCTTTGCTCAAGCTTTTTTTTTTTTAGACCTGCAAAAAATAAGTGTGGCAAAACAACAAAAGAAAATATATACCCGGAAGTATAACACAAACAACCTAGATGCGCTTCAAGAGAGTCCGAAGAGTCGCCTTACGCTGCCATCAATGCTTTTATTAAAAACAAACAGAAAAAGTACAGTAATAGAAATAACAATACATAAATCGTGGATAGATGCGCGGCAAGAGATCGAAAAGAAAACTCCTTAAGCTGCCATCATTTTCACGATTTTTACACTCGCTAAAAAGTAAAAACAACAAGAGGGATGAAGTGGGATATCAGAGGGAAAGGAATGTATCAATTTTGCGTTTCCGCACAGTGAAATCTTCCATCCAAACAATATTAGCTAGAGCTGGGTCTGGTTCAGGAACAAATGCAATAAGTTTTTTGATCAGCTCTTCTGGTGTTGTTGCAACAACTATGATTCGTTTAGCACGCTCAGAAATAAAACCTTTTTCAGAAGAGTAGTTGATGAAAGATAGTAAACCATCGAAGAAACCATTGACATTTAGCACCTATTGGTTTCGTATGAACATTTAGTCGGGCTCTGTAACCACATGAAAAAGTTCCTCAAGAGTGCCAAAACCACCGGGAAGGGTGATAAAGGCATCAACATTATTTATCATGTGAGTTATGCGGTCTTGCATATTCACAGCTCTGAACTCATCTCCAATGGTTGCTCCAATAATTTTACTTTCATCCAGAGGTTTTGGAATGATTCCCAACACTTTTACTCCTTCCATATAGGCAGAAGCAGCAGCACGTCCCATTAATCCTAGACTTCCTCCTCCGTAAACTACATGAATGCATTTTTGTCCTAAGGTACGACCCAAGTTGTGGGTTGCTTCAGTAAAGCAAGCCTCTTTCCCATGACTAGCTCCACCAAAAATGCAGATGGAGTTAAATCTTTTTGTGAAAGATGATGATTCCATTTTTTTGAAAAGAAAATTACTTAGAGAGATAATGAAAAGAATACAAGTTTGAGGGATGCAGAAAAGAAACAAATGCAATGTTTATTTATAAATGCAAAATAAAGTAAAAAGATTTATCAAATCTGTGACCGCGTTAATTGCGCTTCAACTACTCAATAGAATAATGAATGCATTTATTGCGTATCACGTTTTTTATTCAGAAAATCTAAAAAAAACGACAAAAAGTAAAGATACTCACGTGTATGTACAGTAGTTGTGACTGTGGCTCACATCTTCCTCTGATTTTACGTTCAGAAACGGCTTAAACGCCTTCTATGAGTCGGGGAGAAGCTTCCCATCCAATTTTCTTATAAATTGGCAAACAGGGTCTTTTAACGTCAGATTCCCAAGACGTTGTTCATATTCTGGTTTGAATTTATTCCACAAACATCGAATCCCATAATGTACGAGTCCACTAGGATGCGTGTCAAGAGAAATTTCGATATCATCTAAATTCTCCTTATTCAGACCATCCTTGATGAACTGAATTTTATCTTCTCTGTTTGTGGAAGGAATTCCTAAAGATCGACATCTTGAATCAAAGTTCCACCTAGCACATTTGTAGCAAACGACGATTTTCTTTGCTCGTCGTTTCTTGGCATATGAACTTTTTCCAAGCCCTGGTAAAAATCTAGTTGGTGTTTCCGTGAATTCACCCGCTATTCTCACTTTGGCCTCAATAATGAATCGAATATCAAAAGGTATGCCGTTATTCATAAGCAACCTCATTCTTTCAACTCTGGCTTGGTAAAGTTTCAAAATGACTTTTTTACTAAGAAAGGGAAATCTTTTTTCAATTGTTTTCAAAGTTTCTTCCATAATTAAAAATAAAATAAAAATATCTACAAAATCAGTTGTTGTGGGAAACTGAAAAATCCGACTTTACTAGCCACGGAGTACCGTTATCCGCCACTTGACCGGGCAAACACAATGGAGAATTAATCCACAATATCGGGGTCCTTAAGAAGAATCTCTTCTACCTCAAAAGATTTTAATTCCAAATATGGTTTTAACCATTGACCATTTACTTTGAAAATATTACCATTTTTGGATTTTCAATTTCTGACTCCGTGAGGATAGACCGTATGAATAATAAATGGACCAGACCATCGTGAACGCAACTTGCCTGGAAATAATAACAAACGAGAGTTAAAAAGAAGGACTTTTTGACCAGGAGAAAAAGTTTTTCTCAAAATGTGTTTATCATGAAAAAATTTCATTTTGTCCTTATATTTCCTTGCACAATCGTAAGCATCATTTCTGATTTCTTCCAATTCATTTAGTTGAAGTTTCCTATGAATTCCAGCCATGTCTAATGAAAAATTTAATCGTTTTATGGCCCAGTATGCTCTATGTTCCAATTCAACAGGCAAATGACATGGTTTTCCAAACACAAGCCTAAATAGAGACATTCCGATGGGAGTTTTAAAAGCAGTACGGTAAGCCCACAATGCATCATTCAATCGCAAAGACCAATCTTTCCTTGTAGGATTAACAGTTTTTTCAAGAATATGTTTGATTTCTCTGTTTGAAATTTCAACTTGACCACTTGTTTGAGGGTGATAAGGAGTAGCAACTTTATGTGTAACACCATATTTTTTAAATAAATGATTCAAAAATTTATTACAAAAATGTTTTCCTCCATCACTTATAATTGCTCGTGGTGTTCCAAATCTGGAAAAAATATTTTCTTTCAAAAATTTTACCACGACTTTGTGGTCATTTGTTTTGCAAGCAATTGCTTCTACCCATTTTGAAACATAATCGACGACCACAAGGATGTAAAGATTGCCAAAAGAAATTGGAAAAGGTCCCATAAAATCTATGCCCCAAACATCAAATATTTCAATAATTAAAATTGGGTTTAAAGGCATCATATTTCGTTTAGAAATTCGACCTAATCTTTGACATCTATCACATGTGCTTCAATATGAATGTGTATCTTTGAAAGTGTTGGCCAATAAAAACCACATTGCAGAATTTTAGCAGTTGTTTTCTTTGAACTAAAATGACCTCCACATGCATGATCATGACAAAAGGAAATGATATTTTGTTGTTCATGTTCTGGCACACATCTCCTAATAATTTGATTAGGACAATATTTGAACAAATATGGATCATCCCAAAAGAATTTTTTTACTTCGTTTAAAAATTTTGTTTTATCTTGATTATTCCAATGAGATGGCATGTTACCAGTAACAAGGTAATTGACAATGTCTGCATACCAAGGTATTTGAGAAACAGACATGAGTTGTTCATCAGGGAAAGTTTCATTAATGGGAGGTTCTTTATCAGTAAAATTCACGATTAGCCTAGACAAATGATCAGCAACAACATTTTCAACACCTTTTTTATCTCGAATTTCTAAGTCAAACTCTTGTAACAATAGAATCCAACGGATCAAGCGAGGTTTAGTATCTTTCTTAGAAAGAAGATATTTTAATGCAGCATGATCAGAGTAAATTATGACTTTTGAACCAATCAAGTAAGGTCGAAATTTGTCTAAAGCAAAAACGACTGCAAGCAATTCTTTTTCAGTTGTAGAATAATTTAATTGTGCATCATTTAGAGTTCTGCTTGCATAATATATTACAGTTGGCAATTTATTTTCTCTTTGACCCAATACTACACCGATGGCATAGTCGGATGCATCACAAATTATTTCAAAAGGAAGATTCCAGTTTGGAGATTTGATGATAGGTGCAGAGCTCAACATAGATTTGAGTGTCTTAAAAGCTTTTAGACAATGATCATCAAATACGAAAGGTGTGTCTTTTGAAAGTAAGTTACATAATGGCCTTGAAATTTTGCTAAAATCTTTGATGAATCGACGGTAAAAACCAGCATGGCCTAAGAATGACCGAATTTCTTTAATCGTTCGTGGGGGTGGAAGACTGGATATTAAATCAACTTTAGATTTGTCCACCTCAATTTCTTTTTCAGATATCACATGTCCTAAGACAATTCCTTTTTTAACCATAAAATGACATTTTTCCCAGTTTAGGAGAAGATTTTTCTCCTTACACCTAACCAACACTTGGGTTAAGTGGTGTGTTGTGCGGCGATTAATTCGCCACGATAGGAGATCTGGCGACCTTCCAGAGAAGCCAACCATGAAAGACATACTCCAGAAAAGCGCCTAGAGTTCGGCATAATGCGGCGATCGTCTTTTGGTGACCAGCGATCGTCTTTTGGTACCTGGCGATCGTCTTTTGGTATCTGGCGATCGTCTTTAATGAACGGACCAGAGGCGATCGTCTCATGCCACGTGTGGATCCAGCATCCGTCAAAGTCGTCGAAGACCGAATCTTAGACGGTGGCCCACCCGCGGATCTTCATAGGATACCGACAGATAGAATCATTGACCCCAGCCTGTCACCTACCACACCTACCGACAAGGCCGCCGAAAGGTACGAAGTGGGCCCTCCTCGGACAGCGACTCGCAACGCGTGTTGGCTTCCCATTGGTTCACCCAGCTGGCCTCCAACTGCAACCTCAGACCTCAAGGGAACAGGCCCACGTGACGGGACGATCGGCCGTTTATTTTAATATAGAAAACGGCGATCGCCCGCGATCGCCTGAGGGATCCCAACTACCTTGTCCCCTATAAATAGAGGACTCACTGCTGCGGCCAGAGGGAGGCGAATTTGACTACGAATTAAGTGCAAAATACATACCAAAGAGAGAATCAAAGGATCTTTTGGCAAACACTAACACATTCCTAGTGATATTCATACACATTCATCATATATCCCAAGCAAGAACTCACAGATTCATCTATCTGGTTCTTCCGGCAATCTACGCGCTCTAAAGCCTAGATAACTAGAAGTCTTTACACTCCTTGTATTAGATTCTAACATTAATATTTGTACTCGACAGTATATTTATTAATAACATCTCGCGAGAGCATTCAAGCCCGGGATTAACAACCCCGGAAAATCTTGTGTTATCTATTTTCCCACGGAAGTGTTCTCGTATTTTGTTTGTTACTCGATCATTCCAGCAATACTATCTTCGGATAATATTTTGGGTAACAACAATTGGCGCTAGAGGAAGGGGATCTAAACCTTCATTTTTTATTCCTACTGTCTCGAAGAACACTCACTGTTCTCCGGACATATACTTGAAGAAACACTCACTGTTCTTCAATAGAAAAACCTTCAGAAAATGACATCAGCAACAACCTCCAAGAGGGCCACCCTGAGATCTTCCGGAAATCTTATTCCGGCGAGGACCGAATCCCAGCCCACGGCGGAAGGCGACCGTGGCGACGCTAGGCTCTCACTCCCGCCCCCAAGGGACGGTTCTAGCCTCTCACTCGATCAGTTCCAGACATCGAAACAGATTGAGGAGGCTATAGCCATCCTCAGGGAACGACAGAGGGCCCGCGATACGCCCACCATCACCCCGTCAGCTAACCGCCGGGCAAGCAAACGGAAGCTCAAGGGGATCTATGTTGAGAAATCGACAGAAAGCCCCGAGCCGCAGGGGAAGGCTCTCATAAGGCGGGACGATTCCGTCTTCAGCCGCCTAGGGAGCGATCCCTCATGGCGACCTGGGCACTCAGTCCCTAGCCGGGAGACATCGGTATCTGAATCCTTTACCAGGAGTTCGGCATATCCGACTCCCAAGAGACAGTCGGCCAATGAGCCCCTGCCGCCCAAGGAAGGAACCCACCGGGCAGGAGCCTCGTCATTCACCACGGGGCTAGGGATCGCACACGATCGCCTTGGTTCACGCTCCGAGAGCGATCGGCAAGCGGCGACGGCGATCGCGCCATGCAACGCAAGCCGGACGGGCGAAGTGAAGGCGCTCTGGAAAATGGGGCGCGCCAGAGACCGATCGGCCGAGCTAAATGAACCACTCGCGGTCCAGATCGAGATCGCCCCAGTCCAATCAACGATCAATCCCCCACAAACACCTCTATATGAGGGGAGAACGGATCCGGGAACCCACTTAAGCAAATTCCGGATCTACATGACTGGATGCGGAGCTTCAGATGCGACGAAATGTCGTATGCTCCCGTTAACTCTGGGCGATCTCGCCCATAGGTGGTACATCTCGCTACCATATCGCTCAATCAATTGCTTTGAGAAACTGGCGAGCGACTTCACGTCGTACTTCGCCGCCAAAGTCGCTCGCCCGGAAGGTCCCCACCGCATGATGAAAATCAGGCAGGGAAAGGACGAATCAGATGAGGATTACATCGACCGGGTGGACGAGATAGTCCTCACCGGTGAGCCCGTCAGCGACGAGATCGCTCACCACGCAGTCCTGAACGGATTCCACGGACGCTCGCCCATGTTCAGGCACCCCACAAAGGATTTTCCTCCGACCTATACAGCGTTCCGTGTCAGAGCCGCCGATTATATGGCCAGGCAGAAGATGCTCTCACTCCGCTTGGACGAGGGACAGTCCGAAGAAGGAAAAGCACCTTTCCATGTCCAGAAGAAGGCGGTCGCCAAGCCCAGAAAGGCGGTCGTCAAGCCACCTCGCGAGTTCAAAGCTTTCGAGGATGTAGAGGTCCACCTTCTTCACAACCTCAACTTATCTCCAGCCCACATCTTCAACGCGATCAAGGGTCGCGAGTGGCTTTCCAAGCCAAAGCCAATAAGGGACCACAGTCACCTAGACCGTAGCAAATTCTGTGCCTATCATAAAAGTCCCGGCCACAATACTAGTCAATGCCGCGACCTCCTCGATACTCTCCGCGATCGCTTGAGGAAGGCAAATCGACAATTTGATTACCAAGCCGTAACCCGTGACGGAAAGAGCGGAGGCGCGAGCGCCGACCAAGCGAAAGAATTCCTCCCAATCCGATCGCCAGGATCGAGCATGAGCCGGAGTACTCTGATGAGTCGATCCCTCCGATCAACCCTGGCGGTCGGATCAACATGCTTCAAGCTGGAGGTGGGAGCCTCGGGGGCCTTTCCCCGGTTTCCACCCTATCAAACAGAAAGCGAAAAGCCGAGCTGAGGGCTTTCGCCGAAGTCCATGTTGTAGTACCTCCAGAGCCGACCATCTCAAGAGACGCGCTCATAACCTTTTCCAACAAGGACAGGGAGGGAGTGCAATGTCCCAAAGAGGATGCACTAGTAATCTCCGCTTGCATCCTTAGGAAGACGGTCGATCGCGTGTTGGTTGACAATGGGAGTTTTTGCAACATCATATTCAAATCCGCCCTAGACCAACTCGGCAACCTAATCAAATTTATCAAGCCTTTCAACACCGTGCTCCAAGGGTTCGGCGACAACACAGTCCAAGCCTACGGGAGGATCAAGCTCTCCGTTGAGCTAGTATGCTTTTATGATCCCAAGGTTAGGATTACTAGGAACCTAAGCTTTGTAATCATAGATAGGCCCAGCATCTATAATGGGTTCCTAGGTCGCCCCTTTTTAGAAACCTTTGAGGCGGTCGCCTCATCTTTCTTTTACTGTATCAAATTCCCCACTGCCGATGGGACGGTCGGTACTGTAAAAGGAGATCAGCTAATGGCAAAGAGATGTTTGAATTACTCCTATGTTGTTACTTCTTTCAATACTTCCCATACTATATGTAACATTGAAGCGACCGACGATCAACCCATGGAGATCGACGAGCCTAACACTTCGTACCAACCCGACTCAGGGGACGCCATCTCTCATCAATTGACGGACGACATCGAGCCAAGGATCGGTTTCGAGCCAAGCCTCGACATCGATCCTAGGACCGAGTCCGGAGATCGTACCAAACGAGAGGCGACCGTTCCTGTCGGGGAGTTGGAAAGTATTACGATGGATCCGGATCATCCAGAACGGGAAGTACAGATCGGCGCAAGCATCGACCACGAATTATAGGGGGATCTGATCAACTTGCTACGTAGGAACATCGGAGTCTTTGCCTGGTCGCATCAAGATATGGTTGGCATAAGTCCCGAACACGCTTGCCATTATCTGAGGATCGACCGGGCGATGAAGCCTATTCACCAGAAGCGTAGGAAGTTCGGTCCCAGAAATACGCGGCGCTCGACATAGAAGTCCGTGGTTACTCAACAACAAATTGATCGGAGTAGCCACGCATTTAACCACAAGGTCGCCAACGCGGTGCTCGTTAAAAGCCAATCGGCTCGGAGATTGTGCATTGACTTCACCGACCTCAACGCGGCATGTCCAAAAGATCACTTCCCGATGCCTCATATCGATCACCTGGTCGATAGCACGGCAGGTTGCGAAATGATGTCGTTTATGGATGCCTTCGCCGGATATCATAAAATCCCAATGGCAGAGGAAGACATAAAACACACATCTTTCCACACGTAAAAGACATATACTTTGGGTCGAATGCCGCTCGCTTGAAAACGCGGGGCGACCTACCGATTAGTCAATGTAATGTTCGGCGATCAGATCGGCAAGACCATGGAGGTCTATATTGACGATATCGTAGTCAAAAGCCTCAAGAAGGAAGATCACCTCAGCGATCTCGCCGAGACGTTCGCCATCCTTGAGAAGTTTAACATGAAGCTGAACCCCAAGAAATGCAACTTTGGGGTGGGCTCCGGAAGTTCTGGGGCACATAGTGAGCCAAAGGGGGATCGAGGCGAACCCCACCAAGATACAGCGATCCTTGACATGCAGAACCGCGAAACATCAAGCAGGTGCAACGCCTCACAGGTTGTCTAGCCGCCCTCAACCGTTTCATATCACGGCTCGGCGATAAAAGCAAGCCTTTCTTCACGACCATCAAGAACAAGAAGTTCGCGTGGACGAAAGAAAGCCAGGTAGCATTCGCCAAAATAAAGGAATATCTATCTAACCCCAAGATCCTGGCAAAGCCGATCCCCGGTGAAAAATTATTCCTTTACTTGGCGGCCTCAGAGGTCGCGCTGAGTGCCGTTCTGGTGCGAGCAGATGGGCAAGCCCACTTGACGATCTACTATGTTAGCCAAGCGCTCCACGACGCTGAGACACGTTATACACCATTGGAGAAGATCGCCTATGCCCTTGTCATGAGTGTACGTAAGCTGAGGGCTTACTTCTTCGATCACCAAGTGGAGGTCCTAACAACTCTACCTCTAAGACAAGTCCTGCACCGACCGGACACCAACGGGCGACTCCTCAAGTGGTCGCTGGAGATCGCCCAATACGGTATCACTTACGCTCCTCGCACGGCGATCAAAGGCCAAGCTCTGGCGGACTTCGTGGTGGAATTAATGTTCCCTCACATTCCGACCCAGGTCGGCCGACCTGCCTGGAAATTATACGTGGATGGCTCAGCGACCAATGCGAGAGCAGGGGCAGGGATTGTCCTCATTATCCCCGACGGTCAGAGTTTCACAAATGCTGTGCGTTTTGGTTTTCGGGCAACCAACAATGAAGCTGAATACGAAGCTTTGGTAGGCGGGCTTGATCTAGCCCTCGCCCTGGATGTTCGTCGCCTCCATATCTTCATGGACTCCCTTTTGGTCGTAAACCAAGTCAAGGGAGAATATGAGGCACGCGGCGAACAGATGGTCAAATACCAAGAGCTGGTCGCCGAAATGTGCACAAAATTTGAAGAAGTACTAACCGAGAAAGTCCCGAGAGAGCACAATTCCCAGGCCGATGCTCTTTCCAAGCTAGCGTCATCGGATGGGGCAGCCGACTTCTCCAATATCCAAATCACAAAGTCAGCGAGGCCGGCGATCGACAGGAATTTGGTTACCATGGTCGCCATCGCCGAAGAGAATTGGATGACTCCGTTCATCAAATACTTAAAGGACGGAACGGTCCCTGACGACCGTGTTAAAGCTCGCCAACTCGGCCTTCGCGACTGTGCATACCCTATCGACGATCGGCTTTACAAGCGAGCCTTCAGCCTTCCCCTCCTCAAGTGTATTACACCGGAGGAAGGTCGGCTCGTTTTAGCTGAGATCCATGACGGGATTTGTGGAAACCACGCGGGCGGGTGAGCCCTCATCCATAAGACAACCAGACAAGTATTTTTCTGGCCATCACTTCGGAAAGATGCAATCGCTTATGCCAGATCGTGTCATAGATGTCAGATAATGGGCCCCAACATTAAACTATCACCCGAACAACTCACCTCCATGTATAGCCCTTGGCCATTTGCGCAATGGGGCATCGACCTAATAGGTCCCTTGCCGACGGGCCTGTGGGGGTAAGTTCGCCATCGTTGGGGTCGATTATTTCACCAAATGGGCTGAGGCCGAACCGCTCAACAAGATTGGCCAAGAGCAAGTGATCAAGTTTATATGGAAAAACGTCATATGCCGATTCAGTTTGCCCCAGGCCATCATCTCCGACAACGGGAAACAGTTCGACGGCTTAGAAGTCATGCAATTCTGTGAAAAGTGGGGAATCAAAAGGTTATTCTCGCGCCTATCACCCTCGGATGAACAGGCGGGTAGAGGCGGTGAATAAGATCCTCAAACACACGATCAAAACACGACTCGAATCCGTGCAAGGACGATGGGCGAGCGAGCTCCCGGACGCTTTGTGGTCCTACCGAACGACGACCCGCAATTCAACCAAGAAACCCCGTCGCCCTTACCTTCTAATGTGCGGTGATTCCTTCTGAGATCGCCGTCCTCGCCTATCGAACCGAACAGAGATGACGACCGACAACGATGTAGCCCGACGAATCGACCTAGACATGCTTGAAGAAAGACGGTGACCTCGAAATGAAGAACACAATCCACAAAAGGAGAGCCGAGAAGTTCTTCAATTCAAAGGTCGAGAAAGAAGATTTCAAGTGGGCGATCTCGTCCTTAAGAAGATCCAAACCCACACAGCGTTTTGGTCCGAATCGAGGGACCTTTCGGAGTATCCAGATGGCTAACCAAAGGAGCCTACGAATCGAACATCCTGACGGTACTCGGACCAATATCCTCGAACGCCGTGCATCGAAAAAATACTATCGGTGATAAATTTGTATTCGATTTCAATGATGTACAAGGAATATAATGAGATTTTTCCTATCCCATCTATTATGGCGATCGCCCACTGTGCATATCGCATATCGCCGACGATCGCCGATCACGACGATCCTAGGTAAAATTAATGCGCCATGGTCCCGGGAGGTCGATGGAACCGACAGCTTCGCCCATGCAAGGTTCCTTTGGGCTGAGATCGCCCGCCCTTCGTTTAAATACGAGGCCGGTGTAGCCGAAGGACCCTCCAAAATAATCAGTAGGCACGATCGCACGTCCTCAAGGTACATCATCTAACATGGTGAACCCGAACAATGCGACGTGCCGTTACCCCCGTCTCAACGTACACCGTCGAGGATCGCCATCTTCATGGCGGGCCGAGGTGGAAGCAGAGCTGACAAGCCGCGGACGTGGTGTCGAATAAGCCGACAACACTCCGCGCAAGGACTCCTCCAGACCGAGATCACCCGTCTTTCGTTTTAACACAAGGCAGGCGTAGCCTAACGGAGGACCCTCACAAAAAGTGAGTCGCGGGATACACAATATCCCTCGCACACGAAGACACGATTGGGGAGATCGGTCCATCGAACACCCCAACCACACATGACTCTTCAGAATCGGCAAAATGAAGATAGCTCGCCAGACAGACTAGTCTTTGTTTCCTTACTTACAATAAGTGAACAAAAACAAGGGGGCAGGGATAGGTCGAGCTAATCTCAAAAACGATCGAACAAAGAGGAACCACACTCGATCGGTTTCGCTCAAAAACATTCAGGGCGATCGGGGTCGTCCGACGAAAATTACAAGTAAGAATTCCGATTCAAAACATGTCAACACTTTCAACACTCAGACGATCGGCCGGACGAACAAAAAGTCGAAAGCAAATATACACGTACTCGTAAAAAATTGCACGCAAACAATCAAAGGCGATCGCATGTAATACATTACGCAGGATGATAAAAGAAGTATTTTATTCATAACACAAGCTTCATACATTACGAGGCCCGAAGGCATTACAAAAAGTACAAGCTACGGAGAAAAAACAAAAATGCCTCTCAAAGCCCCGCCTGCTGGTCTTCGCCCTCGGGTTGCGGATCGGCTTGGGCTCCCCCATCGGCCTCGGGATGAATGAGTTTGCCAGTATACCAACTCAAGTCGATCCCGAAGTCGACAAAGTCAAGGATCGGCAGGGAGAATTCTGGATGCAGAGGATGCTCGAGGACGTAGGATTTGAAGCTCTCCATCAGGGGACCGATCTCGACCCCTGCCTTTTTAGCGGCTCGAACAGCGTCAGCATAGGCCAAGTAGTAAGCGAACTCGCCGACGTGCTCGACGTTAAGGTAGGGATCGACTTCGATCGCCTTCAATCGCCTTCGTATCCGCCGCCGTTTTCTCGACCTCCGCCAGCTCGACCGCCTTAGCAACATTCTCGCCCCTGGCCTTCTCCAGCTCTCTCTTCGCCGCCTCCAGCTCACCGCAGAGCCGATCCACCGCCGCCTTCAGCCCGGCCGCCTCCTCCTGCGAAGCCTCGAGCTTCTGGCGAGTTTCCTTCTCCTTATCCTGGGACCGATCGGCAGCCTCCTTGGAGCGGCTCAGCTCCTGCTTCAATCGATCCACGTCCTGCTTAGCCCTTTTGGCCGTCTCCTCATACTCCTTCTCCATAGACCGGATCCGGTTGGCATCCTCGATATTTACATTCCGGCGGTCTCGAGTTCGCGATGGAGATGAGCGGTGGAGGTCGCCCCTCAAAATCCCGGCGGCTTGGGCGGCCATCGTCGCCGTCCCCGAAGAGCCGAGGCAACGGCCGCCGCATGGCGTCTCCAGATCGCCGACGAGCGATCGCATCAAGGTCGGTCGTCCAAGCCTTGGGCAGAGAAGTGATAGCCTGGCGAACGTAAGCAGGGACTTCGAGAGAATTTTGCGGAGCCTTGCTCGACAGAAAGTCCAGCACCATGGGGGCAATGTCCTGGTCGGCGAGACAAACCCTGCAGCGCAAACCAAGGAAATCAAGGAGTTAGCCCATACCATGCTCAGAATGCCTAACTCATAAAATTTTTGACCCACTCTTACCTATTGACCAGCTCAGGATCGCGTCCGAAAAAAGGCTTGCCCCGGGATGTTTCCGCATTGGCGATCGCCACCTTCTTCGCCGAGCTGCCAGATGACCGGGGGCCGGAGACCGTGGGCTTGGGGCCAGATCGCTCCATCATCGGGATGGCAGAGATAGGAGCCGCAGCGACCGGAGGCTCAAGAATCGATACGTCCGCCTCAGAGATCGACGGGGACTCCTCCGACCTCCGCCTCTTGCGGCGCTTGAGCTGTTCCTCTCCCTCGACCACCGGCTTGGCGACTGGCGCCTCAGCGGGTCTCGTCACCGGGGCAGGGTGAGACGTCGTCGCCGGAACGCGACCAGTCTGCTTGCCCAACTTAAGGCGACCAAGAACTCCCGGGTTCGACATGGCTATCTCTGGCGGAGGTTCGGCAATTCGGGGAGAATAAGCCTCTGTCAAAGAAAAGATACAAACAAGTTAGACAAAACAAAACGACCTCTTGGAGACGATCGTCAAAGAAAGGAAGCACCACTTAAACTCATACCTTGAACTTTCAAGTGACGGGGGTAGCAAAACAAACGAGCCCCCAACCGATGAGCTTCGGTACCAAGCGATCGAACGTCAATAAAGGAGTTCGGCAAAGCACGGATCCGCTCCCAAACGATCAAGAAATCGAATGGAAGATCGCCGATCGCTGGAACGAGAGGTCCTGCAAAAAGAAAACAAAATTAGATCAGT
Organism: Orobanche coerulescens; assembly: GCA_033398695.1. Lineage (NCBI taxonomy): Eukaryota > Viridiplantae > Streptophyta > Magnoliopsida > Lamiales > Orobanchaceae > Orobanche > Orobanche coerulescens. The sequence goes on along the minus strand of CM065815.1, from coordinate 140,859,666 downwards.
CCAAGACAAGCTCAATCAAGGGGAGAGTTTAAATCCTTACTCGGATTCCTCTCCCGGAAAATGGTGGGAATCTCCAACTCCTCATTCGGCATGTCACTCGACGCCGATCGCCATGCCCCGCCGACCCAACACCATTTAGCCAGGTCTCCCCTGGTCTTATTCGGCACGCCGAGGACCACTCTCCCGAGTCGGCCCTGGATATGATGGCCGCCGATTGACCCTTTCTGCGCAACCAATTTAAACAAATAATTCATCTCCAGCGCAGTAAGGAGGCGGAACAACCGGTGACCGCCAAACAAGGTCAACGTGCAGATGATCTGCAGCCAAGCGTTCGGCGCCAGTTGAAGAGGCGCCAAATTCCAGGCGATCAGCAAGTAGGATACGGCGAATGGCAACGGGAATCGCAGACCCGCCTCCATAATCATCTCGTTGACGGCGACCATATCCTTGGGCGGTTGGTCGGCGCGCTCATTCTCCAAAGGCACGTGAAGGGAAACGTCAGAGGGGATGTGATATTTGGCCCTCCAACGGCTCAGGTCTTTCTTAGTCGCCGTACTCCGGATCTGTCCGAGAGTCCACGGAGACGGGACGGCGGCCTGAAAGACCGTCCGATTCACATTTTGGTAAGGGTGAGCGGCGGTGTAGGCCTCGAAATCGAATTCCGGACAGGGTCCAGCGATCGTTTCCATCATCTGAGCAAAAGCCACATAGGCGGGCCCGAATCTACTCTCTCGTTCCCAGGCCCCCCGCACCAAATCGTCCTCATCCACCGGCGAGCCCCCCTGCTCCGCCGTCGCCGCCGTCCTCGCCACCTCGGCCTCGTTGAAAAGTTTTTCGAGTTCTTCGGGTGCGATCCCCGCTCGAATAGCTTCAGCGGCCATCTCCATATCCACTCTAACGGGAACCTCCTCCCGTTCAGGCAACACGGCGGCAGCGGAAGAGCTTCCGGTCTCGAAGGTTTTTGATCCTCCCGACATATTAGAAAGTAAAGAGAGGGAGAAGGTTAATTTTTTCTTACCTAGAAAAAAGAAGGAGATCGGCACAAAAATGCTCCAGAAATTTCTGCAGAAATTCGGCTATGGATACGAAGGACGCGTAAAAAAGTGAAGGAGAAGAAGCCCTACCCTTTTTATAGATGGAGACGAGGGCCTAAATGCAAATAAGAGAAACCTCGGGGGCTGGATCGCAACCGTCACGTGGGGACGCATTAAATGCGGCCCTCGAATCCCGCATACGCGTCTTTTCGAGGGCATGCCAGCCGATAGGTCTGACAAACCGTCGGATTCCCCCAACAACGGCACGACGCGTGTCCCTGCCATTTCTGGAAAGCCCGCTTTCTTTTCCCGTTGCTCCCGACGCGAAAGAAGGTCGTCCATATTTGAATTCAGATCGGCTGGTCGTTTAAAACATTGGCGATCGCCAACAGAGCCACATCACCCCGTGTTTTCAACATCGAGGCGAGCTGGGGGGCAATTGTTGTGCGGCGATTAATTCGCCACGATAGGCGATCTGGCGACCTTCCAGAGAAGCCAACCATGAAAGACATACTCCAGAAAAGCGCCTAGAGTTCGGCATAATGCGGCGATCGTCTTTTGGTGACCAGCGATCGTCTTTTGGTACCTGGCGATCGTCTTTTGGTATCTGGCGATCGTCTTTAATTAACGGACCAGAGGCGATCGTTGTAATACCCGTAATTTTGATCCCCGGAAATTTTCTATTTTTGGCGGAAGTCTATTTTGACGACTTGCTTGGGACCGTTTCGTCATCCTGAGAAATGATTGATTCTACACTTTTTGTCATCCGAGTTCGTTTCGGTATCGTTCTGTTGAATTCCGTGTTCTTTAGCGACTTTTCCACGTATGAGTTCGACTTTGTTAAATCACCATAAATTCTTGGAAACTCCAAAAATTCTGAATCTTTGCAATATTATAGATCATCGAGTTAGCTTTCCAATGGTTCAAACGGTGAGTCAATCGGAGTCCGGACGAGAGAGTTATGGTCGTTTTAGCTCACCCGCTCATTTTGGCCGATCACGCCGACCGGACTCGGTCGTGTCGTCCGACACGGCCCGTGCGTACTCGTCCGGAAATGCCGGTTTCTGCCGACCGAACTCGGCCGTGTCGTCCGACACGGCCGTGCCGCACTCTTCCGGATAAGCGAGCCGCTGACACGCCCGACCGTGTTAGGGACACGGCCGAGTCATGCCAAGTCGTCGGACGGGTCACTATCGGAAGGCCCTCCGCGCGCGGCCGTGTCAAGCGGGACACGGCCGAGTCCTGTCGGCCAGGTGCGACACGACCGTGCCGATCGGCACGGGCCGTGTCCGGCAGGCGCCAACCCCTATAAAAGGCCCTGCAGACGTTTTTATCGCCATTTTTCACCTTCTTCTTCTCCTCTTCCGCAGCTGGGCGTGTTCTAAGCTTGAAGCCATGTTGTTTAACAACATATCCATGGAGTTCTTTGGGTTATATCATCAATCGTTCGTCCGATATCATCCCTTGATCCAGCGAATCAAGGTTAGATCTTTAGAACCCTACTTTTGGTAAAATTGGGGGTTTTCACGTTTTTGTCCGATTCGTTCTGTTTTGTCGATTAATTTATGATGAATATGATTAATCTTGTTGGTATTCTTAGTTTCCCTATGGACTCATGGTATATTTCATGATTTTTACGGAATCGAGAGGGTTTGGTTGTGGTCCGCCCTCGTTGTGGTTTATATACGAATATACATGAATCGTAGGCGAGTTTCGGGAGTCTCTTCGTGTAATTTGAGTATGGATAATTAATTGTCATATTCCTTTCGAATCGTTTAGGTGCCGGAAGCGCGTTCTCGGACCTACCGAACTCATACCTTTCCTCCGTTCGATTTCTCGATGTCTCAAAGGCAAGTATACATTTATGATTGTACGTTCTCGACTTTGAAAGTATGAAATATTGATGGCATATCATGAACGAACCGTTTTTACGGCATTCATAGATATATTGATTGGCATGTAATGAACGAACCATTTTGACGGCATTCCTACATGTATCGGCGTATGAGGTGAACGAACCGTTTTGACGGCATTCACATACGTAACGGCGTATGAGGTGAACGAACCGTTTCTACGGCATTCACATACGTCTTATGAGATTTAGTTATTCCGGAATACTAGTCTTGAATTGATGAATTGACGGATATTGATGAATTGACGGATATTAATGAATTGACGGATTACATTTACTTTATTGTCGAGAAGTATTATGTTTTATATTGTTATACTTGCACTAGCTATTCGACGGCTAACCCCTTTATGGGGGAAATACGTTTCATGTATTTCAGGTTCTAGGAGAGCGGACAGGCGGGTACCGGGTCGGCATGAAGATGATGGGCAAGTGTGATACTGTGTCTTGTCTCCGGTTATCTCTTTTGGTTTCCTCCATTCAGTGTTGTTGTACTGGAATGGATTTTTAAATACTCGAGTATTGTATTTCAGTTTCCTTGATGTTCCTACTGTGTTGAGGTATTGATTTGTGCGGTGATGTATATGGTTTCATTGTTTATGGTTTCAATACCATTTGTATCGTCTTTCTTTCTATTGTATGTAGACCTTATCGGTCAAGTTTATAGTTCCGCGTATGTTTAGCCTTGTGGGTCCCACGGCGGGGCTCACGCGCCGTAATATACCCCGAATAACTTGGGGTGTTACGTAATATGGTATCGAGCTTAGGTTTATGGATACCTAGGTCGGTCTTTTGGGTCGATTAGTCGGCATTTGCCCACGTATCACTACTCGCCATCATCACGGTCGACCAGGTACTTGTAAGTCCTCTCACTCTTCTCGTATTTTTCTTAATCGCTTCGTTTATAGCTTGGTATTCTTGGGAATTGGTCACTTCGAGAATGTGCGATTCGGATTATACTTACGCACGTGTGTGCCTTTCGAATGTTGGTGAAAGTAGGAAGAATCGTGACCGTGGTCACGGACGTGAACTCTTCCTTGAGATTTTGTTAAATTGCTAATTGCGATATTGGTGTGTATCGGTATTATGTTGAGACTTTGTTTAGAGTCGCATGCTAGTATCACGGGAGATTTTCGACTTCACGAGACTTGTAAGTATGTTGTTCGGATTATTCGATAATTCTTGGTGAATTTGAATTCCCGTTGAAATGTTGTTTGTGCGAGTGATTGCGAGTTTCGAGGACGAAACTTGTTTTTAAGGGGGTAGAGTGTAATACCCGATTTTTGGATATATTTTTTTCGCTTATATGTTGGATGTCGTTGATGGATAATTGTTCTTGAGGATGATGTGAACGTATGACAATGTTATTGAATGTGTTTATGTATTCATTGTGCGTATGATCGTTTGGTATGTCGAGATGTTGGTCGAGAATAGCGAAAAATGGCTAAGTACGGCTACGTTAGCGCACGCTACAAGGTATGCCTAGCGCGCTAAGATATATACTTAGCGTACGTTACGGTGCATACTTAGCACACGCTAAGAGGTTCGGTTACGTACTCTAAGGAGGAACCCTAACGTGCGTAACGACTTGTCGGGTTAGTTCGGAAGGCGGCCAAGCGGGTAGGCCTGTGTTGATTTTTATATTCAGTTAGCGCACACTAACGCATATTGGTTAGCGCACGCTAACACCAGATCGCTATTAATGGAACCTTAACTTTCGGCGGAGGATGTTGACAGGTGAGTCAACGTACGTGTTACGTACGTTATACAAGACGTGTTACGTACGTGACACAACCATTGTACTGTAGCAAGTTAACTGGTATATTACGTACGTTGTATGGTATGGGTTACGTACGTAATGGACTGCACGGAATGAGACAGTGAGTTGGTTACGTACGTTATGGATTTTGGATTACGTACGTTAAAGTTGTTACGTACGTTAAGAAAGGACACCTACGTACGTAATGAGAGTGCAATTTATATATTGAAGTGTTGCCTTTCATTTCTCTCACGATCCTTTGAGATATTTCTCTCCAAAACTCGTCCCTCTTCACTTTTAAGAGTGTTCTAAGCACTTTTAACATGATTGTGAGCTTGGAATCATGGAATTAGAGCTTAGTTATGGAACTATTGTTGATTCTTGAAGTGATTCCTTGTGTTATCCATATTCTATGAGGTTTATGTTGAAGGAAGATAATGATATGCTTTGAATATGTTGATTATGATTATGGAATCATAGAGATCTTGATGTTCTTGAGGCCATATGATGACTATGATGATTTAATGATTCTTGGAATGGAGTTCAATTATTCTTTCTTCGTGGTTCGTCCATACAAGGTAATCCTCATATCCCTTTGATAGTGGCTCATTTTTTTTTCTTTTTGGATTACTTGGGAGGGAGTATGTTGGGAATCGTGTATTTTGATGTTCGTCTTATTTTAATGAAAATGCATAAATTGGACTGTACTTTTATCCGCTGCGTGAGTATTTTTGAAATGGATTTTGGTATTTTGCCAACTGAAATTTTATTTTGTAAAACCGATTCCCTAAACTGAGTTTTTGGCATTTTAACCTTGATCGTTTTGACGGTATTTGGAAAATGATTTTTTTAGTATTTGAAAAATATTACCGTCATCGGTCTTTTTGGCATTTTTGGAATGACGTGGAAAATTGTGCTTAGCCTGGTAAATCCTTGTGAGAAGGGTTTACGGCGTGTAATATTCCCAGGAGGATCTGGGGTGTTACAATTATGGTATCATGTGATAATGTTATACGAGATTTATTAGAATTGTAATAAGAGATTTCGGATGTTGATATGATCATTGAGATCTTCTTCATATGGTGATAAGGGTTTTGTTGCGATTCTTGAGATTGTATGAATGACATGATGAAGAAAATGGTAACATGGAGATATATACCTCGGATATGTTGTTCTGAACGTGATTTCGGATATTTCATGTTCTTGAAGAACTCTTGAATTATACGAGGTGATGAAAAAAAAAAAAAATTTTAGAAGTGTTGATGTTTTGAAAATGAATATGGAATATTCATATCTAGAGCTAAACTATGTGTTGGAAATAATATTCGTATAGGAATACGAATGTGATTATGAGTTTGATGATACTATTATTCATCTCTGAATTTGGAAGCCCATACGTATGGAGCAAATATTCAAATCGAATGATTGGATTGTTTGATAACCTTTTTAAATATGATTATCTATTGTTTTGAACCAGTCGGATGATTCGAATTGATGACGGTTATAAGTAAATTTTAACGATGGATTTACGAGAAGGGAACCTTGTCAATTCGTATTTAAGAATTGAGTTTACAACATTTAGACCCTTATTATTGGTCCGAATTGGTTGCTGATATGATCATCATATTTCGACTCGTATTGTGGACAGGATTTGTAAGTGTCTGAGTTGGATTGTTCAGATTGTGATTAGTCGAGATATGGTAAAACGATTGAGTTCGTGGTTTGGTGGTATTGATATTGGTCGTCATCGAACCGGTTGATTATCAATCATTCGTTTTACAATAAGGTATGATGTTTGATCGTGAATTATGACTGTTGTGTTGCGGTTAAGGTTGAAGGGTTCGTAGATTAACTTGGTCGAGACTGAGGGAATTCGTAAGACGAAATCAACTGAATTGGTAACAGTACGTTGTATTGATATCGAGACAAGTTTTATACTCGTACTAATCAATGAGACTAATGTTATCGTGTAGGCATACGATTGTGTGTATCATTTTGGGACTTGGCCTCTTTATGATTGTATTGATATCAAGGAATTGGTTGACACGACGCTGTCGGCAAATTATGCCAAATGTTACTGTTGTTTGTAAATGGCCGGTTCAAGGCATTACGATACTTTTGCTATCGATAGCCGGTTCGCGGTATCGATGTATCGATTATTATTGTTCGCGATTAATGTCGTTCTGAGACATCGTTGAATCTTTGTCATCGAATTGGATCTGTTGCTATGATGTTGCGTTAACCGATTGGGGACGTTTGATATATCCTTTTGTCATCTCCGTTTCGGTGGTCGGTTTAAGACACCGGGACATCTATTCTATCATATCATTGATTATCGATTGACCGTTCTAGGGTAATCGAGGTATTGAATTGGGATTATCGAAGATAATTCCCATCCGTTGTCGAAGATACTCTCATCCGTTGTATCATTGTTATCGATTGGCCATTCTACGGTAATCGAAGTATTGAATTGGGATTATCAATGATAATTCCCATCCGTTGAATTATTATTGTCATGTTGACCGATTCAAGGCAGCACATTATTATTCTTGTGAACTCGGTAATTTTGTGATCGTTGAGGGTTGAGGATTTTCCGAATTGTGGTGTTGTGATTACTGCCGTGTTAATCGGTCCTTAGGAAATTCTGATCCCAGGATGGTTGTTTTGAATATCGTTTGTCGTGTCGATCTTTCATTATTCGTGTGTCATCGTTCACTTGGTGAGTCGTATGATCCGTATTGGATGTTATATCCCTTGAGTTTCGTTGTCATGTTGTATCGTGGCATATCTGGAATCATGTCTGCGTGCCGATTGGTTATGTGTAAGAATTCTTAGCCAGGCACCCGATGGTCATGCGTGGATATTTCCGCATTGGACCGTGCACACGAGACGTAGTTCTTGAGGCTAATTAGGTACATTGTCACACATATATTCTGGATTCCGTATACGGGGTGGACATGTGCACGGACACATTTCCGGATCGGGCGTACTGTGATGTCCCTCTTGAGCTTTATTGATTGATCGTTCGTAGTCCATGTTGTATTGGATATGTCCGACGAATTGCGACTGGTTGTTCATACGCCGAGGGGTATGTCCGACAGTCAGGTTTGCTCCTTTGAGATCTGTATTGTGATGATTTACAGCTTTGGACTGTTCGGCTTTCAGGCCATTGTGATGTATCGGTATTCCCGTTGGAGCCTTCGGGCATTGTGAATTCGTATCTTTTTCGGCATTGGTTTGGTTTGCCTTCGGGTAATGTATTGTGGTGTTCTATATTGATGATTCGCCGTTTGGGCGTAAGTTTCGGTTCTTGTGTATCTCGTTGAGTTTTTCCTGGCGAAATATTTCTTCTCCCTACCTGTTTTAAGTTTCGGGACGAAACTTCTTTTAAGGAGGGTAGAATGTAATACCCGTAATTTTGATCCCCGGAAATTTTCTATTTTTGGCGGAAGTCTATTTTGACGACTTGCTTGGGACCGTTTCGTCATCCTGAGAAATGATTGATTCTACACTTTTGTCATCCGAGTTCGTTTCGGTATCGTTGAATTCCGTTTTCTTTAGCGACTTTTCCAATTATTATTTCGACTTTTTTAAATCACCATAAATTCTTGTAAACTCCAAAAATTCTTAATCTTTGCAATATTATATATAATCGATTTAACTTTCCAATGGTTCAAAGCGGTGAGTCAATCGGAGTCCGGACGAGAGAGTTATGGTCGCTTTAGCTCACCCGCTCATTTTGGCGATCACCGCCGACGGACTCGGTCGTGTCGTCCGACACGGCCCGTGCCGTACTCGTCCGGAAATGCCGAAGTTTCTGCCGACCGAACTTCGGCCGTGTCGTCCGACACGGCCGTGCGTCTCTTCCGGATAAGCTGTAACCGATCGCTGACACGCCCGACCGTGTTCGACACGGCCGAGTCATGCCGAAGTCGCCGGACGGGTCACTATCGGAAGGCCCTCGCGCGCGACCGTGTCAAGCGAGACACGGTCGAGTCCTGTCGGCCAGGTATGCGACACGACCGTGCCGATCGGCACGGGCCGTGTCCGGCATGGCAGTCAACCCCTATAAAAGGCCCTGCAGACGTTTTTATCGCCATTTTTCACCTTCTTCTTCTCCTCTTCCGCAGCTGGGCGTGTTCTAAGCTTGAAGCCATGTTGTTTAACAACATATCCATGGAGTTCTTTGGGTTATATCATCAATCGTTCGTCCGATATCATCCCTTGATCCAGCGAATTAAGGTTAGATCTTTAGAACCCTACTTTTGGTAAAATTGGGGTTTTCACGTTTTTTGTCCGATTCGTTTCGCTTTTGTCGATTAATTCATGATGAATATGATTAATCTTGTTGGTATTCTTAGTTTCCCTACGGACTCATGGTATATTTCATGATTTTTACGGAATCGAGAGGGTTTGGTTGTGGTCCGCCCTCGTTGTGGTTTATATACGAATATACATGAATCGTAGGCGAGTTTCGGGAGTCTCTTCGTGTAATTTGAGTATGGATAATTAATTGTCATATTCCTTGCGAATCGTTTAGGTGACGGAAGCGCGTTCTCGGACCTACCGAACTCATACCTTTCCTCCGTTCGATTTCTCGATGTCTCAAAGGCAAGTATACATTTATGATTGTACGTTCTCGACTTTGAAAGTATAAAATATTGATGGCATATCATGAACGAACCGTTTTTACGGCATTCATAGATATATTGATTGGCATGTAATGAACGAACCGTTTTGACGGCATTCCTACATGTATCGGCGTATGAGGTGAACGAACCGTTTTGACGGCATTCACATACGTAACGGCGTATGAGGTGAACGAACCGTTTCTACGGCATTCACATACGTCTTATGAGATTTAGTTATTCCGGAATACTAGTCTTGAATTGATGAATTGACGGATATTGATGAATTGACGGATATTAATGAATTGACGGATTACATTTACTTTATTGTCGAGAAGTATTATGTTTCATATTGTTATACTTGCACTAGCTATTCGACGGCTAACCCCTTTATGGGGGAAATACGTTTCATGTATTTCAGGTTCTAGGAGAGCGGACAGTAGTGCAGGTCGGCATGAAGATGATGGGCAAGTGTGATAATGTCTTGTCTCCTGTTATCTCTTTTGGTTTCCTCCATTCGGTGTTGTTGTCTTGGAATGCATATTTAAATACTCCAGTATTGTATTTAATTAACCCAGATGTTCCGGCCTGTGTTGCCGAGGTATTGATTTGTGCAGTGATGTATATGGTTTCATTGTTTATGGTTTCGAATACCATTTGTATCGTCTTTCTTTCTATTGTATGTAGACCTTATCGGTCAAGTTTATAGTTCCGCGTATGTTTAGCCTTGTGGGTCCCACGGCGGGGCACACGGCGCTGTAATATACCTTGAATAACTTGGGGGTGTTACAATCGTCTCATGCCAAGTGTGGATCCAGCATCCGTCAAAGTCGTCGAAGACCGAATCTTAGACGGTGGCCCACCCGCGGATCTTCATAGGATACCGACAGATAGGATCATTGACCCCAGCCTGTCACCTACCACACCTACCGACAAGGCCGCCGAAAGGTACGAAGTGGGCCCTCCTCGGACAGCGACTCGCAACGCGTGCTGGCTTCCCATTGGTTCACCCAGCTGGCCTCCAACTGCAACCTCGGACCTCAAGGGAACAGGCCCACGTGACGGGACGATCGGCCGTTTATTTTAATATAGAAAACGGCGATCGCCCGCGATCGCCTGAGGGATCCCAACTACCTTGTCCCCTATAAATAGAGGACTCACTGCTGCGGCCAGAGGGAGGCGAATTTGACTACGAATTAAGTGAAAAATACATACCAAAGAGAGAATCAAAGGCTCTTTTGGCAAACACTAACACATTCCTAGTGATATTCATACACATTCATCATATATCCCAATCAAGAACTCACAAGTTCATCTATCTGGTTCTTCCGGCAATCTACGCGCTCTAAAGCCTAGATAACTAGAAGTCTTTACACTCCTTGTATTAGATTCTAACATTAATATTTGTACTCGACAGTATATTTATTAATAACATCTTGCGAGAGCATTCAAGCCCGGGATTAACAACCCCGACAAATCTTGTGTTATCTATTTTCCCACGGAAGTGTTCTCGTATTTTGTTTGTTACTCGATCATTCCAGCAATACTATCTCCGGATAATATTTTGGGTAACAACATGGTGTAAACATTCATCAAAGCTAGACCCGAATACAGAAAAATCATCCATAAAAATTTCCAAAAAACGCTCAACCATGTCAGAGAAAATGCTCATCATACACCGCTGAAAAGTAGCAGGCGCATTACACAGAACAAATGGCATTCGTCGGTAAGCAAAAGTTCCGAAAGGACAGGTAAAAGTGGTTTTTTCTTGATCTTCAGGAGCAATGGGAATTTGGTTATAGCCGGAATATCCATCAAGAAAACAATAATAAGCATGGCCGGCTAACCTTTCTAGAATTTGATCAATAAAAGGAAGTGGAAAGTGATCTTTTCTTGTAACAGAGTTCAATTTTCTGTAATCAATACAGACTCTCCATCCAGTTTGAATTCTGGTTGGAACAAGTTCATTTTCTTCATTCGTGATTACAGTTATGCCAGATTTCTTTGGAACTATATGAACAGGACTGACCCAAGAGCTATCAGAAATAGAGTAGATGATCCCTACATCTAAGAGTTTGATTATTTCAGCTCTTACAACTTCTTTCAAATTAGGATTTAGTCTTCTTTGAAATTCTCGGGAAATTTTCGCATTTTCTTCAAGGTAAATTCGATGCATGCATATAGAAGGACTAATACCTTTAATATCGGAGATGGTCCAGCCTATTGCTTCTTTATGTTCTTTAAGAACATTTATTAACTTATCTTCTCGTTCTTCATCTAAATCAGATGCTGTGATGACAGGCAGGGTTTCTGATGGTCCTAAAAATGCATATTTTAGAGACTCAGGTAATGGATTGAGCTCTATCTTTGAATCCTCAATATGTACTTCTTTATTCATTTGGCTCTCAAGTGGTTCAGTTTTAGCTTTCCATTTATCATTATCCAATAATGGTGTAGACTATAGTAAAGAATTTACTTCATTAATTGAACTGTCGATGTCAAAATCTGAGCCAAAATGAGCAAGACAGCTTTCAAAAAGATCATCATCGTCCATTTTTGGAAAGAAATAAGGACCCATACTCTCTATCATATTTACCTCACAGACATCATCAAGATCATCATGTTGTTGAGAAATTTTAAACATATTTAGTTCAACAGTCATATTTGTAATATCCGCAATTTTCGATTTTCGGTAAATTTCTTTTTTCGGCCGGAGTCTGTTTTGACGACTCGCTCATGACCGTTTCGTCATTCTAAGAATGATTAATTCTGCACTTTTTGCACATCCGAGTTCGTTTCGGTGTCGTTTTGTTGAGTTCAGTGCTTTTTAGCGACTTTTCCGCGCTTGAGTTCGATTCTTGCGAATCTCGTTCGAAACTGCTGTTTCGAGTTTCCCGTAAGTCCGTTTAACTTTGTTAGGCGTGTTGTGAACTTCGGTTTGGTTATTCGATCACGTATCGTGATTTCCGGGCGTTTTGGGCCATTTTGTAATTTCTTGAAAGTTACGGGTATCCGTATCTGTAATTGTTGTCTCGACCCGTTTCTTGGTCGCGTATGATTAATTATTATATTATGTTTTCATTTCGGGTCGTTGATGTCGTCCGCGAACTTTTCGTCGTGTTCGTTCTGTGCGTTTTCGGAAATCGGGTCATCGAGCCCTCGCGGTTGCGGGACTGGCCGGACGATTGCGGGCACCGGCCGGACGATTGCGGCAGTAACCGGCATAGCGCACGCTACGGCCGGAAGGCTGCGCGCGCTAACCGGCAGGTGTAGCGCACGCTCTGCGGCCGCCTAACGACGCTAGCGGAGTGCAGGCAGTGGAGTCACAGGGGTTACGAATCGGTCGAGCTAGGCGGGTAGCGCACGCTGCGCCGGGCAGCTAAATGCGCTACGGCCGGCGAGTAGCGCGCCTTCGGCCGGAAGGCTGCGCACGCTACTCGCCGGCGGTCTAGTCGAGGCCACCGGATCGTGGCACGGGCGATAAGCGCACGCTAGCTCGCGGGCCAGCGCTAGTCCGGCCCAGTATAAATGTGACAGAGCAGTCACATTTTCATTCATTTTTCATTTCCTTCCTTCTCCGTCCGCGGCTGGCGATTCATGGGTGACGAAGCCATGTTGTTTAACAATAAATCCATGAAGTTCTTAAGTTCATAACATCAATCAATCATCCGTTATCATCCTTTGATCCAGCGAATCAAGGTAATCTTCCTTAGAACACTAATTTCGTGAATTTCGGGATTTTTGCATTTTTGTCCGATTCGTTCCGTGTTGTTGATTATTTCATGATGGGTATGATTAATCTTGGTAGTATTCTTGTGTTTAACATCATTTAATCCATTGTTCTTCGTCGAATCGAAGTATATTTCTTGATTTCCTTCGAATTGACTTTTTGGGGGATTTGTCCTCGATCTCGTTTTTCATCCGTTTTCGATGGATCGATTATGGTTAAATGATGTTGTTAAACATATTCTATGGATTGTATATCCATATTTCAACTTGGAATTCCGTTTTCGTGATTTGACGGAACGAATCGTGTTCTTGGCCGTTTTGGGGGAAATCCTTGAACCTTCGTCATTTGTTCTTTGAATTCAGCGGCTTTGGGTCATACTTTGGAATTCATTTTCGTTGTTATTGTTTTCGTTCGTAGTTCATTGTTGTGGATTGTCGTTCGGTGGAGTCGGCGAGTTCGTAGTCGGTTCGTGCCAACCTACTTCGGCCGATTCTCCGCGTTGTGGTTATTCGAGGCAAGTACCTTGTCCATACTATTCTTGTTTTGTGGATATGATAATTAGTGATCATCTTGGTGTGTCTGTTTATTTGTTTGAAATGAGTTTTCAAAAGATTCAGCTAGCCTCGTTAAAGGCTCACTTTCAAAACGCGTGTGTTTTGTAAATTTCGTAGGTTGTAAGTGACTACGTGAATCCTTTAGATATATTTGGTGTTGATGTTTCGCTTGATAATGCGTGCGTACGTATATTGCTTATTACCGCCGCGTTATGGTTGACTAGCGAGTTATTTATTCGTGTGGTCGTGGACGGATGAATTAGGTGAACGTGTATTGATTTGATAATTGTTACACGATTATGTGCTTGATGTTTGTGACAATGTGAATACTTGTTATTGAGAGACGTCATATCCGGAGCCTCGAGGCGGGGCGTGTACTCCGGCCTGGTGTACGCTGCAATGTGCGGCTCCATATGGGTGGTGAACGCCGGTGTTACATAATGCGTGTGTCAAGGGGCGGCTCTTGCGGGAGTGATCGCCGGGGCAGTAACATGTTCAAGGAGCGGCCAACATAGTGGAGTGAACGCCAGTGCACAGGTGCGCAGCGGAGGCGCCTGACAGGCTTATTGATTACGGATATTTGAGTGATAGCTAAGACCCCGTTACCGAATGATTATCGTATTTCAAAATTCTTTCAACTCTTTTCAAATGCTGGTCTCGATATAGACCGTGAGTTATGTTTTCTGTAAGTGTGTTTCAACTTGTTTTAAAAATGTTGGTATCAGGGTTAATTAACTAAGGACATTTGACGAGATCTCCGAGGGTTAATTAATCAGGGGTCTTGAGCAGTTTTTGGGCGAACGAAAGGCTGTGTCCTTGATTATACTGTGTTGACATTTTGTGTTTTGGGTCGAGGACCCCGTGTGATGTTGAGATGTTTGATCTCGTGTTGATATTATTTGGATTGGGTCGAGAACCCCGTGAGAAATATTTGTGAAGACTCGCTTGTGTTGATTGAATGGTTTTCTTGCAAATTGTTTTCCGCCTATTGGTCGAGGACCCTGTTGATTTTGGAATGAGTAGGATTTAATAACTCTAAATTGTTTTCCATTAAAACTCTCGATGGCACTTTAAACGGTTTTATAAAATGGTTTCCCTTTATTTGTGATTTTTCGATTTTGAGAAATGTTTACCAAACTCATGCCTCGGGAAGTACTTTTCATTACGTTTGGATTTTTGAGGATTCCTGGTTATCGTTATTCGTGAAATGTGAATTGTATGGCTCGTATTTGCACTTTGTTCTTGCACTAGCAAAACAGTGGAGTTTTGCTAACCCCCGAGTATTCGGGGGGTGGATGTCTATTTTTGCATTCAGGTTTTGGAGCATAGCACAGGGTCAGCACGAAGGATGATGAAAGATGAACGATACTAATCACACGAGGATCCATTGATGTCGTATTGGTCTAGTTGTATTTTCTTTTCGGCAAGATCTTTTCCCCGTTGTACGGGAGTTTATTGTATTTTGACCCCTGCGTGGGTATGTGTTTGGAATTGAGTTGAAGGTTATTATTGAAAGACCAAGTCGGTCTAGTGGGTCATTTTAGCCTCAAAGGCGATGTTTAGATGTTTGATTTTAGTTATCAGCCTGGTAGATCCTCGAGGAGAGGGTCTACGGCGTGTAATATCCCTGAGCGGATTGGGGGTGTTACATTTATGGTATCGGAGCTTAGGTTGAGGAAACCTAGGCTGTCGGGTCAAGTCGTGTTGTTTGAGTCTAGTTTCGTCGAATTTTATCTGACTGAGTCGTGTCGTGACGTGTCGTTTGAATTTTTTGGTCGTGATTAGTATCGTGGGGCGATCATCATCTTCATGCGACCTGTGGAAGTAAGTCTCCCTTCTTTGTGTTGTGCCTCGTGTGACACGAGCTATTTTTATGATTATTTGTTAAGTGGTGGAATCCTTATGTGGATTTTGATTTCACGATATGTATTTAGTCGACTCTCGTATTTGATTTATACGAGGAGTGTCGTCGCTTGTGATGTCTTTTTATTGTTGTTTTTGTCCGTGGCTGATGATTTTCGAATCGATTTGCACGTTTTACAAGTTCTCTTGTGGAAGCTTTGTGCTTATACACGTACGACTTGTTCACTAGTCGGTGCAGGAGGGTCCATAGAGACTTCGAATGGGGTCAGTGGTTTTGTTCTGAATCCTAGGCGGTCTTCGCCTCCGGTATTTTATCGTTTATTTCCGTTTAAAGACATGTATTGTCTTTATTTTAAATATTTTGATGCGTGTACTAGGAGTTGTTTTAGTGTATGTCGATACGTGTGAGTTTTGGGCGTTCTGGCCTATTGGATTTTTGAAAACCTTGAGTATCTTGGAAAAATAAATTTCGAGACATACTTTTCAAATGAGTTATTTTCTTGTGGTACATCCTAGGTGCCACAATATATTTCAAAAAAATTCTACTTCGAGGACCAAAATGCTTTGAGATATTTTCAATGTTTTAGAAACACTTTTATTTAGACCCGAGGGTCGAGTATTCTGAAAGTTTTCACTAAGAGAAAGTGTCCTCATTTTTATCAAATGCGAAATGGTTCTCCAATGTCTCGATAGCGATGTTTCACGTTTGTACTTTTTGAAAGGTGATACTCAAGATCAATCGGTGTTCTTCTAAATTATTTTCAAAATGAGGTTTTCGGTTTTAAAACCTATCCATTCCCGTTTGAGGGCTGGGTATGTACGCATGATGTTCGCATTTTCATTTTGATGTTTGCTCCCGAGTATGATCGAGTTGGCGGCGTGAGCGTTGAGTTGTTTTCCAGACATTTGTTGTGTTAGCCCTCCGTGAGAGGTGGAATGTTGGTGTTGAATGTTGCCATCTCGTGGTGATTTCTGCGTTATCGCGCATGTGCGAGATGTTAGAGCTTGGTTTGGTATGACCGTGTGCATCGGTGATCGTTCCGTTATGTGTCGGTTGTTTAATGTCTTGTTACCTTGCTCCCGTTTCTTTTTGTGAATTTCGTGGACGAGGTCGGAGGTAATACCCGTACTATTTTGACTTCGGTATTTTCTCTTTCTCCAGTCTATCGATTCGCTCATGTTCGTTGGTACTTTATGAACTTGTTCTGTATTTCGGTTTCATCGTCCGAACGAGCTGTGATCTTGTTGTGGGTTGATCTGGTTATCGATGTGACTTTTTCGGGTTCAGTTCAATTCTTGTGAGCCTTGTTCGGGAGTGACATCATTTGGTTCTACTAGTTCTTTTATTCGAAGTGGATCAGATTTTGAACTTCTGTATATTCTACTTTGTCGACTCATTTATGTTCGTTGACATTTCTAAGCTTGTCCTGCCCCTTGTTTTTGTTGATCGAACGAATGTGGTATTGTTTCGGAATAACTCGTTTGTCGTTGTGACTTTTCAATCGCTACTCCCTTTCCTGTGGATCTTATGGGAATGCATGTCTTGTTGTTCTCACCAGATCATCCTGGGAATTGTTGTTTGAACTTTATTATCCTTCGTGTTTCGGACATAATTGTTCGATTTTTGTTGTCTCGATCGTTTGTTTGTTTGGTTTTTGTTCTCGTTTCGTGATTGTTGAGCGTTCAGGCTCCTTCGTAATTCCCTTAAGTTCGGGAAATTAGTCTCGTTTTCGATCTTCCAACCCTTGGGCGGTGGAATTTCGTATTTGTTCAGCGATTGGCTCGCGTTTTGATCAATGTACCGTTAGGTTGGTCAATCGTATTGATTTTCGTTCGTTGTGTTTTGCGATTGTTCGGATAATTGACTTGATTGTATTATCCATTTGATGAAGCTTGTCATTTGTTGGTTTTATTATATCCCTAACGGCGACGTTGTGTTGGTCGCCGTGGAGCGTGTTTTCTCGCCGTACATTCCTTTGCGTTGTTTGTAACATTTCGCCGTTGGGCGTTAGTTACGCATTCTTGTATATCTCGTTGAGTTTTTCCTGGCAGAATATTTCTTCTCCCTACTTGTTTTAAGTTTCGGGACGAAACTTCTTTTAAGGAGGGTAGAATGTAATATCCGCAATTTTCGATTTTCGGTAAATTTCTTTTTTCGGCCGGAGTCCGTTTTGACGACTCGCTCATGACCGTTTCGTCATTCTGAGAATGATTAATTCTGCACTTTTTGGACATCCGAGTTCGTTTCGGTGTCGTTTTGTTGAGTTCCGTGCTTTTTAGTGACTTTTCCGCGCTTGAGTTCGATTCTTGCGAATCTCGTTCGAAACTGCTGTTTCGAGTTTCTCGTAAGTCCGTTTAACTTTGTTAGGCGTGTTGTGAACTTCGGTTTGGTTATTCGATCACGTATCGTGATTTCCGGGCGTTTTGGGCCATTTTGTAATTTCTTGAAAGTTACGGGTATCCGTATCTGTAATTGTTGTCTCGACCCGTTTCTTGGTCGCGTATGACTAATTATTGTATTATGTTTTCATTTCGGGTCGTTGATGTCGTCCGCGAACTTTTCGTCGTATTCGTTCCGTGCGTTTTCGGAAATCGGGTCGTCAAGCCCTGGCGGTTGCGGGACTGGCCGGACGGTTGCGGGACTGGCCGGACAATTGCGCGCACCGGCCGGACGATTGCGGGCACCGGCCGGACGGGTGCGGCAGGAACCGGCATAGCGCACGCTACGGCCGGAAGGCTGCGCGCGCTAACCGGCAGGTGTAGCGCACGCTACCGGCTGGTCTAACGCACGCGGGTGCAGACAGTGGAGTCACAGGGGTTCTGAATCGGTCGGGCTCGGCGGGTAGCGCACGCTATCACTTGTCGGCAGCTGCGTGCGCTGGCCGGGCAGTAGCGCACGCCTTCTGGCCGAGCAGTCTAGTCCAGAAGGCCACTGGATCGTGGCCTGGGCCGATAGCGCACGCTAGCTCGGCGGCCTAGCGCGCGCTAGTCCGGCCCAGTATAAATGTGACAGAGCAGTCACATTTTCATTCATTTTTCATTTCCTTCCTTCTCCGTCCGCAGCTGGCGATTCATGGGTGACGAAGCCATGTTGTTTAACAATAAATCCATGAAGTTCTTGAGTTCATAACATCAATCAATCATCCGTTATCATCCTTTGATCCAGCGAATCAAGGTAATCTTCCTTAGAACCCTCATTTAGTGAATTTGGGGATTTTTGCATTTTTGTCCGATTCGTTCCGTGTTGTTGATTAATTCATGATGGGTATGATTAATCTTGGTAGTATTCTTGTGTTTAACATCATTTAATCCATTGTTCTTCGTGGAATCGAATTATATTTCTTGATTTCCTTCGAATTGACTTTTTGGGGGATTTTTCCTCGATCTCGTTTTTCATCCGTTTTCGATGGATCGATTATGGTTAAATGATGTTGTTAAACATATTCTATGGATTGTATATCCATATTTCAACTTGGAATTCCGTTTTCGTGATTTGACGGAACGAATCGTGTTCTTGGCCGTTTTGGGAGAAATCTTTGAACCTTCGTCATTTGTTCTTTGAATTCAGCGGCTTTGGGTCATACTTTGGAATTCATTTTCGTTGTTATTGTTTTCGTTCGTAGTTCATTGTTGTGGATTTTCGTTCGGTGGAGTCGGCGAGTTCGTAGTCGGTTCGTGCCAACCTACTTCGGCCGATTCTCCGCGTTGTGGTTATTCGAGGCAAGTACCTTGTCCATACTATTCTTGTTTTGTGGATATGATAATTAGTGATCATCTTGGTGTGTCTGTTTATTTGTTTGAAATGAGTTTTCAAAAGATTCGGCTAGCCTCGTTAAAGGCTCACTTTCAAAACGCGTGTGTTTTGTAAATTTCGTAGGTTGTAAGTGACTATGTGAATCCTTTAGATATATTTGGTGTTGATGTTTCGCTTGATAATGCGTGCGTACGTATATTGCTTATTTCCGCCGCATTATGGTTGACGAGCGTGTTGTTATTTATTCGTGTGGTCGTGGACTGACGGATGAATTAGGTGAACTGGTGTATGGATTTGATAATTGTTACACAATTGACTGTGTGCTTGATGTTTGTGACAATGTGAATACTTGTTATTGAGAGACGTCATATCCGGAGCCTCGAGGCGGGCGTGTACTCCGGCACAGTGTGTGTACGCAATGTGCGGCTCCATATGGGTGGTGAACGCCGGTGTTACATAATGCGTGTGTCAAGGGGCGGCTCTTGCGGGAGTGATCGCCGGCGCAGTAACATGTTCAAGGAGCGGCCAACATAGTGGAGTGAACGCCAGCGCACAGGTGCGCAGTGGAGGCGCCTGGCATGCTTATTGGTTACGGATATTTGAGTGATAGCTAAGACCCCGTTACCGAATGATTATCGTATTTCAAAATTCTTTCAACTCTTTTCAAATGTTGGTCTCGATATAGACCGTGAGTTATGTTTTCTGTAAGTGTGTTTCAACTTGTTTTAAAAATGTTGGTATCAGGGTTAATTAACCAAGGACATTTAACGAGATCTCCGAGGGTTAATTAATCAGGGGTCTTGAGCAGTTTTTGGGCGAACGAAAGGCTGTGTCCTTGATTATACTGTGTTGACATTTTGTGTTTTGGGTCGAGGACCCGTGTGATGTTGATATGTTTGATCTCGTGTTGATATTATTT
Source organism: Orobanche coerulescens (assembly GCA_033398695.1). Classification (NCBI taxonomy): domain Eukaryota; kingdom Viridiplantae; phylum Streptophyta; class Magnoliopsida; order Lamiales; family Orobanchaceae; genus Orobanche; species Orobanche coerulescens. Next base: position 140,839,516 of record CM065815.1, on the reverse strand, counting down.
GGATTGGGTCGAGAACCCCGTGGGAAATATTTGTGAAGACTCGCTTGTGTTGATTGAATGGTTTTCTTGCAAATTGTTTTCCGCCTATTGGTCGAGGACCCTGTTGATTTTGGAATGAGTAGGATTTAATAACCCTAAATTGTTTTCCATTAAAACTCTCGATGGCACTTTAAACGGTTTTATAAAATGGTTTCCCTTTATTTGTGATTTTTCGGTTTTGAGAAATGTTTACCAAACTCATGCCTCGGGAACTACTTTTCATTACGTTTGGATTTTTGAGGATACCTGGTTATCGTTATTCGTGAAATGTGAATTGTATGGCTCGTATTTGCACTTTGTTCTTGCACTAGCAAAACAGTGGAGTTTTGCTAACCCCCGATTATTCGGGGGGTGGATGTCTATTTTTGCATTCAGGTTTTGGAGCATAGCACAGGGTCGGCACGAAGGATGATGAAAGATGAACGATACTAATCACACGAGGATCCGTTGATGTCGTATTGGTCTAATAGTATTTTCTTTTCCGCTGCAGTATCTGTTCCCCGTTGTACGGGAGTTTATTGTATTTTAACCCCTGCGTGGGTATGTGTTTGGAATTGAGTTGAAGGTTATTATTGAAAGACCAAGTCGGTCTACTGGGTCATTTTAGCCTCAAAGGCGATGTTTAGATGTTTGATTTTAGTTATCAGCCTGGTAGATCCTCGAGGAGAGGGTCTACGGCGTGTAATATCCCTGAGCGGATTGGGGGTGTTACAATATTTCCAAATGAAAAATTTATGATGCCATTTCTACAGTTAATTAATGCATTTGAAGTAGCTAAAAATGGCCTTCTTAAATGACAGGGATTTGATCTTTGGTATTCTCAACAGGTTCAGTGTCTATGACTATAAAATCAACAGGAAAGTAGAATTTATCTACTTGAATCAGAACATCCTCTACGATTCCTCGAGGTATTTTTATAGATCTATCAGCTAGTTTAAGTATCACAGATGTTGATTTTAGCTCCCCTAATCCAAGTTGTGTATAAACAGAATATGGTAATAAATTTACACTGGCTCCTAAATCAAGCAAGGCTCGTTTAATGATGTGATCTCCAATGACACAAGATATTGTAGGACTACCAGGATCTTTATACTTAACGGGAGTTTTATTTTGGATTATTGAGCTAACATGTTCAGCTAAAAATGCCTTTCTTGGAACATTTGTTCTTCTTTTTACAGTGCAAAGATCTTTCAAAAACTTAGAATAAGCAGGCACTTGTTTAATAGCATCAAGAAATGGAATATTTATTCGAACTTGTTTAAATATTTCCATTATATCTTTATATTTCGCACTTTTATCTTTTGGAATAAGTCTTTCAGGAAATGGAGCTTTTGGAACGTAAGGCTTTTCTTTTTCCTTAGAATTTTTTGGTTTTGAAACTTGTGGTTCATTTGATTTTTCTTCCGGATCATATTCAGGCTTTGTATTTCTTTTCCACTTCTAAGGGTAGGTATGGACTGAACTTCTGCGTTAGAAGAGTTTACTTCATATTGTCCTTTAGGATTAGGGATGGACTGACTCGGAAATTTTCCCTTTTCTCTTTCAGCTAAAGTTGTTGCAAGTTGACCAATTTGTGTTTCAAGCTTAGAAATAGCCTGTGAGTTTGATTGTACAGCTTGCTGAGTTGATTGAAACATTTGTTGAGTAGATTGCATGAATTGTTGCAACGTATCTTCTAAAGATGGTTTCTTTGGCACTATAGAAGAATACTGATAAGTATTTGGAGGATATTGATTAGGGCGGACATTTTGTTGATTTGACATATTCATTTGATGTCCTCCTTGATTCATTGGAGTCATGTTTTGCTTCCAGGAAAAATTTGGATGATTCCTCCAATTTGGATTATAAGTTGGAGCAAATGGACTATCCGAAGATTTTCCATATGAATGTAACACATTGACTTCTTCATTAAAAATTTCTTGATTTTGTGGACCAGAGGGACAAGATTGAGATGAATGAAATGATTCCGCACATGAAATGCAAAATTCATGTTTTGAGTTTGACGAGGGGATGGATTGCTTCAAGACTAACGCATCCACTTTTCGTACTAAATCATCAATAGTAGATTTTATTTCAGCATCTTGTTTAACCTCGTAAATTCCACCTTTTTTTGGGGTCGTATGCATCGATTTGGCTCTAGAGTCGAGTGAATTCCATTGTTGTGAATTAATTGACATATTTTCAAGTGCATTCCAAGCTTCGTCTCCAATAAGGTGAAGAAATTTTCCACCATGCATTGATTGGATTAATTGGCGATTGTTTGGAGTTAGACCGTCATAAAAATATTTTACCAAACGCCATATTTCAAAACCATGATGGGGACACTTAAGAATTAAATCATTAAATCTTTCCCAACACTCATAAAATTCTTTATTTTCTTTTTGGAAAAATTCTGATATTTCTCTTCTAAGACTATCAGTTTTGGACAATGGAAAAAATTTTGCGAGAAATTTATTCACTAGTTGGTCCCAACTAGTAATTGTTCTTGCTTGAAGAAAATTTAGCCAGAATTTTGCTTTATCTTTGAGAGAAAATGGAAATAATCTAAGTTTGACAGATTCATCAGAGAAATTTTGGAATCGGAAAGTAGAACAAATGTCGACAAATTCCTTGACATGCATATAGGGATCTTCTCTTTCCAAACCGTGAAAAGATGGAAGAAGTTGAATTATTGATGGTTTAAGTTCGAAATGAGTTGCATTAGTCGTAGGCAACACTATGCAAGAGGGAGAATTAACACTCACTGGAGAAAAATATTCTATTAAAGTTTTTTCTTTTGCAACTTGATTATTCCGATTTTCGATTTCGTCCATTTTTTGTATCGGTTTCGTTTGTTGAACTTCAATTTTAGTTAAGAACAATCTTCTTCTCGTTAATCGACCTTTATTATTTCGTTGCCAAACTTGCATTCACCGATATTACAATTTTTTTAACTTTGCATACAAACCAAATTATGATAGTCGATCGAACTTCCAGATCGTTGGAGGCGTCACAACGGTCGCACTTAAAATCCAACTTTCTTCGGCATGTACAACAGAGGCCTTTTTGCCAAAATTCAATCGATTTTCAAAATCAGTTTGTACAAGATTGATATTTAGCTTTTCTCTATTCAAATCGAACAAAGTAGTGAGTGAAAAATATCAATCCCTTGTTGAATCTTTTAAAGGATTTTATTGTTTAATTATTATTATTTTTTGAGTTTTTATATTATTATTATTATTAATAATAATAATGATAATTATTACAATTATTACTAAAATTATAGGATGTAATAGATTGCAAAGGAATAAATTTACTAATTGATCTACGGAAACAATATATATTGATAAACTAAATTGTACGATGAGAAATATTACAACTAAACTAAATGTCTAAGAATAATGTAAATAGAAAATAACAACTAAAAACACAATCTAAATTACCACTACAAGATTCTATTAAAACTAAAGACAAGATATAAAAATTAAAAAAAAATTCTGATTTTTTTTTTGTTTTTTATATTTTATATTTTTTTAGTTTTTATATTTTTATATTTATTATAATTTTATTATATTTTTAGACTAATAATATTGAGCTAAAATATATATATATATATCCAGATTTATTATTTATTTTTTTCACAAAGAGAAAACTCAGATTTTTTTTAGAAAAAAAAATAAAAATTACAAACTTTTATTTTATTTATGCAAACAATAAAAATAGTTTTTTTTTATTACCAATTTTCGTTTCTGTTTTTTTTTTATAAATTTTCAGGTTTTTAATTTTTTTTAGTATTTCCCCTTTTTATTAAAATATTGTAATTTATTTTAAAAAATTATGTTTTTATTAAAAAAAAAATCAAAGTTCAGAAAATTTTTATTAAATATTCCAGAATATTTAAATTATTAATTCTTAATATGATTTTTTTTAGATTTTTATGAAAATTAAATTTTTTAATAAAACTAGCAGGTTTTACTTTTAAAAATAAAATAATATAATTTAGATTTTTATTTATTACGGAAAATAAAATTCCAGATTTTTTTAATTTATTTTTATTATTTTTTTATTTATTTTTTCGAATTTAAATTAAAAATTTTGATTTTTATAATATTAATATACCAAAATTACAAAAATATTACCTTAAAATCTGAAACTTTTTTGTATTTTCCAGATCTTTTTTTTTAAATAAAAATAAATAAGTTCTGAATTTTTTTAAATTTTTTCAGATTTTTTTATATTTTTATATATTTTTGGACTTTTTTATTTTTTTTATTATTTTATTATTATTTTTACGAAAATGAACAGTAGCTTTTATTATTATTACTTATATTTATTATTAAATTTTTTTATTATTTTTCAGATTTTTTTTATATAAATATAAAAAGAAAATAAATTCTACTACTAACGGATATTAAAAAAGACAGATAATAATAAAGAAAAGCAGTAAAATAAATAACTAGTAGAAGAATTCAACTAACTTGGTGACGACGGTCTTCTTGTACTTCGTTTGCGCCTCCCCAGCAACGGCGCCAAAGTCACCGATGTAGCTTATGTTGAAGGCTTACAGTTCAATCTACTTAGTATTAGCCAGTTCTGTGACAAACAATTCTCGATGAAATTCTATATAGATCGCTGTAGAGTCAAGAACATCCAGACCAAAGAAGTTGTGCTTACAGGAAGTAGATCAGGTAACATGTATATTGCTGACTGGAAGCCTATGAGCTCCTCAATTCCATGCTTTGTTGCCAAAGGCACTGCAGATCTAAGCTGGTTATGGCACAAGAGGATGTCTCATGTCAACTTCAAGACGATCAACAAGCTCTCAAGACAGGGAATGGTAAGAGGATTGCCAAATGTGTCATTCAAAAAGGACAGCGTCTGCGGACCATGTCAGAAAGGCAAGCAAATCAAGTCAACCCTGAAGAGCAAATCCTACCTTTCAACCCAAAGAGTGTTGGAAATGCTACACATGGATATCTACGGTCCTGTAGACCCGGTAAGTTTGGGAGGTAAGAAATACTGTCTTGTTGTTGTTGATGATTACTCCAGGTATGCTTGGACGATTTTCCTAAGCAAGAAGAAGGAAACAACATCAAAGCTGCCCGAGCTCTTGTGAAAGCTTCAAAATGAAAAGGCATTGAGTATCGTGTCCATTCGTTCCGACAGAGGTACAGAATTTACTAATCGCTTTATAGAGCAGTACTGTTCGGAGAATGGGATACAGCACGAATACTCAACTGTCCGTACACCTCAACAAAACTTGTTATTGGTTGATTCTTTAGTCTTATACTTGCAAGCGCACGATTTGTTCGATGTAGATATGCGGTGCAAGGTCGATTCCACAGGGAGGACTATGATAGTGAAGTAAATATAGTCCTATCGTTACCAAATTATATTAAATTCTAACTTAGTCCCAAATAATTTGATATTGAAATGTTATAATAATTGCATTAAATAACATTTTTAAGTAGATTTTAGATAAATTGATTTTAAATAATTTACTAGGGTTTAGAGTCCACAAATGTCTATTTATTATTTATTTTATATTTTAATTCCAAGAAATTCAGGGAATATATTCTGAAATCAATCTCACTATTTCCCTATAGATTTGACAATAAGTACAAAATTATAATTCAAATATAGATTTTCCTTCGCTTAAAAAATGTAATTTCTAAGCATTATATGTATCCAATTTAATGGAAAACAATCAATCAAATAAATTAACTAATATCAATAATCACAAAGCAATGGGGAATTTATAACTATCAAAAATACGTGATATAATTGATGAAATAATATTCTCCTATTGAAGCGAAAATCATAATCGTTAAAAAACATGTATTTGGAATTATTATATAAATATTAATAATAATATAGACATGGTTTCATCATAACCCCAGTAAAAGAAAATTACTCACTCATAATAAAAACACAAATAAATAAATATTCCATAATATTATTACTCAAATATAATTTTATTACACAATATTTTTATTTCTCTCCCTTACAATAATATCTCTCTATTTTTTCTCCTTTTTTCTCCTCCCCAAAACACTACACATTCATCCCCTATTTATACTACTTCAAAATCAACAAAATAATAATTTATACAATTAAAAATTTCCACCACCTAATAATTCACGGCTGCCCATGAGGTGCTGATGTCATGGATGACATCAGCACAGAGTTGAAATTCCGGTTCAATCGGGTGTTGACACGTGGCACAATATGGTCCGTCTATTTAATTATCCTTCGAACGGTCATAACTTCTTCATACAAACTCGGATTCGGATGAATTTTCTTTTAAAACGATCGTCTCGACGAGACGAATAAAGTGAGACCAGTCATGACGATATTTGAATTTTGTAAAAATATCGCCCTTGAACCAATTGATCTGTCTTGTACCGGTTGGTTAACCTGCAGATATAATTTAATTCCAATTAATTATCCAAAAATGACATAAAATTATAGAAAATTCTAACAAAATGAACTAATATAAATATATGGTAAAACGAATAAATTATCACACAAAACACACAATTATATACATAAAATACTAATAAAAATATTACTCAAAATATACTAAACAACACCGATACGTGATACTAATATACTCCGAACGGTTAATACAATGAATGAAAAATGAATGATGAATGATCATTAGTGAGTGAAAATTACTGAGTGACAATTACAGAATGATATTACTGAATGATAATGATTGAATTACAACCGGGTATTACATAAACCCCCCTTAAAAGAGTTTCGTCCCCGAAACTAAGGGTCAAAGAACTCGGGATGATACTCCCGCATACTCTCCTCGGTTTCCCAAGTAGCCTCTTCGACTCCGTGTCTAGACCACTGAATCTTGACCAAAGGAATCGTCTTGTTCCTCAATTGTTTGATTCGCCGCTCTAAAACTCGTACAGGACGCTCCTCGTATGAATGATCATCCGCGATCTCGATTTCGTCGAACTGAAGTATGTGACTCGGGTCGGCAACATACTTCCGCAACTGTGAGACATGAAACACCTTATGAATTCGGCTCAACGCCGGAGGTAAAGCCAGTCGATAAGCTAACTCGCCGACTCGATCCAAAATCTCAAACGGTCCAATGAATCTCGGGCTCAACTTCCCCCTCTTCCCAAAACGGAAGATACCACAACTCGGGGATACCTTGACCAAAACATGGTCACCTGATTCGAACTCTAAAGGTCGACGACGGTTATCTGCATAAGATTTCTGTCGACTCTGAGCGGTCAAAAACGACTCCTGATCAAAGCTACCTTCTCACGGGCGGCTATAAGCATATCAGGCTCGGTGCAGATTGATTCTGATAAGTCGTCCCAACACAAAGGAGATCGACAACGACGACCGTACAAGGCCTCGTAAGGTGCCATCTTGATCGAAGCATGCCAAAATGTGTATATCGTTGTGATCTTTCCAAGTTCGGATCGATTTCTTGTGAACCATGTTCGGAGTTAACACCTCGTGATTCTTACAAGTTTATTGATGTCTTGATTTGAGGTGTGAACGTGACAGTTGATCGTTGTTGTTTGATCATTGCTATTTGTTCGTCGCTGTACAATCATTTTTGTTTGATCTCGAAATCGTAATTTGATTTTTGTATTGCTCGGTTTTATCAACCGCAACGTGAACTCGATCAATGGTAGTTGGGCTTCCCAATCGTCCTTCCAATCGAGGACGCATGCCCTCAACATGTCCTCTAATGTCTGAATAGTCCTCTCTGATTGCCCGTCGGACTGAGGATGAAAGGCGGTACTGAGATTAAGCTGAGTTCCCATAGCACGATGAACTGATTTCCAAAAATGAGACACAAACCGTCCGTCACGATCGGAAACGATACTTTTAGGAGTACCGTGTAGTCTCACTATCTCTTTGATGAACAGCTGGACAAGTCTCTCGGGACCCCACGTATCTTTAATCCTAAAGAAATGAGCTGATTTAGTTAAGCGGTCCACAATCACCCAGATCGTATTCATGCCACGACGACTCGTCGGCAAACTCGTAGGTAGAGGTTTCAGCGTACCCGCCGGTCGCTGATGTTCAATCTTAACTTGCTGACAGGTTAAGCATCTCGAAACAAATTCCGCGACTTCTCGCTTCATATTACTTCACCAGTAATTTTGTTTCAAGTCCTTGTACATCTTGCTGGACCCCGGATGAACAGAATGAGGGGTAGCATGAGCTTCTCTCAAAATCGAGTCTTTCAACTCGTCATTCGCCGGTACGCACAACCGATTCTTAAACCTCAAAAGTCCATCCTCGTGGACCACGAATCCAGGGGCTTTCCCCTGAGCCACATCCTCACGGATGCGCAACAAAGATGGGTCTGAACTCTGATTCTCTCGGATTGCCTCCTCGAGTGACGATGAAATCTCTAACATACAAAGCTGTCCCTGAACTCGCTGAAGCCAGACCTCGATCTCGGGTCTAAGAAATTCATGTTGAAGCTCCTTCTGAACTGTTAAACGAGCAAGCATCTGCTCCTGAACGGACTTACGACTCAAGGCGTCGGCGACAACGTTCGCCTTGCCCGGGTGGTAAAAGATCTCAATATCGTAATCTTTGATTAGTTCCAACCACCGTCTCTGTCGCATATTTAACTCTTTCTGAGTAAATATATACTTTAAACTCTTATGATTGGTGAATATCTGACAAGTAACGCCATAAAGGTAATGACGCCAAATTTTCAAAGCGAACACCACGGCTGCTAGCTCCAAGTCGTGGGTCGGATAATTAACCTCGTAAGGTCTCAATTGTCGTGAAGCATAGGCAATAACCTTCCCGTTCTGCATGAGTATACATCCGAGACCCTGTCTGGACGCGTCACTATAAACCACAAATCCTTCCGTCCCCTGCGGCAAGGAAAGAACAGGTGCTGACATTAACCGGATCTTGAGTTCCTCAAAACTCCGTTGACACGCGTCGGACCACATGTATTTCTTGTCCTTCCGCAACAAGTTCGTCAAGGGTTGAGCGATTTTAGAAAATCCTTCCACAAACCGCCGATAATAACCGGCTAATCCGAGAAAGCTTTGGATTTCCTTAACATTCTTCGGAGGTAACCAATCTTGGATAGCCTCCGTCTTCTGAGGATCAACACGCACTCCATCTGATGAAATTACATGCCCGAGAAAAGTCACTTCGGACATCCAGAACTCACACTTGGAAAACTTTCCATAAAGTTGCTCTCGTCTCAACACGTCGAGAACCTGATGAAGGTGAACCTCGTGCTCCTCTCGGTCACGAGATTAAATCAAGATGTCATCAATGAAGACAACCACAAACCGATCCAAAAAGTCGATGAAAACCCGATTCATTAGCTCCATGAATACCGCAGGTGCGTTAGTTAGCCCGAACGGCATAATTACGAACTCATAATGACCATAGCGCGTACGAAACGCTGTCCTCGCGATATCCGACTCCCGAATCCGTAACTGATGATATCCAGATCTTAAGTCGATCTTGGAAAATACTGAAGCTCCCTGAAGTTGATCCAAAAGATCGACGATACGGGGTAGAGGATACTTATTCTTGATCGTCACCCTGTTCAACTCCCGATAATCAATACATAAGCGAAATGAACCATCCTTCTTCTTGACGAACAACACTGGTGCTCCCCATGGGGACGCACTCGGTCGGATATAACCCTTCTCGAATAACTCCTCAAGTTGAATCTTCAGCTCCCGCATTTCGGTCGGGGCCATTCGGTACGGTGCCTTCGATATCGGGGACGTACCGGGCTCCAACTCAATCGTGAATTCCACATCTCTCTGTGGAGGCAAACCAGGTAAATCTTCTGGAAAAACATCGGCATATTCCCTCACTACCGGAATATCCGTCAATATTACTGGTGATTTCTCGGTTTTGGTCAAATAGCACCAATAACCAACACACCCCTGATTGAGTAACCTCACCGCTTTCATCAAATTAATAACTCTTCCAGAACAGCCGGGATTACCTCCCTGAAACACACATTCGACCCCATCGTCTGAAATAATAGTGACCATACGCTTACGGACACTAATGATGGCATCATGACGATCCATCCAATCAATACCCAAGATGACGTCGTCTCTCGGCAAATCTACCACGATTAGGTCCGCTGGCCATACATGGCCATGAAGTCAATCGGACGATTCAATCTCACGATTTCCGATAATTCGTCTACCATCAGGTAGACCAATGACATAAGGCTCACAACTAGTAGCACTACCCAGACGCAGTCTACTCAAACATGACTCGGAAATGAATGAATGCGATGCACCAGTATCAAAAAGGGTACACACAGGTTGAGATAGAATATCGAGTATACCTGAGATCATTCGGGCCTCTGGATCATCGGTCTTCTTCATCTCATAAATCCGGGGCTTGCTAGTCCCGACACCGGATGCTCCCGTCTGATGGCTAAAGGATACACCCTTGTTCGCTCATGTCGTCTTAAACGACGCTGACTGAGTAGCTTTATTCTGGACGGCTGATTGCTTCAGGGCCTGAGATGACGTCGGAGTAGGTTTGGAGTCCCTACGGCAAAAACGGGCCTTATGCCCAACAATTCTGCAATTATGGCACGTGACAGACTGTCTCAGACACTTGGTGCTGACATGACCAAGATCCCCACAGTTAAAACAGGTGATGGCCGAACTGTCCGCTCGTGATTGAGATTCCGTGGGCTTAAGCGTCACAGGAGGTCGCTCCGAAAAAGCAGAGCCCGCACGGGGTTTCTTGAAAGTGGCCTGACTGCCGTCAGACTGGTTACGGTTCTTGGACTTCTTGCTACCAGATGAAGGTTGCTGCTTAGCAATCTCCTTAGCAGTAAGCTCATAGGTAAGAGCTTTCTCAATGAATTCGGCCAACGTGGTGCAATTATGATTAAGTAACTGTAGTCTCATACGGGGTTTCAGCCTCTTGCTGAAATACTTAATCTTATCTGCCTCGGAATGAATGATAGATGAGGCGAACGGAAGAAGTTCCTGAAATTTCTCGGCAATGGCGAGAACATCCTCGACTGCTGAGGGGTCGGGAGTGAGTAATTCCGACAATTTAGCTTCCCTGAGTGGGGCTGGATAATACCTCTCCATCATGAGAGTTTTGAACTGATCCCAAGTACATGATCCTTCGGTGGGCTTCAACGACAACCACCAAGAATGTGCGCTCTTACCCAGGTAGTAAGCCGCAACTGAAACTTTGTGTCCTTCGGGACACTCTACCATCGCAAATAACTTCTCGAAATGTTCGAGCCAATGAATAATATCTGCAGGCTCAGACGAGCCTTCAAAAGTAGGTGGCCTCTGGAGAGAGATGTCGCCGATGATATTGCTCACATTCCTCTCTTGCCTTTGAGATGGCGGCGGAGGAGCCTGTTGATTTTGATTGACGGAGTTATGCATCGTCTCCATCAGCTGTGCTATCTGGGTCATTTGGGCCATCATGCCCTGCATAAAGGCGAGTGGGTCAACCCGGACACCTTCTGACTGAGCCGTGTCCCGGGTACGACTCCCCGATAGTGAATGATCGCGTCCAGGTGAATGAGTGGCAGCGTCGCTGCTCGATGAATTAGCATTATTTCTCGCGTTCGCACGTGTATTCACACGAGCTCTCGGAATTCGGCCCGCTCCACGGTCTCGTCCTCCACGTCCTCTTCTTGCCCTCTCCATACTGAAGTAGTAAAGTCACATGATGATTATATTTTCTGCATGAATATCACGTTATGATTATGACATGAGATGATGAAACTGAGCATATACGAATACGGTGATTACATGAATGATTAACTGAGGCGACATGATTATCTGATGAAATTATTGAAATGATTATCTTGAACAAATTAACAAGATTAATGATATGATCTTCCTAATCAACAACTGAGTAATGAGATGAATTGAGTGATTAAAGAGTTAACATGACCGTCCTGGTCAAAATGAAAATGATGATTGAGGATTGCTAACTGATGAATTATGAATGAATGATTCTTATTGCCAGAAATTATACCATGGCGTTAGAAATCTTACAGTTCTTGGTCTGATTGGCTCAGCATTTGCACAGGTCACACGTGACGCGAAAGTCCAATGATACTAGTCTGATGCCGATGATTTCAAATGAGAAATGACTCGGAAGGTAGTATTCAAAACCTGTCTCCGATACCAACTCTGTAACACCCCAAACTAGGCGGATATTACAGTGCCGTGGACCCCCGACTGGGACCCACCAGGCGAATGAAAACTGATGAATTAAATAATATAATTATAGTACCGAACCACATTATATTACCAAACACTCCGATGAGGAGCTTAAATACAATACACCAGGACAATACAGAATACTAGTATATTTTATATGAAGATAAAATACACCACCCTGAATAAATAAACGTCAAATGTAATTTGCAGCGGAAATACAACTGAAGGGAAATAAGCATGACTGAAATGACTGAAATGACTGAAATAAACGGAATGACTGGGGGCCCCTACTAGTATCACTGGGACTCCTCGCCGTCAACATGCTCTTCCCGTGCCTTTGCCTTGTCATGACCTGAAAACAAAATCCCCCAACGGGGTCAGTTACACAGAACAACAATCCTCAAGGGTTGAAAATACACAATCATGATATATCTGGAGTTATGAAATATCCTTAGTTATGAATTACGCTGAAGAGGAGTATCACAGTACGCCCGTAGTGTTCTGTGCAAGTGTACAAGACGGATGACCGGACACACCCATCCTTGTACCTAATTAGTCCCACAGAGTTAATCTTTACCGTGTGCACAGTCCAATGTATCACTCCCAATACATGGCCATCACGTGCCCGACTAAAAATTCCACACATCCGCACCCGGCCACGCAATATGAACCCAGAAGGTAATATGAACGAGAATGACCATAATGAATATCAATGAATAATAATAATCTGACAAAGTCAAGAATGACTCACCGAGATGAAAGTGATAATGAAGTGATTGATAGTTTCAATGAAATGATTGTAACCGCCGTTCCTCGTTAATGAAGTGATTATTCGACAATTACAAGTCTCAATATGATTAATACAATGATGAATGAGTTATGATTATGAATGATCAACAGCAAAAGGAATAAATATCCTTTTAACCGAGTAAGAATCAACTTACTCAATACCGATGACGATGTCCTTCCACGAACAACGTCCTAATCGAGATACCGGTCGCTCGAACAACCTTGAATAACAATAATTACCAACAACCGTTCAATACACGTATCAAGCAACGAAACACGACTAACCCAAAAGTCGATACAACGATAATCAAACTCATAGGGGCATTCTAACGAATACGTAACAAACCACACAACTTCGAAAATATTCAATCCCGAATATATCGAAACCAACAACAAAATGAGTATTTTGGACCATCGAAACACTTCAATGATATCAATAATCCCATAGGAATCCACAATTCGAGTTAACGACAACATCTAATCGAAACCCCCCAAAAACATCAAAGTTAACCCCAAGGTGTTCTTGAATCAAACCTCAAAATTGTTATTAAATCCGTAGGAATATATTTATCCAAGGTAGATAATCCATATCTAACATATTCCAATAATAATCCAAGCTTACACGAAGAAATCGGGAGGAAAAACCCAAAAATCCGAAATTCTAGATCCAAGAAGATTATTACCTTGATTTGATGTGATGAGGATGATGAAATGATGATTAATCCAAAAGATAAGCTTGAAGATGATGATTGATGTTTACACCTCGAAGAACACTCTCCAAATCGCCCGGAATCGCCCGAAACCGCCGAAGAAACGAAGAGAAATGATAAATGACGAAGTAAGGGCTAAACTGTCCTATTTATAGCAATCCCAGTTTAGTGCGCGCTATCCTCAGTTCTTAACGTGCGCTAACGGGTGTTTTGGGTAGTCCAGTACCCACTGTCCAAGCACGGTAGCTTGCGCTACGTACCTTTTGTAGCGTGCGCTACAACCATGCCAATAGCGTGCGCTAACGAATTATTTGATGCCCAGTACTGGAGTCCAGAAACCGTCTGTCCTCTGATCTGATCTCGGTAGCGTGCGCTACAACAAATATTTAGCATGCGCTACAATATCGATTGCGTACGCTAAAAACAACTCATAGCGTGCGCTATGAATTAATCCAATGCAGTCCAGTAGCCACTGGGCTCAACCTGATTCGACCTTAGCGCGCGCTATACCGACTGCATAGAGTGCGCTACTCTGGCCTACTAGAGCGCGCTACTTACCATTTGTAGCGTGTGCTACATATAACTCACCTGCAGTCCAGTGCCTTCTGGACTGCAGCCAGGACAACATTAACGTGCGTTAATGCTGAGTGGTAGCGTGCGCTACCTGTACTCAATTAGCGCGCGCTAAAGAGAGTACGTAGCGTGCGCTACTCCTCACACACAACCCACCATGAAAATGACAATGATGATACGCTCGGCCCGACTATCCAACCGGGTTGAATGAGGAAATAACACCGATACGCTATACTAATAAACTCCGAACGGTGAATACAATGAATGAAAAATGAATGATGAATGATCATTAGTGAGTGAAAATTACTGAGTGACAATTACAGAATGATATTACTGAATGATAATGACTGAATTACAACCGGGTATTACAATCTCAAACGGGGTTTTCAGGAACGCACTAGAAGTGGCGCCCATTTCAGAGAAAGTTAGGGAAGGGAGATTGAGATGGTTTGGCCACGTCCGCAGGAGGCAGGCTTCTGCTCCGGTGAGTAGGGTCTAGAGTTTATTGGTTGTCGGGGAGAGGAGGAGAGGTAGACCGAGGAGGACGTGGGAGGAGCAGCTGAGATTATATTTGAAGGCCTTAAGCCTTTCCGAGACCATGACTGTTGATAGGTGCACTTGGAGGCGCCAGATCAGAGTTGTGGATTCGTTGGTAGGGAGGTGCCAAAGTCCCATTAGGTAAGTCTCATGTGAATTAAGCCAAGGGCTCATGTATGGTCTTGAGCTTTTTCGTATCATATGCTTCTTTGTATATATCACACAATACTTTGTTGTGCACTAAGCTGAGGGTCTTCACGGAAACAGCCTCCCTACCGTAAAAAGTAGGGGCATGGTCTGCGTACATCTTACCCTCCCCATACCCTACTCTGAGCGGGATATATTGGATATGTTTGGTTTGGTTTGGTTTTTAAGGCGCATTTTTTCACATTTTTCTAAAAATACTTAAAAGTGAGGAATTTGTCAATAGGTAATGGTGCACCTATACCTAACCAAAGAGCGACTGCTTTACCAATCAATATCATATTGGTCTTTCATTTGTGAGCTCAGATTTACTCGGCGTTTGAATCGAATGAGGAATCAGTCATTAATTAAGAAACAATCAAAGTATTCATACAATTCGGACCATCCATCACATACAATCAAGTGTTATTCTTCAAAATAAATATCACTCTCTCTCTCTTTCTCTCTCTCTCTCTCTCTCTAATATATATATATATATATATATATATATATATATATATATTGTTAGAATAATCGGGTACTTGCACGTGTATTACAAATAATATTCTGAACTGAACTATAACAATGAATAAAATCAACAAATGTTACACTTGAAATGAAACAATAATTTTATATAATATAACCAAAGGTCATTCGAAGCTAGAGCTAATGTCCGCAAGACGAGAATACGCCCCGGTAGTGCTCACGGTAAAACGGCTCGTCCCCAAAAGTTAAAACGATCTGAACGTCTCGACAATAGCAGCACGGAAAACTGAATCGAGCACCTACGAACTGGACTGGAACGAAGAGTGCTATGACCAAATGCTGATATATATAGCACTTCTCGATCAGGTGAAGGGACTCGTTGCCATTAATCTTGCCATGATGGCTGGCGGTTTCAGACGCCCAAAAGGCTCGATCGGATGAGTATTTACTAGGTAGCTCAAGAGTCTTGGTCCAGATCAAAAGGTTAGTGGACTTACGGATTTGGTCCAAAAAGATAAGCCCAAACACCAGCCCAAAGCACCAAGATCCAAGTCCTAGGCCGCGGGCCCAAGCCCGAGCCGACCTGACAGACGGACAGCGGCGGCGGTGTCCTCGGTCGGTCGGCGGCACACGCATGTGTGTGTGCGCGCGAGGACACTCATACATACCAACCCACTTGTCATTAAGCATATATAGACAAAAACTTTAAATACAAGCCAACACATCCATACACAATCAATGTGTGACAACTAACATCATATTTAACATGTTAGTTCCTACTCCAACATCCAACTTTAAGCATACAATATCTCACTCACCGGAAATCGGTTTAGAAATATTAAATATATCACGTTCATCTACTCATGACATAGATTAACATTAAATAAATATTTAATTAACAATATTTATTCTTAATAAATGGTTAATTACTAAACCATTTCCAACATATATATATATATAAATATATATATGTATGTATACTTTTATTAATGGTGCAGTCAGACCTGCAATGTTGTATGGCTCCGAATGTTGGGCGATGAAGAAATCGCTTGAGAGCAAGTTGGAAGCTGCTGAAATGAGAATGTTACGTTGGTCGTGTGGTCGCACAATGTTGGATAGAATCTCCAATAGAATTTTCAGGAACGCGCTAGAAGTGGCGCCCATTTCAGCGAAAGCTAGGGAAGGGAGATTGAGATGGTTTGACCACGTCCGCAAGAGGCAGGTCTCTACTCCGGTGAGGAGGGTCGAGAGTTTATTGGTTGTAGGGGGAGGAGGAGAGGCAGACTAAGAAGGACGTGGGAGGAGCAGCTTAGTTTAGATTTGAAGGCCTTGAACTTATCCGAGACCATGACTGTTGATAGGTGCTCTTAGAGGCACCAGATCAGAGTTGCAGATTCTTTTCTAGGGAGCGGTGTAGTAGTACAAAGCCTCAGGTTTGGGTTGTCTCGGTTAGCTTTGACCTAGAGCAGTGCATTTTTTTTCACGTGGTTTATTTTTGACAGGGAGTTGTGCGCAGAGTCAACCTCTCTTCTGTTAGAGCAGCGGTCATCGAGAGTGTAATAGCCATAATCCCCTTAGGTAAGTCTTATGTGAATTAATCCATGGGCTTACGTAAACAGCCTCCCTACCGTAAAAACTAGGGGCATGGTCTGCGTACATCTTATCCTCCCCAGACCCTGCTTTGAGCTGCATATACTGGGTATGTTCGGTTTGGTTTGGTTTTTCAAATGCTAATTATATGTTCCGCAAAAAATAAAGCTAATTTATAAACTACAGCTTGATATTTGAGCTTCAAACGTGATTTGGTAGGAAATGGGTTCGGTGCACAAGTCCTTCCGCACTTAAGACATACTTAAATTTTTTTTAGAACGGCAAACTGACGCACACTCTAATCTATTTCTAAATTATTTTTTAAATTCACCTATGTCCCGGACGAGACTTGAACCCTCGACCTCAATGAGGGGGGCATGCACATGTACCGCTGGACCATAAGGCCATTGGCAGACATACTTAAATATACCGCGTACTAATATTATTCGGCTAAAGAGTACATCTGTATTCATATAAATATATATGACGATTACTCTAATACTTTAACCAGGCATATAAATACAACAGTACTCATATATAAATATTATTGTAATATTGCAAGTTTCGATTCAAATCTATCACGTATGAATAACAATGAGGGGTAGATCTTTCTTGTACGCTATAATTAAAAAAATCTCAAAAAAAATTGATATATTAATCGCTCCTTGTTCTCAAAGAATAGTTAAAAGGATTCCACCAAAAAAGCCTAATTTATTAAAATAGAATCACAATAACTAAAAATCAAAACATCAACAACGAACAAAATGAATTCTTTGTTGAGATATTATAGGATCATTATGGTTTATTACCTATGATTTGAGAGAAAAATATTTATTCTATTATCACTCAAGAATATAATTACAAACTCACAAAATAGAAAAACTCTCGACCTCACTCAATCACTTCTTGGATTGTTATTTCCTCTACTTGGTATTTTTACTCTTGGAGATAGGAGGATTACAAATGCTACAAATATGCCTTATTTATAGGTAGTAAACATGGTGTAAAAGGATGGTGTGAAGGGATGAAGCTTCCAACTTCAAACTTGATGGCTTCAACAATTGTTGGTGGAGGATTCTTCAAAGATGGTGGCTTCTAGATGACTTGACATTTGAGAAGATGGGTTTGTGATGATTTTTGACACTCCCCTTCATTACCAACACTCCTGATACGTAATACCATTCCAAATAGGTCTCAGAATTGGAAAATCTTTGTCGTAGATAAGCTCTTCGTAAATATGTCTGCAACCTGGTCTTCGGTTCTGACTGACTTCATGTCAATGTCTCCTTTTAAGTACTTTCTCACGTAAGAAATGATATTGTACTTCCACATGTTTGGTCCGAGCATGAAATACTGGATTCTCAGCCAAATGAACTGCTGACAGTTTGTTACAGTGTAATGCAACTCCATCTTCTATGGGTTGGTTCAAATCCTTAATGAGTTGAGTCAACCAAGCACACTCTTGTGTTTCCACCGCCCTTGCTCTATATTCCGCTTCAGTAGTTGAAATAGAAATGGTAGGTTGTCTCTTACTGCACCATGATATAGCTCCCGAACCAAGATTGAATATATATCCTATACTCGACCTCCTGGTATCATGGTCGCCAGCATAGTCAGCATCACAATAGCCGCTGACCTTGCTTTGTACTCTCTTCTTGTAGAAAAGTCCCCAATCAATTGTGCTTTTAACATATCACAAAATTCTTTTAACTGCTTCAAGATGTGACTTTTTCAATTTCTGCATGAACCTGCTAACGACACCTACAGTGAAAGCAATATATGGTCTATAAGGAGTTATATAGATAATACTACCTACTATTTGCCGATACATCTTTGTATCATCTAAGTCCTTTCCATCATAGGCACATAACTTCAAGTTTGGTTCCATCGGAGCAGAAATAGGCTTACACTCAGCTAGCCCAAACTTCTGAATTAAATCTCTTGCATATTTCCGCTGATCAAGAAATATACCATCATCTGTTCCTTAGACTTCCAATCCTAGGAAGTATTTCAGTTCACTAAGTTCCTTCATTTAAAATAGGACTGACAAGTTTTCCCTTATTCGTTGAATCTCGTCTTCGTCATTGCCAGTGATGATTATATCATCTACATATACAAGGACTACTGCTAGCTTGCCTCCTTGAATTTTCACGAACAAGCTCGAATCTGCTGGGGCAACATGATAACCACTTTGGACTACAAACTCAGCAATTTTCCGTACCATGCTCGGCGTGCCTGCTTCAAGCCATACAACACCTTTTTCAAACTTGCACACATACTCAGGTTTTTCATGATTTACAAATCCTTTGAGTTGATCAATATAGATATCACGATCAAGTTCCCCATGTAAAAATGCATTCTTCACATCCATTTGCCATAATTTCTAAGACTCACTTGCTGCTAAGGCTAGTAAGACTCGAACTATAGTAATCTTTGCAACTGAACTAAATGTCTCATCATAGTCTATGCCATACTCTTGAGAGAATCCACGAACAACTAATTGAGCCTTGTACCTCTCCATTGTATCATTTAGATGAATCTTCAACTTGAAAACCCATTTACAGGATATGGGTTTAACACCTTCAGGTTTTGGCACTAAATTCCAAGATTGATTTTGTTTTAATGCCAAAATCTCTTCCTCCATGGCCGTTCTCCACTCTGGACTATTTGATGCTTCTTCAAATGTACTTGACTCTTTGACTTCAGCATAGGCAGCATCTACATACTTTGGATTTGGCCGTCTTTCTCTGGTGGACCTTCGTACTTGAGGTTGTGAAGGTTCATACTCTTCCAATTGTCTAGTCTGTACTTCCTCTAGTGTTTCATGTACACCTGTTCTCCAAGGGCTTCTTGATTTGGAACGTACCTCAACTTGATCCGACGGGGATCTTGGTTCTTCTATGTCGTTGTTGTCTTGAGAGGAATGTAGATGCAACTTGGTTTGTAGCTTTTCTTGCAGCTCTTGTGTATTTGGTAATGCCACATTGTTTGCCCACCATGAAGACGCCTCATCGAATGCAACATTTCGTGAGACATGGATCTTATTTGTATTTGGATCACAGCATCTCCAGCCTTTATTTTGTTCATCATATCCAACGAATATGAAGTGGAAAGCCTTCTTGTCGAACTTACTGCAATCTTCATCTGCAATAAACACATACCATACACAACCAAACACTCGAAAATAATTCATTGTTGGTTTTACATTACATAAATTTTGAAATGGTGAAATAAATTCCAGGCTCGATTGTGGTAGTCTGTTGGTGATATAGACTACTGTCTTCATGCATTCTGCCCAAAATCTTGTATCAACATTCTTTGCATGTAGAAGACTTCTACAAGTCTCTGCTAGGTGGCGGTTCTTCCTCTCCGCTACTCCATTTGCTGTGGAGTTTTTGCACAAGTTAGTTGCCTTCGGATGTTGCACTCCTCGAGGTAGTTGTTGAATTCATTTGAAGTATATTCTCCTCCATTATCAGTACAGAGGCACTTGATCTTCCTCACAAACTCATGTTCTACCATTTCCTTGAATTTCCTAAATTTTTCAAAAGCCTCATCTTTATGCTTCAATAGATATGGCCATACATACCTTGAGAAATCATCAATAAAAGGTTATAGATATTGATAACCGCTTGTTGACTTTTGTTTGATCTTTCCAAGCACATCAGAGTGGACCAATTCCAATGGCTCCCTTGCTCCGAATTTTGACTCTTTGTAAGGCAGTTGATGTGCCTTACCATATTGACATCCAGCACACACAATATCATGTTGGATCTCGAGTTGAGGAAGTCCTTTCAGTATGGACTTCTGCATCATAATCTTCAGTTTGCCGTAATTGACATGTCTAAGTCATGTATGCCATAGGTCTCCAGTGTCACTTCTCCTAGCTTTCTCAATGTAGGATTCTTCAGATAGCCTTCATTTTTGGTCCTTCCACGAATGGTGTACCTATGACTTTCAATTCACGATACACTTTCACATCATTCAGGCCAAACAACACATAATTACCTGAAGCAGTTAATTGTGGTACTGACAACATGTTCTTCTTCATCCCTGGGACATGATAGACATTGTCGAGTTGTACTTCTTCATGTCCGTACCTTTGTGGTTGTTGTGTCTTGCCAACATGGGCTATTGGTAATTGTGTGTTATCAACTGCCACAATAACTCGATCTCCATTGTACTTGGTCATACTTGCAAGTTTCAACTCATCTTCGGTCATATGATTGGAACAACTAGAGTCAACGATCCAAATCATTCTTGTAATCGAGTAACTGCTCACACACCGCAGTAAGTGCGAATTCCTCTTTTGGGCCTTTCCCTCGTGTATCAGCAGTATCTACCTCCTCATCAAAGAAGGAAGTCTCGAAATCCCAATCTTATTCTCATGGAGCCTCGTCTTTAGATGTTGTTGCAGCATTTCCTTCAACTCTGGACCAGCAATTTTTTGCATAATGTCCTTTCTTGTCGCAATTGAAACATTCGCCACTTTGACAATCCTTTTTTTGTCACCGGTTATGACCATTTCGATCATGCTAAGCTCCTCGAGCTCCACCTGACTGGAAATATCTATCTTGGTTTCCTCGAACATCTCTTTCTCGACTGTTGAATCTCCCAAAACCACGTCCCCATCCTCGACCGCGTCCTCGCCTGCATCCTTGATTGTCTCTTCTATTAGTGAAAAGGGTCGTCTCTTCACCATTGGTTGGTCGACTAGACATGGGTTAGTCTAGATCCTCTTCATTAATTAGCAAATTCTCCAGATCTGCTAAAGTTGGCTCGGTGGCCCAACCCCGAGTTGCTGTGATAAAACTCTTATACTCCGGCTTCAATCCGTGGATGATAATTCTTTTCATCCTGGTATGTGTAATGCCATTTTCAGGATCTAGTTTAGAAATTTCATCACAAAGAGATTTCACCTTTGAGAAATATTGACTCACGAACATATTTCTTTGGGAGATCGACAAAAGCTCATTTTCGAGCCTTTGTAATTTTGCATCATTTTTCTTCGCAAAAATAGATGTCAATGTATCCCAAGCTTCCTTTGGTGTTCGGGAATCTTTGATCCGCTAGAGAAATTTATATTCGGCAGCTACAGTTAAGGCACACATAGCTTTGCCTGCTTTAACCTTCCATTTTTTTAAAGCATCAGGGTCGACTGCTGGCCTTTGATGTGCGGCATCTGTTCGTACCGGTGTTGAGGTTGAGATGTCGGAGGTTGTGTCTGTGCTTCTTGTAACACCCCCATGGTTTACGGAGATATTACAGTGTCGTAGATTATTTTTGGAGAACCTACCAGTCTTAGACCAACATAAAACACATTAACAACAACAAAACTGGGACATTCACACATTTAAAACCAACATCAACTTCAATACGACATACATCACAAGACCAAATAACACATCGTCCCGCAGGATCACATGTGATACATGCTCACAGCTGATACAACAACATCATTAACAATCAACAATGACACGATATACATCACATAACAGTACCCGCGCGAGTACAAAACCAAAATACCATATTGACCACGACAAGACGTCCACAGACTCAACATAATACATGATATCAATGCTGCCCACCAAACTCATGTTCGCTCTGTGCTGGCTCACCCACTGAACCTGTACCTAAATACACAACAAGTATATCCACCCCCAAAGGGGTCAGCAAGAAGCCGGTGCAAGTACAATGATTCTAGAATATGTACCACAAGTAAATAAACAACATAAATCACAGTGCCATCACATATATTCCGGAATACAATACCATAATCATCATTGCAAAACAACCTCCCGAGTTGTACTGG
The DNA here is from genome assembly GCA_033398695.1 of Orobanche coerulescens. Classification (NCBI taxonomy): domain Eukaryota; kingdom Viridiplantae; phylum Streptophyta; class Magnoliopsida; order Lamiales; family Orobanchaceae; genus Orobanche; species Orobanche coerulescens. Next base: position 140,816,618 of record CM065815.1, on the reverse strand, counting down.
CCCTGTCCCCAGACGGGATACACACCTCAGAGAGTCCTCGCCAGGCCCTCCCCAGTGTACAACCCAACCGAGTGATCCGTAGAACTCGAAGTCTAACAGATCCCAGGGGACCCTCGATGGTTTTACTCGGCTCGCACATACTCAATAAACACATGGCCCAAATCACATTTTCACATATTCATGCGAAGTACAATAAATGAAATCAGAGTACTTGCCTCGATTGGAAATGACACAAGAATAATGAACGGGAAGACGTACGGTCCGAACTCCTTCAACAATTCGATCCTAGTACAACCAAAATACCGAATCAAATACCGCACCATGAAAACAGAAGTATTTCCTTCAAGTTCTACTCATAGGGACAAACTATCAAACACTATGAAGACAACATGGTTCGAATTCCAACTACGGAAGAAAACTTGAAATCTAATCCATGAACTTTGGAGAAAAATGAAGGATTATGATTACAACATCATAATCTAACACAAATCGGAGCTAAAATGGATTAGAATTGGAGATCTTAGCAAATGCCCCAAAATATGAAGAACTAGGGTTCGAGCGAATTTACCTTGATTCGGACGGTCAAAGGTGATGAGATGCTGTTAACTTGGTGTTAGGAACTCAAAAACATTGTTGGATGATGAAATCCGACCAAAATCTACACTCTCTCATATCCAAGACCACTCAGCCACCGGAGAAGAAGAAGGAGAGAATGAAAATGACGATTCTAAAACATGCCTCCCATATATATACTAGGAGGGATTAGCGCAAGCTACAGCTAAAGTTTAGCGTGCGCTAACGGGCTGAAAGGCGGTGCACTGTTGAACAAAAGGTGGTCCAGAACCTTCTGCCTGACTCCAGTAGCGTGCGCTACCCATATGTTAGCGCGTTTTATCGATCGACACTAGCGCGCGCTAACTTCGAAAAATAGCGTGCGCTACCTACTATCATCTGCAGTCCAGAAACGTTCTGCCCACACTATCCTACCGACATAGCACGTGCTACGAGTTAAGGGCAGCGTGCGCTACTCATACCTGGTTAGCGTGCGCTATCGGTGCAGTCTAGCGTGCGCTAACTGCTACTTCCCAGCATAAATTCGCAAAGTTCGGCCAGAACGAACACAATCCGATAATCACAAAGCTCAACGATTACCAACCATGAATATTCCAATATCAATCATCAATGCACTCATCTCCAAATAACCACATACAATACACGGATATTACACTTCTGGCCTCCCTTGGTGGTGTTGTCTCAGCTCCATTCACGATATCCCATAAGTCCTGCCCGAGCAGGTAAAACTTCATACGGGTGCTCCATGACCCATAATTGTTGTTATTGAGTTTCTCAATATAGGTAGTAAAATCACCCATAATTTTAACAAAGCTTCTGGGGCCAAAAGTATAATTTTTGAAACTTTTGGGGTCAAAATAAAAAATTTCAGAAAATTAGGAACTGATTTAAAATCTTCAAAAAGTTTAGGGACTAGTATGTAATTTCTGGAAATTTATTTTGCAGAACTGTTCATCGTCTTCAACCTTGAGACAATTCTTTCGGCAGCCCGTATGGCTTTGTTTGACGTCGTTTTTGTATTCTGAAAATACCTCCGAACTCGTCTCGACGCGAGGAATCTAACGATATCCTCAAAACTGAGTTTCGAACACCTTTGTAAAACTCGAATTTTTCAGCCCTCTACCACTTCCGACTAGCACTCCAGAATGACTCCGATACAACTTGTTGAGATATCATAGGATCATTATAGTTTATTACCTATGATTTGAGAGAAAAATATTTATTCCATTATCACTCAAGAATATAATTACAGACTCACAAAATAGAAAAACTCTCAACCTCACTCAACCACTACTTGGCTTGTTATTTCCTCTACTTGGGATTTTCACTCTTTGAGATTAGATGATTACAAATGCTACAAACATGCCTTGTATATAAGTAGTAAACATGGTATGAAACCATGGTGTGAAATGATGGTGTAAAGGGATGAAGCTTCCACCTTCAAAGTTGATGGCTTCAACAATTATTGGTGGAGGAATTTTCAAAGATGGTGACTTCTAGATGACTTGACATTTGAGAAGGTGGGTTGGTAATGATTTTTAACATTCTCCTTCAGAGAACGCGTAACCATGTGAACTCAGGTGAAGAAGACACTAACCCTAAATATCAAGCTAACTAACTAACTCAACCACGACATGATTATGTTCTGATTCATATTATCTATAAAAATTGTGGAAGGCCCCCAACGATCGAGGGCCACGTGCAGCAGCACTAACGACACATCGCCGGGGGCTTCCTGCCTCCTGAATTTTTCTCCAATTATGATCATCATGATATATAATGTCACTAGCAAGAGAGGACTAAAAGTTATAATTTGTGACAATGACAGTAAGGCAATTAATGTTGTGTAAGTATTCCACAATTAAAATATATTTTAAATTTAAATGGTCATGATTTATATGCGGTTTGTTGATTGAACTATAATATTCATTTAACTAAAATCTTTCACTACAAGAAAATAGAGAATTGCCTACCGAATTTTCCCACCGAACTAATTTTGTCCTTAAATAGTGAGGATTGCCTACGATTTACCTATAAATTTTAATAAATTATTTTACAACTTTTTACCTACAGAAATAGCAAGGAAAAAGTTGATGGTGATGTACCTACGAAATAATTTGTAGCAAAGTCGTATTTTTCTACAGAATAGTTGTAGGTGAAAAAATAAATAATTTGCCTACAAAATATTTCCTAGGCATCTATATATCTTTTCTTTTAAAAATATTGCCTACCGGATTAACTAGGAAATTAAAATGATTCTTTTTTATATTATTTTGTTTAATTATATATAAGGGAAATCATCTATCAAATCCCCATCCCTAGGTATCTCATGCACAAATCACCTATCAAATCCCCATCTCTGCACAAATTGAAAGCGGCAAACTTTTTCTCGGATTCTTTTCCCTTGATTCAAGCCCGCCACTTTCTTTAGGTTTCCCTTTTTCCCCCCAATTCAATCATCTCGCCACTGTGCTTGGTTTGGACGAAGCTGGACGCCAGCGATAATCAAATCAAATGTGATAATTTTCAAGCTCATCAGGTAATTATTTGAAGCCCTATTTTATCCTACACAACACAGCGTGAGGACGATTCTGTGGTGAGGAAGCCCTATTATATCCTCACATCATGTTTTGTGTAGTGTCTTGCTACTTTAATTGCTTTACCTCGAAATTATAGGAGTTGGACACTTGAACTTGATATACATGTTCGTATATATGTGTGTAAAGCATGAGAGAGTTTCTATTTGGTTGCATTCTTTATTTTTATAGGAAAATCAGAAAGTCAACTCCAAGATCACGTGCTCGTAAGTAGGTGAATGATAAATTGAATATATCATAAATTTGACAGGTTGATTGTTTATATCACGACAATATTTGTTATTATTGGTTACTGTTGTCACAGATTTCATTATTTATAGTTATAGGAAGCCTTCCATTTGACAATATGAGAGACGACCGACAATGGATGTATGTTAGGCGTAATACCAACAGAACCATTAATACTGATTTTGTTGAATGGGTAGAAACCTTTATTGCTTTTGCTCTCAATCATCCGAGAAGGGCTGATATAACTAAGATTAGATGTCCATGTACAAAGTGTCATAATCGAAAATTCCAAGAAGTTGAAGAAGTGAGGATACATTTGTTCAGAAAGGTATTTATCCTTGATTATTATGAATGGAATCGACATGGGGAACCATATGTAGATAGAGACTCAGAGCATTGTGGTATAGATGTTCCTACAGAGGCTGGTACAGCTTTGACAAATTCTTACCGGCAAATGATTCTCAATGCTGTCGGGCCTGAATTTTTCAAAGTTGATATAGATGAAGCCCCTAATCCGACTGCACAAAAGTTCTACGATATGATTAATGCTACTGATGAACAATTGTGGTCAGGGTGCAAAAATTATTCACAAATGTCAGCTGTGGCATAATTGTAGCGACCACTTTTCTAGAAAATAATTTTTCTAATTTTAAGAAGAATAAATATTTTTTTTTGCAGTGGAAATACATTTCAAAAGACAAATTTAATAATTGCAAGTAATATTTTCAAGTCACCATTAAATAAAAACATACTTTGACGTGAAATTAAAACGAATCAAACACTTGTTCATAAAGCATAGTTTGAGAGAAATAACATTAAATGAATAAACATCTAATCATAAGCTTAATCATCCCACTCTCAATCGCATGCCACATCGAGCTCCTCAACCTGAAATGGTTAAATAGTGGGGTGAGCTTCCAACTCGCTCAGTGTGGAGAGTACGCAATATGTCTATGTTAATTACTAAATATATTAGCAAGTATAAACAAAATGACTAATAAATTCTGAAACCCGTCGGCTAGCCCGAAGGCTTTATGCACAATTAAGTGCTTCTAACTGATTTGCACATTTAAGTGCTTCTGACTGATTGCACATGATTTCACGTGCACATACGAGATAGTATATAAAGCAATTAAAATAAATAAAATCGTAATAAATCCCCACACCTCGATAAAATGCAGTTCCTGAACTCGAATGTGATGAAGATGCTTGACTCGAAAATTCTAGGCCCGTAAATTCTTGATATTATCTACAATTAATAATAATGGTAATCACTATTATTATAATTTATAAATATATAATAACTGGGAATAAAATAAGAGACATAGATTAAAATTGAATTGTTAATATTAATCAATACAATCAATATTTTATTGGCTTGCGCCAAAATAGGGCTGGAATTGGTTACTGAAAAGCTAATTAGGGTAACACTGAAAGAATTACACATTTGAGGATAGATTTTGAAAGCGTTATCGAGCTGACTGGGGTTAATTTGAAGAAACTAAAAATTAGAAGCTGAAATTGGTATACACTGAAAACTAATTTGGGGTCAAATCGAGAAGGTCTGGAACTTGGGGGCGAAATTGAAAATCCTAAAAAAAAAGCAGGGTAGGAAGTCAGCTGCACTCTCATTTGCACCATCACTTTTCTCACTCTCAATTTCCTTCTCTACCCTCTCTCTCGCTCTCAACTCTGCCAGAAAGAAAAAAAAACACACACACAAAGTCACACACACACACAGACTCACACACGACCGAACACACATACAAATATTCACACATATTCGCTCACACAATCGGTCACAAAAGGAGGTGGTGGTGCGGCGGACTGGTGATGGTCGGCGACGGGACCAACGTGCGGCACACGACGGAACAGGGCTGGGTTCGCACGGGCAGGGTTTTGGGTTTTATGAGGTGGGGGTTCGGGTTTCAGGGTCTGGCTGGAATTAATTTGGGGTTCGGGCTCGGTGATTATGAGGTTTCTATTTCTGACCATGAAGTTCAGCCGCGGATTTTGATTTGGGATGGTTTCAAATCGACAACTCAGGCAAAAGGTGGGTTACGGGTTTTGTAACCGGGTTTGGTTCCTGAAAATTGAAACCGAGATTGGAAATTCATTTTATTCGAACGGTTGGGTTGAGGTATTTTCTTCTGAATTCGTAATGGAATTTGTGGTGAGATATTGTTCTGTTGGCTTGAATTCTAGTTTCACGATTGGGGTTTAGAAACAGGTTTTGATTTTTAATTTTTTATCTAAAGCATTAACACACAGAGATGATTAAATCCACGTCTGAAAAAGATAAATGACTAAACCATGAAGATAGATTTACCTTCTGTTGGGAAGATGAGACTGTTTGCGGCTGGAACAATTGTCGAAGAATTGAATTTGCTGGGATGATCGACTGGAGTGTTCGAAGATAATTGTATTTTTGGGGTTTGCATGTCTGTATGAGGAGTAGGAGAAGAAGTTGGAGAAGACGTGAAGGCAGTGGCCGATTCATAGAGAAAAAAATACATATGTGTATTGTGTATTGGTTGCAGTATAAATACAGTATTTATACTACAGTATTTATGTCTTTCTAAAACATGTTAAATAAAACAAAATATAAATATTATAATAATGAGAAACAATTAATATTATCAGAACAGATTAGTAAATGATGTAGTAGACACAATTATAAATCAAAAAATTAGAAAAAATATCAATGAAATCTTACTCCAAATCCTCCAACAAAAGGTGAATATTCCTATTCCCCTTTACAGTGACATCTTCCCTCATTCTTGAATCATTGAAATCAATAATATTACCAATAATATCTGCAAATATAATATATAATTAATAAAACAGAAGACCGAAAACAAATAAATGAAAAAAAAAACTTTTCAAGAAATTTACCAAACAAAGGAGCCTCATTCCTTGAAGAACCACTTTTAATGTCAGAAAAACTGCGAAAACTGAAAATTATTTTGGGAAATCTGGTTGAAACTGTAGGACTAGGTATTCTTATGGAATGATATTTTGTATGGATGTACTGCAACAAGAAAATTCTTAGGTCTGTCCACAACCAAAATTATTCTATATGGTAAAGTCCACCCTCAGTATTTAAATCAAAGAATCTGTCAATGAAATATCCCATCATTGAAGCTTGAATGTGCGTACCCTTTGAATCAGATAATAATATATTGCTATAAAATAATACAAAGAAAACTATAATAAACAAACAACTGGTAAAAACTTACAAATTTACCCACCAGTAAAAACTCCAACGATTCAGAAAAATTTCCATGAGCAGGAATCTGCCACTTTCGACAGCAACGAACCTGAATTTTCCAATCAATCCTGTTTTTATTCAAATCATTCAATTTGGTGAAGGAATTTGACATGATATTCTTGACCTGGGACAATAACTAACTATATGAATATGTTGTTTTAATACAGGTGGCGGCAAAAATAGGCTAGAGACCGATGAAGATGATGAAAGCCAACACCTATTTATAAGCTTCCATAGAAGCACCTGGTGTAACACCCCCAATCCGCTCAGGGATATTACACGCCGTAGACCCTCTCCTCGAAGATCTACCAGGCTGATAACTAAAATCAAACATCGCCTTTTAAGGCTAAAATGACTCAGTAGACCGATTTGGTCTTTCAATAAATACATACAACTCAAATACAACTCATGCCCACGCAGGGGTCAAAATACAACCACACTCGTACAACGGGAAAAATATACTGCAGCGGAAAAGAAAATACAACTAGACCAATACGACAGCAACGGATCCTCGTGTGATTAGTATCGTTCATCTTTCATCATCCTTCGTGCCGACCCTGTGCTATGCTCCAAAACCTGAATGCAAAAATAGACATCCACCCCCCGAATACTCGAGGGTTAGCAAAACTCCACTGTTTTGCTAGTGCAAGTACAAGTGCAAAAATTACGAGCCATACAATTCAAGTTCCAAGAATAACAATAACCAGGAATCCTCAAAAAATTCAAACGTAACGAAAAGTACTTCCCGATGCGAGAGTTTGAGTAAAACATTCCAAAACCGAAAGATCACAAATAAAAGGGAAACGATTTGTAAAACAGTTTAAAATGCCATCGAGAGTTTTTATAGAAAACAATTTAGGATTACCGAATCCTTATCTTTCCAAAATCAACGAAGTCACAAACAAAGGTTTTGTTTTCGCAAATAGAAAACCGACAACAATTCACAAGGCTAGAGCCCAACATCACGTGTCCTCGACGGACATAAAAATCAACAAAACATAATCGCGCACGCGCATCGCCTAGGACCGGGACGAAGCCACAAATCCCACTCGAGGCCTCGAAGGACCCTCCCGAGCTGGCTAGCGAAACAAATCACACACACGCATCGCCTAGGACCAGGACGCCACCATGAATCCCACCCGAGGCCTCGAAGGACCCTCCCGAGCTGGCTAGCAAAACAGATCACACGCATCGCCTAGGACCAGGACGCCACCATGAATCCCACCCGAGGCCTCGAAGGACCCTCCCGAGCTGGCTAGCGAAACAGATCACACACACGCATCGCCTAGGACCATGACGCCACCATGAATCCCACCCGAGGCCTCGAAGGACCCTCCCGAGCTGGCTAGCAAAACAGATCACACACAGATAACATATCACACCAAGGATATCCAACAATTCACCCAGAGGCATCAAACACTTAGCAAAACACTACGTCAAACCACAACGCACCGAAATGAAATGATATACGTCCACACGCCATACCAAGAGTAACATCAACACCAAACATATCCATAGAAATCACATAGTCATTTACAAACTACACCATTCACAAAACACACGTGTTTTGAAAGCAAGCCTTTAACAAGGATAAACCGAATCTTTTGAAAGTTCAAATCAAACGATCAAATAATCACATAGAGACGACCACTAATTATCATATCCATAAAACAAGAATAGTATGGGCAAGGTACTTGCCTCGAATAAGAACAACGCGGAGAATCGACCGAAATAGGTTGACACGAACCGACTATGAACCCGCCGACTCCACCGAATGCCAACTCGCAATAGTAAACTACGGAGCACAATAACAACAATGAAAATGAATTCCATAGCATGACACAAAGCCGATGAATTCAAAGAACGAACGATGAATGTTCAAGTGTTTCCCCAAAACGGCCAAGAACACGATTCGTTCCGACAAAACACGAAAATGGAATTCCAAGTCGAAATATGGATATACAATCCATAGAATATGTTTAACAACATCATTTAACCACAATCTATCCAACAAAAACGGATGGAAAATGAGATCGAGGACAAATCCCCCAAAAAGTCGATTCGAAGGAAATCAAGAAATATACTTCGATTCGACGAAGAACAATGGATTAAATGATGTTGAACACAAGAATACTACCAAGATTAATCATACCCATCATGAATTAATCAACAACACGGAACGAATCGGACAAAAATGCAAAACCCCCCAAATTCACGAAATTAGGGTTCTAAGGAAGATTACCTTGATTCGCTGGATCAAAGGATGATAACGGTTGATTGATTGATGATATAACCTCAAGAACTTCATGGATTTGTTTTTAAATAACATGGCTCCACGATCTCTAAGTCTCCAGCCGCGGAAGAGAAAGTTAGGAAATGAAAAACGAGATGAAATGTGACTGCTCTATCACATTTATACTGGGTCGGACTAGCGCGTGCTAGGTTGCCGAGCTAGCGTGCGCTATCGTCCCAGGCCGCAATCCAGTGACTCCATCGACTAAAGCCGCCGCCAGTAAGCGTCGCAGCCTTCCGGCCAGAAGGCGCGCTACCGCCGCCGTAGCGCACGCAGTGTCCGGCAAGAGCGTGCGCTACCCGCCGAGCCCGACCGATTCGAACCCCGACTCCACTGTCTGCACCCGAGCACAGGCGCAACACTGCCGTGCAGGCGCTACACTGCCGGTAGCGCGCGCAGCCTTCCGGCCGTAGCGCACGCTACGCCGGTTCTCGCGCACCCGTCCGGCCGTGCCGCAATCGTCCGGGCCTCCAGAACCGTCCGGCCAAGGTTTCGAACACTGTGGCTCGACGACTCGATTTCCAAAAATGTACGGAACGAACACGACGAAAAGTTTGCGGGAAACATCAACGACCCGAAATGAAAACATAATGCAATAATTAATCGTACGCGACCAAGAAATGGGTCGAGACAACAATTACAGATACGGATACCCGTAACTTTCAGTAAATTACAAAATGGCCCAAAACGCCCGAAAATCACGATACATGATCGAATAACTAAACCGAAGTTCACAACACGTCTAACAAAGTTAAACGGACTTACGGGAAACTCGAAACAGCAGTTTCGACCGAGATTCGCAAGAATCGAACTCAAGTGCGGAAAAGTCGCTAAAAAGCACGGAACTCAACAAAACGATACCGAAATGAACTCGGATGACAAAAAGTGTAGAATTAATCATTCTCAGAATGACGAAACGGTCATGAGCGAGTCGTAAAAACGGACTCCGACCGAAAAAAGAAATTTACCGAAAATCGAAAATTGCGGATATTACATTCTACCCTCCTTAAAAGAAGTTTCGTCCCGAAACTTAAAACAAGTAGGGAGAAGCAATATCCACTGTCAGGAAAAAACGACGAGATACACAAAAACCGGAAACTCGTGCCCGACGGCGAAATGCTGCAAGAAACGCAAAGAGACATACGGCGTGAAAACACGCTCCACGGCTACCAACACAACGTCGCCGTTAGGAATATAATAAAATCAACAAAGGACAAGAGTCATCAAACAGATAATACAACCAAGTCGATTATCCGAACAATCACAAAACACAACGAACGAAAATCAATATGATTGACCACCACAACGGTACTTCAATCAAAACGCGAGCCAATCGCTGAAGAAATACGGAATTCCACCGCCCAAGGGTTGGAAGATCGAAAACGAGACAAATTTCCCGAATATAAGGAAATTAGGAAGGAGTCTGAACGCTCAACAATCATGAAACGAGACCAACAAAAACCGAACAATCAAACGATCGAACCACAACGGTCGAGACAACAAAAATCGAACAATCATGTTCAAATCACGAAGAACAATAAAATTCAAACAACAACTCCCAGGTTCACGTCTCGGCTCGAGACAATATTTGATCCGGTGAAAACAACAAGATGTGATTCACATAAGATCCATAGGAAAGGGAATAGTAATTGAAAAGTCACAACGACAAACGAGTAATTTCGAAACACCACACTCGTTCGATCAACAAAAGCAAGGGATAGGGCAAGCTCAGAAAATGTTAACGAACATATACGAGTCGACAGAGTCGAAAATACAGAAGTTCAAAATCTGATCCACTTCGAATAAAAGAACTAGTAGAACCAAAAGATGTTACATCCGAACAAGGTTCACAAGAATCGAACCGAACTCGGAAAAGTCACAGCGATAACCAGATTGACCCAAAACAAGATCACAGCTCGTCCGACCGATGAAACCGAAATACAGAACAAGTTCAGTAAGTATCAACGAATACGAGCGAGTCGATAGAATTGAGAAAGAGAAAATACAGAAGCCAAAAATAATACGGGTATTATATTCGACCCCTTCTAAAAGAAGTGTCGTTCCCGAAACTCACAACACGAAATCAAGGTGACAACACAACAAGCAACTGACAGAAACATCCTTCAAAGGCCTCTCAAAGCCGATTCCGATGACTGTGCTGAAGTTCACGCCCCGAAAGACTCGGAACACAACTCGCAAAACTGGATCATGTGACGAGAAAGATAATTGGTACGTGCATGCCCCCGGCACACCACGGTTGAAACACCTCGGCTCGGCATACCGAAATTACAACTGCTAGGTACAATGGAATATAACGTCGCAAAACAACAAACCGGGGATGCCAACTTGGCACAACAAAGAATCATAACACACATCATATACAGCGATTACCATCGTAAAGTAATACACACACAAACAATACAGCAACGACGGTATCGTTCGGCGACCTTAACAGCCCGAACAATAACCAGCACATAATTACAAACATCATGAAACAATCACACATGTACACAAACGTACAAACCCAAGCTTTAATAAATTCACAAAGTGCGATAACACCCAAGTCACCACGAAATGACAACATTAAAGATCGTCATCACACCTCCCACAAAGGGCTAACAAAACATATGCGTGGCGAACGACTCAACGTTCCCACCACCAATTCGATCATACTCAGGAGAAGACATCATAACATCAACGCAAACATCATACATACATACCCAGCCCTCAAACGGGAATGGATAGGTTTTAAAAACGAAAACTACATTTTGAAAACAGTTTGGAAACACCAGTTGATCTTGAGTATCATTTCACAAAAAGTTGAACAAACATCATTTTCGAGACTTAGAAAATCATCTTGCGTTTGAACAAAAATGAGGACACCTTCTCTTAGTGGAAAGCTTTCAGCATATTCGACCCTCGGGTCTAAGTAAAAGTGTTTATAAAACATTGAAAAATATCTCAAAATATTTTGGTGCTCGAGGTAGAAAAATTTTGAAATATATTGTGGCACCTTGGATGTACCACGAGAAAATAATTCATTTTAAAAGTACGTCTCGAAATTTATTTTCTAAGATACTCAAGGTTTTCAAAAATAATTCAATGGGCTTGAATGCCCAAAAATTTCTGTAAATACACGGAACATTATAGCGTCATGTGGGTCTCGCACGAACCCACTGTGCTAAAAACCATTTACAAAAATGCCAAAAAGGCCGATGACGGTAATATTTCAAAAACTCACAAAAGCCATTTACAAAATACTAAATACCGTCACAAGACTTTCGCCAAAACGATTAAGGCCATAACGCCAAAAACTCGGTTAAGGGAATTGATTTTCGAAATAAAATTCAGTCGGTAAAATACCGAAAGCTATTACAAAGGAACTCACGCTGCGGATAAAAGAAATACAGTCCAACATGCACAATCCAGCAACACTACTTCTCACATGAACGAAATATGAGAGTCAAATAGTCACGTATCAAGAAATCAAAATCCATAAGAGGATTCCGTCACTTAATAAATAATCATAAAAAAATAGCTCGTGTCACACGAGGCACAACACAAAGAAGGGAGACTTACAGCCACAGGTCGCACGAAGATGATGATCGCCCCACGATACTAATCACGACCAACAAACTCAGACGACGCGTCGCGACACGACCCAGTCAGACAAAATCCGACGAGACAAAAACTCAACAGACACCACTGACCCGACAGCCTAGGTTTCCACAACCTAAGCTCTGATACCATTCTGTAACACCCCCAATCCGCTCAGGGATATTACACGCTGCAGACCCTCTCCTCGAGGATCTACCAGGCTGATAACTAAAATCAAACATCGCCTTTTAAGGCTAAAATGACTCAGTAGACCGATTTGGTCTTTCAATAAATACATACAACTCAAATACAACTCATGCCCAAGCAGGGGTCAAAATACTACCACACCCGTACAACGGGAAAAATATACTACAGCGGAAAAGAAAATACAACTTGACCAATACGACAGCAACGGATCCTCGTGTGATCAGTATCATTCATCTTTCATCATCCTTCGTGACGACCCTGTGCTATGCTCCAAAACCTGAATGCAAAAATAGACATCCACCCCCCGAATACTCGGGGGTTAGCAAAACTCCACTGTTTTGCTAGTGCAAGTACAAGTGCAAAAATTACGAGCCATACAATTCAAGTTCCAAAAATAACAATAACCAGGAATCCTCAAAAAATTCAAACGTAACGAAAAGTACTTCCCGATGCGAGAGATTGAGTAAAACATTCCAAAACCGAAAGATCACAAATAAAAGGGAAATGATTTGTAAAACAGTTTAAAATGCCATCGAGAGTTTTTATAGAAAACAATTTAGGATTACCGAATCCTTATCTTTCCAAAATCAACAGGGGTCACAGCCCAAAGGTTTTGTTTTCGCAAATAGAAAACCGACAACAATTCACAGGGCTAGAGCCCAACATCACGTGTCCTCGACGGACATAAAAATCAACAAAACATAATCGCGCACGCGCATCGCCTAGGACCGGGACGAAGCCACAAATCCCACTCGAGGCCTCGAAGGACCCTCCCGAGCTGGCTAGCGAAACAAATCACACACACGCATCGCCTAGGACCAGGACGCCACCATGAATCCCACCCGAGGCCTCAAAGGACCCTCCCAAGCTGGCTAGCAAAACAGATCACACGCATCGCCTAGGACCAGGACGCCACCATGAATCCCACCCGAGGCCTCGAAGGACCCTCCCGAGCTGGCTAGCGAAACAGATCACACACACGCATCGCCTAGGACCAGGACGCCACCATGAATCCCACCTGAGGCCTCGAAGGACCCTCCCGAGCTGGCTAGCGAAACAGATCACACACAGATAACATATTGTTAGGAGTATGCCCTCGAATGCCACTCAGAGGTTATTGAGAGAGGGCATTGTATGTAAACCATTTATATAAGGCAAATGAATGTTTCTTTATTTACTGGTAGTTACTGGCATTCCTAACTCGTAAATAAACATATAGAAACTAGTCCGTGTATTTGAGAGCAAAACGTTCCACTCCTTATTGGATAAGGGGGTCGGCACTGGAAAGGTTATAGCTCAAATACTTAATCGTTCGCAAGTCGATGAAACTTGACTGGGCGTTAAGTTTATGTGAAGACTTGTATGACGTGTTCTTTGACATGGAGAGTGTCTGTCGAATACTAATGGTTAGTGGGAGCACACGTTATAGGTATGCTAATTGGATTAGTATACTCGAACCGACTCACCCTCGATTCGTCACACGGATTTCACTCCGGGACAGTCAATGACGGAATCGAAAGGTTGTGATAGGTATTCGTGAACCTTCGACTTGAGGATTTAGTAGGGATGTGCTTGTGACGTCAAGATTTTCATTGGAGTAGTTCGACCTTGTAAACCGGAAGGCGGGGGTCAACCTCGACGTGCATCGTGACGGGCAAGTAGCAGGTCCTACTGAATACCAAGATAGAATTCTTTCTCCCGTTAGTGAGCGGGTTATATGTCCTATGCGGTTATTGGTAGATGAGATCATAAGTCTTTGGCCAAAGCATTGGAGCTAGTTGTATTAGATACACGATAGCTCGATGATCTCGATTTGCATTAACGCATGCATAGCGTCAAGTACAGATAGGGTTTGACTGACCGTGACCCTATAACTTGATCGGGACATTTGAAAGAAGGGTTTATACGTATACTGGTATTCACGACAGAATGGTTCTTGAATGATCCCAATCATTCGTTCTCAGTTGGGGTACAGTGTAGGCCGCCAGGCTGGCTAGGTGGTGCTACTACTCTTTGGTTCCTCCCATTGCTGACTGAGACGGACCTACCGAGTCGCGCATTAGGATTGACGACGGAATGAATCAAGCTAATTATCTCATTATGTGTATTAGATATTGGATATCTAAATTTGGGACATTAGATGTCTAAATCGATTTATTGGATAAATTGATTTACGGCCTAATGAATTAAATAAATTATTGGCTGATTAATTTAATTCATGTATATAATTATTTCTTGGAGAAATTAGTTATATTATTTTGTATTTGATATGGTTAATTAATTGGATTAATTAATCGATATAAGTACATCGAAACGGAATCGGAGTTTATCTATTTGGACTTTTGGGAGTCCGAAACGAACCGAACTCGTCCGTTTTTCATCATGGCCACCCTCCTCTTTTCCACCTAATTTTCTCTTGTCTTTTGTTTCCATTTTATATGGATGATATTGACATGGTGGGGATACCTCTCATGTGAATGAGTTGTATAAGTTTGGTGGAAGGTGAATAAAGAATATATATGTAAGCTTGTGATTGAGAAGACTTAATCATATAACATATATAATTCACACCTTGGAGGAGAGATAGATGTAAGTGAGTTTGAAGGAGAGATAGAATAGAACTTAGAGTTCATTTCATGGTGTTCATACTCATCTTCATCTTCTTCACTAACTTCTTCTTCATTTTTCTTGGAGAAAATTGAGAAAAAATTATTGAGAGAATTTTGATAAACATACTTAGAGTATATTCATCAAAATCAATAGCTTCATCACCTAGCTCTAGCCGTATCCTCGGAGGATAGCAAAGTGTTGTCATTCCGTTCATTTTTCCGGCGCGTGGCAAGTAGAGACGCGGTGCTTTCGGCGTTGGATCGTTCAAGGGCTTGAAGCGGAATAGATTCGTAGAGATCAAGCAAAGCTTGGGGAATAGCTCAAGAGAAGGTTATCCATCTAATCAACGGACTACAAGGGTGAGTTTCTATATCTCTTGTTATTCGTTTTGATATTCGTATATACGTAGCTCGATCGATCCTCGTAGGGATTCGGATCGAATTAATTTTCGTTTTACCGCTTCCGCTGGGCCTTCGTTTTAGGCACCGAATCCCAATAGTGGTATCAGAGAGTAGGTCTTGCGATCGTATATACGATATTAGCATTTGGAATGCTTGATTAGATGGTGAATGATTTGGAATCATTTTAGTCATAATCGTGGTATATGTTTTTCGTTCGTAATAATTGTATTTTTCGTAAGTTTATGTATAAATATAAATCTTAAATTTCTGGGAAATATGATTTATATTGAAGATATGAATGTTGAAAAATATTGATATTGGATATCCGATCGAAAATCGAGCTCTGAATCGTCGTCGGACGATTTTTCGGACAAAGGGCAGGAAGTTGCCAGGGTGACTCGGCCGTGTCTGGTGACACGGGCCGTGTCTGGTGACACGGGCCGTGTCCGGCGATCCCAAAGCCATCGCTGCAGGACTCCGACCGTGTCGAGACACGGGTCGTGCCCGGCCAGTGCCGAGCGTGACTTCGCCATGCCAGCCGATCACGGAAGTCTGCCGAGGGTGACTCGGCCAGGCAACCCTTTTTTGCCCCGGCTCGATTTTTCGTGTATTCTTGAAAATTAATCTCCCGCATGTTAAATTGGATTTAATATGATTAAAATGATTTATGGAATTTCATTTTATAAGGGAAATTTGATTAATTGGAATATTTATGGTCGACCGAATTATTTTGAATGTTATCATATTACCGATTGTGTGAATCGATTTGATCGGTTCGTATTGTTGATTGGATCAATGTATCTCTACGCTTTTCATTTATATAGTATTTATTGGATGAATGCTTTTGAATGAGGATGTGGTTCGTGGACTTAGTTTTGAATCGTTCGTTTTATTCAATTGGGTTGTAAAGGCCGTTTTGAGCCTATTTATTTTACTAGAAAAATTTGTATCTAGGATGCAATTTTCAATGTAAAATTTATATGTAATGACGAAGACCGGAGGAAGATCCATTTCGAGAAGATGAAGATTCAAGAGGAAAACTTGTAATTAGATTACGGAGTTTTTGTTTTCTAGGAACGGTCCATGAACCACATGTTGGTAGCAACTAGGTTGTGAATGGTTGTTTCATGTTGTATGAATGCCACAAACGCTCTTAAATGATTAATGTGCAAAGTGTAACGTTAATCGCGATAATTCTCGCACAACAAATAATTAAGTTTATAAGGTTTCAAGGTTTTCCTTCCCTCCATCGAGTTTTTGGGAAATTGAAATCCAAACCGGATGTGCTATGCTTCCGAGTTATCGGGGTAGTCGTTTGGGGAGGACGGATAAATTACCGGGAGCGCATTGGATGCCTTCGGTTGGAGCAAATTTTATCCCTAGAAACCTGATAGGTTGCCGGATAAGATTCAATTGTGAAACTGATTTCCGTCGATGGTATAAACTTAACTTGTTCACGAACCATAGAAACCGTATAGGTTGAGGGGAGTGAACAAGGGGAAAAAGAAGATCGAATCATCCATTAGATGGGTTGGTGTTGGACACCACTTTATGAAAATTAATAGACTAGAAACCTGTTCGGTTGCCCTCTATTAAGATTTATAAAGAACTCGATCACCACTATGAAGTAGAGCGAAGATACTTCCGGATATCACATGGGAGTGTGTTATTCCTATAAAAATAGTGGGAGTTGGGTAACAAGAATAGAAAAGACCTTAATTAAATACTCAGATCATATTATAACAAGTCACTAATTAATATGTTATACTTAATGCAGACAAATCTCAATATGACAATGAATCCACTCGCAATTCTACTCGAAAAGAACACCTTAATGGGACCTAACTTTGTGGATTGGCTCCGCAATCTGATGATTGTCCTCAGTATAGAGGCACTGGGATACGTCTTGGAGACGGACATTCCGGCGCCTCTGTATGGACCCGAGCCAATCAGAAGAGATTGAAAACCACGAAAAGTGGGTTAAGGATGACGTGAAAGTCCGTGCTTATATGATGGCTTCCATGTCTAATGAGCTTCAGAGAGCTCATGAGAAAATGACTTCACTGGCGATTCTATCTCACTTAACCGAGCTTTATGGTGAGCACAGCAGAACTGCTAGATATGAGATATCCAAGCAACTGTTCGGTGCAAGGATGAAGGAAGGTGAGAAGGTTGGGGAACACGTCCTCAAAATGATATCCATGATCGAGAGATTGGAGGCTATTGATTTTAAAATGGATACTTCTCTCCAAACCGACCTTATCCTACAATCTCTCCCTGATTCCTTCTCACAGTTTGTTATGAACTTCAACTGCAATGAGATTGCATGTAATTTAGCTGGGCTAATGAACAAACTTGTGACCGCTCAGTCTCAGATGAAGACTCCGCGAATGAAGGAGTCTGCTCTTGTGATTTCTTCTGGACTTCGGAAGTCTAAGAATAAAAAGAAAAAGACCCAGAAGCGAACTGGACCACAAGCTAAGGACCTTAAGGGAAAGGGCAAGGCCCCGATGGTTCCAAAGAACAAGAAGAAAAAGGATGTTTGTCTCAAGTGCGGTGAGTTGGGCCACTTGTCTAGAGACTGTCCGATCCTTCATGGCACTTCAGGTACAGAACTTTTAGTTTTGGAAACAAATTGTTCTGCTACTGTATTTTCTACTTCCTGGATACTTGATTTTGGTGCTAGTTCTCATATTTGTACCATGAATCAGGATCTGGAACAAAGTAGGAAGCTTAAAGCTGGAGAAGTTATGATCACAGTCGGAAGCGGGCATAGTGTCGAGGCGACCGACATAGGATCACTTCTTTTGGGTTTAGAATCCGGCTTTGTTTTGACTTTAGAAGATGTACTTGTTTCGCCTAAGGGGCACAAAAACATTGTATCCATTCCGGTCATGGACCGAAAAGGCTTTTCATTTTTCATTGGTGATGGTTCCTGCAAAATTTATTTTAGAAATAAACTAGTGGGTACTGCTACATTGTTGAATGGATTGTATCATCTAAATCTCAGCAACAAAGTAGTTGTGAATACTATGACTAGAAAACGTGGTAGGGATGAAACCAATCAAGTTTTGAAATGGCATCTTAGACTTGGTCATGTTGGTCAGACTAAGGTTTACAAGATGGAAAAAGATGGACTTATGGGTCCATTAGGATCAGATCCCTTTCCTACTTGAGACACTTGCCTTAAAGGCAAAATGACAAAGTCCCCCTTCACAGGGACTTTTGAAAGAGCCGCTGATAAACTGGGATTAATCCATTCTGACGTTTGTGGTGTTTTGGAAGCAGCACGTGACGGATATCAATATTTCATTACGTTTACAGATGATCATACTAGGTATGGTTATGTATACTTAATGAAACATAAATCCGAGGCCTTTGAGAAATTCCAGGAATTCAAGGCCCTAGTAGAGAAGCAAACTGGAAATCATATCAAAGCACTTCGGTCGGACCGAGGTGGCAAGTATATGAGTACGGAATTTGACGAATTCCTTAAAGAACATGGAATAGTTTCACAACTAACACCTCCAGGTACTCCTCAGTTAAATGGTGTGTCAGAAAGATGGAACCGGACCTTGTTGAACATGGTCAGTTCCATGCTGGGCTATACTGACTTGCCGATTTACCTGTGGGGGTATGCACTCCTGACTGCCGCATATATCTTGAACAAATGTCCTTCCAAATCCGTTCCTAAAACTCCACATGAGATGTGGGAAGGAAGGAAACCAAGTCTTAATCATATTAGGATTTGGGGATGTCCCGCCTATGTCAAGAAGACTAAGGTGGAAAAGTTGGAAGCTAGGTCTGCGAAGGGACGTTTCATTGGATTCCCGTCTGGGATGATGTGATATCTATTCTACATGCCCGAAGATCGAAGGATCGTTGTTGCTTTACAAGCACACTTCCTGGAAGATGAGTTCATTCAGGAAGGCGGAGCAGGTAGAAGTATTTCTTTAGAAGAATACAATGAAACTCCTCAGGAGACACCTGTGCAAGAAACTGGAACTGAACTTTCTGAAACACAAGTACAACCACCTCGTAGGTCTAGTAGGGTGTCT
Source organism: Orobanche coerulescens (assembly GCA_033398695.1). NCBI lineage: Eukaryota > Viridiplantae > Streptophyta > Magnoliopsida > Lamiales > Orobanchaceae > Orobanche > Orobanche coerulescens. Next base: position 140,796,783 of record CM065815.1, on the reverse strand, counting down.
CATTTACCTGAGAGGTATAGTTTTATGCACTTGGAGGAACTGGGTTTCCTCGAGGTTCCAAGTGATAAACAAGAGACCGACCCGCGACCAATGACCTAGCAATGGTGGATGTAGACTCCATGAAATGGACTGTAGCAGTCTTCATGTAGTTGGGACCTTCATTTTGACGAGACGGTCAAAGAGTTTGACTTCGTGCAAAATGAAGAGGAATCTTGTGTATACAAGAGGGTTAGTGGGAGCAAGATCACATTCTAAGTACTATATGTAGATGACATTCTACTAATAGGAAATGATGTGGGAATGCTCAGTTCTGGGAAAGCTTGGCTTTCGAGTAATTTCTCCATGAAAGACTTGGGAGAAGCTACCTATATTCTTGGTATTCGACTCTACCGGGATAGAGCGAAGAGAACAATAGGTCTTTCCCAAGCCCTCTATATAGATAAGATCTTAAAGCGATTTAAGATGGATGATTCTAAAAGAGGGTTCCTTCCGATGCGACATGGAATAAAACTCACCTTGAAGATGTGTCCTCATAGTGAGGAACAATGAAAGGAAATGAGTTATATACCATATGCTTCGGAAGTGGGTAGCCTTACATATGCTTTATTGTGTACAAGACCTGACATTGCACATACTGGAAGCGTGGTAAGTAGGTTTCAGGTTAACCCAGTCAGGGAACATTAGACCGTCGTAAAGAATGTTCTCAAGTACTTTAGAAGTACTAAGAGATCTAATTCTTATATATGGTGGTGGAGTACAGAATGTGGTGGGATTCACTGTATTGGACTTCCAGGGACAGAAAGACGATTATATGTCTACTTCTGGCTATATTTACTCTTAATGGAAGAGCAGTATCTTGGCATAGTGCCTAGTTAAGCGTGACTGCTGATTCCACCAGTTAGGCTGAGTATAAAGCGGCCACGGAGGCCTCCAAAGGAAGGGTTAAGAAGTTACTAGGTAAACTTCTCGTGACACCTTGTGCTGCGCTGCCAGAGCGGTAGCACAGGCCTAAGAGCCGAGGTTTCCCAACAGTACCAAACATATTGAGAGAGTATCATCTCGTAAGAGTATTTGATCGCAAAGAGATACATTGTGCTGCATAGAGTAGAGTCAGCAGACTACGTCACTGATCCACTGACCAAGCCACATTCTCAGATTAGCTTGGAGCATAATCTAGAGAACATGGGTATTAGATACCATAGTGTGTGGCATTGAGTGCAAGTGGGAGATTGTTAGGAGTATGCCCTCGAATGCCACTCAGAGGTTGTTGAGAGAGGGCATTGTACTTGTAATTATGTAAACCATTTATATAAGGCAAATGAATGTTTCTTTATTTACTGGTAGTTCCTGGCATTCCTAACTCGTAAATAAACATATAGAAACTAGTCCGTGTATTTGAGAGCAAAACGTTCCACTCCTTATTGGATAAGGGGGTCGGCACTGGAAAGATTATAGCTCAAATACTTTTTTTTTTTTAAAACAAACCACCACATATATTAGACGGAATAAAACGAGTGTGGGGGGACGAGCCCCACTACACGCCCAAAAAATTGAGGGAGGACGAATCCCTCTACACGCCCAACATTATATCAAAAAACGATGGCCACCAAAAAGCCAACTAAGAAAATATTTTTTTGCATCGTAAATATGGATAACACATTTTATCTAACCGAATAAGGCCAAGGATCCTCCCCTTGAGATCATGGCCATCCGAACAAAAAAAATCTCGATGGAAGCACCCTTGGTTGGCAAAAAAGTCGGCAACCGAGTTCCCTTCCCTATAGATGTGGGAAAGGCGGACATTCATGCACGAAAGAAGTTTATGAATTTTGCTAATTAAGCTTTGAACATTCCAAGGAGATGATGAGTTCTCCTTGATTAATTTGAGAGATATGGTAGAATCCACTTCAACCCACACATTAGCAAAACCTTTCTCCAAACAAAGAAGAAGCCCTCTCCAAATGGCATGCAACTCCGCGAATGTGTTAGTTTGTAACCCGACAAATTCCCAAAAATAGAAGAGAGGCGACCCAAAGTGATCCCTAAGAACCCCGCCCGCGGCCGCGATGCCCGGTTCCCTTTGGCCGCCCATCCGTGTTGAGTTTAACCCACCCGAGATCCGGTTTCATCCAACGAACACTAACCACTTTGCGCGTGAAATTAATATTCGCATTAATACCGAGAGTAGCCAAATTCTCGGCCCCTTTCCAAAAAAGCACCCGATTCTTCCTCGACTTTGATGGATTTTAAGTACGTCCATATCCGGAACACACACGATCAACCGTGAATGGAATTTGCTTCATTCTTTTATCATTCCTACAACACCATAGAAACCAACATATAAGCACGGAATGATATGAAATATATGAGTCTTACCAAAAGTCTTGTTGAACCAAGAAGGGAAGATAAGATTGAGATCCTTGGTGATGAGTTTCGCCACCCCACCAAAGAATGGAAAAAGTCCCACACTTTGCTAGCCACGGACCATCCCATAACAAGTGAATGAGAGTTTCGTCTCCGTTACAACAATAACACCGAGTGTCGGCCACCATCCCCTACGAATCAAACAATCGGGCGTGGGGATCAATTATTAAAAACCCGGACCATAAACACCGAGATGGTTGGAGTGATAGCAAAATTCCAACACCTCTTAAGAATAAAGTGGGCGGGTTTTTTTGGCGGACTTTCTCCCAAGTACTATTAAATGAGAAATCCCGTTAGAGGAAAGCTTCCAACTCGGTTTGCAATTGGCTACATTACAAGGAAGAGAGCAAATATAATCACAATAGCCTTGGGGAAGGATCTCCTTAAGCTTGGAATAATTCCACTCCGTTGTTCCAAAATTTATTAAGACAATCTTTAGATTTCGTGGGAAACAAATTCGAAAGGGACTAAAATCGCACCAATTATCATGCCAAAAGATGAATTAGCATTACCACTATTCCAAAAAATGTACTTATCAACCTCCCCACGAACGGCACATAACCTTTTCCAATTGGGAGAATCAAAAGGATTAGGTTTGACCACCATGGGGTGGAGCCTTTTACAATATTTAGCCATAAGCAAGTTAGACCAAATATTCTTATTGGTCCTAAATCTCCACCACAATTTAAACTCCGCCGCTTGGATTAAATCATTTAAGTCACGGCACCCTATACCACCTTCATGAGTAGGGTAACAAAGCCTTTTCCAAGCGGCCCAATGCATTTTTTTCTTACGCTCGTTAGAACCCCAAAGGAACTTGTTAAAAAGTCTTTCAAAGAATAAGATAACATTAGCCGGAGGTTTGATAACTTGAAGATTATAAAAAAGAATGGAATTAAGAACCGACTTTATTAGCTCGATCCTCCCTCCTAAAGAAAGGAGGTGGTGATTCCAAGTGCAAATTTTGTTTTGGATTTTAAGGATGGCATTACTAAACATATTGAAAGTGGGTTTGCCTTTCCAAATAGGGACACCAAGGTAGATCATGGGGAGTTCCGAAAAAGAAAATCCCATAATATCCTTAACCCGAGCGACATCGCCGGATGTCGGGTTATGCATAAGAAAAGTACTCTTAGCTTTATTAATTTTTTGGCCCGAAACCGCTTCAAAATGTTGGAGACAACGTCTAAGCAAAATAAGGTTATTGTGAGACGCATTAACAAAAAGGAGTATGTCATCGGCAAAAGCAAGATGAGTAATATGAACGTTTTTGCGAATAGTAAAAAACATGGCCGGATTTTTATTGAAAGTATGCTCAATGTTCCTTGAAAGGTAATCCTCGGCTAAAATAAAAAGGAGAGGGGATAAGGGATCCCCTTGTCTAAGACCCCTCTCAATTTTAAAAAAACCCACGGAAGAGCCATTAATAATAATAGAAAACCAAGCATTGCACACACATTGACGAATTAATTTGATAAGATTAGGGGAAAAGCCAAAACTAGTAAGCACTTTGAAGAGAAACCCCCAATCAATCCTATCATAAGCTTTTTCCATATCAAGTTTAATAACCGAGTTGTCCTTAGAACGAGATATGTCATGGATGACTTCTAAGGCCGTGAGAATATTATCCGTGATTAACCGGTCCTTAATGAAACCCGATTGAGCGGGATTGATGATTCTAGGAAGGATAGTGCTCAACCTTTTGCTAAGAATTTTGGAAATGATTTTATAAGTAGTATTGCACAAACTAATTGGTCTAAAATCTTTCCAAGAGTTGGGGGAGGGGATTTTGGGAATGAGCGTTATAGACGTAGAGCAAAACGCTTGAGAGAGAACGGCCCCTCCAAAAAAATCTAATACCGCCTCCAAAACATCACTTTTAATAATATCCCAACAAGATTGAAAAAATTTCGCATTAAAGCCATCGGGACCGGCAACACTATCCCCCTCCATATCAAAAACAATTTGCTTAATCTCATCGAGGGTAGGGGGACAACACAAAAAAAGATTGTCACTATCGAGAATATTGTTATTAATGAGCTCCTTGTCAAATTGGTCAATGTCAACCGGTTCATTTTTGAATAAATTCGAAAAATACCCGACGACCGATTGATGAATGCCAATCTCATCCGTGATGACGGACCCATTATCATGAATGCTATGAATGTGGTTGTTGTGCCTTTTTTTCTTAACCAAATCATGGAAGAATTTGCTATTTCTTTCCCCTTCCCTTGTCCATTTCATACGAGCCTTTTGTTTCCAAAAAGCCTCTTCCATAGACAACGTGCGAAGAAGGGACGCATTGTGTTTTTTAAGGTTAACCATGTTGGCAATGGTTGGATCCGAGTCAAAAATCTCTTCTGCCTTGGCGACCTCCATTTGATGTTTTTCAACGTTTTTAAAAATGTTGCCGAAGGTATATTTGTTCCACTCTTTAAGAGTGAGTTTAAGACGCAAAAGCTTGTTCGATAGTTTAAAAAGCCCCAAGAAAGGCGAGGGAATGTCCCAAGATTCTTTAACCGTTTGTAAGAAAAGGTGGTGTTGAACCCACATGTTTTGAAAACGAAAAGATGCTTTGGGCGATTTAAATCCGGACTAAAATTACACAAAAGAGAATTATGATCAGAGGTATGCCTCGGGAGATGTCTAACACAACAATGGGGAAATTTGTTAACCCATTCCGAAGAGAAGAAAATCCGATCCAACCTTTGCCATATCGAATTACTATACCAAGTGAACGGGGATCCAACATATCCTCCGTCCATGAGGTCGCATTCAAGGACCGCGTCCCTAAATTCCTCCATTTCGGAAGGGATAGGAGGGTTGTTCCCTTTTTTTTCCTGTGGATATAGGACGATATTGAAATCACCGCCTACCATCCAAGGAGTATGGTTTTGACTGACCAAAGTAAGATCCTCCCAAAGGGCCCGTCTCTCAATTTTTGTATTTTTACCATAAACGACAGTGAGTAGAATAGGGTGATTCAACTCCTTAAAAGTAATTTGAGTATGAAGCATTTGATCCGCATTATGTAGAACGCTAATGTTAGTGGCGTGGTCCGAAAAAATCCAAATATGATTGTTAGCATTCGCCACGACATTATCAAAACCAAACAACCTACAAAAAAAAGACGCGTTTAAAGCAACTTTAGGCTCAATAAGGGCCAAAATATTAGGACGATGATCCCTCTTAAGCAATTTAACAATTTTTTGGGCGAATTCATTCCCGATGACTCTCACATTCCAAATAATGACACTAATCATTGATTACGAGATCGTCTAGTTTCCCTTTTAGTTGAAACAGCCGCTTGTTTAGTAGAGTTATTTTTCTTATTTTTTTCCGGTTTTTTACCGGGAGATTCAGATTTGCGGTCCAAGACATTAAAAGCTATCTTTTTCCGCCCTTTACCCTCTCCTTTACTATCCGAGAGAGATTGAGACAGACCATCATCTTTCGGTTCAAAAGATGGTTCGGATCCCGCATCCTCAAGATCGTCCTTCGAATCTCTATGTACGGAGTCACTATCCGAGGATAATAACTCCTGTTCATTCGTGATTCGTAGGGGTTCTTGAGGCGAGCCACTGTGTGTATTTGATCCCCCACTAGCGGTCGAGGGGCCCGAACCCGAAGTCGAGCCAACCGATTTTAAAACAACATCAGGAGCAATCGGAGCAGAAATAATAACCTCAGAAACTGGGCCCAGCCCATTATGGTTAATGGCATTCGGTCCAGTACTTATCTGGACAGTGGAAGAATTCTTTTTGTCACCCGATTTAAGAACACCACCAGGAACAAGATTAAATGAAGCATAATTAACTACAGCATCATTAAAAATCGGTCCTTTGTTAGGACTGACAGCTCGGCCAGAGCAATTAAGTTCATTAAATTTTTCCTTTTTGTTACCTGACTTCGGGGGAGACAAATTAATTTTCTTACTGGTGGAGTGGCTCTCCCGAATTTGTTGTTCCATTTGTTCCAAATCTTCGGCGTTCTGGAGGGCAGCAAACATGTTATCTATCGGGATATCGTCGTCCTCATTGGATTTCCCTGTTTCATCCTCAACAATACACACGTTAGAAGGGGGGGGATGGGGATGTCTGGGATAACTCCAGACACTTGCCCCTTCTCGGTTATGGTCGTTATATTTTTGTGATTTCCCGCACGAACTTGAACCCATTCCTCCTTTTTCTTATCTTTTTTAGCATTGGTCATGTTTTCAAACTTATTAACAAACAATTTGGGTTTTAGTTCCGGATTTCTAACATAGCACATATCAATATCATGACCAATGTGGTGACAATGGTGACAAAATTTAGGTAATTTTTCATATTCGACTTCGAGTTTAGTAAAAACATCACCACAATGAATAGCAACCGTTTCCAGAGGCTTAATTTTCAGATTTACTTCCACACAAATCCTCGCAAAATTTAATCGGGACCGGTTAAGAGTAAGGTTATCCGCCTTAATATAATTACCAACAAGAGACCCGACCGTTTGTAAAGCCCTCGGATCAAACCATTGAATGGGCAGCGCAAAATTTTTTATCCAAATTGGGGCCGAGGCTGATTCATGTTTGAAGTTGAAAAAGGGATCCCATTTAAACAGCCTCATCGGGTAACCAAGCAGATTAAATTCCCGTTTCAGCCACAATTTGGCATACAAGTCTTCATTTTGCATAGATATCAAAACATGTTTAAAATTCAAGAATTGAACTTTACAGACACCAAAACCGGAATTTTGTAAGAATTTAGCAATAGAGATATTATCCGGTTTTCCAAACGAGAATTTTCCAATAAGAGCATTTTTGTAGATGTCCGATACCTGAGCACATTCTTCCGGAGAGAAGACGGCAGTCGGCAGCTCACCCGAGAAATCAGTAGTACCCAAAGTTTCCGACAAGTGAGATGTTTTGTGAACAATATCCGCGAAAGAACGCTGAGGCTTCTCCACCAGACCGAAAGGAGCGCCGGCAAGGGAGGGGGGATTTTTTCCTTGGTCGCTTTTGGGAGTTTCCGGAATAAACTCCTCAACATCTGGGATCTCCCCTTCTTCCAACGGAGGAACACCAACAGAGACTTTTAGCTGCTCCAAATCCGGCGAATCCTCTGCCCGACCCAGCGACGGGTCTGAAATTTTCCTTGAGGGATGATGAACATCCATATTATAGAGTTCTCGATTTGACTGAATCGATGTATTTTGGGTGGCATGCAATTCCTTTTTCCCTTCTACCGTCGCCGATTTGGATTTGACGGAAGGGGATTTGTATTTCAGAAAATTAGAGGTCAGGTTTTTAGGAAGGTTGAAGGATGAGAAGTGAGGGAGAACCCCCTCATCGATTTTATTGGACGAATCCATGGCCAAAATCGGCCTAAGCAGCAAGCAATCCGAAGAGAACCGCCGCTCAGAGGCGGAGGTGGGAGAGGAAATGAGAGACGTTATCAGTAAAGATGAAGGAAACGGGTCTCTAGCGTGAAAAAAGAGAAAGCAAATACTTAATCGTTCGCAAGTCGATGAAACTTGACTGGGCGTTAAGTTTATGTGAAGACTTGTATGACATGTTCTTTGACATGGAGAGTGTCTGTCGAATAATAATGGTTAGTGGGAGCACACGTTATAGGTATGCTAATTGGATTAGTATACTCGAACCGACTCACCCTCGATTCGTCACACGGATTTCACTCCGGGACAGTCAATGACGGAATCGAAAGGTTGTGATAGGTATTCGTGAACCTTCGACTTGAGGATTTAGTAGGGATGTGCTTGTGACGTCAAGATTTTCATTAGAGTAGTTCGACCACATGCTTAGGAAGGCGGGGTCAACCTCGACGTGCATCTTGGACGGGCAAGTAGCAGTCTCATGAATACCAAGATAGAATTCTTTCTCCCGTTAGTGAGCGGGTTATATGTCCTATGCGGTTATTGGCAGATGAGATCATAAGTCTTTGGCCAAAGCATTGGAGCTAGTTGTATTAGATACACGATAGCTCGATGATCTCGATTTGCATTAACGCATGCATACCGTCAATCTGAGATAGGGTTTGGTGATCGTGACCTATAACTTGATCGGGACATTTGAAAGAAGGGTTTAAACGTATCTTGGTATTCACGACAGAATGGTTCTTGAATGATCCCAATCATTCGTTCTCGATTAAAGTGCAGTGTAGGCCGAAATTTAGGTGGTGCTACTACTCTTTGGTTCCTCCCATTGATGGTAGAGACGGACCTCTGAGTCGCGCATTACGATTGTGACGGAATGAATCAAGCTAATTATCTCATTATGTGTATTAGATATTGGATATCTAAATTTGGGACATTAGATGTCTAAATCGATTTATTGGATAAATTGATTTACGGCCTAATGAATTAAATAAATTACTGGCTGATTAATTTAATTCATGTATATAATTATTTCTTGGAGAAATTAGTTATATTATTTTGTATTTGATATGGTTAATTAATTGGATTAATTAATCGATATAAATACATCGAAACGGAATCGGAGTTTATCTGTTTGGACTTTTGGGAGTCCGAAATGAACCGAACTCGTCCGTTTTTCATCATGGCCACCCTCCTCTTTTCCACCTAATTTCCTCTTGTCTTTTGTTTCCATTTTATATGGATGATATTGACATGGTGGGGATACCTCTCATGTGAATGAGTTGTATAAGTTTGGTGGAAGGTGAATAAAGAATATATATATGTAAGCTTGTGATTGAGAAGACTTAATCATATAACATATATAATTCACACCTTGGAGGAGAGATAGATGTAAGTGAGTTTGAAGGAGAGATAGAATAGAACTTAGAGTTCATTTCATGGTGTTCATACTCATCTTCATCTTCTTCACTAACTTCTTCTTCATTTTTCCTGGAGAAAATTGAGAAAAAATTATTGAGAGAATTTCGATAAACATACTTGGAGTATATTCATCAAAATCAATAGCTTCATCACCTAGCTCTAGCCGTATCCTCGGAGGATAGCAAAGTGTTGTCATTCCGTTCATTTTTCCGGCGCGTGGCAAGTAGAGACGCGGTGCTTTCGGCGTTGGATCGTTCAAGGGCTTGAAGCGGAATAGATTCGTAGAGATCAAGCAAAGCTTGGGGAATAGCTCAAGAGAAGGTTATCCATCTAATCAACGAACTACAAGGGTGAGTTTCTATATCTCTTGTTATTCGTTTTGATATTCGTATATACGTAGCTCGATCGATCCTCGTAGGGATTCGGATCGAATTAATTTTCGTTTTACCGCTTCCGCTGGGCCTTCGTTTTAGGCACCGAATCCCAACACATATCACACCAAGGATATCCAACAATTCACCCAGAGGCATCAAACACTTAGCAAAACACTACGTCAAACCACAATGCACCGAAATGAAATGATATACGTCCACACGCCATACCAAGAGTAACATCAACACCAAACATATCCATAGAAATCACATAGTCATTTACAAACTACACCATTCACAAAACACACGTGTTTTGAAAGCAAGCCTTTAACAAGGATAAACCGAATCTTTTGAAAGTTCAAATCAAACGATCAAATAATCACATAGAGACGACCACTAATTATCATATCCATAAAACAAGAATAGTATGGGCAAGGTACTTGCCTCGAATAAGAACAACGCGGAGAATCGACCGAAATTGGTTGACACGAACCGACTATGAACCCGCCGACTCCACCGAACGCCAACTCGCGATAGTAAACTACGGAGCACAATAACAACAATGAAAATGAATTCCATAGCATGACACAAAGCCGATGAATTCAAAGAACGAACGATGAATGTTCAAGTGTTTTCCCCAAAACGGCCAAGAACACGATTCGTTCCGACAAAACACGAAAATGGAATTCCAAGTCGAAATATGGATATACAATCCATAGAATATGTTTAACAACATCATTTAACCACAATATATCCAATAAAAACGGATGGAAAACGAGATCGAGGACAAATCCCCCAAAAAGTCGATTCGAAGGAAATCAAGAAATATACTTCGATTCGACGAAGAACAATGGATTAAATGATGTTGAACACAAGAATACTACCAAGATTAATCATACCCATCATGAATTAATCAACAACACGGAACGAATCGGACAAAAATGCAAAAACCCCCAAATTCACGAAATTAGGGTTCTAAGGAAGATTACCTTGATTCGCTGGATCAAAGGGTGATAACGGATGATTGATTGATGATATAACATCAAGAACTTCATGGATTTGTTGTTAAACAACATGGCTCCACGATCTCTAAGTCTCCAGCCGCGGAAGAGAAAGTTAGGAAATGAAAAACGAGATGAAATGTGACTGCTCTGTCACATTTATACTGGGCCGGACTAGCGCGCGCTAGGCTGCCGAGCTAGCGTCTTCTCGGCCCGAGCCGCAATCGATGAACCCTTTGGACTAAGTGCTCGGCGAGTAGCATCGCGACCTTCCGTCCGTAGCGTCGCTACTGCCGGCCGTAGCGTCTGCGATGTCCAAGCGATGGCGTGCTACCTGCCAGCCCGACCGATTCAGAACCCACAGACTCCACTTGTCGGACGATAAGCGTCGCAACACACATCGGTAGCGTCGCTACACTGCCGGTTAGCGCGCGACCTTCCGATAAATGGCGTCGCTCGCCGGTTCTTACCCTTACCGTCCGGCCGGTGCCGCAATCTTCGGCGATCCATAGCCGTCGGCCAGGTGCTCGAACACTGTGGCTCGGCGACTCGATTTAAGCGTCACGGAGCGAACACGGCGAAAAGTTCGCGGGCAACATCAACGACCGAAATGAAAACATAATGCAATAATTAATCGTGCGCGACCAAGAAGCGGGTCGAGACAACAATTACGAATACGGATACGTAACTTTGATAAATTACAAAATGGCCCAAAGCGCGAAAATCACGATACATGATCGAATAACTAAACGAAGTTCACAACACGTCTAACAAAGTTAAACGGACTTACGGAAACTCGAAGCATGATTTCGGCCAAGTCGCAAGAATCGAACTCAAGTGCGGAAAAGTCGCTAAAAAGCACGGAACTCAACAAAACGACACCGAAACGAACTCGGATGACAAAAAGTGTAGAATTAATCATTCTCAGAATGACGAAACGGTCATGAGCGAGTCGTAAAAACGGACTCCGACCGAAAAAAGAAATTTACCGAAAATCGAAAATTGCGGATATTACACCTGGAAGGAGAAGATGAAGGGATGAAATACTGGACTTTCACACGGGGAAGATGAAGGGATGAAATAGTGGATTTTCACACGGGGAAATGTTAATAAGTTAATTAGTGCATTGTATAATTAATTAATAAGTTAATTAGTGCATTGTATAATGAATGAACAATGTAAATGCGAAACAACAAAAAATCTGAGGAGGGTAAGACCGGGGAGTTGGAAGGTTGCACATTATAAATTAATGTGCATGAGGTAAAAAGTAATGTGCATGAGATAAAAACTGTATTTATCAAACATAAATATGGTACCAGGGGGGAAGGGATGGATATTAATTTGCATGAGTTAGAAGCTATATTTCACATCCTCATCATTAGTATGTTAATATTTATCATTAGCGATAGGGGTGTGAAAGTAAAACGACGGAAGGGGAAAAGCTTTATTGATACTATAAGTTGTATATGATAATGATGAAACACACTGAAGAAAGCAAAGATCAAATGTTCCATTAATATGCTTTAATTGATCGTAGGAAGCTAAATTTCAAATCATCATTTATGGATAAAAAAAAAATATCTTACAAATATCGAAAAACATTAAAATAAGATTAATATCAGTATACAATGTGAAAACAAATGTGAACATAAAGAGGTTAAGATTGAATTTTTAGTTCAAAAATAAGTGGTTTAAGTGTGAACACATGATGCCATTAATAGACTTTAATTGATCGTAGGCAGCTAAATTTCAAATCATCATTTATGGATCAAAAAATATACTGATCTTACAAATATCGAAAAAATATTAAAAATAAAATTAATATCAAGATATAATGTGAACATAAAGAGGTTAAGATTAGATTTTTAATTATAAAATAAGTGATTTAAGTGTAACACATGATCTGAAATTATATATTTACACACGCCTACGAGAAAACGCATCTCTGGTTTCCCAAAGTAAGAAAACACCAATGAAGATGGAGGATATAGGCGTGCTAATGACCTGTCAAATGTCCGGTTACCTCGAGCAAGAGCTCGAGAAACGCTTCACCCTATTCAAACTCTGGGAAACCACTTCCAGAGCTGAATTCCTGACTCGGCGCGCCGACTCGGTTCGAGCCCTGGTGGGCAACACAAAGATCGGGGCCGACTCGAAGCTGATCGACTCGCTCCCACGCCTCGAAATCGTGGCCAGTTACAGCGTCGGCCTCGATAAAATCGACTTGGGCAAGTGCAGGGAGAGAGGAATTAGGGTTACCAACACCCCCGATGTGCTGACGGACGACGTCGCAGATATCGCGATTGCGCTGGCATTGGCGACGTCGAGGAAGATCTGCTCGGCCGATGGATTTGTAAGGAGTGGATTGTGGAGAAATCGGGATTTTGAGCTGGCTACCAAGGTTTGTGAATTGGGAAATTTCTGTGCTTTTTTTTTTGGTGGGGTATACTCCTGTTTCCTGTTATTATGCATGACGTGTTTCTGATTTAGGCCATGTTTGGTAAAAATGACCTGACTGAAATCTGATAGTTAACTGAAAACTTGATAAGGTGATCGAAAGTTGAAACTTTATAATGCACCTAATTAAATTGGAGTTGTGTGGTAAGCTAAAGTAATAAGATAACTGATAAATAATAAAATGACGTAAAAGTCAATAAATCCAAATATTTGTATTAATTATTCTCTCCTTCATATGAAGTTTGCGATAGGAATGGCATCCGGCGTAAAACTTTGCCATTTTGTCTTTTGCATGAATCGTAGTGTTGACTAATTTTCGATAATTAATTAGCACTATAATCTTCATGCCACCGACCCCAACATAGTTGGTATTAAGGTGCAGTTGATGATGATGATTTGTATTAATTATACCACACATCCCAGGAGAACCTATGGAGGTGCCTATCTTGGCACATATGGAGAGGATAGTATATACAGACTGGGAGTCTCTACAGGCGTACACCACTCTCAATGTGACAGTACACTCTCAATATGCCGTGGTGAATATCTTGTGTTCCTGGGATGCACTATACAATTTGCCCAATTATATGTGATGATATATTTGCATATGCAGCTGCTCATGATATTACTGAAGAAATCGTGGATCATGAACTTAGATCGATCTATGATTGTAAAAGAATAAATGATTGGCCAATGTGAAACTCGTTGGTTATAGATTGGTGTTTGTGCGCAAAAGAAATGAGAAAAATGAAGTTAAGGTAGTTTAAATTATTATTTTAAATAACGCGCTATATTGCGATTCGTAGCGCGTTATTTACGATATTGCGCTATTTGGGCAAAAACGTGCGTTATTTGTGCAAAAAATTGAGAAGGCCAGAGAACATAGATTTCTCAAGGAAAATAGTCTTTTAGCAATCCGCTCATACAATTATAGTCTGTCTTCACATTAAACGGATGAAACAAATAAAACGTCCGCTTGCCAAAAAAAAGGGAATGAAATCTTAGGAGAAGCTTGACGTATGCATAACAAGTCTGAGCTGAGACTGAGAGGTGTGATTTTTGTGTCTCTAAACTTAAGGAGCTGCACCTATTTTGGTATTGCACGATATAATGATTTTGAGTGCGCGGAGATGGATGTAGATTCAACTTGAGTTATGTTGGAACATAACATTAAGAAAGCGACAAAAGAAGTTTTTGGGGAATCTAAAGGACAAAAGTCATCAGGCAAGGACACATCGTGGTGGAATGATGAGGTAAAGCAGGCGATAAAAACTAAACGTGAATGCTACAAGGCATTAGGAAAATGCCCGAGTGAGGAGAACTTTGAGAAATATAAGGAGGCTAAAAGAGAAGTCAAGAAAGTCGTCCGTGATGCTAGGGCAAAGATTAATCAAGAATTGTTACGAAATTAGATACTGAGGAATGTGAAAGGGATTGTTGTTACCCAAAATATTATCCGGAGATAGTATTGCTGGAACGATCGAGTAACAAACAAAATGCGAGAACACTTCCGTGGGAAAATGGATAACACAAGATTTGCCGGGGTTGTTAGTCCCGGGCTTGAATGCTCTCGCGAGATGTTATTAATAAATATACTGTCGAGTACAAATATTAATGTTAGAATCTAATACAATGAGTGTAAAAGCTTCTAGTTATCTAGGCTTTAGAGCGCGTAGATTGCCGGAAGAACCAGATGGATGAATCTGTGAGTTCTTGCTTGGAATTTATGATGAATGTGTGTGAATGTCACTATGAATATGTTAGTGCTTGCCAAAAGAGCCTTTTGTTCTCTCTTTGGTGTGTATTTTTGCACTTAATTCGTGGTAGAATCCGTCGTTTTGGCCGCAACAGTGAGTTCTCTATTTATAGGGGACTAAGTAGTTGGGATCCCTCAGGCGATCGCGGGCGATCGCCGTTTTCTATATTAAAATAAACGGCCGATCGTCGCGTCACGTGGGCCTGTTCCCTTGAGGTCCGAGGTTGCGGTTGGAGGCCACTGGGTGAACGATGGGAAGCCCGACGCGTCGCGAGTCATTGTCCGAGGAGGGTCCACTTCGTACCTTTCGGCGGCCTTGTCGGTAGGTGCGGTAGGTGACAGTGAGGTCAATGATCCTTTTGTTGGTATCTATGAAGATCGCGGGTGGGCCATCGTCCAAGATTCGGTCTTGACGACTTTGACGGATCTTTGGATCCCCACGTGGCATGAGACGATCGCCTCGATCCGTTAGACAAAGACGATCGCTGTATCAAAAGGCGATCACGGTTACCAAAAGACGATCGCTATATTATGCGGACTTTAGGTGTTCGTCCGAGTTTGGCTTCTATGGTTGACTTTTCGGGAGGTCGCCGATCGCCTATCGTGGCGAATTAATCGTCGCACAACAATTTCCCCATTTCGCCTTGATGTTGAAAACACGGGGTGAGGTGGCACTGATGGCGATCGCCGATGTTTAGACGACCGGCCGATCTGAATTCAAATATGGGCGACCTTCTTTCGCGTCGGGAGGCGGGGAAAAGAAGGCGGGCCTTTCCTGGCGGCCGACACGCGCGTCGTCTTGCCGTTGGGAATCCGACGGTTTGTCGGACTGTACCGGGCATGCCCTCGAAAAGACGCGTATGCGGGATTCGAGGCCGCATTTAATGCGTCCCCACGTGACGGTTCCGATTCGGTCCCGAGGTTTCTCCTTTTTGCACTTAGGCCCTCGTTCCCATCTATAAAAAGGAGGGCTTCTTCTCCTTCACTTTTACGCGCCCTTAGCATCCATGGCGAATTTCTGCAGAAATTTACGGAGCCTTTAGTGCCGATCTTCTTCTTTTTCTAGGTAAGATTAAATTTAACCTTCTCCTTATCTTTACTTTCCAATATGTCGGGAGGATCGAAAACCTTCGAGGCGGAAGTTCTTCCGCTAGCGCGTTGCACGAGCAGGAGGAGGTTCCGTTAGAGTGGATATGGAGACGGCCAAGCTATTCGGCGGGGATTGCACCCGAAGAACTCGAAAAACTTTTCAACGAGGCCGAGGTGGCGAGGACGGCGGAGACGGCGGAGCAGGGGGTTCGCCGGTGGATGAAGACGATGCAGTGCGGGAGGCACAGGAAAGAGAGAGCGGATTCGGCCCCTCTATGTGGCTTTTGCTCGAGATGATGGAAACGATCGCTGGACCTTGCCGGAGTCGATTTGAGGCCTACTCCGCCGCTCACCCTTACAAACATGTGAATCGGACGGTCTTTGAGCCGTCCGTCTCCGTGGACTCTCGGCCGATCCGAGTACGGCGACCAAGAATGACTGGCGGCCGGAGGGCCAAATATCACATCCCCTCGACGTTTCCCTTCACGTGCCTTTGGAGAATGAGCGCGCCGACCAACCGCCCGAGGATATGGTCGCCGTCAACGAGATGATTATGGAGGCGGGTCTGCGATTCCGTTGCCACTCGCCGTCTCCTATTTGCCGATCGCTGGAATTTGGCGCCTCTTCAAGCCCGGCGAATGCTTGGCTGCAGATCATCTGCACGTTGACCTTGTTTGGCGGTCACCGTTATTTCGTCACCTTAGCGCTGGAGATGAATTATTTGTTTAAATTAGGCTGCAGAAAGGGACGATCGGCGGTTATCATATCCAGGCCGACTCGGGAGAGTGGTTCTTGGCGTGCGAATAAGACCAAGGCGACTGGCAAAATGGTGTTGGGTCGGCGGGGCATGGCGATCGGCGTTGAGTGAAGGGCTGAATGAAGAGTTGGAGATTCCCACTATTTTAGGGAGAGGAATCCGAGTAAGGATTTAAACTCTCCCTTTGATTGAGCTTGTCTTGGTGATCTAATTTTGTTTTCTTTTGCGGGACCTCTCGTACCGGCGACCGGCGACCTCCCATTTGATTTCTTGATCGTTTGGGAGCGTATTCGTGCGTTCTTGAACTCCTTTATTGACGTTCGATCGCTTGATCCGAAGCTCATCGGTTGGGGGCTCGTTTGTTTTGCTACCCTCGTCACTTGAAAGTTCAAGGTATGAGGTTAAGTGGTGTTTCCTTTCTTTGACGATCGTCTCCAAGATGTTGTTTTATTTTATCTAACTTGTTTGCACCTTTTCTTTGTGAGGCTTATTTTCCCCGAATCGCGAACCTCGCCGAGAGATAGCTATGTCGGACTTGGGAGTTCTTGGTCGCCTTAATTTGGGCAAGCGGTGATCGCGTTCTGCGGCGACGTCTCACCTGCCCGGTGGACGAGACCGCCGAGGCGCCGTCGCCAAGCCGGTGGTCGAGGAGAGGAACAGCTCAAACGCCGCAAGAGGCGGAGGTCGGAGTCCCGTCGATCTCGAGGCGGGCGTATCGGTCTGGAGCCTCCTCGGTCGCTGCGGCTCCTATCTCCGCCATCCGATGATGGAGCGATCTCGGCGCCAAGCCCACGGTCACCGGACCCGGTCATCCGGCTCGGCGAAGAAGATGGCGATCGCCGTCACGGAGACACCCGAGGCAAGCCTTTTTTCGGACGCGACCCAGTGGTCAATAGGTAAGAGTGGGTCAAAAATTTTTACGAGTTAGGCATTAGAGCATGGTATGGGCTAACTCCTTGATTTCCTTGGTTTCTTGTGCAGGTTCGCCTCGCCGACCGGACGTCGCCCCATGGTCTTTGGATTTCTGTCGAGCAAGGCTCCACAAGGTTACTCGAAGTCCACGCTTACGTTCGCGGCAATCACTTCCTTGCCCAAGGCTTGGGCGGCCAAACCTTGACGCGATCGCTCGTCGGCGATCTGGAGATGCCATGCGGCGGCCGTTGCCACAGCTCTTGAGGCGCGGCGATGGCCGTCAGTGCTCGGGATTTTGAGGCGACCCTCCTGCTCATCTCCATCGCGAGCTCGAGACCGCCGGAGCGAAATATCGAGGATGCCAACCGGATCCGTCGATGGAGAAAGAGTATGAGGAGACCGCCAAGCGGGCTAAGCGGGGCGTGGATCGATTAAGCGAGCCGAGTCGCTCCAAGGAAGCTGCCGATCGATCTGTAATAAGGAGAAGGAGACTCGCCGAAGCTCGAGGCTTCGCGGGAGGAGGCGGCCGGTGAAAGGCTGCGGTGGATCGGCTCGGTGGTGAGCCGGAGGCGGCGAAGAGAGAGCCGAGAAGGCCCGGGCGAGAATGTTGCCAAGGCGGCGAGCGGCGGAGGTCGAGAAGACGGCGACGGATCCGAAAGAGCGGTGAAGGCGATCGAGGTCGATCCCTACCTTAACGTCGGGCACGTCGTCGAGTTCGCTTACTATTTGGCCTATGCTTGTGCTGTCCGAGTTGCTAAAAGGCGAGGGGTGAGTCGGTCCCACGATGGAAAGCTTGAGATCCTATGTCTCCAAGCATCCTCTGCATCCGAATTCTCTCTGCCGATCCTTGACTTGGTCGACCTCGGGATTGACTTGAGTTGGTATACCGGCAAACTCATTCATCCCGAGGCCGATGGGGGTGCCCAAGCCGATCCGCAACCCGAGGCGAAGACCAAAGCGGGGCTTTGAGAGGCTTTTGTTTTTCCTTCGTAACTTGTACTTTTTGTTGTAAGGCCTTCGGGCTTGAAATGTATGAAGCTTGTGTTTATGAATAAAATACTCCTTTTCTCATTCCGCGTCTTGCCTCATATGCGATCGCCTTTGATTGTTTGTGTGCAATTTTACGAGTACGCGTATATTTGCTTTCGATTTTTTTGTTAAATCGTAGGCCGATTATGCGAGTGTTGAAAGTATTGACATGTTTTGAATTGGAATTCTTACTTGTAATTTTCGTCGGACGACCTCGATCGCTCTGCATGTTTTTTTAGCGGCCGATCGAGTATGGTTCCTCTTTGTTCGATCGTATACGAGATTAGCTCGACTATCCTTGCCCCCTTGTCTTTGTTCACTTATAGTAAGTAAGGAAACAAAGACTAGTCTATCTGGCGAGCTATCTTCATTTTGCCGATTCGAAGAGTAATGTGTGGTTGCGGTGTTCGATGGACCGATCTCCCCAATCGTGTCTTCGTGTGCGCGGGATATTTAGTATCCTGCGACTCACTTTTGTGAGGGTCCTCCGTTAGGCTACGCACGCCTTGTGTTAAAGCGAAGGCGGGCGATCTCGGCTCTGGAGGAGTCCTTGCGCGGAGTGTTGTCGGCTTATTCGACACCACGTCCGCGGCTTGTCGGCTCTGTTTCCACCTCGGCCCGCCATGAAGATGGCGATCCTCGGCGGTGTGCGTTGAGGCAGGGGGTAGCGACACGTCGCATTGTTCGGGTTCACCATGTTAGATGATGTACCTTGAGCGTGCGATCGCGCCCTGCGATTTATTTTGGAGGGTCCTTCGGCTACGTCGGCCTCGTATTTAAACGAAGGGCGGACGATCTCAGCAAAGGAACCTTGCATGGCGAGTATCGGTTCCATCGACCTCCCGGGACCATGGTCGCAATAATTTTACCTAGGATCGTCGTGATCGGCGATCGTCGGTGATATGCGATGCACAGTGGGGCGATCGCCATATGAGATGGGATAACAAAAATCTCATTATATTCCTTGTACATCATTGAAATCGAATACAAATTTATCACCGATAGTATTTTTTCGGATGCACGGCGTTCGAGGTATTGGTCAGAATCGTCGGGATGTTCGATTCGTAGGCTCCTTTAGTTAACCATCTGGATACTCGAAAGGTCCTTCCCGATTTGGACCAAAGACGCCTCTATGGGTTTGGATTTTCTTGAGGACGAGATCGCCCACTTGAAATCTTCTCTCTCGACCTTTGAATTGAAGAACTTCTCGGCTCTCCTTTTGTGGATTGTGTTCTTCATTTACGAGGTCACCGTCTTTCTTCAAGCATGTCTAGGTCGATTCGCGGGCTACATCGTTGTCGGTCGTCATCTCTGTTCGGTTCGATGGTGAGGACGGCGATCTCGAAGGAATCACCGCTTGTTCGAAGGTAAGGGCGAACGGGTTTCGCCGGTTGAATTGCGGTCGTCGTTCGGTAGGACCATAAAGCGTCTGGGAGCTCGCTCGCCCATCTTCCTTGCACGGATTCGAGTCGTGCTTTGATCGTGTGTTTGAGGATCTTATTCTTGCCTCTACACTGCCCGTTAAATGCGAGGGTGATAGGCGCCGAGAATAACCTTTTGACTCCCCACTTTTCACGAATTGCATGACTTCTAAGCCGTCGAATTGTTTCCGTTGTCGGAGATGATGGCACAGGGCAAACCGAATCGGCATATTATGTTTTTCCATATAAACTTGATCACTTGCTCTTGGCGATCTTGTTGAGCGGTTCGGCCTCGGCCCATTTGGTGAAATAATCGACCCAACGATGGCGAACTTACCCCTGGAGCCGTCGGTAAGGGACCTATAAGGTCGATGCCCCATTGCGCAAATGGCGAGGGCTATACATGGAGGTGAGTGTTCGGGTGATAGTTTAATGTTGGGGCCCATTATCGACATCTATGACAAGATCGGCATAAGCGATCGCATCTTTCCAAGTGATGGCGAGAAAAATCCTTGTCAGTCGTCTTATGGAGGAGGGCTCGCCGCCGCGTGGTTCCCACAAATCCCGTCATGGATTTCGGCTAAAGCAGCCGACCTTCCTCGGTGTAATACACTTGAGGAGGAAGGTGAAGGCTCGCTTGTAAAGCCGATCGTCGATAGGATATACAGTCGCACGAAGGTGAGTTGGCGAGCTTTAACACGGTCGTCGAGGACCGTTCCGTCTTTAAGTATTTGATGAGCGGAGTCATCGATTCTCTTCGGCGATGGCGGCCGTGGTAACCAAATTCTGTCGATCGCCGGCCTTGCCGACTTTGTGATTTGGATGTTGGAGAAGTGGTGCCCCATCCGATGATGCTAGTTTGGAAAGTGCATCGGCACGGGAGTTGTGCTCTCTCGGGACTTGCTCGATTAGTACTTCTTCAAATTTTGTGCACATTTCGCGACCGGCTCTTGGTATTTGACCATCATTCGCGCGTGCCTCATATTCCCCCTTGACTTGGTTCACGACCAAAGGAGTCCATGTAGATATGGGCGTCGAACATCTAGGGCGAGGCTAGATCAAGCCCGCCTACGAGCTTCGTATTCGGCTTCATTGTTGGTCGCACGAAAGCATACGGCATTTGTGAAACTCGACCGTCACAGGCTAATAAGGACAATCCACCTTTGCTCTCGCATTGGTGTTGAGCCATCCACGTATAATTTCAGAGTAGTCGGCCGACTGGAGTGGGTTGTGAGGGAACGTTAATTCCACCACGAAGTCCGCCAGAGCTTGGCCTTTGATCGCCGTGCGAGGAGCGTAAGTGATACCGTATTGTGCGATCTCCAGCGACCACTTGAGGATGTTGGAACATTTTGTTCCATACATAAATTAAAAGTGTTTTGATGATTAATGTTGATAAGCAAAACAAAACAACAAAGAGACGAAGCAAAGCATCGAAGGAATCGAAGTGCAAAAAGCTGGAAAATCTCAAAGCTAACGTACGTAACAAGGGTATGTTAACGTACGTAATATGGGCAAGCTAACGTACGTAATAGAGGTTGTATAACGTACGTAAAGGAGTTCATCCAAGTGAACGTTGGAGAAGTCAAAGTCAGCAAAGCATACAACGGATATATGGCGTCGGCGGTGGCGTAGTGATAACGTCGTAACAAAGGGAAGGCTAACGTCGTAACTCAAAATGACGAATCTCACCGGATGGCTGGACTAGGCTAACGTCGTAACGGGGAAGGTTAACGTACGTAATGAAGCTACGTACGTAATATGAATGAGATAGCGTCGTAATGCGGTGTGCGGCGACTAACGGCTAGTTTGAGGATGAAGCCTATAAATACCATCCCTATGGTATTGTTTGAGTACAACAACCTTGAGCAAATTGTCTATACTTGTGATATTATTACACACATTCTTGTTGTTGATATTGAGCTTAATTGTAAGTGTTTGAGTGAGAATTCACGAAAACATACACGAGTGGTAAAAGAAAAGATACGATTGGATTCGGTGTTATTAGGATCAAGGATCCGGCATTATTAGAATCGCAATCGATATCTAAGTGAGGTTTATCTAGTACCCATAGAAAGCTAGAGCGGTTGATTCCTTGTCCGATAGAAAAGGAAAAGCGGTTTAACTTGGACCGACGCAAAGACAAATGCAGTGGTTTATCACGGACCAATAGAAGACGTGATTGTAAGCGGTTATACCTCGCCGATAGAAGAGAGGCGTAGAGGTTTTTATCTTGATCCTATAGAAAAAGATACCGAGAGAGGGCGTAGGCTCGTTTATAGCCGAACCTCTATAAATCCTCGTGTCCTTTTTTTCCGCACCTTTTATTTACGCTTCCATAAGCAGCAATATCCGAATCGGTACCCAACAATTGGTATCAGAGAGGTATTCCAATTCGCGGCTTAACATCCGAGGAGAAAAAGATCCAATGGCGTTTCAATTCTCTCCAGTCGAAGGCCTTGCTCTCAACCGACCACCATTCTTTGATGGCTCAAATTATTTGACGTGGAAGAAGAAGATGTCGATATTCATCCGAGCATACGACATCGAAATTTGGAAGATTATTTGCCTTGGCGAAAGTTCCTATCAAATCCGGCCAGTGCGCTCAAATCTTTCAAGAATACGACGATGCCGATTGGAAAAATGACCATCTAAATTGTAAGGCTACTCAACTCTTATTTTGTGCCTTAAATCCGGAAGAGGTCAATCGAATCTCATCGTGTGAGAGTGCGAAAGAAATATGGAAAATTCTTGAAATCACACACGAAGGGACGACTCAAGTCAAGGAGACGAAGATAAATATGCTTCTCCATGACTACGAGTTATTCATGATGAAGGGTGACGAGTCCATCACCAATATGCTCGACCGATTCTCGGTCATCACCAATGGACTAGCTTCGTTTGGCAAACCATTATCTAGTAGTGAAAAAGTCAAGAAAATCTTAAGATCACTACCTAGCGAATGGGACGGCACCGTGACCGCAATTATGGAATCCAAAGATCTCAACACACTCGATTTTAGCGCCCTCGTTGGTTCGCTAATTAATTATGAGATCGTGTTAAAATCACGAAGTGTCAAGCCGAAACCGAAAGAAAAATCGTTAGCCATGAAGGCTAAGATATCGAGGAAGAAAGAAGAAATCCCGGTGGAGGAAAGCGACGAAGAAGCGGCATATTATGCCAAGAATATTAATAAATTCCAAACCTTATTAACCGGAGGAAGAAGGATATCTCGAGCGAAGCGAAGAAGTTCGACAACTCCTGTCGACAATGTGGTAAACCAGGCCACTTTGCTAAAAATTGCCGTGTCAAACCCAAGAAGGAGGTTCTCGTAGCAACATGGAGCGATGAAGATGAAGACGATGATTTCATCAATCAAAATAATCTCGCTCTCATGGCCCGGAGTTCGTTCGACGACGGTGGCGTCGAAAGTCGAGTTAGTACATCCTCCGTGACGAACTTTTTGATGCATTTGAATTACTTCATACGGATTTTCAAAATGCATTATCGGAAATTAAATCCCTTAAGTCTAAAATTAAATCTTTAGAAATTGAAAATTCTAAAATTATCGAAAAGGAAAATTTGTCGAAATCGATCATTCAAAGTGTATTGAAAATGAAAATATTTTGAAGAATGATCTCGCTAAAATCCAAACCGAGCTTAAATCTTTGACAAAGAAATTCTCGTGCGGAAGCAGAAATTTGAACAAATACTTGGTGTTCAAAAATTTACTTTGAATAAAGAGGGGTTAGGATTCAAACCACGTTCAAAAGCGAATCCGTTAATTTTAAAATACCCCATTGCGAAAAGTGTTTGAAAATCGGGCATCATATTTCAAGTTGCAAAAGCCGAAGCGGACGATAAAAATTAAGAAAATTTGGGTTCCTAAAGGAACAATGGTTTCAAATACCGTCTATGTTTCCAAACAAAAACCAACTATAGGTTGGATCCCCAAAAATTGATTTTTGTATTTTACTCGGGAGTATTTTTTTAAAAAGGAGATAATATTTTCGGGGAGTTTTTACCCTTTATGCATTTATTTATCATAAATTAGTATCATGCATATTTTATATTTTGGTATTATTTCAATTGATATTTTATCCACTTTTTGATGAATACAAAAGGGGGAGAGATAGGAGAATGGAGAAATAAGTCGAAAATGTGATTAACCGTGAAAGGGGGAGAAAAATCGAAGAAAATCGATTGCATTCAAAGAGAATTAGAAAAACGAAGGAGTTGAAGAAAAATGAGGAGAGGTCGAAAAGACGATATTAATTCGAAAAATTCAAAAAGTTAAAGGTAAGGAGAAAGAAGGAGTCGAAAAAGTAATGGGAGAAGATTCTAACGAAACGGACAAAGTCGAAAACTTTGGTCTGTAAAGATATACATATATTTGTATTTTTGCAGGAAAATCCCATTGTCGGAGTGTTGTTTTGTAATCATCAAAAAGGGGGAGATTGTTGGAACATTTTGTTCCATACATAAATTAAAAGTGTTTTGATGATTAATGTTGATAAGCAAAACAAAACAACAAAGAGACGAAGCAAAGCATCGAAGGAATCGAAGTGCAAAAAGCTGGAAAATCTCAAAGCTAACGTACGTAACAAGGGTATGTTAACGTACGTAATATGGGCAAGCTAACGTCGTAATAGAGGTTGTATAACGTCGTAAAGGAGTTCATCAGTGAGCGTTGGAGAAGTCAAAGTCGACAAAACATACAACGGATATATGGCGTCGGCGGTGGCGTAGTGATAACGTCGTAACAAAGGGAAGGCTAACGTCGTAACTCAAAATGACGAATCTCACCGGATCAAATCGACTAGGCTAACGTCGTAACCGGGGAAGGTTAACGTCGTAATGAAGCTTACGTACGTAATATGAATGAGATAGCGTCGTAATGCGGTGTGCGGCGACTAACGGCTAGTTTGAGGATGAAACTATAAATACCATCCTATGGTATTGTTTGAGTACAACAACCTTGAGCAAATTGTCTATACTTGTGATATTATTACACACATTCTTGTTGTTGATATTGAGCTTAATTGTAAGTGTTTGAGTGAGAATTCACGAAACATACACAGTGGTAAAAGAAAGATACGATTGGATTCGGTGTTATTAGGATCAAGGATCCGGCATTATTAGAATCGCAATCGATATCTAAGTGAGGTTTATCTAGTACCCATAGAAAGCTAGAGCGGTTGATTCCTTGTCCGATAGAAAAGGAAAACGGTTTAACTTGGACCGACGCAAAGACAAGTACGAGTGGTTTATCACGGACCAATAGAAGACGTGATTGTAAACGGTTATACCTCGACCGATAGAAGAGAGGCGTAGAGGTTTTTATCTTGATCCTATAGAAAAAGATACCGAGAGAGGACGTAGGCTCGTTTATAGCCGAACCTCTATAAATCCTCGTGTCCTTTTTTTTTCCGCACCTTTTATTTACGCTTCCGCAAACGGCGCAATATCCGAATCGGTTCCCAACAGAGGAGTCGCCCGTTGGTGTCCGGTCGGTGCAGGACTTGTCTTAGAGGTAGAGTGGTTAGGACCTCCACCTGGTGATCGAAGAAGTAAGCTCTCAGTTTTCGTACACTCATGACAAGGGCATAGGCGATCTTCTCCAATGGTGTGTAACGTGTCTCGGCGTCGTGGAGCGCCTGGCTAACATAGTAGATCGGCAAGTGGGCTTGCCCTCTGCTCGCACTGCAACGGCACTCGGTCGACCTCCGAGGCCGCTAAGTAAAGGAATAATTTTTCACCGGATCGGCTTTGCCGAGGATCGGGGTTGGATAGATATTCCTTTATTTTGGCGAATGCTATCTGGCTTTCTTTCGTCCATGCGAACTTCTTGTTCTTGATGGTCGCGAAGAAAGGCTTGCTTTATCGCCGAGCCGTGATATGAAAGCGGTTGAGGCGGCTAGGAAACTGTGAGGCGTTGCACTGTTTGATGTTTCGCGGTTCCTGCATGTCAAGGATCGCTCGTATCTTGGCGGGGTTCGCCTCGATCCCCTTTGGCTCACTATGTGCCCCAAGAACTTCCCGGAGCCCACCCGGTTGCATTTCTTGGGGTTCGACTTCATGTTAAACTTCTCAAGGATGGCGAACGTCTCGGCAAGATCGTTGAGGTGATCTTCCTTCTTGAGGCTTTTGACCACGATATCGTCAATGTAGACCTCCATGGTCTTGCCGATCGATCGGCGAACATCCCGTTGACTAATCGCCGGTAGGTCGCCCTGCGTTTTCAAGCGAGCGGCATTCGACCCAAAAGTATATGTCTTTTACGTGTGGTAAGATGTGTGTTTTATGTCTTCCTCTCTGCCATTGGGATTTGATGATATCCGTGAAGGCATCCATAAACGACATCATTTCGCAACTTTGCCGTGCTATCGACGAGATGATCGATATGAGGCATTGGGAAGTGATCTTTTGGACATGCCGTTGAGGTCGGTGAAGTCTATGCATAATATCCGAGGCGATCGGCTTTTTGACGAGCACCGCGTTGGCGACCCTTGTGGTTCGTCGATTGCTACTCCGTCGATCATTTGCCGAGTAACCACGGACTTCTATGTCGAGCTGCGTATTTCTCGGGACCGAACTTCCTACGCTTCGGTGAACAGGTTTCATTGCCGGTCGATCTTCGAGATAATGGCGGCGTGTTCGGGACTTATGCCAACCATATCTTGATGCGACCAGCAAAGACACCGATGTTCTTACGTAGCAAGTTGATCGAGATCTCCCTTTAATTCGCGGTCGATGCTCGCGCCGTCTGTACCTCCCGTTCGATGATCCGGATCCATCGTAATGCTTTCCAACTCTTCGACAGAATGGTCGCCTCGTTTGGTACGATCTCGGACTCGGTCCTTGGATCGATGTCGAGACTTGGCTCGAAACCGATCCTTGGCTCGATGTCGTCCGTCGATCGATGAGAGATGGCGTCCCCGAGTCGGGTTGGTACGAAGTCTCGTGCTCGTCGATCTCCATGGGTTGATCGTCGGTCGCTTCAATGTTACATACAAGACGGGAAGTATTGAAAGAATTAACAACATAGGAGTAACTCAAACATCTCTTTGCCATTAGGTGATCTCCTTTTACAAGACCGACCGTCCCATCGGCGGTGGGAATTTGATACAAGAAAAGAAAGATGAGGCGACCGCCTCAAAGGTTTCTAAAAAGGCGACCTAGGAACCCATTATAGATCTTTGGGCCTATCTATGATTACAAAGCTTATGTTCCTAGTAATCCTAACCTTGGGATCATAAAAACATATTAGCTCGACGGAGAGCTTGATCCTCCCGTAGGCTTGGGTGTGTTGTCGCCAACCCTTGGAGCACGGTGTCGAAAGGCTTGATGAATTTGATCGGGTTGCCGAGTTGGTCTAGGCGGATTTGAATATGATGTTGCAAAAACTCCCATTGTCGACCAACACGCGATCGGCCGTCTTCCCAAGGATGCAAGCGGAGATCACTAGTGCATCCTCTTTGGGACATTGCACTCCTTCCCTGTCCTTGTTGGAAAAGGTGATGAGCGCGTCTCTAGAGATGGTCGCTCAGGAGGTACTACAACATGGACTTGGCGAAGGCCCTCGGTTCGGCTTTTCGCTTCTGTTTGTGAGGTGGAAACCGGGAAAGGCCCCGAGGCTCCCACCTCCTGCTTGGAGCATGTTGATCCGACCGCCGGGGTTGATCGGAGGATCGATTCATCAGTACTCGGCTCATGCTCGATCCCAGCGATCGGATTGGGAGGAATTCTCTCGCTCGGTCGGCGTTCGCGCCCTCCGGCTCTTTCCGTCTGAGTTACGGCTTGGTGATCAAATTATCGGTTGCCTTCCTCAAACGATCGCGAGTATGCGAGGAGGTCGCGGCATTAGCTAGTGTTGTGGCGGGACTCTTATGATAGGCACGAATTTCTTTGCGGTCTAGATGACCGTGGTCCCTTATCGGCTTTGGCTTGGAAATCCACTCGCGACCCTTGATCGCGTTGAAGATGTGGGCCGAGATAAGTTGAGGTTGTGAAGAAGGTGGACCTCTACATCCTCGAAGGCTTTGAACTCGCCAGCGGCTTGGCGACCGCCTTTACAGGCTTGGCGACCGTCTTCTTGGACATGGGAAGGTGCTTTCCCTTTTGGTGTCCCTCGTCCGGGCGGAGTGAGCATCTTACGCTGGCCGAGATAATCGGCGGCTCGGCGAGCAGCTGTATAGGTCGGTGGAAAATCTTTTGTGAGGTGCACGAACATGGGCGATCGTCAGTGGAATCCGTTCAGAGGCTGCGTGGTGAGCGATCTCGTCGGCCGACGGGCTCACCGGTGAGGACTATCTCGTCCACCGGTCGATATAATCCTCATCCGATTCATCCTTCCCTGCCCGATTTTCATCATGCGGTGGGGACCTTCCGGCGGCGACTTTGGCGGCGAAGTATGACGTGAAGTCGTTCGCGGCTTCTCAAAGCAATTGATTGAGCGAGATGGTAGCGAGATGTACCACTGTGGCGAGATCGCCCGAGTTAGCGGGAACATACGACATTTCGTCGCATCCGAAGCTCCGCATCCGAGTCATGTAGATCCGAATTTGCTTAAGTGGGTTCCGGATCCGTTCTCCCTCGTCTGAGAGGTGTTTGTGGGGATTGATCGTTGATTGGGTGGAGCGATCTCGATCTGGACGCGAGTGGCTCATTTAGCCCGGCCGATCGGTCTCTGGCGTTTGCCCCAATTTCTAGGAGCGTCTTCATCTCGTCGAGCGTTGCATAGCGGCGATCGCTGTCCGCTTTGCTCGCCGATTGGCTCTCGAGGCTGCGAACCAAGGCGATCGTGTGCGATCCCCTAGCTCCGTGGTGAATGACGATCTCCCCGCGAGGTTCCCTTCTTGGGCGAGCGAGGGCTCGTTGCCGTCTGTCTCTTGGGAGTCGGATACGCGAACTCCTGGTAAAGGATTCGGATATCGATGTCTCATTTGGGGCTCGAGTGCCCGGTCGCCATGAGGGATCGCTCCTGGCGGCCGAAGACGGAATCGTCCCGCCTTACGAGAGCCTTCTCCGGCTCGGGGCTTTCTGTCGATTTCTCAACATAGATCCCCTTGAGCTTCCTTTTGCTTGCCGGCGGTTAGGCGACGGGGTGATGGTAGGCGTATCGCGGGCCCTCTGCCGTTCCTCGAGGATGGCTATAGCCTCCTCAACTGCTCCGATGTCTGGGCCGGGTGAGTGAGAGGCTAGAACCGTCCCTCGGGGCGGGAGCGAGCCTAGCGTCGCCACGTTCGCCCTCCGCCGTGGGTGGGACTCGGTCCTCGCCGAATAAGATTTCCGTGAGATCTCGAGTGGCCCTCTTGGAGGTTGTTGCTGATGTCATTTTCTGATGGTTTTTCTATTGAAGAACAGTGAGTGTTTCTTCAAGTATATGTCCGGAGAACAGTGAGTGTTCTTCGAGACGGTAGGAAAAAATGAAGGTTTGGACCCCTTCCTCTAGCGCCAATTGTTGTTACCCAAAATATTATCCGGAGATAGTATTGCTGGAACGATCGAGTAACAAACAAAATGCGAGAACACTTCCGTGGGAAAATGGATAACACAAGATTTGCCGGGGTTGTTAGTCCCGGGCTTGAATGCTCTCGCGAGATGTTATTAATAAATATCTTTATCAGTACAAATATTAATGTTAGAATCTAATACAATGAGTGTAAAAGCTTCTAGTTATCTAGGCTTTAGAGCGCGTAGATTGCGGAAGAACCGGATGGATGAATGTGAGTTCTTGCTTGGAATTTATGATGAATGTGTGTGAATGTCACTATGAATATGTTATTGCTTGCCAAAAGAGCCTTTTGTTCTCTCTTTGGTGTGTATTTTTGCACTTAATTCGTGGTAGAATCCGTCGTTTTGGCCGCAACAGTGAGTTCTCTATTTATAGGGGACTAAGTAGTTGGGATCCCTCAGCGATCGCGGGCGATCGCCGTTTTCTATATTAAAATAAACGGCCGATCGTCCGTCACGTGGGCCTGTTCCCTTGAGGTCGAGGTTGCGGTTGGAGGCCGGTGGGTGAACGATGGGAAGCCGGCCAGCGTCGCGATCATTGTCGAGGAGGGTCCACTTCGTACCTTTGGCGGCCTTGTCGGTAGGTGCGGTAGGTGACAGTGAGGGTCAATGATCCTTTTGTTGGTATCTATGAAGATCCGCGGGTGGGCCATCGTCGAATTCGGTCTTGACGACTTTGACGGATCTTTGGATCCCCACGTGGCATGAGACGATCGCCTCTGATCCGTTAGACAAAGACGATCGCCAGGTATCAAAAGGCGATCGCTGGTTACCAAAAGACGATCGCTATATTATGCCGGACTTTAGGTGTTCGTCCGGAGTTTGGCTTCTATGGTTGACTTTTCAGGGAGGTCGCCGATCGCCTATCGTGGCGAATTAATCGTCGCACAACAGGGATATTTATAAAATTGCTCGTATTAGAGATAGGAAGACACGTGATATTGGGAGAGTTAAATGTGTGAAGTATGTGGATCATAAGGTTTTAGTCGGAGATCAGGAGATAAGAGAAAGATGGAGGACATACTTTGATAACCTATTTAATGGACAACGTGAGGAAGATATTGGGGATATAAGTATTGCTTCAAATTTGGTTAATCGGGATTTTATGCGTCGAATTCAAAAGGGTGAAGTACGGATGACATTAAAGAAAATGGGTTCGGAAAAGGCAGAAGGGCCAGATGGTATACCTAT
Source organism: Orobanche coerulescens (assembly GCA_033398695.1). Lineage (NCBI taxonomy): Eukaryota > Viridiplantae > Streptophyta > Magnoliopsida > Lamiales > Orobanchaceae > Orobanche > Orobanche coerulescens. The sequence continues at coordinate 140,766,061 of CM065815.1, read as the reverse complement.
TGAAGGATGGAGGTGTTTGAGAGAGAGGGGAATCGAATGGTTGACTATACTTTTCAACAAGATTTGGAAATACAATAAGATGTCACTGGCATGGAGGAAAAACACTTTAGTCCCTTTATATAAGAACAAAGGCGATGTCCAAGAGTGCTCTAGTTATCGGGGGATAAAGTTGATGAGTCATACCATGAAACTATGGGAACGAGTGACTGAGCAACGTCTTAGAAAGTGTGTGGAGATATCAGAAAACCAATTTGGATTTATTCCTGGGAGATCGACTGTGGAAGCAATATTTCTGATGAACAGATGATGGAACACTATCGTGATAAGAAGAAAGACTTGCATATGTTTTTTATTGATTTAGTGAAGACTTATGATAAGGTACCAAGAGAGGTACTTTGGTGGGCATTAGCCAAAAAGGGCGTGTCAAAGAAGTATATTGACATCATTAGAGACATGTATGAAGGAGGTAGTACAAGTGTACGTAATACCGTGGGAAGGACTCAAGAATTCCCTATTATGATTGGGGTGCATCAAGGCTCGACTCTTAGTCCTTTCCTCTTTTCCATAGTCATGGACGAATTGACAAGGTCAATTCAAGCCGATATTCCTTGGTGCATGATGTTTGCAGATGATATAGTATTGGTTGATGAAAAACAAAGGACGGAGTTGAAAGAAAGTTGGAACTCTGGAGAAATACGCTGAAACTCGTGGTTTTAGGCTGAGCAGAAGTAAGACTGGATATTTGGAGTGTAGCTTTAGTGGAAATGGAAGTAGAGAGGCGGGTACAATCACTTTTGATGGGAATATTATACGAGGATCGGAGTTTTTTCGTTATCTTAGGTCTATTCTTCAAAAGGATGGTGAATTAGACAGTGACATGGCCCATAGGATTGAGACGGAATGGTTGAAATGGAAGAGCGCAACGGAGTTATTATGTGATCAAGGCGTAGCTTACAGATTAAAGGTAAAATTTTAGCGAACAGCAATTAAGCCTGCACTTGACACTGAATGTTGGGCTGTAAAGCATAGTCATGTGCATAAGATGAATGTGGCGGAAATACGTATGCTAAGATGGATGTGTGGCCATACGAGAAAGGATCGACCTACAAATGATGTGATTAGGAAAGAAGTACGAGTGGACCCTATAGAGGATAAGCTGTTGGAGACATGGTTGTCAAGTCGTCGACTAGTCGACGCCTAGTCGCCGACTAGTCGACAAGTCGGTTTATCTCGGCCGACTGGGAGACGCGGCTAGGGAGAGAAGGCTAAGTCGCCTGACTGCTGTCTTAGGTCGTCGTCTAGGTCGACTTAGTCGGTTGACTGGAATTTTAGACGGCCCGACTGGGTCATAAATACATAACCCGGCCCATTTTATTGGTTATTTAAAAAAAAAAAAAAAGCTGAAAGTTGTAGTAACCTAAACCTAACCGATGCGACTACCGAAGAGGAAAGAGAACTGATTTCCGTCGCCGCCCCTTGCTCCAGCCGCGATTGCGCCGCCGCCCCTTGCTCCTGCCGCCGATTGCGCCGCCGCCTCGTCAGGTATGTTGTAATCGTTCTTTTTCACTCTGTCGTCCATTCACTTTTTCTTTTCTTAGTTCATTAAATATCCAGTTTTTACTTTTAATAAGTTAAATCAGTTTTTCTTTTTTTAAGTCTGATTTATTATTTATTAGAGTAAATAATTACAGTGAGTAAATAATTAAATAAAAATAATAAATAATTAAACTTTATCTTTTTTTAATTTCAGCTCTTAATTAGTTTTATTTTTAATTAATTATTCAGTTTTTTTTCCTTTTAAGTCTAATTTATTATTTATTAGAGTAATTAATTACAGTGAGTAAATAATTAAATAATAACAGTAAATAATTAAATTTTATCTTTTTTTAGTTTCAGCTCTTAATTAGTTTTATTTTTAATTAATTATTCAGTTTTTTCTTTTATAATTCTAATTTATTATTTATTAGAGTAAATAATTACAGTAATAATTAAATAATGACAGTAAATAATTAAAATTTATGTATTTTTTAGTTTTCAGCTTTTAATTAGTCTAATTTTGTTTTTTATTTACTGTAGATGGAAGATTCTACATGAAGTGCCCATGATTTGTCTAAGGATCCAAAACGAAAGGCTAAATCCTCGGATCCGGGATGGAAATATGCATTTTGGCCGGATTTGAACAACAAAGATATTGTCCAATGTTGCCTTTGTAATAAACAAATGCACGCCGGGATTAGAAGGTTGAAACAACATCTTGCGGGTGGTTATGGAGATGTCCAAATATGTACAAAAACTACGACATCAATTATGAAGGAGATGCAAGACTACATTCGAAAGAATGCAAGGAAGACTCATGTGCCACTAGATGATGATAACGATGATGACATTGAAGAAGTTGAACCAAATAATTCATCAACAACGGCTTCTAATACCGTGCCAAGTTCGGGAACGTCTTCCAAAAGAAAAAAAATCTATGAGTTTCACATTACCTCAACCAAAACCAACAAAAACAATTGCTTTTACTCTTAGAAAAACTCCTGAAGAAGTAGTTGAGGAAAGGCATGGTAGGGGGCCTTATCAAACTACTATTGAGAGTTCTACAAAGACTCCAAAAGAGAAGGAAAGAGTGTTTATGCACATAGCCAACTTCTTCTATGAAAATGGCATACCCTTCAATGTCGCGCACTCGAGGAGCTATGAGATAATGGTCGAGTCCATAGGACAATTTGGCCCGGGTTTGAAGCCGCCGACTTATCACGACTTGCGGGTGCCATTACTTGAGAAAGCGAAGAAAGAGACAGACGGACGGAAAAGACCTTGTGAGAGCAGGAGCAACACGATTTGCTACGGCATTTCTTACGTTACAGAGTTTGTATAAAAACAGGGATGCTTTGAAAAGGCTGTTTGGTGGTGAAGATTGGTTCAATTCCAAGTTGTCTAAAACTATTGCAGGGGAAAAGGTGCATGACGTTGTCCTTTCCACAAGATTTTGGAATAATGTTGAGGATTGTATTAGAGCATCACAACCACTTTTGGTTGTTTTGAGGATTGTTGACGGGGATGAAAAACCCGCGATGGCTGAGATTTGTGCGGCAATGGACTATGCCAAAGAGAAGATCAAAAGGGCACTTGAGAAAAAACAAATTGTTTCAAAAAAAGTGGTGAGCATCATAGAGGCGTTGGGAGTCTCAAATGGAAGTAGACTTGTATGGAGCGGCTTTATTCCTCAATCAGGGAAGTTCTTTGATATCAAAGAAAATGATCCGAGATACTCCTCAAGGTTGAGGATGAAGTTCAATGATGTGCTTGAAAAGATGGTGGTTGAAACAAGTGTGTTGGAAAAAATTAGTGACCAGGCCGATCAATACGAAAATTCAAGAAATGCTTTTGGAAAACAATTGACAATTCGGCCTAGGAAAACAAAGAATCCACGTAAGTATATTAAGATTTAAGTAAATGTCTCTATTTCATCATCTTATCCTTTCTATATTACAATTTAGTACAATATAATATGTTTTAACTTTTATGAATCTTCATCTTATTTTTTATATATTTAGTGGATTGGTGGGGTGCTTTTGGTGGTCTTACCATTGAGCTTACTATGTTTGCTAAAAGAATTGTCGGCCTTTGTTGTTCTTCATCCGGTTGCGAACGCAATTGGAGTACTTTTGAATTTGTGAGTAACTTTTATGTTCCGTTGTAGTTTATAGATATTATGTTAATGTCTTTGTTTTTACTGTTACTAATATGTGCTATATATTATCTAGATTCACACCAAGAAAAGGAATAGACTAGAGCATCGACATTTAAATGATTTCGTGTACATACAATACAACCGGAAGATTGCAATGAGGTTCCAAAAGAGGCGGGAAAGTGGGAAAAATTTTGATCCGTTGATTCTAGATGATTTTCAATGGGACAACAAGTGGGTGAATGGAGAAGTTGTTGACCCCGGTGATGATGTCTTTTGGCTTAGCGTGGATAGAGCATTGGATGCGTCGGAAGGCATTGAGGGTCGACGTAATCCTAGAGAGGTGGTTCCGACATTGTGTACAACCGACGTGCTAGTGGTTCTTCTCGTACGGATGCATCGTCCGATTTGGAGATGGAAGATGCACCGATCATTTTAGATGATGATGTGGGTGTTGAAGATGATTATGGACATAGGCCACAGACTCCCACACATCATAGTAGTGATCAAGAACCAAATGTACATTTGGAGCTTGATGACAACATTTGATTCCCCCCTTTTTATATTTTGTTGTTATGTATTAAGACTTATGAATGGATGATATGTGGATTGTGGTGTTGAACTTAATATTTTGGGACATACTTGCTAAGTTATTTCAAGTTATTGTATTACATGTTATCATTTAAGTCATCACATGTATAAATATATATTTATTATTTACTATTTTGACTTACCGACTAGTCAACGACTAGTCGACTTGTCGCTCATTTGGACCTTCGTCGACTCGACTCGACTTGCCGACTTGACAACCTTGGTTGGAGAATCGGTTAAGATGGTTCGGACATGTGAGACGGAGGCCGATTGATGCACCGGTGCGGAGGCTTGCAGAATGGGGAGCACATAGGCCGGTGAGGGGTAGAGGAAGACCTAAACAGACATGGATAAGAGTGATTGAGAATGATATGAGATTTCTTGGAATTGGAGAAGTTATGGCATTAGATAGGATGAGGTGGAGGGAGAGAATTCGGGTGGTTGATTATCTTTGAGTTTTTTTTTTTTTTTTGCATAATGATACTATTTTTTATTTACTTATTTTTGCATATTTTTTTTACGTATTAAACTTTTCACCTATCACTTTTGCCTTTTCATAGGACTGTTTTATTGGAAACGACTTGATGTTTTCAGAGATTGATTCATATTAGCCGACCCCAAAGTATTTTGGGACTAAGGCTCTGATGTTGTTGCATAGTTTATGATTAATTATCTCGTTGATTATTAATATACATATATTTTTATTTATGCTGTGTTATTTATGCTAGGCTACGAAGGAACAAAAATGCTACACATATAAAAAGCACTATTTAAAACACTGCGTGAAATAAAAACCAGTTAGTAGAACTACCTACTCATTTCATTTCAGGCACTCTATAAGCTAAGGGCGAACATTCACCAAATAGACTTGTTCTGGTCAATAAGGTGAAATTTGATCAAATAAAATCACTTTATAAGGTGCTGAAAAATGTCTGGCCAAAAGCACTCTTCGTTTCCATCTGATTTGAGTTATTATATTTTTGAGATTACACCTATGCTCCAACCTTACAAAAATTTCTCACATTACTGTTCCATTTTACAAACCGCTAATTGTTGGCACATTTTAAATAAAATGATTCTCATCTTTTTAATATTGAATTTAATCCCACCCTATGTTGAGGTCGATGCATGAAGATGAGAGTGTCGATTTAATATTCAAAATTAGCCAACAGTATGAAATCATGCAAAAGATAATGTAGCAAAATTTTACGGCATGTCCTTCATGTCGCAACCTTCTCATAAAGGAGAGGAATGAGATAAATGTTAGGATTATTTGTAATATTTTGAAAAGTCTGATAGGTATTCGATGATGGAATATAGTCCATCTACACCTTCTCTTCTGTTGTTTGTGATTTTCTTTTTTACATATTTTTTCTCTCTCCATTTTCAGTTCAGTGGTACATCAGTCGGAATAATCAGCTTAGGCAGAATAGGTTCAGCAATAGCCAAAAGAGCCTCAGCATTTAACTGCGCAATCAGTTACCACTCAAGAACCAAGAAACCAAACACACACTACACATACTACTCCAGCATCCTCGAACTAGCTGCTAATTCTCGAATCCTAGTCGTCGCGTGCTCCTTAACGGACGAAACAAGGCACGTCGTGAGCCGTGAAGTCATCGACGCGTTAGGACCGAAAGGGATTCTCATAAACATCGGACGTGGCCCACACGTCGATGAGAACGAACTCGTTGCGGCTTTACGTGAAGGACGATTAGGTGGGGCCGGACTCGATGTGTTTGAGAACGAACCCGACGTGCCCGGATCGTTACTCGGGATGGAAAATGTGGTTATGTTGCCTCATGTTGGGAGTGATACTCTCGAAACTAGTAAAGCCATGGCGGACCTCGTCATTTCATATTTGGAGTTGCATTTTCTCAAGAAGGCACTTTTGACTCCAGTGATTTGAGTTGAGTTAGCCACTGAATTAGCCATCTTGAACAATCATTGTAACCTCAAGTATGGAAAACCTCATATGCTTGTTTTCTTTTTCTTCAATTCTTCCCCTAAAATTGAGGTTGTTTCATGTCTAAGTGAAACCTGATGCAGCCTTTTCCTCTAGACAACCTCTTGTCCCTCCCCCCCCCCCCCCCAAAAAAAAAAAGCATGTTTTCAAAGCAATGGAGTAAAATATCATTGCTTCACATAATAATGATATTTATACAACATTGTTTTACAACAATGGTGTACGACACAAAAAAAGCGACGTCGTTTTGAGAAAAAAATATTAAAGGACGTCGTTTTGTATTGTTGTACAACATTGTAAAATATTGTTGTACGTGTATCATTATCCTTTGACCAAACCAAACCAAACATACCCAGTATATCCCGCTCAGAGCAGGGTCTAGGGAGGGTAAGATGTACGCAGACCATGCCCCTACTTATTACGGTAGGGAGGCTGTTTCCGTGAAGACCCCCAGTTTAGTGCACAGCAGAATCTTGTGTGATAAATACAAAGGAAAATATATGATTCGAAAAAGCTCGAGACCATACCTGAGCCCATGGCTTGATCCACATGGGACTTACCTAAGCGGAATTTGGCTACTTCACTCCCGATGAACGCTGCTCTAACAAAAGAGAGGTTGGCTCTGCGCACAGCTCCCTGTAAAAAATACACCACACGCAAAGACAATATGATAAAATATACAATAAAAGTAAAAATGCAATGCTTTAGGTCAAAGGTAACCGAGACAACCCAACCTTGAGGCGCTCAACTACAGCATCGCTCCCTACAAAAGAATCCACAACTCTGATCTGACGCCTCCAAGCGCACCTATCAACAGTCATGGTCTCGGAAAGGTTTAAGGCCTTCAAATCTAATCTCAGTTGCTCCTCCCACGTCCTCCTCGGTCTGTCTCTCCTCCTTTCCCCGACAACTATTAAACTCTCAACCCTCCTCACCGGAGCAGATGTCTGCCTCCTGCGGACATGGCCAAACCATCTCAATCTCCCTTCCCTAACTTTCGCTGAAATAGGCGCCACTTCCAGCGCGTTCCTGAAAACCCCGTTCGCAATTCTATCTAACATTTTTCAGCCACTTCCAACTTGCTCTCAAGCTACTTCTTCATCGACCAACATTCGGAGCCATACAACATTGCAGGTCGGATTGCCGCTCTATAGAATTTACCCTTCAACTTTAGAGGGACTTTCTTGTCGCACAGGACCCCTGTCGCTGCTCTCCACCTTAGCCACCCCGCCTTGATGCGATGCGTGACATCATCTTCACACTCACCTTCCTTCTGAATGATCGAACCCAAATACTTGAACTTATCCATACGAGTGCGATCGATCCGCAATCATTATCATGGCTTTGGCCAAAGATCCTGCCTGCATTAGCTTAAAAATGCGCGAGGCGCGGCTTGCGATTCGACCTGTGAGATCTGCACTAGAAAGTGGTTAAATGAATTGATTTGGACTACTCATACCAACAAGATGCATCTTCTTTTCTGGTATCCATCTTATAAAAACTCCAAAGTTAAGCGTGCTTGGCCTGGAGTAGTTATGGGATGGGTGACCCCCTGGGAAGTTTCTCAGGTACGCGTGAGTGAGGACAAAGCGCGCTAGAAAAGAATCGTGTTGGTACAGTGGGGACAGTCTTCATCATTCTAGGGACCAACAATTACCTCAACATCTTCCTCGTTGGCCTCACCACTAAAGTTACACCAGAGATACTCGGTCTTAGACCGGCTCACACGCAAGCCCTGAGATTCTAACATAGCCCTCCAAAGCTCCAACTTCGAGTTCACCTCCCTCCTCGACTCCGCCACTAACACAATGTCGCTCTCTAAACTTCTCCATAAGGCGTCTGACGAGATAAATAGCCTCAGTCGAGGACCTCCCCGGCATGAAACTAAATTGGTTCTCTGAGATCTCCACTTCTCTTCTAACCCTGCATTCCACCACTCTTTCCCAAAGTTTCATAGTATGACTGAGGAGTTTAATACCCTATAGTTACTACAACTTTGAGCATTGCCTTTGTTCTTGAAAAAAGGCACGACAATACTATGCCTCCACTCTGTTGGCATCTTAGAGCCTTTGAGGAGGATGTTGAACAGCTCTGCTAGCCACTGAACTCCGACTTCCCCCAGACAAAGCCACACCTCAATAGGGATCTGATCTGGGCCTACAGCCTTAGCTCTACCCATTTTCATTAGGGCACCCTTTACTTCCTCCTTGCTGATGCTCTCACAGGAACTAAACGAACGAGCAGAAGATAGACTAACTCCTTGCACCACCGAGTCACTACCTCTAGCCTCATTGAAAAGTTCAAAAAAATACCTATACCACCGCTCCTTAATAGCCACATCGTTCACTAACACTTAACCCAAATCATCCTTAATAAACTTAACGGGACTCAGGTCGCGCCGCCCTCTTTCCCTAGCTTTCGCTAGTTTAAAAATAGCAGTCGCTCCTTCTTTGGTGTCTAGGCGCTTGTCCATCTCCTCGTAAGCCTCACATTTAGCCTTAACCACTGCCCTCTTAGCCTCTCTTTTCGCCACCTTGTACGCTACAATCTTCAAGATTCTCTCCTCCCCATCACTAACCGACAAAAGCTCCTTAAATAGCGCTTGTTTTGCCTTAACCTTGTTTTGGACCTCCTCATTCCACCACCAAGCCTCCCTAGGTTCACTAGACCTGCCCGAAGAAACCCCTACCACCTTCACGCCCACTCTCCTAATAGCATTGGCCATGCTGGTCCACATAAGGTTAGCATCGCCCGCACGCAAAAAACCTCCTTCGCGGGTCAGAGACTCCTTGAATACTGTCGCCTTCTCACCCTTCAGATCCTTCGAGAGAATCCTAGGTCTAGCTTCTCTAACCCTGCTAACAACACGACCTCTCATGGATAAATCCATAGCCAGCTGCCGGTGTTGAGAATCACTTGCCTCGCTCCGAAACACCTTGCAGTCCACGCATGCCCTAGCATCCCGACTGCGCAAAAGAAGGTAGTCAATTTGCGTGTTGTGCCCCCCACTACTAAAGGTGATGAGGTGCTCAGCTCTCTTCTGAAAAACAGAGTTAGCAATTACCAACTCATGCGCAGTGGCAAACTCCAACAGTGCGGAACCTCCTGCATTCCTAACTCCGGAGCCGAAACCCCCATGCGCACTATGATAACCATCCACCCCCTCACCAATGTGCCCATTGAAATCGCCCCCCAAAATAATAAATTGATCGTCTGGAATACACCCGACCAACTCATCTAAACAGACCCAAAAGGCTTCCTTATCAAGCACACCCAAACCAACATGTGGGGCATACGCACAAACCACATTAACCACCTTCTCCCCAACCACCACTCTAACGGACATAATCCTATCACTGCACCTCTTCACTTCCACGACGTTGTCCTTAAGCTCCTTAGACAAAAGAATGCCCACACCATTGCTCGAGTTAGCAAGGCCTGAATACCATAATTTATAACCGTTCACCTCCCTCGGATCGCGCCCTTCCACCTAGTCTCCTGAATACAAGCCACATCAACCCTTCTCTTACCCAAAACAGCCACAAGCTCGAAAAGCTTACCCGACAAGGTACCCAAATTCCAACTACCAACCCGCAAACAGTGCGACATAGACCAATACAAAACCCAAACGCACTACGAGAAATAAAAAGGGGTAGTGAAGCCAAAAATGAAAATAAGATGAGAATGACAAATACAATATAAGATCAAGCAAACCGCATAAAAATCACAGTAAATGGTAGATATATGGCAGACAAAAATGAAATTTAACAGAAAAGTACAATGATACCGGACTTCGACACGCCTTGGAGACGAGGGAGGAGAAGCCGCGGAAGCTGGAAACCGATCGACTCCTGAACAGGGAAAAGGCGATCGATAGGACGACGACACCTGGTAGCAGCACGGGAAACCTGCAAAACAGACAGCAGTGTAAAAAACTGAAATTAATAGCAGTGTAATTCTTAAAGATAAATGTGATTTTTTGCAACTACTGTTCTTATTGGCTACTTTTTATCAGACGTGACCGCGAATCGGATCAAAACCAGAGATTATCAGCCCGTCGTTCGCAGGTCAGCTGATCACTGATCCAAATTAATGACTTGATTCTGAACATCGGATCAATCAATTTCGACTAGAACTAGTCCATTAATATTGGGTTTAACTCTGGATCGTCGGGTCCAGTTAGGGGCGGATCCATGATCGTTTTTCGGGGGCAGAAGTAATACCAAACGTCGAGCTGACTAAATGTGATCTGGGTTCGAGGCAGCGTCTTAATTTTCTTTCTCGAACTAGTTACGATTGAAGTGTTTCGAGTGTTATGTCTATATTACTATTTTGTAAATCCTAATTTATAGTGTTTCAAGTTTATTTGTAAACCAAAATTTTCTTTTCTACTGTATTATATATTTGTCCATAACTCTATTTTTTAAGATTAAAAACAACAACTAAATTTTATCATTAAATTATTGTTCAATAGGTCAAATAAAAAATTAATATAACCATGTATTTTCTGTTTTAAGTAATTAGATATTTCATAAATTTAAATGAGTGTTGAAGGGAAAATAACTTGAGACAGAAAGTAGGGCAAAAGTGTTGTATTATTCCATCAATGGGATCCCTTAAATAGGGTGAAGTACATACAAACAGGCCTCAGCCAAATCCTATCTAGGAAAGCCCATAAACTAACAGACTTAAGCACACAATGGGTATTATTCCTTTAACACTCCCCCTTGTGCCTAGTCTACAAGCGCATGTCATGTTGCCTCGTTAAAACCTCGTCAAGCAAAAACCCAGTGGGAAAAATGTCTTGATCGTAGGGAAAAGAGTACAACATCTAGACACATCAAGTTTAGACTTCGTCCTTTGAATCTATCCTCTCATATGATCGTTACATTTGATCATAGCGCTACTAAGGTGACCATTCCATCGATCTCTAAAATTATACATCTTGTTACCTCGTTAAAAACCTTTCCAAGTGATAAAAACCCTGTGGGAAAAATGATCCTTGGAAGGAAAAGAGTGTAACGTACGGTGTGGATGTAAGACTCCCCCTCAAGTCTACATCTCCCCCTGATTTGTACATCAATCAAGTAGTCGTTGCCTCATTAAAAACTTCGCCAAGTAACAAAACCTAATGGGAGAAAATGAACCTTGGTCAAAGAAAAGAGTACAACACATGTGATTAAGTTTCTATATAATCATCATTTCCTTGTGATCTTTACATCGATCTCGAGAGTTGGAAAACTCTACAGCTCCCCCTAATGTTTACATTCATATATCGTCGCCTCGTTAAAAACCTTGCCAAGTAACAAAACCCAGTGGGAAAAATAAACCTTGGTCTAAGGAAAAGAGTGCAACCTATGTGAGTATGTTACGTTATATCTCACATATTTCCCATTATGATCATTCTATCAATCACGGGGATTTACAAGTTACATCATGTTCATAAATGTAAGTATGCTCATCAGTGGCAGTACTTAACCGCTAGTTCCTCACACGTGTAGAATGACAATTCTTAATCATGTACACTCACGGACTGATTCATGCAAAGCAATAATCATGTCATGAAGGAGGTAGCCAAGAGGGGTTTGCTTAGTTGATTTCCAAGACGTAAGCAATTCATACCAACACATACTTTGTGGTAGTTGCTTCGGCACCAGCATTTACTTTAGCATTTGCCTTTTCATAAGCAGCTTCCTTTGCCTGCTTGTAGGGAAAGAATAGTCCCAAATCAATGGTTTCTCTTAAGTATGAGAAGATATTCTTGATACCATTCCATTGATGTTGCGTCGATGCTGAACTAAATCTAGTCAGCGGATTAACTGAGGAGTGATAGCTGGTCGTGTACATTGAGCTAAGTACAATAATACGCGATTGCACTCGAGTAGGGAATTTCGGCTCCCAAAGCTCTTCGTCACTTTCGTTAAGACGAAATGGATCTTTCCTTTGCATCCAAATGTTCGACCTATCATGGGGTGCTAGTCGGGTTTACCTTGTCCATGTTAAAGTGCCTGAGAAACTTCTGGACATAGGAAGACCGGTGGAATGAATTCCACAAACTCGATGTCTATGTCAATGCCTCGACAGAACCGAGTTTTCCCAAGATCTTTCATCTGAAACTCAGATTTTCGGTATCCGGTGGTTTCTCTTATTTCATCAAGACCGATTATGTTCATGTCATCGGCGTACATTGCGATGATCGTGAATCCGGAACTTATTTGTGAAGACGCAGGGACACAGTTCATCGTTCTTTTATCCCTTACCAATCAAGTAGTCACTTAGACGGTTATACCACATCCTTAAGGATTGCTTCAAAACCGTAAAGTTGAGCGTTTCAATCAAATTGCATACGCACTTTGTGGTCTAGAGTCACTTGATTTGGGTAATGAAATGCCATCGGGCACTTCCATATATATCTTCGTATCTAGATCCCCAGAGAGATACGCAGTAACCACATCTATTGGCTGTATTTCCAGTCCCTCGGAAATTACTACGCTAATCAAATAGCGGATACGTATACGTGGGAGTACATTTCCTCGTAATCAATTCCAGTGCATTGTGAGAAGCATTACCTCGTGAAACCTTGTACATTAGGGCTCTACTATTCTCACTATGATTTACGACAAAGGTTCGATTATGTCCTTCAGGCTTTACACTTGGTTAGGTTAGCACTACCTACACCAAATACCTGTCTCTTTGTCGGAGAATCTAGTTCTACCTGGAATATTTTTCTTATAGGCCAATCAGCTCTATGTTGATTTCATCCAACCGAGCGAGGTTCGACATCATCGTACTTTATGATTCATGACATGTCATCAAAGTGGGTGGTTGATCAGGCCACACCCTCATAATTTCATCGAGATTCTTGATTTTCTGAATCATATCTTCGGGGCGTCCCCCTCGTCATGATTCATGGACATAATAAAATCAAGCATGATCTCATGAAACGAGTTCAGTGATAGTTAACATGTGAAGTTGTGCCATACTCTACCTCTTTCTTGGGTGAGTATTTAGTCGAACCATGTGGCTTCCACCCCTTCCTTCGCAGGGAGCCATGGCCTCAACCACACCTCCACCAAGTGCGGTTGCATCACCCGGTTCATTGGTGATGTGCCCCTTGGAGGGGACTTCTAACCTTACAGGCACATTTGCAGCTGTAATGTGAGATCTTGTCACTTGAACGATATCAGTAAATGCATCAGGCATCGAATCTGCTACATCCTGAAGATAGAGTGTTCTTTATGCTTCACGGTAACATTGTGAAGTTCGGGGATCATAATGAGACAAAGTGGAGACACCATGACAATTCCTGTCATTCCCCGAGAAATTACATTTTCTCTCCTCCCCCTAACGACGGGAAGGTTGTCTCATTAAAGTGACAATCCGCAAATCGTGCGGTAAAGAGATCACTGTGAAGGTTCTAAATAGCGGATAAACGTCTGGAGATTCTTATCCAACGTGAATACTTAATCGTTTCTAAAGACCGATGCGTTGTGGGGCGCAGAAGGCACATATAATGCGTAACCATTTATGCGCAATTGGCACTCAAGTCCGTCTGGGTCCAAAATATAAAAATCAGGCTATCAAGTTACCAACTGGTACGCATAAACTAATTGGTTAGCAAAGGGTCTAAGAATGAACGATTTAAGTAAACTTACGTGCAATATTGCATAATCCCAGGCAAAAATATGCAAATTGGTGCGCATAACCAATTACATAATCACCATACATATTCTTTTGATGGTGGTTTATGTGAGACCTTTGCATATGCACATGGGACGAGATGTTATTCATTGATCTCTATCATGCAATAAACATCAAATACTTTTTGATGTGAACTATCCAACATCATCGAGTCCTTTAGATGTGATAAGGGAGGTGAGTCCTTATAAATTATCTTGGAAGTTCTGCAGCAGTTTGAGTGGACAGGAGAGCGACATGTGACCAATATGTCGGAGAATCCATCAAAACCATCAATACGTAAATGGTCCGCATATTAGGTGGATGGATCCACAAATTTCTCCTTATATTCAGCGTAAGAATGGAATGTTTGCTTTTGTTTCTTTAGCGTAGGAAGGTCTCGCTCCTACTTTGGCTAAAGAGCAGGCTTTGCAACACTAAGTGGTGGGCATTTGATATGCATTCGGTTCTTTGGATTATATAATACGATCAACGTCAACATTGTGCTTTATGTTGAGTTGTTGCCACATTTTCGCTCGAAAAGTAATGATGTACGTACAAGTTCTTTAGTATATGGATCATTATACTTCGACCAGGATGACTTAGTCTATCGTGCCAAAGCCTATATGAGTTTATGTCCCAAAATACATTGTTGGTGACAACATAGGATTTTAAAAACCTAATAATAGTGAGGTACATCCACTAGATCGACTCATCAGTTATTCTAAAATGCGTTTACGTCCACATTCATTAGAATTAATAAAAGAAACTCTATTCCATTCTCACAGTGGGTTTCAATCTGGAAACCATTGCTACGTATATTATTGAAGTCAAGTAAGGTACTAAGGTTCGAAGGGCTCTAGGTGCATACAGAGTATTGGTAACTTGTAATTGAGTGCCATTTGGGCATCAAAAATTGAGCATTACCTCGCCCTTTGATGAGTTGGGATGACCCAATCATCGTAGTTACCGAGGTTTGGCAGGCGACTTATTCAATGAATAGAAGTCTAATTCTAAGAACATTCAAGTTCTACTCGATTCATTCCTTAGAAAAGTTGAAATTTCGAACCATAAGCATTCAAGCAATATTCAGTACTTCGAAATAAAGCTAAGAATATAACGTAAGCAATAATAATATCTTGTTCGTGAAACAACATTGCATCACGCCATTATTGAAAATAAAACATCGATAAAATCGTTCTGAGGTAACAATGCCAAATGTAAACGAGAAAGTAAACATAATGATGACATTCAGTCATAAAGGGGTGCCTCTAATGACTGTGACATGTATGGCTCATTGCGATTATCGGTGACTGTGAAATTGACGTCGGGGGACTCGTCGAGAGCATCTTCCTCCATATAGTGAGCCTCCCGTTCTTTGGACTCTCTATATTTCTTGTAATGTGCTGCGACTTGCTTACTTGCATGGCAGTTCTTGTACCAATGTCCAAAGATCTCCACATCGATAGCACGGTTCATCGCCAACTCGACTTTAGGAGCGTCGGGAGGGGTAGGTGCTTTATACTTTTCTTGGCTAGTAGAGCCAGAGCACCAAGTCTTCTCATTACATTGGAAGAGCCCCCAAGTCCTCGACCACGTCCTCGACCACTACGCCCTTTTCCACGTTGTGGTTTGGGGTTGCCATGACCGATCCACATGTACATTGGGGTTCTTTCCACCTTTCATATAATTGGCCTCGAATTTTCTTTGTCCCAACGGGCCTGGCATTGTTGCTCACTAACACTTCATTATGCCTCTCGGCCACTTGCGGTAGGTTGATAAGCTTATTGAAGGTAGTGATGCGTTTGTTGTCATACTCCGGCTATACTGGTTCGCTAGTATAAGAGCGCGAAGTAGGAAAAGTGGAAAGAGTTTTACGAATCATATCATCTTCGTGAGGTCCTTTCCACAGAAATTAAGGCGTGCCTTCAGACGGAGCATATCTTTGTTGAAATCGTTGATCCGTTTATAATCAAGCAAGCGGATTTCATTCCACTGCACGGTCAACTCTGGGAGCAAGGTATTGTGGATGTTCCCAAAACGGCCCTTAAGGGCATCCCACAGTTCTTTCGGGGATTTCAACTGCAGATATTCCCATCTTAGGCTCGGGTCGATATGTCGCCTAAGGAACATTAATGCACTAGCTTTGGTTTTGTCAGACGGTACTTCGCCTACTTTTTCAAAGATAGTAGCACTATAGTCCTTAGCGATAAAAGTGGTCTCTACGTCAGAAACCCATCTATGGTACTCAAGCCCTTCTGAGTCCAAGATGTCAAATTCGGGACGAGTTGGATCAGCCATCTTGAGGCAAGAAAAAAAGGAAAATGAATTTTCACAGTATATCATGAGTACTTTCCATGATAAAATTTTCAATAATGTGGAGGGTTATTATTTTTCAGAACCAAGATATGGTCAAAATTACTTTCGATGCTATTGAAGGTGACCAATGAAACTACTTTATCATGGTTCGAGTTGAATTTAGGCAGTAGATATAAATCCTCTAAAGTCTACTAAAATGAAGCCTAATTGCATGTCATATCTATATATGCATGCAAATATATGTATATTTATAGATATAATCACATAATCATAGGGATATATCTATACACGTATTATGCAGTCAAGTAGGTTTCTTATGCCGCAATATAATTATAATTCAACGTGAATTTACTTTAATTGAAGTTGTTTTAAGCAATTCGCTTTAATTTAATTAAAGTTATTAATGTATCATGCTTTAATTGATTTAATTAAGCATAAACAAATTTATGAAATATAAATATGCAATTAAAGTAACTAAAGCATGTAAAATTGCACGTTGTAAATAGTAGGGTTATTCGGATTGTGTACCTTACAGGAAAGACACGATTCTTTCTTAAGGCATGCCATCAATTTATTTTGTGAAATTGCAATCCTCATTTCGATAGTCCGCTTGAATCATCAGTCAGAACTCTTGACAATTCGCCAAAGTGAAGTCGAGAATTTCCTTACTTCGGGATCGAGAGGGTAAAAATCTCAGCGGGTACTGAAAAATTGGGTCGGACTACAACTTAATCGGATCTAGAACATGCACCGAATCTGGAGTGGGTGTGCAGCTAGATCCGAGTAAGGCTAACTGGGCACGCACGAGCCAGCCGAGCGGGCTGGAAAGAGGGTGGGCTGGGCGTGGTGATCTGGGCTGGAATACGGGTCGGGATAGTTGGACGTGAACGGGCCAGACTGCTGGGTGGTCAGGGCTGGAGCCGCGGGCTGAGATCTGCAGACAGGTGGACCGGGATCCACGGGCAGTGGCGTCGGGTCGGGTGCGGCTGGAACGAGGGTTGGCAAACGCGGCTGGAACGCGGGCGACTTTGGAGCAGGAGTCACGGGGCAAGGGGGCTTCTGATTTGTTCCGACCTAGAAGAAGGGATCTGCTCGCGGGTGGCTACGCGATTTTGGATCGGAGGCAGCGAGTGAATTGGAATCCGACGAGGCTGCTGTGGGAATCGCAGGTCTGATTTGGGGAAGACGTTCGGCGGAGACGCGGGGAGAGGGTTCCGATTTGCGAACGTTCGCGTTAGGGAGTTAGAGTAGCGCCGTCGGCAGGGAAGAAGACGACGGCTAAGGTTTCTGCGGGAAACGGTTTTTTTTTTTCGTTTTTTTTTTTCGGAATTTTGCAGAAAATCGGGAGGAATTTTTTTTTTCTGTGCTCAGTTGGGAACTATGTGCTGATAACGTGTTGAAGGGAAAATAATTTGAGACAGAAAGTAGGGCAAAAGTGTTGTATTATTCCATCAATGGGATCCCTTAAATAGTCTGAAGTACATACAAACAGGCCTCAGCCAAATCCTATCTAGGAAAGCCCATAAACTAACAGACTTAGGCACATAATGGGTATTATTCCTTTAACAATGAGTTCAAATAATTAGCATGTATTATTATACGGGTTCCAGAAAATATATATATATATATAATCAGTTTTTAACCGATTTCGAACGAGTACGAGTATATAAATCATTAAGTTCTAAATAAATTTTCGTAGATTGATTATTTTCAAATTAGTAATTCAAATTGAATTTTTAATCTTTTACCACTACTTGTCTTAATCTTTACATTTTAGTGTTCACGTTTTTATCGAGATGGATAATTAATTATTCTAACTACTTCTATTTAACTCTTTAAATATTTTATAATTTTAAATAAATTTGGGTAATTAACGGGTTATACTATATGGATTTGAGATAGAGAACGAGTAGTAAAATCACATTTCAATTTGATATGATACGAGTACGAGTATATGAATTATAAATGGATTTGAATGGCTGAATCTTATAGCACTGCTAGCACATTACTTAAAATCATTTTAAATTCAAATTTATGCTAAAATAATGGAAAAAGTGATAAAAATGTCTTCCACCATATCTCTTAAACTGAGGGACATTGATCCCAAAGCTCGAGTAGGGTCCGTGCGCTGTTTTTCTTCTCTACCATGACGAATCAATTGATTTTATGTAGGCACTTGATCAAATTCGTGCAATTAGTGTCTGTTGTGCGTGAGTGTGTGTGTGTGTGTTTCTTTTTCTGAAACTCTAGCTTCATGCTTGAGAAATTTTTATATAGCTGTCTTATATTAAAAGGGATATCCGATGGAAGTAATGGAAAATGTGGTTTGAGTCTTTTTTGCAATTCTAAGTTTTAGAGAATGTCAACGCGCTGCAAAACTTCTCCTATGTGTTCTTATTCGTGCTCTTTAAATTCAAGTACTATTCGTGTTTTACAACTTGCAATTGCAAGTATTCCATGTCTGTGATCATATTCATTTATGAATTACTTGTCGTGGTTATATTAAAACGATCAAAATTTATATTGTAGTTTTAGAAATGGAGTTTCAATTGGATGACAATACCAACTTTACCACTCTGTTGCAACAAGGCTCACAAGTGTCAATGGAGAATGGAGAATGGCTCATTCTTTGATATGTCGGTTGATGCTACAAAAACGAGTATAGCTGAAAAACATGGAAAGATCTTAATTATGATGAAGATAAAATACTAGTATCGACTTGGCTTAATACTAGTTTGAATGTAGCAGATGGAGATAACATGAAAGGAGATCGCTTTTGGAAACGTATAGAAGTTTACTACACATTGGAAAAATATTGATTGGTCTGCGCGTACTCGCAGCTTCTTAAATCATCGTTGGGGTATCATCCAACATGGCGTCGATAAATTTTATGGTTTTTTAACTCAAGTTGAACCACAACATAGAAGTGGTGTTTGTAGTGAAGATAATGTAAGCATTACATAACATTTATGTTTATGTTTTTCTTGTTTTCTTTTATCTTCTTGAATTGTAGTGCTAAAGTAAATGTTTAAGATCCAAGAAGCACGAAGAATGTATCTACATATCATGAAAATTCCTTTTCGTTTCGATCATTGTTGGGTTCTTTTGAAGGATCAAGATAAATGGAAGAAGCAGGATCGATGTTCTGGTGTTAAAAGGAAGAAGTTTTCGGCTCCGTCTAACAGTTCACCACCTCAGGAAACAGTTATTAGGTGAAGATTTAGATGAGATAACAAAGAGAATTACAGTAAACGGCCTGGTGGTCAAAAAGCTGCAAAAGAAAAGAAGCTGCTTGGTGATGTTTATGAATTTATAAGGATGAAAAGCAGAAAAGCCATGTCGAGAAAATTCAGAAAATAAACTTATCGATTGAACAGAAATCTGAGTTTCTTCAACTACACAAATCACAATTGTTGGAAGCACGTGAAGCAAATTAGATTCAAATTGAAAAACTCCAAATACAATCTCGTATAGAAAATGAAAAGTTTCAATTAGAGCGGGATAGAGAAGACACGAACATAATGATTTGACCTCAGTGGATGCATAAACAAAAAGTATTTCGGATTACGTCGAATGGATATTATGAGATGAAAAGATGGTAATATCTTATACAAGTGGAGCTTAAATTTTATTGACTCTTTCATATTTTTTTTTTTTGATATCGAGGTTCCAAGCTTACACCTGATTAATCCTCGGGATAACGATCAAGATCTTGCTAGGTTAAATCGCGAGATGTGTATCTGGCTCCCAGATTCTTAAATATCCTCAACTACCGCGCACAAGGAGTCGTCCCCCAAGTGATTGCTCCATGCTGGACTCCCCCAAATCCAACCGCAGGTTCCCACTGAGATCTGGCCTCCCACACTGCCGCTTGAAGCCCTCAATATTTAATTGTTCCACCAGCGTAGTTTGTAGGTTGTAGGAGATGACACTTGGTCTTGAATTACTACTTCGCAGAATTATATGTCATAAGTTATTGAGTATTTTCTAATTTGAATTTGATTTGTGTGGACTTGGAAATAATAAGTTATTGAGTATTTTCTAATTTGAATTTGATTTGTGTGGGCTTCGAAATAATTTGTTAATATTGTTGTTTCAATGTTGCTAATTTTTCTAGATGAACAAGTTGTTATTTACTTTTTGTACAAGGAACTCTTTCTTTCAAGTCACAAGATACGAGCAACATTGTTTATACAATGAGACAAAACCAATTAATTTTTTGAAAATAATACATGATGGACTTATATTATTTCTTTTTTTCTCCTAGTAATTATTTATACCCTATTTTGAGAAACCCATGTATGAAATACCCTTTTTTTTATACAAATGTAAAAAATGCCATCTTTTATATTTTAATACCATTTGGCCCCACTTCTGCACCCACTTCTGCGTTGATATGCCGACATTTCTCTGTAAGTGGTTTCCACATCATATATATTTTTTTAAAATATTTTTTAATAATTCATTTTCTTAATAAATACTGACATACGGATGAGTAAATGATTTACTGCTACTGGATAGAAGGGGTCCAGTAGTGGTAAATTAGACAGTAGTGGTAAATTTAACTGTCCAGTAGGGGTACGAGCAATATTGATAAATTATTTACCCCTTCTGTCCCAGTAGTGGTAAACTATTTACCCCTTCTGTCCCAGTAGTGGTAAACTATTTACCCCTTCTGTCCAGTAGTGGTAAATTATTTACCCCTAAAGCCGAAAGAAAATAATATAAGTATTATTATTCTAAAAAAAGGGTAGAAACTGCATGTAAATTTGGAAATGGGTAGTTTCTGCATTGGTTTTTTCAAAGAGGGTATTTATAATTTTGGCCCTTTTTTTTTTGCATATTAAACTTTTCACCTATCACTTTTTCTTTTTTATAAAACTGTTATTGGAGACGACTTGTGTTTCAGAGATTGATTCATGTTAGCCGACCCCAAAATATTTTGGGACTAAGACTCTGATATTATTGTTGTTGTTGTAATACAGGATGGACTAAATCTGATTATGGCTCGGAACATCCATCATTGCTTGAATCCCTGTGATTGTCATCAACAAACTTCCATTATATGACATATTCTAACTTAATTAAGCTAATCACTTTGTAGCTTATTTTTTTGTTGGCAAAATATTTTATAAACCGAATACTTGAAAAACAATACAGAATATCGAATATTTAATTTATTAAAACCCTGCAGAAAATCGTTAGCAAAACCAAAAATTGCTGATCACGAAAACAAATGGAAGTCGATGTTTATCTGTCTCCTTAAAGCAAATTCGCCCTCACCATGGTGTGTGACGTCTGTCTTCCAGGATAAAACAACACATCGATGCACTAGATCGATGATCCCTCATACCCTCAGCGAACTAGAATAAATTTGTATACTATCACCGACTCGAAGAAAAAGAAAAACGAAGAAGAAAATTTTGGACCGGAAACAGCTCTGAAAGACGTATGGAAGCAGTGAAAAGTCAAACCCCTCAAGCCGGGTATTTATAGGTGATGGCTGGAGGAGGATGTGTGCTGAAGGAACTCTAAACCGATTAGGATTGGTATCTTGATACTTATCCTAATTTGTTTAATTCGATAATTATCAATTAAATTGATATTTATCCGGATCCGAAAAATTCGGAATTTATAATTGAGGTGTTTCATCAAAATGAAATTTTTTCGAATAAAATTGTAGTAAAAAGATAACTTCGAGACGGCGAGGTATTCGCTCAAATTGCTCTTCGATCGAGCCGAGCCGAGCCGAGACGGCCGGACGGACGCGACGCGCACGTGTGTGTGTGTGTGTGTGTGCGCGCGCGAGGGGCGCCTAGTCACACATCCACTAATGTCTCACTTTTGAACAAGAGATTGTCTACATCTCCTTATATACTCACAATTTTCCCCTTCTTTTTCCAATGTGGGATAACATCCCAAGACCCATTTCTAAAGGGTTCACTTTAGAACATTATATCTCATTCATACCTGTTGAGATAAAACAATCCTGTATCGAAGTTTTGATAAAGTGACAACCCAACATACTGTTAGGAGTATGCCCTCGAATGCCACTCAGAGGTTGTTGAGAGAGGGCATTGTACTTGTAATTATGTAAACCATTTATATAAGGCAAATGAATGTTTCTTTATTTATTGGTAGTTACTGGCATTCCTAACTCGTAAATAAACATATAGAAACTAGTCCGTGTATTTGAGAGCAAAACGTTCCACTCCTTATTGGATAAGGGGGTCGGCACTGGAAAGGTTATAGCTCAAATACTTAATCGTTCGCAAGTCGATGAAACTTGACTGGGCGTTAAGTTTATGTGAAGACTTGTATGACGTGTTCTTTGACATGGAGAGTGCCTGTCGAACACTAATGGTTAGTGGGAGCACACGTTATAGGTATGCTAATTGGATTAGTGTACTCGAACCGACTCACCCTCGATTCGTCACATGGATTTCACTCCGGGACGATCAATGACGGAATCGAAAGGTTGTGATAGGTATTCGTGAACCTTCGACTTGAGGATTTAGTAGGGATGTGCTTGTGACGTCAAGATTTTCATTAGAGTAGTTCGACCGTAAACCTAAGGCGGGGTCAACCTCGACGTGCATCTTAACGGCAAGTAGCAGTCCCATCAATACCAAGATAGAATTCTTTCTCCCGTTAGTGAGCGGGTTATATGTCCTATGCGGTTATCGCGATGAGATCATAAGTCTTTGGCCAAAGCATTGGAGCTAGTTGTATTAGATACACGACAGCTCGATGATCTCGATTTGCATTAACGCATGCATAGCGTCAAGTACAGATAAGGTTTGACTGACCGTGACCCTATAACTTGATCGGGACATTTGAAAGAAGGGTTTATACGTATACTGGTATTCACGACAGAATGGTTCTTGAATGATCCCAATCATTCGTTCTCAGTTGGGGTACAGTGTAGGCCAACATTGAAGTAGAGGTGGTGCTACTACTCTTTGGTTCCTCCCATTGCTGACTGAGACGGACCTACCGAGTCGCGCATTAGGATTGACGACGGAATGAATTAAGCTAATTCTCTCATTATGAATATTAGATATTGGATATCTAATTTGGGACATTGGATATTTAAATCGATTTATCGGATAAATTGATTTACGGCTTAATGAATTAAATATATCACTGGGTGATTAATTTAATTCATGGATATAATTATTTCTTGGAGAAATTAATTATGTTATTATGTATTTGATATGATTAATTAATTGGATTAATTGATCGATATAAATACATCGGAACGGAATCGGAGTTTATCTGTTTGGACTCGCTAGAGTCCGAAACGAACCGAACTTGTCCGATTTCTTCTTGATAGCCCCCTTCCACCAACCTTCCCTTTGGTCTTTGGTTTCCATTTTATAATGGATGATAGTGACTTGTGGGGAAGACATCTCATGTGAGATGAGTTGTTGGTGGTTATAATGTGTATAAAGAATGAGAAGAAGACCAAAAACTCTCACATGTATTCATTTGTGCATTTCATACGTGAGATGTAAGAGAGTTAAAGAGAGAGAAAAGTTCTTCTCAAAATAGTCTTCTTCTTCTTCACTTTCCTCTTGGTTTTCTTAGAGAAAATTCAAGAGTATTAATGAGAGTTGTGAGTTATACACTTAGAGTGTGATAATCTCATATTGGAAGCTTCATCACTTAGCTCTAGCCGTATCCTCGGAGGATAGCAAGGTGATCGTCGTTCGGTCGTTTCTCCGGCGCGTGGCAAGTAGAGACGCGGTACTTTCGGCGTTGGATCGTTCAAGAGCTTGGGGAATAGCTCAAGAGAAGGTTACCATTTAATCAACGGACTTGAGGGTTAGTTTCTTACGACTCTTGCTTTTCGTTTATATATTCGTATATACGTAGCTCGATCGATCCTCGTAGGGATTCGGATCGAATTAATTTTCGCTTTACCGCTTCCATGGCCTCGTTTTAGGCACCGAATCCCAACAGTGGTATCGGAGCGTAGGTCTTGCGATCGTATATACGATATTGGCATTTGGAATGCTCGATTAGATGGTGAATGATTTGGAATCATTTTAGTCATAATCGTGGTATATGTTTTTCGTTCGTAATAATTGTATTTTTCGTAAGTTTATGTCTAAATATAAATCTTAAATTTCGGGAAATATGATTTATATTGAAGATATGAAAGTCGTATAATATTGATATTGGATATCCTCGAAAATCTAGCCCCGAATCGTCGTTTGACGACTTTTTGGACAAAAAGGGTATTTTGGCGAGAATGACTCGACCGTGTCCTGGTGACACGGTCGTGTCCGCAAAGGTGGCCGACCATCGCTGGAGACCCGACCGTGTCGAGACACGGCGTGTACCGCCGAAGGTGACTCGGCCGTGTCCTGGATGACACGGCCGTGTCCTATCTACCAAGTCACTGCCAGGCGACCCGACCGTGTCCCAAGACTCGGTCGTGTCCTGGCCGGATTCTTCCGAGCGTGACTCGGCCAAGCCAGGCGTGACTGCCGGTAGGCTGCCGAGGGTGACTCGGTCATGCTGGCCCGTTTTCACCCCGGCTCGATTTTTACGTGTATTCTTGAAAATTAATCTCCCGCATGTTAAATTGGATTTAATATGATTAAAATGATTTATGGTATTTCATTTTATAAGGGAAATTTGATTAATTGGAATATTTATGGTCGACCGAATTATTTTGAACGTTATCAAATTACCGATTGTGTGAATCGATTGGATCGGTTCGTATTGTTGATTGGATCAATGTATCTCTACGCTTTCCATTTATATAGTATTTATTGGATGAATGCTTTTGAATGGGGATGTGGTTCGTGGACTTAGATTTGAATCGTTCGTTTTATTCGATTGGGTTGTAAAGGCCGTTTTGAGCCTATTTATTTTACTAGAAATGTTTGTATCTAGGATGCAATTTTCGATGTAAAATTTTTATGTAATGACGAAGACCGGAGGAAGATCCATTTCGAGAAGACGAAGATTCAAGACGAAGACTTGTAATTAGATTACGAAATTTTTGTTTTCTAGGAACGGTCCATGAACCACATGTTGGTAGCAACTAGGTTGTGAATGGTTTTTTCATATTGTATGAATGCCTCAAACGCGCTAATATGATTAATGTGCAAAGTGTAACGTTAACCGCGAAAATTCTCCCACTATAAATTATTAAGTTTATAAGGTTTCAAGGTTTTCCTTCCCTCCATCGAGTTTTCGGGAAATTGAAATCCAAACCGGATGTGCTATGCTTCCGAGTTATCGGGGTAGTCGTCGGGAGGACGGATAAATTACCGAGCGCATGGATGCCTTCGGTTGGAGCAAATTTTATCCCTAGAAACCTGATAGGTTGCCGGATAAGATTCAATTGTGAAACTGATTTGCGTCGATGGTATAAACTTAACTTGTTCACGAACCATAGAAACCGTATAGGTTGAGGGGAGTGAACAAGGGGAAAAAGAAGATCGAATCATCCATTAGATGGGTTGGTGTTGGACACCACTTTATGAAAATTAATAGACTAGAAACCTGTTCGGTTGCCCTCTATTAAGATTTATAAAGAACTCGATCACCACTATGAAGTAGAGCGACGATACTTCCGGATTTCACATGGGAGTGTGTTATTCCGATAAAAATAGTGGGAGCTGGGTAACAAGAATAGAAAAGACCTTAAATTCCATACTCAGAACATAATTGAATGAGTCACTAATTAATTTGTTATACTTAATGCATAAATCTCAATATGACAATGAATCCACTCGCAATTCTACTCAAAAGAACACCTTAATGGGACCTAACTTTGTGGATTGGCTCATACTCGATGATTGTCCTCGGTATAGAGGCACCGGGATACGTCTTGGAGACGGACATTCCGGCGCCTCCTATGCGGACTCGAGCCAATCAGAAGAGATTGAAAACCACGAAAAGTGGGTTAAGGATGACGTGAAAGTCCGTGCTTATATGATGGCTTCCATGTCTAATGAGCTTGAGAGCTCATGAGAAAATGACTTCGCTAGCGATTCTATCTCACTTAACCGAGCTTTATGGTGAGCACAGTGAATCGCTAGATATGAGATATCCAAGCAACTGCTCGGTGCAAGGATGAAGGAAGGTGAGAAGGTTGGGAACACGTCCTCAAAATGATATCCATGATCGAGAGATTGGAGGCTCTTGATTTTAAAATGGATACTTCTCTCCAAACCGACCTTATCCTACGCCTCTCCCCGATTCCTTCTCACGCTTGTTATGAACTTAAACTGCAATGAGATTGCATGTAACTTAGCTGGGCTAATGAACAAACTTGTGACCGCTCAGTCTCAGATGAAGACTCCGCGGATGAAGGAGTCTGCTCTTGTGATTTCTTCTGAACCTCGGAGGTCTAAGAACAAGAAGAAAAGGACCAAGAAGCAAACTGGACCACAAGCTAAGGACCTTAAGGGTAAGGGCAAGGCCCCGATGGTTCCGAAGAACAAGAAGAAGAAGGATGCTTGTCTCAAGTGCGGTGAGTGGGCCACCGGGCTAGAGACTGTCCGATTCTTCATGGCAATTCTGTAACTTTTAGTTTTGGAAACAAATTGTTCTCTTTGTATTTTCTACTTCCTAGATAATCGGATTACGGTGCTAGTTCTCATATTTGTACCGTGAATCGGGATCTGAACAAAGTAGGAAGCTTGGAGTGGAGAAGTTATGATCACGGTCGGAAGCGGGCATAGTGTCGAGGCGACCGACATAGGATCACTTCTTTTGGGTTTAGAATCCGGCTTTGTTTTGACTTTAGAAGATGTACTTGTTTTGCCCAAGGGGCACAAAAACATTGTATCCATTCCGGTCATGGACCGAAAAGGCTTTTCATTTTTCATTGGTGATGGTTCTGCAAAATTTATTTTAGAAATAAACTAGTGGGTACCGCTACATTGTTGAATGGATTGTATCATCTAAATCTCAAGAACAAAGTAGTTGTGAATACTATGACTAGAAAACGTGGTAGGGATGAAACCAATCAAGTTTTGAAATGGCATCTTAGACTTGGTCATGTTGGTCAGACCAAGGTTTACAAGATGGGAAAAGATGGACTTATGGGTCCATTGGGATCGGATCCCTTTCCTACTTGTGAATCTTGCCTTAAAGGCAAAATGACTAAGCCCCCCTTCACATGGACTTTTGAAAGAGCCGCTGATAAACTGGGATTAATCCATACCGACGTATGTGGTGCTTTAGAAGCGACGCGTGACGGATATCAATATTTCATTACGTTTACAGATGATAATACTAGGTATGGTTATGTATACTTAATGAAACATAAATCCGAGGCCTTTGACAAATTCCAGGAATTCAAGGCCCTAGTCGAGAAACAAACCGGTAATCATATCAAAGCACTTCGGTCGGACCGAGGTGGCGAGTATATGAGTACGGAGTTTGACGAGTTCCTTAAGGAACATGGAATAGTTTCACAACTAACACCTCCAGTACTCCTCGGTTAAATGGTGTGTCGTAAAGAAGGAACCGGACCACGTTGAACATGGTCCGTTCCATGCCGGGCTATCTTGACTTGCCGATTTACCCGTGGGGTATGCACTCATCGCCGCGTATATCTTGAACAGATGTCCTTCCAAATCCGTTCCTAAAACTCCACATGAGATGTGGGAAGGAAGGAAACCAAGTCTTAATCACATTAGGATTTGGGGATGTCCCGCCTATGTCAAGAAGACTAAGGTGGAAAAGTTGGAAGCTAGGTCTGCGAAGGGACGTTTCATAGGATTCCGGTCTGGGACGATGGGATATCTATTCTACATGCCCGAAGATCGAAGGATCGTTGTTGCTTTACAAGCACACTTCCTGGAAGATGAGTTCATTCAGGAAGGCGGAGCAGGTAGAAGTATTTCTTTAGAAGAATACAATGAAACTCCTCGAGAGACACCTGTGCAAGAAACTGGAACCGAACTTTCTGAAACACAAGTACAACCACCTCGTAGGTCTAGTAGGGTGTCTCATTTACCTGAGAGGTATGGGCTTGTGCACTTGGAGGAGCTGGGTCTCCATGAGGTTCCAAGTGATAGCCAAGAGACCGACCCAACGACCTATGACCAAGCGATGGTGGATGTAGACTCCGCGAAATGGCGTGAAGCTATGGAAGCTGAGATAGACTCGATGCATGTCAATCAGTGCGGACTCTAGTAGACCGCCCCAAGGGTATAGTGCCTATTGGGAACAAGTGGATCTACAAGAGAAAGACTGATGGTGATGGCAAGGTTGACGCCTATAAGGCCAGGCTTGTGGCAAAGGGTTATACCCAGAAGGAAGGGATCGATTACCACGATACCTTCTCGCCCGTAGCCATGATCAAGTCTATTCGCATGATGCTTGCTATAGCCGCCTACCACGATTATGAGATATGGCAAATGGACGTAAAGACGGCTTTCCTTAATGGATTCCTCGAGGAGGAAATCTATATGGAGCACCTAAAGGCTTTGTGTCTCAAGTCGATATTCGAAAGTGTGCAAGCTTCAGCGTTCCATTTATGGATCAAGCAAGCGTCGCGTAGTTGGAACCTTCGTTTTGACGAGGCGGTCAAAGAGTTTGACTTCGTGCAAAATGAAGAGGAACCTTGTGTATACAAGAAGGTTAGTGGGAGCAAGATCGCATTCTTAGTACTATATGTGGATGATATTCTACTAATAGGAAATGATGTGGGAATGCTCGATTACGTAAAAGCTTGGCTTTGAGTAATTTCTCCATGAAAGACTTGGGAGAAGCAACCTATATTCTTGGTATTCGGCTCTCTGGGATAGAGCGAAGAGAACAATAGGCCTTTCCCAAGCCCTCTATATAGATAAGATCTTAAAGCGATTTAAGATGGATGATTCTAAAAGAGGGTTCCTACCGATGCAACATGGAATAAAACTCACCTTGAAGATGTGTCCTCAAAGTGAGGAACAACGCAAGGAAATGAGTAATATACCATATGCTTCGGCCGTGGGTAGCCTTATGTATGCTATGTTGTGTACAAGACCTGACATCGCGCATGCTGTAAGCGTGGTGAGTAGGTTTCGAGCAAACCTGTAGGGAACATTGGACTGCTGTAAAGAACGTTCTCAAGTACTTGAGAAGAACGAGAGATATGGTTCTTATGTATGGCGGTGGAGATTTGGATGTGGTGGGATTCACTGATTCGGACTTCCAAGGACTGAAGGACGACTCGATGTCCACTTGCTACATATTTACTCTTAATGGAGGAGCAATATCTTGGCGTAGTGCCAAGCAAAGCGCGATCGCCGATTCCACTGTCAGCCGAGTATCAAGCGGCCTCGGAGGCTTCCAAGGAAGGGTTCTGATTAAGAAGTTTCGGGAGAACTTCAAATGATACCATGTCTTGAGCCGCTATTCCATTGCATCACGACAACGACGGAGTCAGAGCGCAGCCAAGGAGCCGAGGTTTCACAACAAAGACCAAACATATTGAGAGGAAGTATCATCTCGTAAGAGAATTTGTTCGCAAGGGATACATTGTACCGCACAGAGTAGACTCGGCCGACAACGTCGCCGATCCACCGACCAAGCCACTTTCTCGGACTAGCTTGGAGCGTCATCTAGAGAACATGGGTATTAGATACCATAGTGTGTGGCATTGAGTGCAAGTGGGAGATTGTTAGGAGTATGCCCTCGAATGCCACTCGGAGGTTGTTGAGAGAGGGCATTGTACTTGTAATTATGTAAACCATTTATATAAGGCAAATGAATGTTTCTTTATTTATTGGTAGTTCTTGGCATTCCTAACTCGTAAATAAACATATAGAAACTAGTCCGTGTATTTGAGAGCAAAACGTTCCACTCCTTATTGGATAAGGGGTCGCACCTTGGAAAGGTTATAGCTCAAATACTTAATCGTCGCAAGTCGATGAAACTTGGTAGGCGTTAAGTTTATGTGAAGACTTGTATGACGTGTTCTTTGACATGGAGAGTGCCTCGAACACTAATGGTTAGTGGGAGCACACGTTATAGGTATGCTAATTGGATTAGTGTACTCGAACCGACTCACCTCGATTCGTCACATGGATTTCACTCCGGATACCAATGACGGAATCGAAAGGTTGTGATAGGTATTCGTGAACCTTCGACTTGAGGATTTAGTAGGGATGTGCTTGTGACGTCAAGATTTTCATTAGAGTAGTTCGACCTCGTAAACCTAAGGCGGGGTCAACCTCGACGTGCATCTTAACGGCAAGTAGCGAGTCCTATCAATACCAAGATAGAATTCTTTCTCCGTTAGTGAGCGGGTTATATGTCCTATGCGGTTATTGGCGATGAGATCATAAGTCTTTGGCCAAAGCATTGGAGCTAGTTGTATTAGATACACGATACTCGATGATCTCGATTTGCATTAACGCATGCATAGCGTCAAGTACGTATAAGGTTTGATCGACCGTGACCCTATAACTTGATCGGGACATTTGAAAGAAGGGTTTATACGTATACCGGTATTCACGACAGAATGGTTCTTGAATGATCCCAATCATTCGTTCTCGATTAAGTGCAGTGTAGGCCACCAGTGGCTAGGTGGTGCTACTACTCTTTGGTTCCTCCCATTCTTGATCGAGACGGACCTACCGAGTCGCGCATTAGGATTGACGACGGAATGAATTAAGCTAATTCTCTCATTATGAATATTAGATATTGGATATCTAATTTGGGACATTGGATATTTAAATCGATTTATCGGATAAATTGATTTACGGCTTAATGAATTAAATATATCACTGGGTGATTAATTTAATTCATGGATATAATTATTTCTTGGAGAAATTAATTATGTTATTATGTATTTGATATGATTAATTAATTGGATTAATTGATCGATATAAATACATCGGAACGGAATCGGAGTTTATCTGTTTGGACTCGCTAGAGTCCGAAACGAACCGAACTTGTCCGATTTCTTCTTGATAGCCGCCCCCTTCCACCAACCTTCCCTTTGGTCTTTGGTTTCCATTTTATAATGGATGATAGTGACTTGTGGGGAAGACATCTCATGTGAGATGAGTTGTTGGTGGTTATAATGTGTATAAAGAATGAGAAGAAGACCAAAAACTCTCACATGTATTCATTTGTGCATTTCATAGGTGAGATGTAAGAGAGTTAAAGAGAGAGAAAAGTTCTTCTCAAAATAGTCTTCTTCTTCTTCACTTTCCTCTTGGTTTTCTTAGAGAAAATTCAAGAGTATTAATGAGAGTTGTGAGTTATACACTTAGAGTGTGATAATCTCATATTGGAAGCTTCATCACTTAGCTCTAGCCGTATCCTCGGAGGATAGCAAGGTGATCGTCGTTCCGGTCGTTTCTCCGGCGCGTGGCAAGTAGAGACGCGGTACTTTCGGCGTTGGATCGTTCAAGAGCTTGGGGAATAGCTCAAGAGAAGGTTACCATTTAATCAACGGACTTCGAGGGTTAGTTTCTTACGACTCTTGCTTTTCGTTTATATATTCGTATATACGTAGCTCGATCGATCCTCGTAGGGATTCGGATCGAATTAATTTTCGTTTTACCGCTTCCGCTGGGCCTTCGTTTTAGGCACCGAATCCCAACACATACAGCAAGCAGCTGTATCGAAAGACGATCGAAGTTGTCAATCCCGTGTCGAAGACTTCTCATAATGCCAGCATACAACGAAAGTATAAAGTGTCTTCATACAAGCCTTCGCGTTGCCATCATACAACAACAGAGTCTAAAAGCGCCAAGTATGGAAGTTGTCTCTTCATACAGAAACATTCCATACAACGACTACTCCAATATAGCCTACAACATAAATGGATACAACATTCAAGCTGTAAAGTATTGAGATCTTCAATACCTATCGAAACAGGACTGAACACCGTTTGAAAAGAAATCTTTGTTATTCGCTAAAGTCAAGGCCCGTTTGAAAAGAAGTATTTAAATACTGAAAGAATAAAGTATTTAAATACTAAAACCGATAGAGATCTTCAAACAACGCAAAATCCGGATCTTGGTCTATACAAGTCAACCATCCAGTCGTAACGGACTTTTGCTCAACGGATCTATTCCAAAAGACTATATATACCCCCAAAGTTTGAAGATCAGTATACAAGAACATATACAAGCTTACAAGCGATATTCAAACGATCAAAAACTGAATATTCATTATTATCAGATCAAGCTTTCAAGAGCAAGTATATTTCTTCCTAGCATCAGTCCATATCTGAAGAAGAAGAAATATACTCAGTCATCAAGAACAGCCATCATCAACTCAAGAACTTCATATTCAAGCTGCTGTTCTTACTTGGTTACCTTACTTTTACCTTTGAGTAAAAACCTAGTTCTGTGTGAACTAAAGAGATATTCCGACCTGTGTGAGACGAATAGGACGAAGCTTTGGAACTGTGTGTGAAGAAACAAGTCAAGTGAAAGCTTTAACCAATCTGTGTGAACGATTGAAAGCAACGGTCTTTGTATCAATCTGTGTGAACGATATAAGGATAGGTTTGATTATAAATACGTAGTTGTGTACGCAGTATTTATAATAAACATTTTCACTCCTGTGTGGAACACAAGTGGACGTAGAGGGGTTTACCTCGAACCACTTTAATTACTATATTATTTACCTTCTGCATTTACTGTTTTAATAACTGTGATTATTTTAAGTATACACTGCATTTACCTTCTGCTATTGATCAACCGACTTTACAGCTTCATCAGCACTAATTTGCTTAGAAGTGCTCATG
Organism: Orobanche coerulescens; assembly: GCA_033398695.1. Classification (NCBI taxonomy): domain Eukaryota; kingdom Viridiplantae; phylum Streptophyta; class Magnoliopsida; order Lamiales; family Orobanchaceae; genus Orobanche; species Orobanche coerulescens. The sequence goes on along the minus strand of CM065815.1, from coordinate 140,733,091 downwards.
GGGGTTTACGATAATTTGGAAGTATTCATTCCAAACTTGTTGAGAAGCTCCTTGCTGTATTTTTCCTGGTGGATGAATATCCCTGTAGGCAACTGCTTTACCTGCAATCCTAGGAAATAACTAAGTTCTCCCATCATATTTCAAATTTACTTTGCATGAGATGAGAGAACCTTTGACATAAAGCAAGGTTAGTTGAACCAAATATTATGTCATATACATATATTTGAACTATCAGGAGGTCATCACCTTCCGGTATCTTATTTTTTTTGAGACAGCAAAATCTTGTATGCTTGTTATACATTGTAAACTTTGCCATACATCAATAAAATATTTTTCTAGTCTTGAAAGATTACAAATCGTAATCTACTATGTTCCTGTATGATTACGAAATTCAATTCATTTGGTGAAATCAAACAAGTATGAAAACTTGTTAAGCTGTAAGAACTTATCTGTGAACAGTTCATAGATTAAGTTGTATGTATCTAGATTACACTGTAAGATTATGCCTGCGCGCCAATCATAAGTTTAAAGATGTAATACTCTTTTGTTAAAATTGAACTCGCATGCGAGCAGTTCTTAGTGTTAGACTAATTGCTGAAGGCCATAACATTCGACAGAAGACCAAGAAGTCTGCCATCCTGTAAGATGTTTCATTAGGTGTCAAGGTTTTGGCATCATCAAGAATTTATGGAAAACATAAAAAGGATTTAAGGAGACTTGGAAAATTATCAAAAAGAGTGAAATTGTTGGGATATAACAATTCTGTATCGAAGTTTTGATAAAGTGCCAACCCAGCATACAACAAACAGCTGTATCGAAAGGCGATTGAAGTTGTCAATCATGTATCGAAGACTTCTCATAATGCCAGCATATTGCGAAAGTATAAAGTGTCTTCATACAAGCCTTCGCGTTGCCATCATACAGCAACAGAGTCTAAAAGTGTCAAGTATGGAAGTTGTCTCTTCATACAGCAACATTCCATACAACGACTACTTCAATATAGCCTACAACATAAATGGATACAACATTCAAGCTGTAAAGTATTGAGATCTTTAGTACCTATCGAAACAGGACTGAAGACCGTTTGAAAAGGAATCTTTGTTATTCGCTAAAGTCAAGTCCCGTTTGAAAAGAAGTATTTAAATACTGAAAGGATAAAGTATTTAAATACTAAAACCGACAAAGATCTTCAACCAATGCAAAATGCGGATCTTGGTCTATACAAGTCAACCATCCAGTCGTAACGGACTTTTAATCAATGGGTCTTTCTCAACGGATCTATTTCAAAAGACTATATATACCCCCAGAGTTTGAAGATCAGTATACAAGAACATACACAAGCTTACAAGCGATATTCAAACGATCAAAGACTGAATATTCATTATTATCAGATCAAGCTTTCAAGAGCAAGTATATTTCTTCCTAGCATCAATCCATATTTGAAGAAGAATAAATATACTCAGTCATCAAGAACAACCATCATCAACTCAAGAACTTCATATTCAAGCTGCTATTCTTACTTGGTTACCTTACTTTTACCTTTGAGTAAAAACCTAGTTTTGTGTGAACTAAAGAGATATTCCGACCTGTGTGGGATGAATAGGACGAAGCTTTGGAACTGTGTGTGAAGAAGCAAGTCAAATGAAAGCTTTAACCAATCTGTGTGAACGGTTGAAAGCAACGGTCTTTGTATCAATCTGTGTGAACGATACAAGGATAAGTTTGATTATAAATACATAGTTGTGTACGTAGTATTTATAATAAACATTTTCACTCCTGTGTGGAGGACCAGTGGACGTAGAAGGGTTTACCTCGAACCACTTTAATTACTGTGTTATTTACCTTCTGCATTTACTGTTTTAATAACTGTGATTATATTAAGTATACACTGCATACCGAGTTGTTGTATTTACAGCAACTTACTTTTACAAGACTTCGGCTACGCACTCTAAACTTGAAAATCGTACAACTGCTTAAACACTTTCCAAACTGTATTCTGTATACTTAGTGGCTGTAATATCCGTACTTTCTATTTTTGGTAATTTCTATTTTGGTATATGTTTGGTTCGGACGACATGCTTGTCACTGTTTTGGGATTCTGAATCTATTTTGTTCTTTGAGTTTTTCCATTTAGATGAGTTTCGGATATGTTTTTATGTAATTTCATTTTAAGTCATGTTTTGTCGCATGTACTTTCGATTTAAAACTCGTTCGATTTCATTATTTCTTTGTTCCCATGAGTCTGTATGGTTGAGTTGGTCATGTCATGAGTCTCGGATTGTTAGTCCGACATCGTATCGTGAAATTTAGACGTTGGGTCATTTTTGTAATTTCTCATTATTTTAGGATGTCGCTGTTAATACTTGTTCTATCCCGACTTTCGGGCGAACGGAGACTTGTGATAGTTTTTGTGCCTATCTCGTACGTAAAATTCTCATATATCTGTGGTTTTGTTTCTTGTGTTTTCATTCCGGTTGTTGGCATTTCGGATCAGGCAGGCCTGTTGCCAGACATGCATTACGGTCGTAAGTTGATGTGAATTATGGACATAAGTCTTCATATTACGACCGTAATATCCTTTGCGTAGCGGACGTAACGGATGTGTGAAAACTGGGCAGTGAGGTCGTGAACACCATTACGGCCGTAATGGTGTTGGTGTTATTAATAATGCCGCCAAGATAATAAATCAATGGGATTTCTTCTCATTTTTCATTTCCTTCACTTCCTTCGCGACGGGAGCGATTTCCTGGCCTAGGGTTCGTCCGATTTTCATCCAACCTCAGTTGAGAAGCGATTTTGCGGCATCATATCATCACTTTAGCATCAAATATTCCGTTGTCCATCGTCTAATCGAGGTATATTTCGTTAGAACCCTAGCTTTTGGGGATTTTGGGGTTTTGTTTTGATTTTTACCCTTCTAGTCCGATTTGCCCTTATGATTAGATTTCGATAGTATAATCACTATTCGTTACTTCTCTTGCGGTTTTGCGGATTGAATTCGATATTTTTCTCCATTGATAGAGGGGAACCAATTATGACCTTGTATTGTCCTACGAATTGTCCTATTTGGTAGAACTAGGATGGATTCCTACGTTTTCACAATTTTGAGATTAGTTGTGTATCGTTATTGTGTTAGGATCGGATTTGTGAAGATTATCCGGGTCGAAACCTTTCCCTTCACCGTTTTCCTTCACGTCGTGATATCCAAGGCAAGTACATGTATTACATTTCATTGTATGTGTACGGTTTTGAGGCGAATGATGTAAATTGTGCTATTGAATGAATGTGATTGCTGCTCGTCCACCCGGGGATGGCATATGTGGCCTATGGGGCCGATACTAATGGGTACGGCCACGGAAGTGAACTTTGGTGCGTGTGTTGATGTTCTTCCACCCGGGGATGGTTCGACGGGACTTATGGGGGCTGATACAAATGGGTACGGCCGTGAAAGTGGTTTCTCACTCGGGGACTGTCCGACGGGGCCTATGGGTCGATATTAATGGGTACGGCCACGGGTTACCAAGCGTGGATAGTTGTGATGTGGAAAACTTGAGGACATACTGTTTTGGGTGTAATGTGATATTCCGGAATATTGATTGCAAATGTTTTCTCAAATGGATTTGCTTGTGTCGAATCGTGTATGTATATAATGTAGTGTAATTGTGTACTTGCACTAGCTATTCGAATGCTAACCCCTTAAATGGGGGAAATGCGTCTTATGCATTTCAGGTACTGGTCGAGCCGAGGAGCTGGCACGGGATATGCATGCAAAGGATGGACCAGCATGATGATGAGGCTCGAGTCGTATTTTAGGTTTTAATATTGCATTTATCTTGATGTTGGAGTTAGACTGAGTGTTTTATAAATTGGTTAAAGTCCCCTGCGTGGGTAATGGATTCATATGGAGTTACACTTTTCGATACTTGATTAAAATGTTTTGGCCGAGGCCACGGCCCTATTTTACTATGATGGTTGTGTCTTTTGGGATTTCATATTTGGATTGTGTGTTATGAGTTAGCCCGGTAGACCTCATGAAGGTTCTACGGCGTGTAATGTCCCACTTGTGATTTAGGGTGTTACATTTATGGTATCAGAGAAGGTTTTGAATGCCTAGGTTGTCGGTTAATTTTGGGTCTGTCAGTTGTGATGTTAGAGTCAGTCGTTGAGCCTAATATCATCGTGCTACCGTCTTTTCATGCAACCCGTGACTGTAAGTCTCCTCGAACTCTTATATTTCTGTAATTTGTTTCCTTGAGTTGTCTGGAATTATGAATTGTGGTGTCAACCTTTTAAACTGTGAATTTTTCTGATCTTGTTCCTTTCATATCTTTTATTCAGTATGTTGAGAGGATGCGGTAGACCAGCTAGGGGACGCGGCCGAGTTTGTAGTCGGGGTGCTATTAATGAGGAAGTCCCACTTTCTCGGTCCTCTGCAGATTCGGCCTATCAGTCAGTGCCAAGCACTCTACCTCTGAGCTCTGACGGGCAGCAGGATAATGTCGGTCAGTCAGAATCTATCGTCGGGTAATAATGCCGACACCGAGGCTACTGCCGTACTTCAGCAGTTAGTAGCCCAGCTCGCTCAGATAGCTCAGGGTGGACGCCAGAATCCACCTCCGACTCCAGAGAATGACGCTAGTAAATGGCTTCAAAAAGTAACTAAGATGCACCCCCCTCGTTTCTCTGGTTCTTCTGACTCCCTCAGTTGGGAAAATGGGCTTTTCCAGTTGAGCGGGACTTTCGATGTCGTGGCTTGTTCTGATGACAGGAGGGTACATATTGCTTAGTATCTCCTGGATAAGGAAGCTGCGGAATGGTGGGAGGCTGTGGCGCCCAGAGACCGCAGAGCCACCTGGGAGGAATTAAAGGCTGCTATGGAAGCAGAATATTGTCCACCGCCAGTCAGGGAGCGCAGGATTGTGGAATTCTTTACTGCTACACCTCAGGATGTGCCGATTTCTCAAGCCATCATCATTTATAATCAATAGTTGGGATTCGTGAAAGATTAAGTGAGGACCGAGGCCGATAAGATCCGTTATTTCAATATGCGCATGAAGCCGCATATCAGGCAGAGTATGGCACCACTCATGTGTGCCACCTTGAAGGAATATCAGGATCGCGCCCTGGCAATCGAGATGGCTATTCCAGAATTAGAATCGGGTTCCGAGGCTAAGAAGCAGAAAGCCGCCGACAGTTTTTCACCTGGTAAAGGTGGACGGTTTTCGAGGTCGCAGTCTTCTACGACATCTGGGAAGAGACCTTTTCATTAGGCCGGAGGATCTCAGAGTAACCGTTCGGTCCAGTCTCCTACACCTCGCGGCATAGTTTGTTTTAATTGCAGTCAGTACGAGCACGTGATGAAAGATTGTCCATTTCCATTGGTTACTTGCTTTACTTGCGGACAGACCGGGCATCGAGCAGTTCATTGCGAGAGGAATTCCAGGGCCGCCAGGGCTCCAATTACCACTGCCATTCAGAAGGAGCACAGTATTGAGCAGAAGACTCCAGTTACTCATGTTCCTCAGAGTTCGAGCCGTGGTAGGGGATGGGGTCAGCCGGATTGCCGTGCAGTATCGAGTTCGGGCTCAGTTCACCCTCAGTTGTACCAGATGAGATGCACGGAGGAGGCATACGTTACGGTGGTGTTAGGTACTACTCAGATCATTTCTCATCCAGTTTTGGTGATTTTTGATCCGGGTGCTACCCACTCTTTTATTGCTTCGGATTGTGTGAATCGTATTGGTATTAACTGCTTGTTCGAGTGTGAACCGTTTGTAGTGGGTACGCCTAGCGGGGATCGTATGGTTGGGGACCGGAAGTTAGGGATTGACCAGTGAGGATCGGGAGCCGAGATTGGCCCTCGAATCTCATTGTTATAGACCTTAAGGGTGAGGATTTGATCCCCGGGGACGATTGGTTGGATCGTCATGGTGCTATCATGAATTATCGGACTCGTACCATCTCGGTAGTGGTTGGGGACGGCACCGAGCATACTCTCGTCGGTTGTAAACTGGGTAGATCGGGAAGTGTGATTAGCGCCTTGAAGGCGATGAAACTTCTGAATCAGGGTTGTGTCGGCTATTGGTGTTACGCCCTGAAAGCAGAAGATGGTGGAATTGACATGTCGTCGATTCCAGTTGTGAACGAGTATCCTGACGTATTTCTAGATGACTTGCCGGGACTACCACCATAGCGGGAAGTTGAGTTTCCTATTGATCTAGAGCCGAATGCGGCCCCTTTTTCTCGAGCGCCGTACCGTATGGCACCATCGGAGATGTTAGAGCTGAAGAAGCAATTGGGGAATTTCTAGATAAAGGTTATATCCGACCGAGCGCATCGCCTTGGGGTGCGCCTATGCTTTTTGTTAAGAAGAAGGATGGGTCACTTAGTTTATGCATCGATTATCGAGAATTAAACAAGTTGACCATAAAAAACAAGTACCATTTGCCTCGGATTGATGACCTTTTTGATTAGCTCCAGGGAGCGACAATCTTTTCGAAGATTGATTTATGATCAGGCTACTACCAATTGAGAATTCGGGATAGTGATGTACCGAAAGCTGCAGTTCGGACGAGATATGGCCATTACGAGTTTGTGGTTATGCCTTTCGGGCTAACCAATGCCCCAGAAGTGTTCATGCAGTTGATGAACAAAGTTTTCATAGAGTATCTGGACAAATTCGTAGTCGTATTTATCGACGACATTCTCATTTATTCCCGGAGTCAGGAAGAGCACGTTTTACATCTCCAGATTATGTTGGACATTTTGAGAGCTGAGCAGTTATATGCGAAGTTCTCTAAGTGTGTGTTTTGGATCAAGGAAGTGATATTTCTCGGGCATGTGATCTCAGCGGAGGGAGTTCGGGTAGATCCGCAGAAGATAGAGGCAGTGACGGCATGGGAATCGCCTAAGAATGTGAATGAGGTGAGAAGTTTTCTGGGACTTGCAGGCTATTACCGTAGATTTGTCGAGGGATTCTCTAAGATCGCTAGACCACTCACTCAGTTACTCCAGAAGACTCATAAGTTCGAGTGGACCGCAGACAGACAGGATAGTTTTGACGAGTTGAAGAGACGACTGACTACCACATCCGTTTTAGCATTGCCTCAGGGGAACAAGGATTTCGCGGTGTATAGTGACGCTTCAGGCCTCGGGCTTGGATGTGTTCTGATGCAGAGATATAGGGTTATTGCTTATGCATCCCGACAATTGAACCTTACGAAGCAAATTACCCTACACATGATTTAGAGCTAGCTGCAGTCGTCTTTGCTTTAAAAATCTGGAGGCATTATCTCTATGGGTCGTCGTGTAAGATTTACACGGATCACAAGAGTCTGAAGTATATCTTCAGTCAGAAAGAGTTGAACATGAGACAGCATAGGTGGTTAGAGCTAATTAAAGACTATGACCTCGAGATACTTTACCACCCGGGTAAGGCTAATGTAGTGGCCGATGCGTTGAGTCGGAAGCTGGCGTTACAGATGTTAGAGGTACTTACACCACAGAGCAGTATCCAGTGGTATTTGATTTGTCAGAATATCAAGGTTTGGGTTCCGAGGGTTCAGGGTCAGTTATGTGCGTTGGAAATCACTTCGTCCTTGACTGATGATATCAAGGCGAAACAGTATGATGATCCATTTTTGGTCCAATTGAGGGAGGATGTGAGGAAGGGGAAAGCCCCTGGGTTTGTGATTCAGGATGATAGAGTTTTGAGATTTGGCGGCAGATTATGTGTACCGAATGACATTGAGTTGAAGCAGAAGATCTTGAGTGAGGCTCATACTACACCTTACCCCATACATCCTGGTACGAGCAAAATGTACAAGGATGTAAGGAGTAACTACTGGTGGAGCAATTTGAAGATGGACGTGAACGAGTTTGTATCGAGGTGTTTAACTTTTCATCAGGTTAAGATTGAGCATCAGCGACCCGCGGGACTATTGCGACCACTTCCTATCCCGGAGTGGAAGTGGGAGGACATTTCCATAGATTTCATTACCAGTATGCCTATGACTCAGACTGGAATGAACATGATTTGGGTTATTGTCAATCGACTAAACAAATCAGATCATTTTCTGGGTATTAAGGATACTTGAGGGCCGGAGAGACTAGCACGGGTATTCATTGCGGAGATCGTGAGGTTGCATGGGACTCCTAAGAGTATTGTCTCGGATCGAGATGGCCAATTCATATCACATTTTTGGCAGGCCGTTCATCAATCTTTGGGGACTGAGTTGAGACTCAGTACATCCTACCACCCTCAGATAGACGGGTAGTCAGAGCGGATGATCCAGACGCTGGAGGATATGTTGAGAGCCTGCACTTTAGATTGGAAGGATGATTGGGAGTCGCACTTGCCATTGATCGAGTTCACGTACAACAATAGTTGGCACGCCTCGATCAAAATGGCACCATTTGAGGCATTGTATGGGAGGAGGTGCAGATCGCCATTGTGTTGGGATGATGCACCCGAGCTAATCGGCACCGAGCCAAATATGGTAGTTGAGACGAGAGAGAAGGTTGCACTTATTCGCGATAGGTTGTTGACAGTCTAGAGTCGATAGAAGTCGTATGCCGATACGCGTCGCCGGCATTTCGAGTTTGAGGTGGGAGACAATATTTTGCTTAAGGTGTCGCCGACACGGGGAGTTTACCGCTTCGGTCGGAAGGGTAAACTTAGTCCGAGATATATTGGACCATTCGAGATTCTAGAGAGGGTTGGAGAGCTTGCATATCGGTTAGGCTTGCCGCCGTCCCTGAGCCACGTATATAACGTATTTCATGTTTCCCAGCTTAGGAAGTACGTACCGGACCCTAGCCATATTATTGATTTTGGAGAGATCGAGTTGGGGCCCGACATGACCATTGAAGAGAGACCGATTCAAATTTTAGAGCGTCGGGTGAAGCAACTTCGGCACAAAACCATTCCCTTGGTTAAAGTGAAATGGTCGAGACATGAATCCGAGGAAGCCACGTGGGAGACGGAAGAGAATATCAAGTCGAGATACCCCGAGTTATTCACGTTGTAAGTTTCGAGACGAGACTTATCTTTAGGGGGAGAGAATGTAATATCCGTACTTTCTATTTTTTGTAATTTCTATTTTGGTGAATGTTTGGTTTGGACGACACGTTTGTCACTGTTTTGGGATTCTGAATCTATTTTGTTCTTTGAGTTTTTCCATTTGGATGAGTTTCGGATATGTTTTTACGTAATTTCATTTTAAGTCATATTTTGTCGTATGTACGTTCGATTCTCGTAAAACTCGTTCGATTTCATTATTTCTCTGTCCCGTTGAGTCCGTATGGTTGAGTTGATCATGTCATGAGTATCGGATTGTTAATCCGACATCGTATCGTGAAATTCGGACGTTGGGTCATTTTTGTAATTTCTCATTATTTTGGGATGTCGCTGTTAATACTTGTTCTATCCCGACTTTCGGGCGACCGGAGACTTGTCATAGTTTTTGTGCCTATCTCGTCTGTAAAATCCTCATATATCTGTGGTTTCGTTTCTCGTGTTTTCATTCCGGTTGTTGGCATTTCGGATCAGGCAGGCCTGCTGCCAGACATGCATTACGGCCGTAAGTTGATGTGAATTACGGTCGTAAGTCTTCATACATTACGGCCGTAATATCTTTTGCGTAGAGGCCATAACGGATGTGTGAAAACTGGGCAATGAGGTCGTGAACACCATTACGGCCGTAATGGTGTTGGTGTTACGGCCGTAATGCTGCCCAGTATAATAAACTCGGCAGCGGGATTTCTTCTCATTTTTTATTTCCTTCACTTCCTTCCCAACCGGAGCAATTTCATGGCCTAGGGTTCATCCGATTTTCATCCAACCTCAGTTGAGAAGCGATTTTGCGGCATCATATGATCACTTTAGCATCAAATCTTCCGTTGTCCATCGTCTAATCAAGGTATATTTCGTTAGAACCCTAGCTTTTGGGGATTTGGGGGTTTTGTTTTGATTTTCACCCTTCTAGTCCGATTTGCCCTTATGATTGTTAGATTTCGATAGTATAATCAGTATCTGTTACTTCTCTTGCGGTTTTGCGGATTGAATTCGATATTTTTCTCCGTTGATAGAGGGGAACCAATTATGACCATGTATTGTCCGACGAATTGCCCCATTGGGTAGAAGTAGGATGGATTCCAACGTTTTCACAATTTTGAGATTAGTTATGTATCGTTATTGTGTTAGGATCGGATTTGTGAAGATTATCCGAGCCGAAACCTCTCCCTTCACCGTTTTTCTTCACGTCGTATCCAAGGCAAGTACATGTATTACATTTCATTGTGTGTGTACGGTTTTGATGCGAATGATGTAAATTGTGCTATTGAATGAATTTGATTGCTGCTCTTCCACCCGGGGATGGCATATGTGGCCTCTGGGGGCCGATACTAATTGGTACGACCACGGAAGTGGACTTTGGTGCGTGTGTTGATGTTCTTCCATCCGAGGATGGTTCGACGGGACCTCTGGGAGCCGATACTAATGGGTACGGTCGTGGAAGTGGTTTCTCACCCGGGGACAGTCCTACAGGACCTCTGGGGGTCGATACTAATGGGTACGGCCGCGGGTTACCAAGTGTGGATAGTTGTGATGTGGAAAACTTGAGGACATACTGTTTTGGGTGTAATGTGATATTCCGGAATATTGATTGCAAATGTTTTCTCAAATGGATTTGCTTGTGTCGAATCGTGTATGTATATAATGTAGCGTAATTGTGTACTTGCACTAGCTATTCGAATGCTAACCCCTTAAATGGGGGAAATGCGTCTTATGCATTTCAGGTACTGGTCGAGCCGAGGAGCTGGAATGGGATATGCATGCAAAGGATGGACCAGCATGATGATGAGGCTCTTGTCGTATTTTAGGTTTTACTATTGCTTTTTTCTTGATGTTAGAGTTAGACTGAGTGTTTTATAAATTGGTTAAAGTCCCCTGCGTGGGCAATGGATTCATGTGGAGTTACACTCTTCGATACTTAATTAAAATGTTTTGGTCGAGGCCACGGCCCTATTTTACTATGATGGTTGTGTCTTTTGGGATTTCATATTCAGTGTGTGTTATGAGTTAGCCTGGTAGACCTCATGAAGGTTCTACGGCGTGTAATGTCCCACTTGTGATTTGGGGTGTTACAGTGGCCAACAATACCTCAATCATTTTGAGTGTTCTTACATGTTTTGAAAACCTCGTATGGGGTATTATGTATTCCAACTAAGTCCCGACCTTAACTCGTAGTCGAGCCCACTCAAGTGGACTGCTCAGAACAGCCCATTTCCTCTTTATTTCTAACATTTCCAACAATCTCCCACATGAATGAGATTGATGGTCCAACAGACACAGAGTTTGACTTGGTGATACTTACTGTGGTTAGGAATTGCATAGGATTGGTAGAGTATGCTCCTTGAACCTTCCCTCGAAAAGATATATTCTCCTTACTGGTTAGACAGTGTGACTAGATGCCTTTGAACTGTCCGACCGCTTGTGTAAGTGACCGTATATCCTTCACAAGTGCCCTCCCTGATTTATTATGTTCTCATTATTGTGCCCGTTTTGGCCATGGACACCGTCCTGGTTCTGCAAGAGTTTCTAAAGAATTGTGCCTTTACAATTCTCCTTTGAAGCGGCCCCTCTTCTCTCCAACATAGGTTATTCTCTTTAAGTATTTTTACTAAACCCGTATTTTACTCCACCCGACTATACGTTGTCGACTTAAGAATCATTAAAAGTATAAGCTTAACCTCTCCCTACGGGTATCACTAATTTCATCTTAGGAATGGTCGGTTCGGGGTAACCCCCACAATGATCGTGCCCAGTTTTATGAATTGGTTGCCCCACTGAACCTAGATCTTGGGATCTCCAGTCAGCTTAGGTTGGGTATCCTCCAGAAAACCATTAGCTCAAGGCAATAGACCCATTCTTCTTGATGATTTATCAACAAGGTCTCTTGCTAACCCTTTGGTTAGTGAATCCGCAATGTTATCCTTTGATGACACATAATCAATAGAGATAACTCATGTTGATATCAATTGTCTAATGGTATTATGTCTCCTCCTTATATGACGAGACTCACCATCGTACATTACGCTCTGTGCCCTGCCAATCGTAGATTGACTATCGCAATGAATGCATATTGCGGTCACAGGCTTTGCCCATCTTGGAATATCTTCTAGAAAATGGTGTAGCCATTCTTCTTCTTCTACACATTTATCTAAGGCTATAAACTCGGACTCCATTGTTGACCGAGATATAAGTGTCTGTTTCGAATATTTCCATGCCACTGCTGCACCAACTAGTGTGAATACATATCCACTTATTGACTTGGAGTCTTTTATCCCAAATACAAAATTTACATCACTATATCCGTCAAGTACTGCTGGATATTTGGTATAGTGCAGCCCATACTCACGAGTACCCCTTAAATATCTTAGAACCCTTATGATCGCCTTTCAGTGATCCTTGGGTTGCTCGTGTATCTACTTAGTCTACTAACTGAGTAGGCTATATCTGGTCTTGTACAGGTCATCAAGTACATCAGACTTCCTATTATGCGAGAGTACTCAAGTTGAGATACTCCTTCACCCTTATTCTTGGATAGTCTGAACGTCATATCCACCGGGGTTTTGGCTGTGCCAGAGTCATCCTTATTAAATCTTTCAAGGATTTTATCCACATAGTGGGCTTGACTCAGCATGAGACCTTTCGATATTTGTGTGATCTTAATTCCTAAAATTACATCTGCGAGTCCCATATCTTTCATGTCGAATCTCGACCTTAGCATGTCCTTGGTAGATTTTATTATTCTTTCATTACTGCCAGTAATAAGCAAGTCATCTACATATAGACACAAAATGACTTATCCATCTTCTCTGTCTTTCACATATACACACTTATCAGATTCATTAATTTTGAAGCTACTGCTTAACATAACATGATCAAATTTTTCATGGCACTGTTTTGGTGCCTGCTTCAATCCGTACAATGATTTTACCAACTTGCAGAATTTCCTTTTTTGTCTAGGAGCAGAGAACCCCTCGGGTTGTTCCATATAGATTTCCTCATCTAAGTCCCCATTAAGAAAGGCAGTCTTAACATTCATTTGATGAACTTCTAAACCTCGTAATGCGGCGATAGCAAGTATCATCCTGATGGAAGTTATACTCGTCACAGGAGAGTAAGTATCAAAATAGTCTAGGCCTTCATGTTGGTTATATCCCTTCGCTACGAGTCTAGCCTTATACTTATCAAGTGCTCCATATTTCAATTTGTTCTTGAAAATCCACTTATTTCCTAATGGTTTACACTTAGGAGGTAATTCACTAGTTCCCAAGTATGATTCTGTAATATAGAATCAATCTCTTCTTTGATAGCCTCCTTCTATATAGGTCCATCTGTCGAGCTTACAACTTCTTTGTAAGTCTGAGGTTCCTTTTCGAGCAAGTAGGTGATGAAATCTGGTCCATAAGATTTCTCCATCCTTTTTCGTTTGCTCCTTCTAGGTTCGTCCTTATTATCCATTCTTTGGTCTTCATTATCTTCATCCATTATTTCAGAAGTCTGTTCGGATGAGATAAGGGATTCACTTGCAGTCTTACAAGGAAATATATTCTCAAAGAATGACGCATTCCTTGTTTCCGTAATTATATTCTTGTGAATCTCAGGCACTTTGGATTCATGCACAAGAAATCGGTAAGCATTGCTATTGTGTGTATATCCAATGAAAATGCAGTCAACTATTTTTGGGCCTATTTTGACTTTCTTAGGAGTAGGTATCAGCATTTTTGCTAGACACCCCCACACTTTCATGTAATTGTAGGAAGGCTTGACTCCTTTCCACAATTCATAAGGAGTTTTGTCACCGTTCTTACGGCATATCTTGTTTAAGAGATAATTCACCGTTAAGATGGCTTCTCCCCTCATATTTTGCGGCAGACTTGAATTTAGTAATATCGCATTCATCATCTCTTTCAGAGTGCGATTCTTACATTCCCCCATGCCATTTGACTGTGGTGCATATGGAGCAGTGACTTCATGAATAATCCCATGTTGCGAACAATATTCGCCGAAAGGTTCCATGTATTTACCTCCACGGTCACTCCTCAAAACTTTTATCTTGCATTTAATTGATTCTCAACTTCCGTTTTATATAGAATGAACTTCTCTATAGCTTCATCTTTGTTTTTAAGCAAATATACATAGCAATATTTAGTACAATCATCCACAAAAGTAATAAAATATCTAGTTTGAACAAACTTCAAATTACATAGGCCGCTATGTATTAATTCTAAAAGGTTTGGTATTTTTTCCACTTGTCGGAATGAAGATCGAGTTAATTTTGCCTCTACACAAGTTTCACACTTGTGGTTTAAATAAATTTTAAACTTTGGTATGTGATCTAATGCAATTAGTCTACGCATTGCATTAAAATTAACGTGTCCTAATCTACATAAATTAGGAGACTCAAGCAAGTAAGCAGAAGAATTATTCATTTCATTATTTTTTACAGTCATAACATTGAGCTTAACCAGCCCATCACACTCATAGCCCTTTCCTATAAACACACCACTTTTTGACAAAATAACTTTATCAGACTCAAAAACTAATCTAAAGCCATGCTTCATAAACAAGGAACCCGAAATAAGATTTCTGCGAATATCAGGCACATATAACACACGTTTAAGAGTCACTTCCTTTCCAGACGTCATCTTTAAGATCACCGTGCCTTCGCCCAAGATAGTTGAGGTTGCAGAATTTCCTATATACAGTATATCACCGGCATCAGTTTCTACCAATGAGGAGAACATTGATTTGTTGGCACATATATGCGTAGTTACTCCAGTTTCAATCCACCACTCCTTGGTATTTGAGCCAACTAAGTTCACTTCGGAGATCATAGCACATAAATCAAGATTTTCCACTTGTTCGGTAATGAGATGTGCTGCATTACCATCATTTTTCTTTAGTTTCTTTGGCAGCCTGCAGTCAGCCTCCCTATGTCCCATCTTTTCACAGTTGTAGAATTTACGAAGGAATTTCTCTTTCTTTTCAACAATTCCTCCTTTAGGTCCCAACTTGGTTCCCTTTCCATTGTTGCCTTTCTTGAATGTCTGCCCAGTTTCCACAACATTGGCCTTTGCCACAGCAGCATTTACCTTCTTCTCTTATCCTCTGTTGTCTTCCTCTATGAGAAGTCTAGCGATCAGATCTTCCATGCTCATCTCCTTGCGCTTGTGCTTGAGATAATTCTTGAAGTCTTTCCAAGTCGAGGGCAGTTTTTCAATCACAGCAGCCACTTGGAAGGATTCGCTAATGATCATTCCTTCAGCATGACTTTCATGAATGTTCACTTGTAACTCTTGTACTTGTATGACTACAGTCTTGGAATCCACCATCTTGTAGTCGAGAAACTACCCAACAATCTACTTCTTGGCACCGGCGTCCTCGATCTTGTACTTATGATCTAATGAGTCCCATAAAGCCTTGACGGATTTAGCACTGTTGTACACGTTGTATAGTGAATTGGCAAGGCTATTCATCACATAGTTCCGACACATATAGTTAGAAGTTTTCCAAGCGTCAATGGCCATCAAAGTCTGTTGGTCACTGTCTTCATCATATTTTGGCGCGTCCTCCTTGAGGAATCGAGACAAGTCTAGAGTGGTCAGATAGAACATCATCTTCTGCTGCCATCTACTGAAATTCTGCCCATTGAATTTCTCTGGTTTGTCCGCATGGTTGACCAGAACCGAAACCGAATTACTAATCGGAATCGAAGCAGAGTGGTTGGCTAAATCCGAGCCAGTTATCAGAGGCGCACCTCCAGTTGCTGAACCCGATCCGGTTTTCTTGTAATGCCCGAGATTTCTGTTATGTAATTGGAACTTGTGATATTGTAATGATTGTACTTTTGTCTGAGTATTATTCTCCGTATTTCATAATCCGATGTTGCCGAGCGTTTAATTTCACGGTTGTGATTTGTAAGGTTGAAATTCTGTGCATGTAGCGCACGCTACAGGCTTAGGGTAGCGTACGCTAACATGGTTTCATAGCGCACGCTACAGAATGTAATTACCGCACGCTATACGTGGTCAAATTGATTGGGACGTGCGGTAGGTGAGATCTGGCCGAGGGACCCCTGTCGGATTGTGTCGGATGTACCTGGACGGCTTTCGGGAAAAGCCGAGTCAACGCCTTAGCGCACGTTACAGGTCGATGCGTAGCGCACGCTAAGTGCCGAGTCTGATTTAGGCGTGAGCCGTTAGCGCACGCTACGAATAGGGTCTAGCGCGCGCTAATAGCCATTTATTATAAATAGGACATCATCCTATTCGAGATTTCAGTTTTTCTCCTCCCATAACCCGAACTCTTACACTTAGAACATAACTCACTTCGTCCCAAACACTTCATATCAACCTCCTAGTTCGAGACTGAAGATCGTATATCATTGGAGATTGGTGTTCAAGCCTTCGGTGTTGGATCGCTTCATTTTCCTCCGTATTCTTCACTACTTTGAGGTAGGTGATTCTTCACTGATGTTAGTAATGTTCCTAAGGAAGTTTGAATCATGTTTTGATAGCAAGTATTTCGTTTTTAATCGGTCATCACATGTTAGAAGGATATTTTTGACGTATCGGCATTATATATCGTATGAACCTTTGAACCATCTTATTATAAGGACTCCTAGGCATGTTCAAATCAAGTTATGATCAATGATCGGATATTACCCAGTTGATACGTTTTACACGATGGAATCATGTGTTTTGGAACGTAGAACAAATGGAACTTAGATTATTTCTTGGAGATCGTAGATGAATTATGATGTTGAGTTGGCTATCCGTATTTTTGTATTTCACGATCATAAATCTTCCACAAACCTTATTAGCATGATATGCCCGAGGATAACTTGTATTATCATGGTAGGATTCATGAGTTCTTCACCATTCAACCCAGTTTTCGGCTTGCAGTATTCTGCCATGCAATATTAGCGCACGCTAACACGTGTGAGTTAACGTGCGCTATCGGGCCGGTTAACGCCCGAAACGTCGTAGCGTATGTTATGAGACCGGTAAGTCGATGCCAGGCCGTGGCTAGCGCACGCTAGTCTTATACGATAGCGTCGCTATCAGTCCGTCTTAGCGCCGCGTTACGTAGAGTACGTAGCGCGCGCTAAGCAATCCGCATGCCTTGTTTATTTTGAGCTTTTCGCCATAGACCGAATTGTTAGGCCATCGTTCGACTTGAGATGATTTGTATATCGTTCCTTTTGTTAAGGTTCGAGCTTGTTACGTTGATCGAAGGAGGCGGCCTTCGAGTGTGTCGAGATCCTTGAAGTATTTCGTCTTGCCATTTTCGAGGCAAGTATCATATGTCGAGTTTGATTTATTATGCTTATGGTATTGTTCATATTTTGTATATGAGATGTATTTCTGGAAATTCGTGTGATATTCGTTGTTGTTTGTTCGTATTGATGAACATATTGAAATGCATATGTGTATGCATAATTGATTGATTATGGTATAAATGATCCGAGGGGGTCATGAGGATCTATGCTGAGGGCGCTGGATCGAATGTCCACCATGCGTTGGTCCGACGGGATCATCATGGGGATCTATGCTGAGGGCGCTGGATCGCTGGACGGGTTTTCCACCATGCGTTGGTCCAACGGGATCATCATGGGGATCTATACCAAGGGCGCTGGATCGCTGGATTACCCTGTATTGTATTGATGGGATCGTGAGGATTCGCATCGTTGGATTCCGGTAGCGGAAGTCCGTTTTGCATGTTTTATGATGCATTGATGATTTATTGTATTATGATACTTGTACTAGCATCGTTTTGCTAACCCCTTCGGGGGTGGACATTGTTTTGATGTTCGTAGCCGAGGAGCGGAGGCACCACGATCGACAGGAAGATGAGATGTCTCAGTGATGTGATTGATGTTTTTGTTGTCGAGAGTTGTTTTGTTGTTTCGCTCGATTACTCGAGTACGTCTGCTTTAATAATGTCCTTTCGATATGGTTGTATAAATTAACTATTTGATCGGTTGAATCAAATATGTCTTTAAACTTCATGCGATTGGTTTATATTTACACTCTTTTTAAAATTAGCCTTGTAAATCCTTACCTAAAGGGTTTACGGCGTAATTATTCGAATATCTCGGGTGTTACGAATATGGTATCGGAGCTAAGATTTATGGATATCTTGGCAATCGGGTTAGTTGGGTGCATTTACGTTATTGATTATTGGTCGCTCGTAACATCAACTGCTGAGCCGAGATCGCCAATTAATTTGTGGTTGTAAGTTTCCTAATCTCGAATACTCTTGTTTTATTTAATTCTTGTCTTGTAAACATTGATGGATGTACTTTTAGAACGTTTGCCTGGATATTGAGTATTTATGTTTACGGTATGTTGAGGGGAGGTCGTGGACGCGACGCCGGTCGTGGACGCGACGTGTAAATGCGAGGCAAGAAGAATCGGTATCTACTCACGAGATAGCCGCTAGCCAAACGGATTCACATTCCGGGGACGGCGAGATCGGCAAATAATAATGCGATCCTAACGTGCGAGTGCTTCAACAGTGGTTGCCCAGATAAACCAGTTTGCTTAAGTTGTGGATCGCATGCAGACGGCGATGGGACAGCAGAATAACGTGGATAATCGGGAGATAAATGGCTTACCGAGGTGGTCAAATTGCATCCTCCGAAATTTGACGGTTCCACCGAGACGCTTTCGTGGGATCATTGGTGAAGGAATTAGAGAAGATTTTGCGG
Source organism: Orobanche coerulescens (assembly GCA_033398695.1). Taxonomy (NCBI): domain Eukaryota; kingdom Viridiplantae; phylum Streptophyta; class Magnoliopsida; order Lamiales; family Orobanchaceae; genus Orobanche; species Orobanche coerulescens. Next base: position 140,714,309 of record CM065815.1, on the reverse strand, counting down.
GGATTAACCGTCCCAACGATAGGAAGGTTTCGGCCGCCCGGTATCTTTTGGCCGGGAGGCTTTCGGCGGTGGGAGGCCATTCGACCAGAGGAGCATAATCTTGATGGGCCAATTCAAGTTGATGATGGAGGCACAGTATTGTCCTCGCCCAGTTAGAGAGGCCCGAGTTCGGGAGTTTTTCTCACCACAAAATTCAGAAGCAACTGTGACGGACGTGATTAAGACTTTTAATCACCAGCTGACTTATGTGCGCCACCTGGTCAGGACCGAGGCGGAAAGGATTTTCCATTTTGACATGCGAATGAAGCCAGAAATTCAGCAATATATGTCTGGATTTGATTGTACCACCTTGAGGCAATATCAGGACAAGGCGTTGGCCTACGATATGAAGGAAGCAGCAGTAGAGAAATCGATGGAAGCAAAGAAATGAAGGTGTCGGGCAACTTCACGGAGAATAAGAATAACGGGCCCCACTGGGGTCAGTCCTCTTTTCACTCATCCAGAGACCTCCGCATCCTAGTCGAGGAGGAAAGAAGTTCCGGCAAGACCCAGCTTCGACACGGGGAAGAAGTGTTACAACCGTGGCAAGGCGGGACATGTTCGGCGTGATTGTTTCGCGCTGCTGTGACTGTTTCGAGTGTGGGCGGGAAGGACATCGCGCAACATTTTGTGGGAATGCGACCCGATCTTTTGGTACTCGCGCTCCGGCTCGATTCGAAGGAGACAAGTGTGAACCGAGACGCGGCAAAGTGGATTTCAGCAGTAACGCGGGAAGAGAGAGGCATCCAGTCTTTGGGTCCGTTCCTCCACGCCATGCGAGATGAGGAAATCGATGATCGTAACACAATGTTGCATCAGTGCGATTCAGATCCTTTTGCAACCATCGGTGTCTTGTTCGATTCAGAGCCACGCATTCTTTTATATCTTTGAACCGTGTTAATCGTTTGAACATCTCGTGCTTGTATAATTGTGAACCTTATGTTGTGGGATTACCGAGCGGAGAAAATTGTGGGAACCTTAGAAGCTAAGGATTTCCCGGTATCTATAGAAGGAAGAGATTGGCCATCGAATCTTATTGTGGTTGACATCTGCGGTGACGATTTAATTCTCGGAGATGATTGGCTCAACCGTTATGGAGAGTGTCTTTGAATTACGAGAGAGAGTCATTTCCATCATTGCGATGACGGATCGAACACTTATTCCGAGGATGGAGACCGGGAAGCTCGGGAAATTGATCAAGGCAATGAAAGCTGTGAAATTATCAAGCAAGGATGTCACGGACTTTGGTGCTATGCCATGAGGAAAGAGGAAGGAGTAGAGCTCTCATCTATTTCGATTGTGAATGAGTTCTCGGATGTTTTTCCTGACGAACTACGGATTACCTCCGCAGAGAAGTGGAATTCACTATCGAACTAGAGTCTGGAGCAGCTCCTATTTCCAGAGCACCATACCGCATGGCGCCAACCGAGATGTATGAACTCAAGAAACAACTGGAGGAATTGTTGCGAAGGGTTATATTCAACCAAGCGTTTCTCCTTGGGGAGCACCCGTTCTCTTTGTCCTAAGAAAAACGGATCCCTCCGATCGTGTATTGATTACGGGGAGCTTAACAAGATGACGATCAAGAATAAGTATCCTATACCTCGGATCGACGACTTGTTTGATCAACTGCAAGGGGCAAGGGTATTCTCGAAGATTGACTTGCGATCGTGATACCACCGATTGAGAATTAAGGAATCGGATATACCAAATCGCTTTCAGATCCCGGTACGGGCATTATGAATTCGTAGTGATGCCGTTTGGACTTACCAATGCTCCTGCGGTATTCATGCAATTGATGAATCGGGTATTCTTGGAGTACTTGGATAAATTTGTGGTCGTTTTCATTGAAGACATCTTGATATATTCGAGGGATGCAGAGGAACATGCTGAACATTTACGTGTAGTTTTGAGCATCTTGAGAAAGGAACAGCTGTATGCTAAGCTTTCTAAATGTGAGTTCTGGCTTAAGGAAGTAACTTTCCTTGGGCATGTGATATCATCCGACGGAGTTCAGGTGGACCCGAAGAAAGTCGAAGCAATCTTGGAGTGGGAAGCTCCTAAAAACGTGAAAGAAGTCCGAAGCTTCTTAGGACTAGCTGGATATTATCGCCGCTTTGTAGAGGGATTTTCCAAAATTGCTCGTCCGCTCACTCAATTTATTCTGAGAAAACTCAAAAGTTCGCGTGGAATGAGAAGTGTCAGGTGGTTTTGACGAACTTAAGAAGAGACCGACGACAGCACCTATATTAGCGCCGCCGAAGGAACCGACGGATTTATGGTATACAGCGATGCTTCAAATCATGGTTTGGGTTGTGTGTTGATGCAGAAGGATAAAGTAATTGCTTATGCTTCTCGGCAATTGAAACCTTAAGAAGTTAATTATACGACTCATGATCTGGAGCTAGCAGCTGTGGTCTTTGCCTTGAAAATCAAGCGACATTATTTGTACGGCACTCATTGTCGATCTTTACAGACCATAAGAGCCTCAAGTACATTTTCACTGTAAAGAGTTAAACATGAGGCAGAGAAGGTGGTGGAATTGATCAAGGATTACGACTTGGAGATTCTCTATCATCCGGGAAAGCAAATGTAGTAGCCGATGCTTTGAGCAGTAAACCTGTTTCCCTTCGAGCGTTGGAAGCACTTACATCCCAAACCGGTATTCAACGGAACCGATCCGCGAGGATTGAAGTATGGGTACCGGGAATCCAAGGACAACTTTATGTGATGGAACTGACTTCATCACTAGTCGAGGAGATCAAGTCTAAACAATTGAACGATTCTCTGATCCTTCGATTATGTGAGGAAGTAAAGAAAGGAAAAGCCCCAGGATTCGTGATACAAGAGGATGGAGTTCGAGATTTGAGTCGACTTTGCGTTCCGATGATGATGATTTGAGAAGGACTATTATGAAGGAAGCTCACAGTAGCGCCTATTCTATTCACCGGGCGTGTAAGATGTATAAAGATTTAAAGCAAAACTTCGGTGGGGAATATGAAGAAGGACGTAGCGGAGTACGTTTCGAAGTGTTTGACTTGTCAGCAGGTTAAGATTGAACATCAACGACCTGCCGGAATGTTAAGACCGCTTCTGATCCCTGAGTGGAAGTGGGAGGATATCTCGATGGACTTCATTACTAGTATGCCAAGGACTAGAATGGGAATGAACATGATTTGGGTTGTAGTTGATCGACTAACCAAGTCGGCTCATTTCCTAGGAATCAAAGATACATGGGGACCCGAGAGATTGGCACGAATATTTATTGCGGAGATAGTCCGATTGCACGGGACTCCGAAGACCATTATTTCGGATCGAGATGGTCGTTTCGTGTCACACTTCTGGAAAGCAGTTCACAGGGCTTTGGGGACCGAGCTAAACTTTAGTACAGCTTATCATCCCCAAACGGACGGTCAGTCCGAAAGGACTATTCAGACAGTAGAGGACATGCTTAGAGCTTGTGCATTAGATTGGTCGACTGATTGGGAAGTTCACTTGCCCTTGATCGAGTTCACTTATAATAACAGTTGGCATGCTTCTATTAAGATGGCACCATTTGAAGCTTTGTACGGGAGAAGATGCCGATCACCCCTGTCCGGGATGATTCTTCGGATTTGATCGGGACGGAACCGGAATTGATTATTCGGACTCAAGAGAAGATAGCCTTGATTCGAGAGAGACTGCTGATCGCCCAGTCGACGTAAGTCTTATGCCGATGTACGTCGTCGCCCTCTAGAGTTCGAATGGAGACCACGTACTATTGAAGGTGTCTCCTACACGAGGATTTTTCGTTTTGGGAGAAGAGGCAAACTTAGTTCGAGATATATCGGACCCTTTGAGATCCTCGAGAGAGTGGGAGATTTAGCATACAGTTGGCCTTACCACCATCGGCTGGTCACGTTCACAATGTGTTTCACGTATCCCAATCAAGAAGTATGTACGGACCCCGATCCGTCATTGATTTCGACGAGATCGAGATAGCTAATGATGGCACCTTCAAGAGAGACCAATCAAGATACTTGAGAGCCGGATCAAACAATTGAGGAATAAACCAATACACTTGGTTAAAGTACAATGGTCACGACATGGAGTCGAAGAGGCCACTTGGGAAACGGAGGACGGTATGAAGGCTAAATATCCGGAGTTGTTTTCATCATAAGTTTCGGGACGAAACTTCTTTTTAGGGAGGAAGGATGTAATGCCCGAGATTTCTGTTATGTAATTGGAACTTGTGATATTGTAATGATTGTACTTTTGTCTGAGTATTATTCTCCGTATTTCATAATCCGATGTTGCCGAGCGTTTAATTTCATGGTTGTGATTTGTAAGGTTGAAATTCTGTGCATGTAGCGCACGCTACAGGCTTAGGGTAGCGTACGCTAACATGGTTTCATAGCGCACGCTACAGAATGTAATTAGCGCACGCTATGCGTGGTCAAATTGATTGGGACGTGCGGTAGGTGAGATCTGGCCGGGGGACCCCTGTCGGATTGTGTCGGATGTACCTGGACGGCTTTCGGGAAAAGCCGAGTCAACGCCTTAGCGCACGCTACAGGTCGATGCGTAGCGCACGCTAAGTGCCGAGTACAGTTTAGACTGTGAGCCGTTAGCGCACGCTACGAATAGGGTCTAGCGCGCGCTAATAGCCATTTATTATAAATAGGACATCATCCTATTCGAGATTTCAGTTTTTCTCCTCCCATAACCCGAACTCTTACACTTAGAACATAACTCACTTCGTCCCAAACACTTCATATCAACCTCCTAGTTCGAGACTGAAGATCGTATATCATTGGAGATTGGTGTTCAAGCCTTCGGTGTTGGATCGCTTCATTTTCCTCCGTATTCTTCACTACTTTGAGGTAGGTGATTCTTCACTGATGTTAGTAATGTTCCTAAGGAAGTTTGAATCATGTTTTGATAGCAAGTATTTCGTTTTTAATCGGTCATCACATGTTAGAAGGATATTTTTGACGTATCGGCATTATATATCGTATGAACCTTTGAACCATCTTATTATAAGGACTCCTAGGCATGTTCAAATCAAGTTATGATCAATGATCGGATATTACCCAGTTGATACGTTTTACGATGGAATCATGTGTTTTGGAACGTAGAACAAATGGAACTTAGATTATTTCTTGGAGATCGTAGATGAATTATGATGTTGAGTTGGCTATCCGTATTTTTGTATTTCACGATCATAAATCTTCCACAAACCTTATTAGCATGATTTGCCCGAGGATAACTTGTATTATCACGGTAGGATTCATGAGTTCTTCACCATTCAACCGATTTTGCGATATTCGCCATGCAATATTAGCGCACGCTAACACGTGTGAGTTAACGTGCGCTATCGGTCGATTAACGCCCGAACGTCGTAGCGTGCGTTATGAGACCCAGCCGAGTCGCCGGACCGTGGCTAGCGACGCTAGTCTTATACGATAGCGTCGCTATCGATCCGTCTTAGCGCCGCGTTACGTAGAGTACGTGCGCGCTAAGCAATCCAGGCAGCTTGTTTATTTTGAGCTTTTCGGCCATGATCGAATTGTTAGGCCATCGTTCGACTTGAGATGATTTGTATATCGTTCCTTTTGTTAAGGTTCGAGCTTGTTACGTTGATCGAAGGAGGCGGCCTTCGAGTGTGTCGAGATCCTTGAAGTATTTCGTCTTGCCATTTTCGAGGCAAGTATCATATGTCGAGTTTGATTTATTATGCTTATGGTATTGTTCATAGTTTGTATATGAGATGAATGTCTGGAATTTCTCGTGATATGCGTTGATGTTTGTTCTTATTGATGAACATATTGAAATGCATATGTGTATGCATAATTGATTGATTATGGTATAAATGATCGAGGGTCATGAGGATCTATCTTTGAGGCGCTGGATCGAATGTCCACCATGCGTTGGTCCGACGGGATCATCATGGGGATCTATCTTGAGGGCGCGGATCGTGGACGGGTTTTCCACCATGCGTTGGTCCGACGGGATCATCATGGGGATCTATACCAAGGCGCTGGATCATTTGGATTACCTGTATTGTATTGATGGGATCGTGAGGATTCGCATCGTTGGATTCCGTAGCGGAAGTCCGTTTTGCATGTTTTATGATGCATTGATGATTTATTGTATTATGATACTTGTACTAGCATCGTTTTGCTAACCCCTTCTGGGGTGGACATTGTTTTGATGTTCGGGTAGCCGAGGAGCGGGAGGCGACGCATCTGCAAACGGAGACGATGAGATGGCTCAGTGATGTGATTGATGTTATTGTTGTCGAGAGTTGTTTTCTTGTTTCGTTCAGTACTCGAGTACGTCTGTTTTAATAATGTCCTTTCGATATGGTTGTATAAATTAACTATTTGATCGGTTGAATCAAATATGTCTTTAAACTTTAGTTGTACGATTGGTTTATATTTACACTCTTTTTAAAATTAGCCTTGTAAATCCTTACCTAAAGGGTTTACGGCGCTGTAATTATTCCGAATATCTCGGGGTGTTACATTTCTGAGGAGCACCTCCAGAAACGTCTGTAGACAGTGTTGGGTTTTGAGAATCCATTATCTTAAACTTTTGAAAATAGATTTGTTTTAATCAAGTAAACCAAAAAAAAAATGCTTTAAGATTGTTGGCAAAATATTTCAAAAACCGAATACTTGAAAAACAATACAGAATATCGAAATTTTAATTTATTAAAACCCTGCAGAAAATCGTTAGCAAAATCAAAAATTGTTGATCACAAAAACTAATGGAAGTCGATATTGAGTCCAGAATATCTGTCTCCTTAAAAAAAATTCGCCCTCACCATGGTGTGTGACGTCTGCCTCACAGGATAAAACAACTCCTCGACGCACTGAATCGATGATCTCTTACACCCTCAGCGAGCTAGAATAAATCTGTATACTATCACCGACTCGAAGAAAAAGAAAAACAAAGAAGAAAATTTTGGACCGAAAAAAGCTCTGAAAAACGTATGGAAGCAGTGGAAAGTCAAACCCCTCAAGCCGGAGGAACTCTAAACCGATTAGAATTGGTATCTTGATACTTATCCTAATCTGTTTAATTCGATAATTATCAATTAAACTGATATTTATCCGGATCCGAATAAAATTGCAGTAAAAAGATAACTTCGAGATGTCGAGACATTTCGCCCAAATCACCCAAGCCGAGCCGGCCGAGCGGACAACAGCACCACACGCGCTTGTGTGTGAGGGGCACCTAGTCACACATCCACTCATGTCTCACTTTTGAACAAGAGATTGTCCACATTTCCTTATATATTCACAATTTTTTTCTTCTTTTTCCAATGTGGGATAACATTCCAAGACCCATTTCTAAAGGTTCATTTTAGAACATTATATCTCCTTCATACCTCAATCATTTTGAGTGTTCTTACATGTTTTGGAAACCTCGTACGGGGTACTACGTATTCCAACTAAGTCCCGATTTTAACTCGTAGTCGAGCCCACTCAAAATTGCCTCTCAAGTGGACTGATTAAAACAGCCCATTTCCTCTTTATTTTTATCATTTCCAACATTTTTAACCATTGTTAGGCTCAAAATTATGAGCTGAAATCATATGAAATTGCCCAATTGAACTCAAAACCGCATCAGTTTCTACAGAAAAATAGATAGGAACTTTGTGAATCATGTCACTCGTCACAATTGCTGCAAGAGAAAAAACACCAATTTTTTTGCCCTTTTGGATGGTATACACAAGAAATGAGGTAGAAAGCTCACTTATATCATACATACGAGCAGTTGTATTAAGAGCATAAGTTCCCAGATATAACAAAAATTCACTTCATGTACCAAATCTTTTTATATTGCAAAACTTTAAGCACATGAAAATCAGACAAATTATTAAGCACATGGAAATCAGAAGAAAATTAGAGGTTCCTTAATCTCTATCAGTTTAAGAAACAATCAAGAAATATACAAAATCGTTTGTAACTTCAAGAAAAAAAAAAAAAAAAAAAAAGAACAACCGATGATATTAAGTGACATTTGAAATAAAACGATAATCAATAACTACATCATAGTTTGATCACTAAAATAGAGCATACTAAAAAAATAGAAACTGCAAACAAAGAGAAGAATTTAACAATAATCTAGTCATATTTTAGGATTCACTATAAACTTTCCAGAGATGTTCAACTAGATCATCTTGGAGTTGAGTATGAATGGTTGAATCTCTCTCATTTCTATGTGGTGCGCTGTGAAATCTTTGCCTTCGTCCGTACTTGTCGTAGAAATCTCAGGATTGGGTGGACTTTGAATATCTTGATCATATTCATCATCAGCCACATTTAGGTACATATGTCTCTCATCTTCGACAATCATATTATGCATTATAACACATGCCATCATCAACTGTTTGAGATCATCTTTATTATAGTAACGGGCAGGCCCACGGACAATTGAAAACCTTGATTGTAGTACTCCAAATGCATGCTCAACGTCCTTTCTTAATACTTCATGAACTTTAGCAAAATATTGTCTCTTCACTCCTAGGACTGTTCTCGGTTCGGTTCGGTCCGGGTATTATCTTCCCGAGTCTGGACCGTTAAGGTATCGAGTATTACACACTACGCCATAGATGGCTTTCTACAATACTTAAGGGGGTGTTACCTTCTTGGATGTTACCATAGATATGAAATTTTGGACCTACCACAACGCTCGGGTTATGGTGTTACCAAATCCTGAAATATATGTTACTCTAGCCATAAAAGGTGTAACTCTCAGTAACACCATGAGATGTGTTACATTAGAGTACTAATAAACAAAATTTTGAATTTTATATAAAATTAATTATTTAATAAATTTTTAACTTTAAAAATAATTAATTTTAATAAAACATTGAATCTATTTTTATAAAAAAATTACTCTATCAAATAATGAATTTTATATATATTTTATAAATAATAAAATATTTTTAATGAATTTAAATTGAAAAGGTTTTAAAATAAAGTAGTATTTAAAAATTAATAAATTTTGATTTAAATAATTAAAAAAATTATTAAAAAAATCAAAGCTTGTAATAACTATGAATAATTATAAAATAATTAAAATAGCAAATTTAATGTCTACATATAATAATAATTTTAATCATTATAAAATACTATGATATAATGACTGAAAATGAAAATGAAAATATATTGCATAAAATTGAAAGGATTATTAATATTAATTGAAGAGTTAACATTATAAATGCACTAGTAGAATAAACATCAAAGACTTCGGTAATGTATATTAGCAAAGTAAAAACAAACAACAACTTCGGTTTTCAATTTACTGAAGTAAAAAACCCACATAGACTTCAGTAAATGATTCCAAACAAAAAAGTAGGAGCTAGTTAGAAATTTAAAGTTACAAAGACTTCGCTAATTTGATAATTACTGAAATAAAAAGTGTGAAAATTTATTTCTTTATCAAAAATTTTTACAATAGCGAAGTGTATGTCTTGAGACCGGAAATTGAAGAAGCACTACACCATATATGACTTTCAACAACATTTTTTTTGATGTTACAAGTAAAGTGTAGCCTTAGATGCCTTAAAATTGCTCAAATTTGATTTAAGGCTACACATCTTTCTAACGTTATTATTGATATAAATTAGTGTTACCATAGACTAAATTGAATATCTGCGCTACCAAAAAATTTGGTGTGGCCGTTGCTATTTAAAAAAACACTAAAAGAAATAGGAGAGAATATTTTAGGCGGTCCAAATAAATTATTTTCAATTTTAGCGGGTCAATACACTCATAGTAGTCAATACTCACTCAACACACTTTTTCAAAAAACACAAACTCGCCCAACACACTTTCTCTCTAAAACACACTTTTCACAAGGGTTGTTAAAAAATATCCGATACCCGATATCCGATCCGAAAATCAAAAAATCCGATCCGAAATTATCCGAAAAATTAGATATCCGAAATTTTGAATATCAAAATTTCGGATATCCATTTTTTCGGATTCTGATAGTATTTTTCAAAAAATTCAGATATTATCAGTATATAACGAATACCGTAACATTATCGGTATACCAAAAATTCGGTATTTCAACAAATATACAGAATACCTATCAAATAAAATATTAATTGATTTTTTTATATATTAATTAATACCATAAAATAATAAAACTAAAACCCTAAACCTCATTTCCCATTCACAAACTGCAACTCACGCTGCGCCGCACCATCTACCCATTACCACGCTGCGTTCACCACCACTGCGCTGCCGCGCACCTACCCTCCGACACCGCGCACCTGCTCACCTCTCACCATCACCAGCGTTCACCACCACCACGCACCTGCCCTCCAACGGCGTATCTCTGTGGCCCCTCCGTGCACCGGCGCTCTCCAACCAAGCCCAATCAGAAACTCCTTCACGGTGAAAATAGGTACCAACTTCATTCTAATTTTCGAACTTCATTCGATATAAGGGGCGAAATTTGAGCAAACTTTTTATTTCTCCTTTGAAAATCGTAAATCTATCAAGAAAGGGATATAAATCTGATTATATATAGTGTTAATTAATGTAGAGAAATTGTTAGAATCTGATTACGGAGCTTTAATTACATATCAGTAAAAATATAGCAAACTTGTTTCTATCAATCTTTTGTGAGATTAATTCATGGAGCAGAAATCATACCAATTATGAAATCCTACCAATTATTACCAACTTTGGCTTGGTCATTACCATTTTGTACTGTTAAATGTACATATGGATTATTTGGACATTAGATTCTGCAAAGTCCTGATCATTAGAATGATTTGAAGGATCGAATTATGGACTATGGTTCCCTATCTGTGTTCTTATTTTTCAGTACTTGATCATATGTAGGGCTCTTAGTATTATCTCTTGATACTAGATAATACCTGAAAGGGAGATAGATAAATGGAGAAACATTTTCTGCATCTTTATGGTATTATTGCTGGAAGACAAGCATCTGCCAATATTAAAGAGATGGATTTCTGCATTGTTTGTGAAGTATTGGTATAAATTTATATATTCAACTCTTGTACTTTGCCGGGCTGCTTCTGTTTTTAGTGTTCTTTTACTACTGCTCCGGGATTCTTCTAATTATAAGATTAGGATACAAGCTACTGCGGCTTTGACTGTACCAGGAACTATAAATGGTGAGTTACTTATAGTTCTTTTATTAACTAGTAGCACTCTCCTTCACTGAGGATATCTCATCTCTAGTAATTGAGTTCATAGTTTTGCTGATGAATGTTGTCCGGAGATTCTAAGTGATGGATCGTGTTTCAAAAATTATATTTTCTTGCTTCATAAGTGATTGCTTTTAGTTACATTGTCAAAAATTATCTTTATTTTGTTGGCTTATACAGGAATAATTCACTGGATAATAGTTATGGTTTTTGGAGCCCAACTATAGTACAGTTTTGTCATCTCTTTGATTATTGAGGAAAATGATACTGAAGCATATGAGAAAATGTATGAAGGGGGATGCTATTTTCATATTTTGTTCTGTAGGATTATTCAAAGGCTTTGTGTTGATGGACTTATGGATGCATGTTTGCTCGAGAATAGTTTATGTTTTTTGTGGAATTTCAAATATATTTCAGACTTCTAAGTATCTTTGAATAGTTAGGGAAATGAAATTACTCAGTACATGATTAAAAATTTATTGACAATTAAATTGTCAAATGATGGTTATCATTGGAAATGTCCTGATCTCAGTCACTGAAGGGACCTCATAGATCGGGTGACATTGGAAGTGGGCGCAATTTGTTGAACAATGATGGCTTTCCCTAGTGCTTCTATGCAATCCAGGTAAGCATACTCATGGAACACATAACGTTTCAACTTTCAGGTTAATTATACATCGACTTGCATTTATGTTGATGCATGCTGAATGCATTGTTGTCCGTAGATTTATGACACATAACCCATGTTTGATTTCATGTCAGTTACTTGGGATACCCTTTCACTTGGGAGGCAAATGAATTATGTATACCTAAAGGTTCTATTTCCTCGGTTACTTTTTTGAGAAAGACTGTTGAATGGAAGGAACTGAGAATGGCCAAAAAACAACAATAGTGGCTTCCAGCATGTTTCTTTCACCGACTTCCCCACGTGATGTCAACAGTGATAAGGAAGAGGTTAAATTTCTCGGGGCAAAGAAGCCGATGTATGCAAGAAAATCCAACCAAATTTATAGTTTATGCAGGTACATTTCGTTATGTTTCCAGTTTCTATGGTGCACTAAAATGTAGTAACTTCCACACTTATTTGTGTTTCTTAGCGTGCTATCAGAATGAAACCTTAGCATGTTGTTACTGATCAACAAGTGTGTTATGGCTTGAGAAAAGATGGCAGAAGTCGCAACCTGTGAACATGTAAAACACGAGTTTATTCAACACAATATATTTGGAAGCTTAGTAACCATCACTAATTATTGGCTCTTCTTTCTTGTTTCATTCTGCAGCTCTCTAGTCCAAAGAAGGTGAAGTTTGTGAATGGACACCAACTCAGGCAAATTGGCTAATCCTTGGCTAATTGAATAAATATTCCGCATAATAGTTTCTTAGAGTCTATTTGTATATCAGTCTTAGACATCCAATGATGTAATTGGTTAAAAATTACCAAGTTATTTTCTTCTAGTACTTGTATATATGTATTTGGTGATGTAGTTGGTTGGTTTTGTGATTAGATATAGTTGTTTTTTTATGATGGGATTATGTAGTTGGATGATGTAGTTGGTTTCTCTTAATTGGTTTGTTGAATTTTTTAATGGGAAATGCTAAATATAAAATTTACATTTTTATTTTGTTAAAATGGAGTTGTTACCTTAGGTACTACATATATATATGTATATTGCAAATGTCTTTCATTGGTAACACCTGTAATACCTAATGTGTTGCCATTGGTAATATAGGTGTTGCAATAGACTAAAAATTATTGCACATTTGTGGCCCCACTAACAGGCCCAAGAAAAGTGGGTCCCACATAAGGGCTCCACCAAAGGACCCTATTAAGTGGGTCCCACCGGTGGGCCTGGCCTGTGGGACCCACAAAATGGGTCCCACATATGGAACCCACTAAATTGGCTATATATTTTACAAAATTATAAAGTCTATTGCAACACGAATATGATGTTGCGGTAGAGTCCTTAGGATGTTGTTGTAGGGTCCTTAGGTAATAAATAATCCTATGTTAGCTTAGGATGATCCACATGTTGCCTTTGAGTCCAAAGGTTACTGCTCATAGAGCAACTTAGCTTAAATGTTACCTTTGCCCATTTTGGGTCTGTGGCAACAGAAAATTGGGTCTAAGGTAACACAGTTATGTGGTTGCCGAAGACCATTTATGGCGTAGTGACACTTACCGATTTCGGGTCCCAACTTCAATACTTGTATCCGGACCGCTAACGTTTCGGGTGAGTATCGGGCCCAGGTATTTCGGGCGGGTTTTTGAGTATCTTGGATCACTAAAAGCCCTAATCACCAAAACCTCATAATCGAAACAATAATGAAGGGTTTTTTTCAAAAGTATGCTAAGAAAATTAAGAGATAAGGTCTTTTAAACTTATTTTTTCTATATGTACTAATACCTTATACAATATTTTGTACTATGTATGTTTACGAAAAATTATCGATTTTTTTACCAGGTTAACCGTTTCCGTCCTTATCAATTTCGGTTCTAACTTCGGTACCAGTATCCAGACCGCTAACATTTCGGGTGAGTATCGGTCCTAGATATTATCCAACGGTTCTCGTGTGGTTCTCGAGTATACTTGGACCGCTAACAGCCCTATTCACTCCTATAGGAACACGGGTCATTTTGACAAAAATAGCCCATATAGGATATATACATCAGCAAGATAATATCCCTTGCTATAGGCATGACCGTTAATGGAAGAAGTTTTCGGCTCCGTCTAACAGTTCACCACCTCAGGAAACAGTTATTAGGTGAAGATTTAGATGAGCATAACAAAGAGAATTACAATAAACGGCCTGGTGGTTAAAAAGCTGCAAATGGTGATGTTTATGAAGAGACAAAAAATCAGCCGATTTTTATTAGAGTGTAAATGAGTGTAAATCTTAGTTCTTAATCCTCCTGATGCAAATCGGTTGAATAGATATATTGTTTAAGGCTGTCTTTTTCGGTGTATCTTTGAAAGGTGAGTTCATATTCCGTGAATAAATATATTTCGCCGAAAAAATATAGATCGATCGCATTTTTGTATGACCGCTCGCTACCATGTTTGTCACAATCGTGACCTTTGATTTTGCGATCGTGACCTTATTTTTTTTAGTTATTTATATTTCAATATAAATATAAGCCAGGGTGACCATTGTTTAGGTGATGGGAATGCGATGGGTCGGAAAAAATTTTATTTCTAAATTACATATGATTTAATAAAGAAATACATAAAACTCTTAAAAAAATAAAATGATAAAAACAGATAAAAAATTTAAAAACCTCTAGAAATTGAGAAAACAACTTGAGAAACTTTTTGGACCAGTATAAAGTTATAACTTATGAGAATTATACTGCTAAAATAATTGGAGTTTGAATCACACGCCCATTATTTTTAAAAAAATGACTCAAGAACTACAAAGTAGATATCTACTTTTACCCAAAACTCAATTGCTTTAATTTTTTCCCTAAAGCATGATTTTTATATTTTACACCTAAATACCCTTCGATACTATATACACGCACACACACACCCCAACCCTAATATACAAACCCGTCGTCCCCATCTCTCTCTCTCTCTTCAATTATCTACGACTCTTCCTTTCCTGTCGTCTGTCGCCTTGTGTGGCGGATTTCTTGCTGGTGCGAATCACGCTGGAGATGCGAATCAATTTGTGGGTGTGCGGAACCCTGGGTGTGAACCCCTCGTTGGTTTTACACTACAGTGAACTCCTCGCGTCCAGTTTCTCTCCACCGCCCCTAGTGGTCTCCATTATCGGCGTCCAGTTTTATAAATATTTTCTAAAATGATTTTGGCGCATATTTCATTTTAGGGCTGAAAATGGGGAAATCCCGAGGTCTCGGTTTCGAGTCCCGATTGTCCCGGTCCCGAAAATCATCAATTTGGTGGTCCCGGTCCCGTTCGGGACTTCGGGAGTCCCGATTCCCAAAATGGAATAAACATAAGTCCTGATCCCGATCCCGGAGGATAATTTCCCGGAATGTCCCGATCGGGACAAAATACCCAAAATCAGAAAATGGAAAAAAATTGACATAAAATCATGATGAGGTTTTTCGGGAGAAAAAAATTGGCAAAAAAAAATTGGCAGAAAAAAAAACTTAATTGAAATTAGAAATTTCAATCGGGACTCGGGACTCCCGAGTCCCGAAATTACCAAAATCTCAGGTCCCGGTCCCGGTCCCAATCCCGTAAAATTCGGGACTCGGGGTCCCGTTTCCCGTCGGGACTCGGGACGGGACCGGGACTCGGGATTTCTCGGTCCTAAATTCTCAGCCCTATTTCATCTGATTAGAATGATAGTTCAAATGGATTGTACTTGCACTAGCTGTTGTCGCTAACCCCTTAAATGGGGGAAATAATTTTTGTATTTCATGTTCAGGTCATGGAGGCGAACGAGTATGCGTACAATAAGAGGATGATGGGCAAGGGTGATTCTGTTCAATGGTCGTTTGCGTGGCCTCTTGTCTTTTAGTTTTATTAATTATGTCATTTGTTCAGTACACGAGTACTCTCTTCTTTTGGACTTGTATTTATTTGTTGACCCGGTTTGGGAAAGATTCTTTTTATTTATTACTATTGGGTTCAGTCTATTTGTTTTTAATGTCTTATATTATGGAATCGTATGTATGTTGATGATGTTTGCAATCGGTCATGATGTCGAGTTTGTGCGTTAGCCTGGTGGATTCCAAAGGGTTGGGTCCACGGCGCTGTAATATGCCCTGAAAGTCTTGGGGGTGTTACAGAATATGGTATCAGAGCTTAGGTTTATGGATACCTAGGCTGTCGGTTATTTGGGTCTAGTCGAGTGTTGTTTCCGAACAGTATCACTACTACGCCATCATCTCAGTACGCCGGTGCTCGTAAGCTTTTCTAACTTAACTCGTTGTGTTATCCTGTGTTGTTCCTTTCTTAATATCGTGATGTGTTTCGCATTTGAACTATACTAACTAACTACTTCTTCAGAAAATGGAGAATAACTTCTTGGTCCTAAAGTACCATGTCTTAGTGCCATTGATGCACTAATGTATCTTGCAACTGTACACGCCCTGATATTGCATTTTCTGTTAATTTACTGGAAAGACATAGTTCTGCTCGAACAAGAAGACATTGGACTGGCGTGAAACAGATATTTAGATATCTCCGAGGAACAATGGATATGGGTCTCTTTTATTCTAAAGAATCAAAAGCAGAATTAATTAGTTATGCTGATGCCGGATATCGATCTGATCCTCATAAGGGAAGACCACAAACATGTTATATATTCACATACGGTGATACGGCAATATCTTAGATATCTACAAAGAAGACTCTTGCAGCAACTTCCTCAAATCATGTTGAGTTGTTGCCCTTCATGAAGTAAGTCGAGAATATGTCTGGCTTAGATCTTTGGTGCATCATATTCGAAAATCATGTGATCTTCCAGTTAACAAAGAAAGTCCAACTGTCTTGTATGAAGATAATGAAGCTTGTATCACTCAGACTAAAGAATGCTACAATAAAAGAGATAGGACGAAGCACATTGATCCAAAATTCTTTTTCACCCATGAACTTCAACGAAGGGGGGAAATTGATGTTTGTCAAGTTCGTTCATGTGAGAATCCAGCAGATTTGTTCACGAATGCGCTCCCTACAGCTCCTTTCAAGAAATTAGTATACAAGATTGGGATGCATAAATTTCGAGATGTATGTTAACATTTATAGTAATGTTAAAATGAGGGGGGGACATGATATTTTATTATTTCTACAAAACATGTACTCTTTCCCTTCACTAGGATTTTTCCCACATTGTTTTTCCTAGTAAGGTTTTAACGAGACATGATGTTTGTACGAGTCATTCAAGGGGGAGTGTTATGAAATATGTTATTAAATGGTGAATGACTCTTAGCTTTTCACCTTACCCTCATTAGTGCATACAACCTTTGAATTTTCACTTCTTTGTAACTTATACCTACATATGCTATATAAAGTCTTGCATGTATTTGATCCTTGATATGTGATATGAAATGAAGTTTCTCTCTATATAGTTCTCTCAAAAGTTCTCTATAATATTATATATATATATATTATTACACAATACATTATCAGCACGATTGTTTTTCCACAAGAGATTCGAGGGCTTACGGTATTTGGGTGAATAGTTTAGTAGGTTCATATTCAATAATACATGTCATGTTGATTGGTAACAAACTAACATCAATAACGGAAACAAGTCCAAATTTATTATTTTAATACATGGAGATAATCGAAATTATGTTATACATTTAAATATATTTAATTTTACTAAATATATTAATTATGTTTGGTTGATATCCTATAAGATATAAATTGAGATGAATTAAACCTCTTTAAAGTAATACTCTTGGAACCGAAAAAAATATTCCTCTAGCGCGTTTATTCATTTATCAATAAATGAACATTTATTATTTTAGAAGTTTTTACTTATATAATTTATAGTATAATGATAAGATAATACAATTATTTTTAAGTTAAGAAATTATACAATCAGTGATGAACAATGATGATGAGGACGTTCATAAACTAAATGATAGTAGCGTTGTTCTAAACGTGTTATCAAATAAAGTGTTACAAGCAATAAATACCTTAAACAACTACATGAGACAACACGATCAAGATATACCAGAAGTTGTTATACTCTACACAAAATTAAGGATGGAGTTTTGGATTTAGGTGGAAAAAATAGACACATATTTTAAAAAGATAAGAATATCGTATTATATATATATATATATAAAATTAAAAATTATTACTTTATATTTTCATTGAGCCTTTAAGAATTTATTTTTTTATTTTTTTTGTTATGTTATGCATTTAGCGAAAATATTACTTTACTCCATTTGTTCAAATCGAAACTAAAATAATTTGTTAATTAAGCGAGCTCATACCTTATTGGATATTACTTTATCGAAATTTAATCATAAATTATCCCATTTTTATCCACTTGGAAATCTGAATCGGAGGAAGTCTCATATCGAATTGGCTTCGGTATCGTTGGAGACTTGGAGTCCCGTCACCTGAGGCATCCATGGTATCTGAATCTAGCACCAATATTTTACTAGTCTCTTGGATATTATTAACACAACTATAAATTTAAAATACTACACAAATAAAAATTGAGCAACTATATCTCTTTTTTGAATTGCGCTGATCCATACCCAACGGTACGAAAAATTAAAAATTAAAATTATTAATGTTTTATTTACAATTGACTAACCCCGGCCAAACGCTCCCTTCATCCCGCTAGCCTAGATTTTAGATAATGGATATTTATTGTGCACAAATTCTTCTATACTTAACTTATGCTTAAATATGCTCTTGTATAAATATTATTCACTTAGGCCCCATTTGGATGGAGTGATTTGATTTGTCGAGGGATTTAAAATGAATAGATTTCAAAATTCTTAGATTTGAAATCCATGGATTTAAAATCCTTCGTTTGGATTTATGGTGGATTTGTGAAAGAATTTTCAAATCCAAGATTTTCAAATCCATTGTTTGGCAAAAATATATACAATATTTATAGAATTCAATATCTCATTGTCTATAAATTCACAATTTTATATATTCTATTAAATAAAATGATATTTACCTACATCTACAAATGTTATTCCTTTCCAATTATAAACTTATATATATATTTATTTTATGTATTATATTCCATCTACATCATTTATTATGCGTTGATAATCCCACAAATAATTATAAGCGAAGCAATTCTAAAAATAATAAAACATGATAAGCCATAAATTCAGTCTGAAACATTGTTCTAAGACATGCTAGTTGTTCATCATAAACAATAAAAAGTTCCAAAATATTACTAGTAATAGAATAATACAACCACTATGAACTAATAAGAAAGTAGATCCACTCTTTCTTCTTTTCGTCCGGGAGAGCTTTTAACAGCTTAAACTCTTCCGGGTCGCCATTCATCAATTTCCGAACAGCCTTAAAAACCTCGTCACTTTGAAGATCTGGAATCGTAGATACAACCTCGTGTATCTCGATACCCGAGGGCCTCTCATTAATCTTCTTGCTGGCCACAAATTCTTGAAATGTAGAAGCCATTTTGCTTACAGCTTCAACGAAAGAATCTTGCTTTACCTTCCTTTTCTTGTCATGCGTGGAATCTGTGGAGCTCGATGGTCGTGCTTTTGCTTTTGCTTTTGATCCTTGTAAAGATTCGGAACTCACTTCAATTTCTTCCTCTCTCATTGCTTCAGTACCTTCTTCATAAGTTTCAGCTCCATGACCTAATGCTCTATCTCGTCCACACAGCATAACAATATCACCCCAATTGTCAATAACTTTATTATGCATGCCCTTTGCATCCGGGTGAGACTGCATATATATAATTTAGTCATTTAAACTATAATATATAAATGTAAAAACAAGATATAACAAAATTTAATGTTTGCAAAAATGGATTATGGATTATGTGATAACATTAAACTGAACACTACAATCAACTTATACAATACAGATCTCAGTGATAGAAAATCATCCATCACACTACAAATCTCATAGTATGCACAGCTTCTCAGTGTAAGAAAAATAGGTGCGAGAACCTGACAACCCCATTTAATTTTGTCCTCAGACATCCTACTATGAAGAAAAACAAGGAAAGAAAGAACAATTACTAAATTCACGTAAGTACAAGAAACAAAAGGCCTGATAAATGATATAGAACAGTATCTCCACAAATTTTAATGCCAAATCTCAGATACCTTAGGAATGTTTGGATGTGTTTTGCGTGTTGGGGAATGGTTACAGGAGAACAAATTGAGAATATAATTCTGGAAAATGTATTAGGGGGGAAATGTACTGGAGAAGATGATATGTGTTTATTAAATTAGTGCTTAATTAATCTCTTGTTAACCAACACATTCTGTTTTTTTTTTTTTTCAGTTTCTACACAAATATATTACTAATTAATTATATTGCAGTTTGAACATATATTAGTATATCTAACTTTTAGTTTGAACAAAAATGCAGGCTGCATCACCATAGAAGAAGCGCTCTTGTCATAAGGTCTTTGGATCAGAATCCTACTAAAGAAGAGCTTCAGGATATGATTAATGAAGTTGATTCTGATGGAAATGGAACTATAGAATTTTCTGAATTTTTGAACCTCATGGCCAAGAAAATTAAGGTATATATATATATAAAATATTTATGATAACATGAACATAATAAGTATTATTTTTTTATTATTATTTAGAATTTGTTTTATTTTTTTATTTTTTTATGGTTCATATACTGAATTAGTGGATCATTTTTTTCAGGAAACTGATGCAGAGGAAATTAATGGTTACATATCAATCTATCTAACCAAGAAAGTAAAAATAGCAAAATGAACGGATTTGCTCAAGAACAAACAATTTATCAGCAAACCACAATAAAAAATTACCCTCTCCTTCAAAATCAAAACAATATCATACCTCAACATAGTCACACCATGAGCTCCACATATCTGAAGTGACGACAATCATATTGCGATCCTCATCCCACGTGAACCCACTCTGATTACTTTGGATATCTGAAACAACATTGAAGTACTTCTTCCAATTCTTCAGTCTATTCTTAATGTTGTCCTTCGTCAAGTTCATCTCTAGTGTTGAATTCAGATATTTCACAGCTGCTTGTAGGGCCTGTGGCTTCCATGTGTCCCCATCACATTTGTATCCCAGAGCCATTTGTTCGGACAGGATAGTTGCCAAGTGACTATCCATTTGCTTATTCCAGGATACGTATGGTTGCTTGAATCTGAACGCTGTAGGCAGAAATATGTAAATCAAATATAAAATAAACTCAATCAAATCTTTTATTCCATAAATATAAAAATTTGGTCTTACCTTCAACATGCCCACTCGAAGTATCTCCACCTGGAATTCTAGCTTTGTCTAAAGCTTTTGCTCCTCTTTTCATGTTACTAGTCTTGGAACGTTAAATTATGAGAATAAGAAGATACAATTACAAATGATTAATTAAGACCTACTTAGCTGAAATTTAAATTAAGCACATAAAAATACAATATGTTAATCAAGTAAAAATCTCATAGCAACTTAAACAAATCGACAATCCACCATAACAAGAGTCTACACAAGCACATCATCATCTTTTACATTGCATTAAAAGAAAGAAAAACAATATACTAAACTTAACATACATTTTTAAGACATACTAAGTGAACTATGCTCGCCGAGCTTGATACTCCTCAAACATTTGTTGAGCTACATTATCTCGAAATGTTGTCCATTCATGAGTAGTCCTAACTACTCTAATTTGGTCTTCATCATTAGAATCATCATCATCATCAGTGATAGTCGATTGGCCAAGTCTCGATCGACCTCGGGCAATAAAGGATCAATTGGCATCTCATCACGTACAAAATTATGCAAAATACAACATGCATTAATGATTCTAACTTGAGTTTTCACATCATAAAAGCTCGTCATCGCAAAATAGCCCATCTTTTCTTGAGCAAACCAAAAGTTCTTTCAATTGCATTTCTTGCAGAAGAGTGTCGGAGGTTGAACAACTCTTTGTAATTTCTCGGAGTATTCCCTCTCCACTCATTTAGATGGTAACGAGTCCCTCTATATGGGGCAAGAAACCCCGGACCATTTGTGTAACCAAAGATCCACAAGATAATATTGGTCTAGAAAAGTTTGAAAGATAATAAAAAATCAAATATTGAACTAAAATATCAAGAAATAATGGTTTGACTCATAAAATATTAACCTACCCCTGGAAACTTTTAAGCCATTAGGCCTTTGTAAAGCATCACGTAACACTCGTGCATCAGAAGCAGATCCCTCCCATCCAGGCAACACATAGAGAAACTTCAAATTAGCATCACATACTCCTAAAACATTTGTACTTATAAAGCCCTTCCTATTCCTATATCGACTACGATCTTCAGCCGGAACTGTGAGTTCAACAAGAGTCCCATCTAAGGCCCCCACTGCATTCTACAAAGTTTTATTGTAAGTCTAACACATAGATTTAAATGATAGTAAATATATGTAATATATGTAGTATTACCGGGAACCAGTTCCACCTCTCATAATCTCGTTGATTATGTATTTGTTCACTTTGTTGCTTGAGAAATAACTTTCCAATTTTAAGTACTGCACGTAGCACAATATGGAATTGCCTACTTACAGTTTCCCCTGATCGCACAAATGTAGTGGTGGCAGTACTGTTCTTTTGGTCATGTCCAAGAACATGCAAGAAAAGTGCTACAATTTCTTGTATTGTCACATGTCTTGAAGCAACCAACCCACCCTCAGTACGTAATACCTCACACAATTTATTGAATGTTCTTACGGTTAGCCGTAGTTGCTTAAAACATGTTGAGTTACGGCTTAAAGATTTCATCCAAAGCTCCCTTTGAAGAGTTCTTTCATCATGACTCATTGAGATCTCCTTGACGAAGTATTTATCATGATACCAAGATCCAATGATGCTCACTAGAAAGCTCAACAAAACAGTAATGATAAATGTCTCATCTTCATCATTTTCCATATCTTCTCTTACACGTTTTCTATTACCATTATCCATTCGAACCTACATCCATATGTTAGGCATCAGAAATAACATAACTGCTCAAGTACAACAGCCAAAATCTACTTTTTATTGGAGAAAATACTAGTGTCCAACCCAACCCACATCAGAAAGGATAAAAGATAAAGTAAAATCCGAACATAAAGTAGAAAAAGGCAAACATATCACATTAGACATAATGATTATAAGTCCTGTACCTGCAACATTAGCATATCAGACAAGGAGAAGCAATGTGTAAAAAATAAAAACATGTGACAGAAAATGCCATCTGCAAAATATTATCAAAACAGAGACGTAAATTAAATCGAAGATCAATCGCTTTGTAGAGAGCCCAGTAACGCTTGCCCCAACCTCTCCCCTCTATTGCAGGACGGTGAAATCACAATATCTGAAACCTAAACCCTAATTTAACCCTTTTGATTATGCCAAAATCACGAAGTGGAGAGAGAGGAGAAAGGAGGACGAGGGGAGAAAGAAGAGAAAGCATGGCGAAGAGGAGAGAGATCGATCGGAAGACAAATGGAGAGAGCGCGACAGGAAAAAAAGAGAGACGGAGAGAGAGAGAGAGAGAGAGAGAGAGAGAGAGGAGTACCTGTTGTGAACGGTGAGAGTGGGAACAAATGAGAGAGGATTTTACGAATGACTCTATTTTAGTGTGGATTTAGAATCCACCCAAATATAGTTAAAAATAATTGATTTCAAATCTTGGATTTTAAAATTAATTCATTTAAAATTATGAATTTAAAAATCAGCTGATTTAATATTTTATCCAAACAGGTGCAGTGGATTTGATAATGGATTTATAAATCCATATCACAAATCCATCCATCCAAATGGGGCCTTAAAGAATATTGAAATATTCCGATAGTTAGTTATATGAATATTATTATTATACTACTTTGGTTGAATATGAGCACTCGAATAATCAATTTAGGCTCTGTTCTTTTGGACTGAATGAATCTGAATTGAATTGAATTGAATCGAATCGAATCAATTAAATTGAATCCAATCGAATGGATTCGAATCAATCGAATCGAATGAACTCGAATCGAATCGAATCGGATCGAAATATATAGAAGGAAGTGGATGTTGGTTTAGTCGACGGGCAGGACAAGCCCCTTCGTCCTGCGGATTTATTGTTATACTCTTGGGACAAGGGACGGGATGTGTGTGTAGATTTGACTGGTTCCTCCCCCTTAACCCAGTCTGCTATGGCTGACTTTGCACCTGGACGAGTTGTGGTTGATGCTGCTCGGCGCAAATGTGCCAAGTACCGGGACTTGTGTGAGGCGCGGGGATATGGGTTTTTTACCCTTCTCTTTCTCTTCGCTGGGGGAGTTGGAGGCGGTGCGGTTGCCTTACTCAAACGGATTCAGAAGATTCGGTATCGCATGATGCTGGGAGACGCGTTGCTGCTCATATATTTACTCGAGTTGGTTTTGTTATTGCAAAAGGAGTGGGGACCCGGATAGTATCTCGGTTGCCCACTAATTTCTTGTAAACTGTTTTTCATCTATAATAATAATAAAAATAATAATAATAAAAATAAAAATAATAAATATAATAAAATAATAATAAAAATAATAATATAATAAAATATAAATGATAAGTTGAGATCTATTTGATAAGGGTAAATTATATACATTCATTATGTCATTGATTGTACATGTTTTGTTGAAACCTATATGTGATATTAATGTTACGATTGATTCATGACTAATTGTTTTGGAGCACGTGTGACCTGTGCAAGTGATAAGGATCAACTCATTCATCAGTCAACAATCCTTAATCATCATTTTTTATCTTGTCGATCATGTTAATTCATTAATCACTCAGTCAATCTCATTGCTCAGTTGTTGATCTTGTGGATCGAACTATCAATCTTGTTTATTACCCCTCGCATTCGCGCGGGTATTCACACGAGATCCCGAGTTTCGGCCCGCACCGCGGCTTCTTCCCCTGTGTCCTCCGACAGCTCTATCTAACTGAAGCAGACTTGGTACCTGGATGATGGCACTATTATTGGCGATACTTTGGTCGTGGGGAAGGTCCTGGAGCTGATTATAGAAGTTGGACCTCAGTCGGGTCTTCACCTTAATGTTGATAAAACTGAGGTTTTTTGGCCTACGGAGGATCCCCGGAGTCGGCTTCCTGGTATCTTCCCCCTACTATTGCTCGGCCTGTCGGAGGTGTCAAGGTCCTGGGTGGACCTAGAGATGTTAAACGGGCTCGGGCCCGTAGGGCTGGCCCGTTTAACCCGCCAAAAAATCGGGTTAGGGCTGATATTTCCTAGCCCGTTTAAATCCGGGCTTTTTTGGCCCGGACCGTTTATTCCGAAGCCCGTTAGGGCTAGCCCGAAGCCCGCTAGGGCTAGCCCGAAGCCCGATATATATATATATATATATACACACTATATTAATATTATTATATATATACACTATATTAATATTATATATATAATATATATTAATATTATATAAAATATATATTATTACTTTATTTGTTAATATAGTGCGTGTGTATATATAAGTGTATTTTTTGTTATATTTATTATAGTATAGTTGTTACTATATATATAAAATATATTGTTATTATTTTTTTTTACTTATAAAAAATAAAAAATAGATTTTTTAAATATTTAGCCCGTTTAGCCCGTTTAGCCCGAAACCCGTTAGGGTTAGGGTTAGGGCCAATATTTCCTAACCCGTTTAAATCCGAGCCTTTTTAGCCCGGACCGTTTAGCCCGAAGCCCGCTAGGGCTAGCCCGGAACCGCTAGGGCTAGCCCGTTTAACATCTCTAGGTGGACCGGTCAGTATGTGTCCTACTTTCGGCAGCACGCTCGTGTTGAAGAGAGTAACCCGGACCATAGAGCTTATGGACTCCGTTGCTAGGATTGGTGACCCTCAGTGCGAGTTGCTGCTTCTTCGTGCTTGTACTGATATTTCTAAGCTCTACTTTGCTCTGTGTACCTGCCCCCCTCTGGTTTTTGGGACTGCCTGGTTGTCTTTTGATGCGGCGCATCGTTCTAGCTTGGAACGTATTGTCACCGCGACCGGTCCTGGCTTTGGTGATTGGCAGTGGCGGCTCGCTACTTTCCCCTTCTCTTTTGGGGGACTTGGTGTTTATGCTGCTGTTGATGTTCTTCATCTTGCCTTTCTTGCGTCCCGTCTGCAGTCTGATGCGTTGCAGGCTAAGCTCCTTCATCCTTCTGGGATTGTTGCCCCGGGAGCTTGTTTTGATGCTGTTGTGAGAGTGTTTTACTGAGACTACGGGTTCAGATATCCTACGCCGTCCGAGTGAGATCGCTGCCCCCAAACTTATGAAGAAGTTGGCAGATATATATTTCGCGAAGGTGGCCGCTACCGCTGAATCCGACTACTCTTTAACCACTCGACATGTTGCATTATGGAAGTCCCAACAGGGTGGACACACTTCTGATTGGCTTCGTGCAGTTCCTATTTCTGGATTAGGACAGACCATGAATGGGCGGATTTATCGCGGTGTTCTGAGCTATCGGCTGGGTATTCCCCTATTTTCGGTATCTCGAACGTGCTCAGCCTGTTCTCGGGTCTTTCATGGCGAGATCTTCGGCGATCGTGCCGTGTCCTGCTCTGGTACTGTTGGGTTAAGCATCGCCACAACTTGGTTCGTGGCACCCTTTTGGATGTCTGTTTTCGATCTGGGATTTCGGCGGCTAAGGAGGTGGATGTTGGTTTGATCGACGGGCATGACAAGCTTCTTCGTCGAGCGGATTTGTTGTTATATTCCTGGGACAGGAGCCGGGATATGTGTGTGGATTTGACTGGTTCCTCCCCCTTAACCCAGTCTGTTATGGCTAACTATGCGCCTGGACGAGTTGTGATTGATGCTGCTCGGCGTAATTGTGTCAAGTACCAGGACTTGTGTGAGGCGCGGGGATATGATTTCTTACCCTTCTCGTTCTCTTCGCTGGGGGAGTTGGAGACGGGTGCTATTGCATTACTAAAACGGCTTCAGAAGATTTCGGTGTCTCAGGATGTTGGAAGGCGTGCTGCTGCTCATATTTTTACTCGAGTTGGTTTTGTTATTGCAAAAGGAGTGGGGGCCGAGATAGTATCTCGGCTTCCCACTAATTTCTTGTAAAATGTTATTCATCTAATAAATAATGATAATAATAACAATAATAATAACAACACTGATAATAATGGTAAATAATAATAATAATAATAGTAATCAACAACGATAATAATAAATATTATTAATAATAATAACAATAATAATAATAAAGATTATTAATATTAATAATTATAATAACACTGATAATAATGGTAAATAATAATAATAGTAATCAACAACAACAACGATAATAGTAAATATTATTAGTAATAATAACAATAATAATAATAATAAGAAGAAGAATCAATCAATCGAATCAATCAGATCAATCAGATCGAATCGAATGGACTTGAATCGAATCAATCGAATGGACCTAAATCGAATCAATCAATCGAAAATCAAAATAAGTCAAAAGAGCAAGCCTGGTGAGTGTCAAAGCACAACCACTTGTGTACTCATTTAACCAGGTACATCAATACTCGCATATCTATTTCAGCAAAGTACATAAATACTTATGCACTCATACATACCAGTGTGAGTGAACTAGTATAAGTAAAATAAAATACTACTTAGGCTCTGTTCTTTTGGACTGAATGAATCTAAACCAATCGAATCAATTGAATCGAATCGAATGAACCTAAACGAATCGAATCAATCGAATGGACTGAATCGAATCAAATATATATTAAGAGTAAATAATAATAATAATAAAATAATAAATATAATAAAATAATAATAAAAATAATAATATACTAAAATATAAATGATAAGTTGCGATCTATTTGATAAGGTAAATTATAATAATATTAATGATATTATAACAATAACGATAATAATTATAATAATAATAATAATAACACTTATAATAATAATAAATATTAATAATAGTAACTAACAACGATAATATTAAATATTATTAATAATAATAGTAATATTATTAGTAATAATAACAATAATAATAATTAAAATTAATAATAATAATAATAATAATAATAAATAATAATAATAATAATAATAATCAACAACAACGATAATAGTGAATATTATTAGTAATAATAATAATAATTAAAATATTATTATTATTAATAATAATAATAATAATAACTGAACTGAATGGATCTGAACGAACTGAACTGAGCTGGACTGACTTAAAAAACTGAAAAATAAGTCCAAAAAAACAGATAACATAAATTCTAATGTATTCATTTGATCAAAAATATGAATAAAAAAGTATTTATTTATATGAGTACTCTAATCGCACGCCAAATTTAATAGGAAGGGTTAAGAACTGAATCTTTTCTTGAACTTTACACCATCCACGTGGATAAGTATAAATATACAAATCATACACCGACATTACAAAACCAAAAGTGAAAAGGATAAAAAAAAGAAAACATTACATTTGAAAATGCATCTATTTCTCGTCCCCACTATTAGCCTTCCGCTAAGGTCGGTTTTTCTTTTCCACAAATTTCTTCATCTCTATCCACGTCATCATCCAACCCTCCAAACTTCTCCTTTCCTAGAACACCCCTGCTCTTTTCACCAATTTCCAACCCTTGCAATCCATCAACGCAGGCCGCCTCCCCACTCCGGTCCTCCACATCCGGCCCCACCACCGCATCCGCTTTCGTCTCCTCGCCTCCCACCGCCAGTTTATCTTCCGGAAGATCCGTCAGTCCGCCGCCTTTCACGACGGCGCAGCCTTCAGAAGGGCCACTTACTCCCTCCGTAATCCCGACGAGAGCATCCGATGACTCTTCCCACGGATCCTCCACGCATCGGCCTTCTCTTTCATCTCCACTGCCCGACGATGAGATGATTGATCTGACGGCCGATGCCGCCTTCAGAAACGCCTCCTTGATGGATTCCGGCGGCAGCGCACAGTCTTCCAGGCCGGCGTCCTCCAGTCGCGGCGTCTTGATTTTGTCGAGAAATGATTCCGCCTCCATGTCTGATCTTTTTCCTCTAATTCTTTTCAAGAAATCCAACTTGAACACAATTGGATGATATGTGAAGAACGATGATAAGTGATAACGATGGGTTTTATAGATGGGGAAGAGAGCATTTCTTGTACTTGCCAATTTTAACCCTACATAAAATATGGGGGTGAATATGTAAATGAAGGTTCGAGTCGGTTGTTGTGGACGAAGCTCGTGCCGTTTCAAAGTTATTTGCTCGAGTGTAGTTTTAAAACATATTTACTATTGGAAAATGCTACTTTCCCAACCTGGATAACAACGCGGTTGACAATTTGTGTATGTGGCACGATCCATAAATGTGATTGTGACATTTCAGTTTACAGGATCGTGCCACGTATACAGATTGTCACCCTTGTTGTCAAGTGAATTGTGCAAGTAGCATTACTCTTTACTATATAGATATACTTTCAAATATATTTACTAAAAATGTGTAGTTTTCTATTTTATTTTTTTACTTTTTTAAAATCATTATTTTTTTGCTTTTTTAACTGTCTTTTTAACTGTTTTTTTACTGTCTTTTTTACTGTTTTTTTAAACTATTTTTACTGTTTTTTTTTGCTTTTTTACCGCTTTTTTTAAACTACTTTATACTGTTTTTTATTGTTTTTACTGTTTTTTGTAAACTGTTTTTTACTGTTTTTACTTGTATTTTTTACTATTTTTTATTATGTCTTATACGACAATCACAACAATTGTTTCAACAATGCTAACAATAAAAAGTTAAAACCAATATTATCACAAAGTTTTTAGGTATTAAACCAACGACTTCTTACAAAAACGAAAAGACAAAAGTAACATTCCCAGTTTCTTCCGAATATCGTGAGCCGATAACCAATTTTTATCTGCAAAAACAACAAAGAAATGAGAGATATAGTCAAAAGTCTGATGCAAATCGTCTCCGGTGAGATGAGCGATGAGCGGTTTAGGGTTTAGAGAGAGCAGAGGTAAATATCTCCGTTTAATTCACGAAGATAAAAACTAAAAAGCATTAAATTGAAAAAAAAACAATAAAAACCCACTTAAATAAAAAACTACACATATTTGGTAAATATGTTTAAAAGTACACTCATATAGTAAATATGTTTTAAAACTACACCACTTTGATAAATAACTCGCCGTTTCATTTCAACGGCGGGGTTTTGGATATATTACTATTTCACCCCGAAACTTGATGAAAAATGTGTTTTTTGCGAGCTTAAAATTTCAAAATGTACTTTTTTTTTAAAAGCATTTCAAAATGTATTTGATTAAGCATTTCGAGCATTTCTTAGTTGCTTTTTACTTGCAAAACTTATTCTTTTGACAAACACCCATAATTTTTTGTTCCGTCATCTGTGGATGATCATGAGTAGAAATTGGGGTGTCTAAAAGGTTTTTGGTTCTCGGTTAGAACCGGAACCACACCAAAACCGCATCGGTTCGGGGGAACCGAAACCATATTATATGGTTATGGTCCGGTTCTTGGTAACATTTTGGGAGCTATTTCGGTTTTCGGTCTAACCGAAACCGTTCGGTTTAGAACCGAAAAAGTTTAAAAAATATATATTTTTAGATTTTATAAATTATAATTATATATTTAAATTTTATTATTTTTCAATCCCTAAACCTAAAAGGCTAAATTATAATAATTTATAAATTATAATTATATATTTAAAGTTTATAATTATAATTATATATTTAAATTATATTATTTTTTAAAAAAGGTTCTTTAATGGTTAACCGAACTGGAACCTTTCAAGAACGGTGTGGTTCCGGTTAACCACACTTTAATATGGTGCGGTCTGTGGTTCTTAATTTGGACCGCTTGTGGTTCCGGTTAACCGAAAAAAACGGTGCGGTTAACCGGAATCGAACCACTCGACACCCCTAAGTAGAAAAAAATAAAAAAAAAATAGATAAAAATGAAAGGGTTCCGAAATATCAATCCATCCATTTTTCAGTTCAAAAAATTATAATTTGATAGCAGCAGTTTCATCTTGTCGACGGGCTACACGCTATACGAACTATAGAAAAAGTGTAAGTATTTGAGTATCGGGTTTTCTAAAAGCCGCCCTTAAGACACATATTAAGGGATAATATAATAAGGATGCGGATTCTCTGCAGCGCAGCACCGTGCTGTGTTGCATCCCCACCATCAGATGACACACATCTGCATGGGAGAGTGTGCGTGCCGAATCCAATGGTGTGCAGCAGCACAACACAGTGCGTGCTGCAGAGGATCTGGCTCCGGATAATAATGCACATGTTAAGGGTTAATTCCTCTTTCTCTTTTTATTCTCCTTTTTTCTTTGATTTTCTCTCACCTCCCTTTTTTTTTGCAATCTTCTCTCACCTTCTTTAACCTACTCTCTTAACATGTGTATTATTAGCCCTTAACATGTACCTTAAACTTACATTTTAGAAAATTAGTTTGGGTATCGCCATCTTTTTATGTTGGGAAATGATAGAGCCACATCTCAAATTACACCTCCATCCATATTAGACCCATCTAAATAAATTTTAGATAAATTGTGGGACCCACTATTATTTTAAAACAATGGTTACTGGTTTTTATTCTCTACCTTTTTTCCCATCAATCCCTTTTTTTCTCTCTCTTCCTTTTTTTCCTAGCATTCTCCCCCCCTCCCCCCCACCTTTTTTTTCTTCTCTCCCTTTTTCCCAGCCTCGATCCCCTTCCTTTTTTTTCTTTTCTTCCTCCTTCTCCCCCTTCTCACCAATTATACAACATGAACTACATTCATCCCTCTATTGACGGCGAAATCTGACAGGGTGTTGCTTGTGTATTGAAGGTGAAGATGTCTTCTTCAAGTAGATCTCCTCCATGGAATTATATTAGGGCACCCAACAAGATATGTTTGTGTCGAAAAAAATGCAGTTATCAGAGTTTCTAAGAGAGAATGGAGCATAAATTGTTTATTTTACTCATCTCCAGTAAGAATGGTCTTTTCTTAAGTTTTTAATAACTATTATTTGATAAGTTTTAATAACTATTATTTGATAAGTTTTGTTACTAATGAACATCATTTAATTAACTCCATCATACTTTGATTTCCGGGCCGCTTTAGTTTTCCAATTCATATTTTTACAGGAAAGAAATGGATGTAATTTTTTTCAATGGTGTGAAGGTGGTGATATGGCTTCAAATCTGCAAAATGATGATGATGCCAATGAAGTGGCCTCGAATTAGCAAACTGATGGCATTGAAGATCTAAGAAATGAGTTTGTTGCTTTATTAGTCAATGTAGTATAATGTTCCACAAGGTTGAGATGAATCAAATAGTTATGTTTTGATGTTTGTTCTGCTTCTGCTTTGGTGTTTTGC
This sequence comes from Orobanche coerulescens, assembly GCA_033398695.1. Classification (NCBI taxonomy): domain Eukaryota; kingdom Viridiplantae; phylum Streptophyta; class Magnoliopsida; order Lamiales; family Orobanchaceae; genus Orobanche; species Orobanche coerulescens. The sequence goes on along the minus strand of CM065815.1, from coordinate 140,682,091 downwards.
CCGTCAAAATATGTCAATGAATGAAACAGTTTGATTTGATTTGTGTTTTATATTTTAGTTGAGTGTAAACAAGAAAAATTATTGTACTTTTTGGAAGATAACTGAATATTTGGATTACCGGAGACAGATATATGGATGAAGGATTGGGAGGAACTGGAACATGTTCTATTCTTGTTGAAGCAGAAGAATGAGGAACATGGGCTACTTGGATAAAGAACAAAATCTCTGAAAGGAAGAAACACCTTCAAATAAAGTATGATAAACCATATGAGCCAAAGTATCTCACTTTTGAAAATCAACTCAGAATTATGAAGAAAGGAGATGCCAAGCTAGGCAAGGCTATGAGAATCAGTCACCTTGACTTTAGTCCTGATAGTGACTCATTTAACTTTGTAAAGCTGGGAGATAGCCAATAAAGCAACACATATAAATAAAACATGAAAATAATTCAATTAATCTAGATCAATACAAAACATTCTTCAACTAGTTTCACCTAACATAGAAATAAAACATGTATTACATAGTTCAGTGACCAAATAAAAAAAAGATAGTTTCAATAATTCATCAAACGCCCCAAGAAAAATTAGAACTAAGTGTGCTTGGTGTTCCTTGTGAGGGATGATTGATTTCGAAAGTTCCATCACTAGCATCTCCTCCTACTGCTCCACCTACCGGCCGAAATGGAATTTGATAACCCTATAAAGAAAATAAGAAATCAAACATATTTTACATACATAGAGTAACACTTAAGTGGAAAAAAAAGTAAAGTGTATACCACAAACGGAAAGTTGCTCCCAATTCCTATAGATGGCTCAAATGCGAGGCTTTGTGTTGCTCCCGAATTTGGAGCTCCTATATATGGAGTGAATTGAGGTATATTTGGTCGCAAGAGTGCAGCATTCCCTTGTCTGTCATACCCCTTAAAATGAAACCAAATTATAATTATCAGAAGTCTGTCAAATAAAATGATTCATAGTATACAAGTAAAAAATATTAACAAACCTGTGCACGTGTCGAAGTTGAAGTTCTTTTCTTTTTTGAACCCGAATTTTTCTTTGTTTCTTTCTCAACATTACCGACTAGCCTTTTGGTTGGAGGCCGCCCCTTACTACGAGTAACAAATGGATCAAGTATAGCCGTGCTCTCTCTTGCTGGTATAATATTTGAAAACACATTACCTTTTCCACTACTTTCAGCCTTCTCTTTTAAAGTCGCTTTCATTGCAAAAATATGTGATATCACATCATCACTCCAATCTTGATAGCTCGATGCAACCTCAGCAACCTCAAAAAATTCATTGCATATTTTATCATAACGATGCGCTTCAGGCTTGTCCGACCAATTGTCATAACTGATCCGAATTTTTTAGTGCCTTCTTTTGACATTTTTACTCCACCTTTTCAGTATATACTTGGAAGGTAATTCATCATAAATTTCTCTTTGATTATAGACCATAAGTTGATACCTGCACATTATTCCTCTATACACGAACAATCGGCAATCACAATCAACTTTCTTTGTATCTTCATTAAAAATCACATTGAACGTTACAGACCAATATCCAAAATCTCCGACTTTAACACGTTCACGTACTTGATATTCAAAAATTTCAGCATTTTCATTAATCATACTCACATTACAACATAACCTCCCAGCCATTTCATCCTGAAACTCTTTAAATTTTTGTCGCGTGTAAGCAATTTGAAATTGCTTCTCAATCAGAAAAAGAGTTAACGTTGGGTAATTGGATTTGTATGAATTGAAATCTTCCTGCTTCTCACTTTCTACCATGTTGGACAATGCATTCTCATATTGTTCAACTGTTTCAAAGTGGTCTTTGAGTTGACGTACCCGTCAAAGAAAGAATTGATACTTTCACTTCGCTGGGTGGTTGACATTCCTGCCCAAAAAGCATCCTTCACAAAAGCAGGCACCCAACGAGATCTATCCTTATACAATCCAAGTAACCATTCATTATTTTGTAGGTGAAACCTATCAATGAACTCTTCCCATGCATCTCCAAATTCACGTATTGATAATGAATTATAAACTGCATTTTTCATAGCATGTTTCAATGCTTTATACTCATTGTACCCATTCAATTTTTCAGAAAACTTCTTCATAATATGCCATAAGCACCATCTATGTCGTGCGTTAGGAAAAACAACCTCCACTGCTTTTTTCACGGCTCTATCTTGATCTGTGATTATTGCACTTGGCGGACATCCAGACATACATGTAAGCTATGACTGAAATAACTAAATGAAGGTATCAATGTCTTCACTGGAGATCAGTCCACACCCTAGCAATACTGACTGTAAATGGTACATTCTCATAACCTCCCCCACCAATCACTACTGAATTATAACTCTGGTTCATTGAAATTCCTGCTTTATCATTCAAAAGAAGTCTCTTTCTCATACTTGATTGAATGTACCTATTGCATTTGTAAAATCGGGATTTACCTAGACTCATTTCATGGTTATGAATATGTTCAACTGATTTGACATACCATATTGCATCATAGTTACAAAATGCTGTAAACTTAGCTTTGCAATCCATTTTTTGAGGTTGGGCGCATCGTAAGCGGATTGCGTGATTTGGGCTTGTGCTTCGCCCCACGAGTACACTGAATAATCACGTATGATAAAATACCGTCCACTTTCTTTGAGGATCTTTTGGATACGGCAAAACCTTTTTTCCTAGCATAAGTGGCATAAAAAGTCATGAGCTCCTCCAAAGAGTGAAATCCCATTCCCGGCACAGGTTCAATAATCCCAGTTCCCGTCTTCGCGCCTTCAAGAATCACACCCTCCCCTTCATCCACTTCAGCATCAAACATGTTCCCGTTCCCCTCCTCCATAGAACCACTTGATACTTTATCTTCCATTATCAAGAAACACCCCGTCAGATTTCGCCGTCAAAAGAGGGATAAATGTAGTTCCTGTTGTATAATTGGTGAGGAGGGGGAGAAGGAGGAAGAAAAGAAAAAAAATGAAGGGGATCGAGGCTGGGAAAAAAAGGGAGAGAAGGAAAAAAAAGAAGGGGGAGAATGCTAGGGAAAAAAAGGGAGAGAAGAAAAAAAAAGGATCGATGGGAAAAAAGGTAGAGAAGAAAAATCAGTAACCATAGTTTTAAAATAATAGTGGGTCCCATAATTTATCTAAAATTTGATTAGATGGGTCTAGTGTGGATGGAGGTGTGATTTGAGATGTGGCTCTATCATTTTCATTTTATGTTTTATCAATTGAATGAAGATGAAAGCCAATTTTTGGTTTTCTAATTTTTTACAATTATTTGTATAAAATAATAAACAACTAACAATCATTTAACAAATATAATTTACAAAGTCAAACAACCGACATAAGCATTTGGTAAATCAACTAGTTAAATCAGCCGAATGGCACAACTAACTGCCGACGGCTAAAAACTATTGGGCGGACAACTCTATTATCTTACTTATGGCAAGGGATCCCCTATGCCACACTTTCGTATGCCACACGAAATTTTTCTATTTTAAAATATTTTATTATAAAATAAAATTTTATCATTACATAATATATCATGATTAACATATATATCAAAAAATCAGAATTTTAAAAAATCATATACCATAGTTTTGAAATAATCAATCAAAATAATAATTTTATAATCAAATGAAATATATTTGTGCTACGATGCGATGAAAGATGTGCTAGACTTAATCTATTTAAAATCTGTGCTAAAGTCACATATTTAAAATCTGTACAGCATAGTAGTTCTGATTGTGCTACACACATATGAAAGATGTGCTAGACGGACGTACCTTTTTTTTATATTCCTACACTACTAAGGAGTTTCTCATCATAACCCACCCATATATATATGGATAAGTTCAGGTAGGAAAGCTTTTTTCCATAAGAAATAAGAATGATTTTGGGCCTTTGATCTTTGGTAATCAATGGCTGCGATTTGTGCACGTTGTGCTAAAAATTTAGCCTAAGTATGCTACGCGGAATATTTTTGTGGGGATATTTTTGTAATTATACAGATTACACGTTTGGTATTTCCTACAATCATGGATTTCATATCTCACTTTCTTATCTCTTCCCAACATGGAAGCGGAAAGTTTGACGTGATTTTTTTCTCTTTCCTTCATCTCTTTGTTCATCATATAGATTCCCTAAGTTCATACAGCTAATCCGCCGTTCAAGAATTTCAGCCGCCGCCGCTTCTCTTCTAGGGCACTCCACGACTGCTGGAATAGGTGAAGCCGCCGCCGCTGTAGTAAGGCACCCCGTTGCAGCCCCTCCTTTATGCCTACTAAACATTGTTGTTCAACCATAGAAGACGCAATATGAGGTGCTAGATCCGGTTATGCTTGACGCAATAAAATTTCAGTGCACATACCGGAAACAAATTCAAATAGTTACTTTCCATTTATTTTTCATTTGAGACAGTGGGGAGAGGGGCATTGACGAATTGTTCATAGAGAATACGAGTTAGAGAACTGCTACCATGATGTATTTGTTTTCAGCACCTTTATGTGATGGTTTCTGCACATATTGAAGAACATTTTAGCACCTTTGATAATATTATTTTGATAATTATTGTGATGTGATTTGTGTGATAGTTAGCACTTAAATCTGTAAAATTTTGTATTGTTAATATATTGTATTTCTGTTAATGTTTTAATAGTAGAGTTTAGCACTAAATTTTATTTATGTTAGCACATTTAATAGGTAATACTAGCATATATGGTATGTAATGCTTACATAGCAGTTTATGGGATTTACAAATGCAGTGAAAGTATTACCATCTTTATAACTCTTTTATTTATGCCTATTTTATTTATTGCATTTTTTTTTGTAAATGACGCAAAAATCATTTTGTACCTATACTTGAAAACGAGTTTGATTATTTATCTTCCAAAAAATAAAGCACAACACATTGTATCAAAATTGACTGCATTGTACACAATAAAGCATAACAAAAAAATCACATAATTGGAATATAACCAGAACCGCACTCTGTTTTCCAATTTACAGCATACACAAAACAAATGGTTAGCACAACAGTTCTGATTTTTAAAAATACAAATCAGATAGAAAATAAGATAATGTTAGTTTTTAAAAAATAAAAATAAATACATCAAAAATATAAAATATTTGAACGACTAAAAGATATGAAAACCCATAAAAACTGATATTAACCTAAAATATGAAATCCCATGAATATAAGAACTTCTCATTATTGTAGAACCTCCCATAAGTGAAATTAGTCAAATTACATTGGTACCCCCAATAATTAAATTCGTTAGCACTCCTAGTTTCCCGTGTTAGCACAACAGAACGAAATCTGGGCCATTAATCTTGACTTACAATCATTCCTATTTCTTACACTTATACCATTTCACTCCTTAATCTCTCTCTCTCTCTCTCTCTCTCTATATATATATATATATATATATATATCAATTTGATGTCTCTCTCACTCTCCATAATATGAGCGAAATGGTAATTTTTAATTGTTCATTGTGCAATTTCCTATCTTTGGCAAGATGGGTTGATTATGATTGTTCATGTTCTTGATGATGGGAAAATCGGCGTCAGTTGTTGTAAAACAACAAATAATTTTCCCTCAGCAGAATTTTTATGCGAAAACAAGTTTGTATGAACACACAGAAAGAACACCCCAATCACACACAAAATATACTGAAAATAAAATACACCAGTATTTAATGTGGAAACCCTCTAATACCGAGGGAAAAACCACGGGACAAACTCCGAAAAATATTCCACTATATCAAAGAATAAATACAATATTCTTTCCTCTCTTGAAACCCTCAAAAGATACAATATAGTGTTTCCCGTGAGACCCATTCCTATCCAAATATTGCCAACTAGCAATATTAAAGGAATAATAGAAATGATACCTACCCAAGTGTATTTTTCCCACACTCTCTCGATTTACAACACTCTATTTTTTTTCTCACTATATATTTTTCTAATGGTTGTGCCTATGCTTTTGATTCACTAGGAATTAATTTCATGACTGAGTCATGCCATCTATTTATAACAAACCATTACATATGAATTGACAAGTTTCATTTCAACTTTTCTTCCTCTTCCTTGGCTGCTTTGACTTAGCTTGGCAATTGCAATTTGCCTTTGATTTTATTTGTTTCACCAACCATTTCATTTTCACACTCAACTTTGACTTTTCAAAGTTTATCATTAATTGCACTTGTTGAAATTGGCTGGAACCCAACAAAACTCCCCCTCTAGCCAATTACAAAATATTCCTGGGTCAGTTCCGGAGAGAACAATTCTCCCCCTCAAGCAGAAGTCACACTTGAACCATCTTTGTCCATCCCCGTCTACATCGATAGACATAATTCTCAAAACCAAGAATTATCATGCTCTACTAAAGAACATATACTAACACTGTTTACACCAACAGTCATAACTCTCTCATTCGAGAATTATCATGTTCCACCATAAAGAAAATAACCACTTGAAACAAACACATTTCAAGATTTCCTTCTTTCGGCACATGTCGAAAAAACCTGCAGAAAACTTATAGTGCAACTTCCATGTTTCACTTTTTCGGAAGTTCCATCTGCCATCGACATACTTTTCCACCATGCACCCTGCACATCTGTGAAACCAGTGCCCTGTGCGCAATTATGGACCCGCAAATTGAACACATCATTTGTCCTGGCATCTGCGCCATACCAGAGGATGTTCATGCCTTTAACAGGTATCATATGACATCATCATCTTCATATCCTGCAAAAGCGATAGAAACACTATTTGCGTCACCTTTGGAGCCATTTGCCGAACCCGCTCCCCTTTTGGGCAATTTCTTTTAAGGTGCCCAGGTTGCCCGCACCTCCAACATTCAAGATTTTCCTTTGTTGAATTCTTCTTCTTCTTCTTCTTTCAATTTTCAGTTACCAAAGCTGAGCTTTCAGGTGTGAAATTGTTTCTTTCACTCAACCTTTTCTCCTCCGAAAGGAGTTTTCCGGTAATTTCAGAAAAGAATATCTTCTCCTTCCCATGAATTAAGATCGGCTTCATATGTTCATAGGACGATGGAAGAGACCAAATAAGCCTCAAAGCCTTGTCTTCATCATCTATTTGAACTCCCAATGTTTCTAGTTCAGAGACAATCTCATTGAGAATACTTAAATGATCTGAGATTAATGTATATTCACTCATCCGTAGTGTATGAAACTGTTCTTTTAGATACACTCGGTTAGAGACACTTTTCGTCTGGTACATCTCCTCCAGCTTCTCCCAAAGCTCCTTGGTCGTCAAATTTCACTGCACGTTTGCAAGAACATTTTTGGCCAAGCATAGTCGAATGGCACTTGCTGCTTTCAGATCCATTTCCTCCCAATCTTCATTGCTCATACTAGATGTGCTGGTTTCTTTGTCAGAATCTTTGCTGGAATCTTTCTCCAAAATAGAGGCTGGTTTACCTTTCAATACCTTGTGCAATCCTGATTGGATCAAGATATCCTTGACTTGTATTTGCCACAAGCCAAAATTCATCTTCCCATCGAACTTTTCAATTCCAAACTTCAAGGTCTGCATCTTTTCCACAAAAAAATATTTCTCCACTAACCGCAAAGAATTTTTGTTGTCAGAACCCGGTTACCTGAGCTCCGATACCAGTTGTTGGGAAAATCGGCGTCAGTTGTTATAAAACAACAAATAATTTTCCCTCAGCAGAACCTTTGTGCAGAAACAAGTTTGTATGAACACACAGAAAGAACACCCCAATCACACACAAAATATACTGAAAATAAAATACACCAGTATTTAACGTGGAAAACCCTCTAACACCGAGGGAAAAACCAGGGACAAACTCCGAAAAATATTCCACTATATCAAAGAATAATTACAATATTCTTTCCTCTCTTGAAACCCTCAAAAGATACAATATAGTGTTCCCGTGAGACCCACTCCTATCCAAATATTGCCAATTAGCAATATTAAAGGAATAATAGAAATGATACCTACCCAAGTGTATTCTTCCCACACTCTCTCGATTTACAACACTCTATTTTTTTTTTCTCACTATATATATTTCTATTGGTTGTGCCTCTGCCTTTTGATTCACTAGGAATGAATTCACCAAATGAGCCATGTCATCTATTTATAGCAAACCATTACATGTGAATTGACAAGTTTCATTCCAACTTTTCTTCCTCTTCCTTGGCTGCTTTGACTTGGCTTGACAATTGCAATTTGCCTTTGATTTTATTTGTTTCACCAACCATTTCATTTTCACACTCAACTTTGACTTTTCAAAGTTTATCATTAATTGCACTTGTTAAAATTGGTTGTGTTTCACCAACACTTGATATTACAATTTTGCAAATATCCCCGCGGAATCTTGCCTCCTCGAGTTAGGTTTTGATTAAAATTGGGCTGAATCTGGTGTCCTGTTGCCAAGGTTTCAACTGTTTGGCTCGTACACAATAGATGCAGGATTGGACCATACCAAAATTCATTTTTAGAACTCTCAAATGTATATGATGCAGCTCGAACTACAGCGTATAAAACATAGACCTTTTAACTCGCATCATGTAAGTGCACTAACTAAAACTCATATTGTAAAACCTTTAGCTCTAACTGCACCATTTTAAAAATCTTCACCATTTTAAATGAGACGGAGTCGAACTATTACAGCACAGTGAATTTTACTTCGTTAGATACTGTGCAGTTCAAGTTCTTCGTAATTGTATATGGGGTGTACTACGAACGAATGACCGCACTGTATATGTTTCAGCAATATGAACTTAATATTATATGTTGGAAATTGGTTTTAGAAAAATGAGTATTAACTCAATTTAAACTAATTTAATAAAATATTTAATTCTTGAGAATTAAATAATAAATTGTGAATCTACGTTTCGAGAAGATGAACGTAGGATTTTATTTTTCTCAAAACCGATTTCCGGTGAGTGAGACATAAATGATTAAAGTTGGCTATTTAAATTGTAAAGGTGAAGAGTTAACTGGGTTGAAAACTCATCTGATATTTGGGGTTGAAAACTCATCTGATATTTGGGTCTGAAAATTTATCTGATCTGAAAACCCACCTGATCTGATGTTTGGGCTGAAAACCCATATGATCTGATATTTGGGGATGAAAATCCATCTGATCTGAAAAACCAATCTGATCTGATGTTTGAGCTGAAAGCCCATCTGATCTGATATTTGGGGCTGAAAACCCATCTGATCTGAAAACCCATCTGATCAGATGTTTGGGCTGAAAAACCATCTGATCTGATATTTCGGGCTAAAAACCCATCTGATATGATATTTGGGGCCGAAAACCCATCTGAGCTGAAAACCCATCTGATCTGATATTTGGGGCTGAAAACCCATCTGATCTGATATTTGGTCTCGGCTGAAATGAGGCAGGTTGAGAACTTAGCTTCTGGAATATGACTCTTCACACTCCATAAAGTAACGTCCGAATTAAATGAGACTATTTATGGAGGTAACTCTTCAGCTGAAGGTTTAAAGAGAAGTAATGACACTCTAATATGTAGTAACTCCCCACCTGATGGAGTGGAATTGGACCTTATAAAAAGGGGTCTTATGCATTTCATTTTATAATACACAACAGAACTAATACAGCATACCACATATTACAGCATATTTCTTTCTTGTTTTTCGTCCAGCACTTAACATTCGCCGGAGTTCTGAGTTTTGGAGAGCACCTAACTCAGAAACGTGTAGCAGTTGTATCTTGGGGATATATTGCCTGAGTCGTCTGCTCTTATACGGGGGAAAAATTGTCTTATAGAAAGAGTTCTACTCGCCTCTCCTAAAATTGTAATTTTCAATTCAGCTTTTAATTTATTAAGATTGTATTAGATTGCCTTTCTTTGTAATTTTTTTTATTGTAATTACATTGTTGGAAATTCACAGAACCAACATTAAATACGTTGTAATAAAACTTTTATTAAACATGTTGGAAATTGGTTTTAGAAAAATGAGTTTTGACTCAATTTAAACCAATATAATGATAATAAAATATTTAATTCATGGGAATTAAATATTAAATTTTGAATCTACGTGTCAAGAAGACAAACATAGGATTTTATTTTTCTCAAAACCGATTTCCGATGAGTGAGAAATAAATGATTAAAGTTGGCCATTTAATTGAAATGGTGAAGAGTTGACCAAATTTAAAACTTGAAAACCGAGATGATAATTGGAGTTGAAAACCCATCTGATATTGGGGGTTGAAAACCCAGCTGATATTTGGGGTTGAAAACTCATCTGATATTTGGGGTTGAAAACCCATCAGATCTGATACTTGGGCTGAAGTACCCATCAGATCTGATACTTGGACTGAAAACCCATCTAATTTGATATTTGGGGCTGAACTCATATGATATGATATTTGGGGCTGAAAACATATCTGCTCTAATATTTGGGGCTGAAAACCCATCTGATCTGATATTTGGAGCTGAAACTCATCTGATCTGATATTTGGGGATGAAAACCCATCTGATCTGATATTTGGGGCTGAAACCCCATCTGATTTGATATTTGGTCTCGGCTGAAATGATGCAGGTTGAGAACTTAGCTTCTGGAATATGACTCTTCACACTCCATAATGTAACGCCTGAATTAAATGAGACTATTTATGGAGGTAACTCTTGAGCTGAAGAATTAAAGAGAATTAATGGCACTTTAATATGTAGTAACTCTCCACCTGATGGAGTGGAATTGGACCCTATAAAAGGGGATCTTATGTATTTCATTTCATACATCATAACATAAACGAAATACAAGCATACCACATATTGCAGCATATTTCCCTCTTGTTTTCGTGCCCAGTTTCCAGCACTTGAACGTTCGCTCGAGTTCTGAGTTTTGGAGAGCACCTAACTCCGAAACGTGTAGCAGTTGTATCTTGGGGACATATTGCGTGAGCCGTCTGCTCTTATACGGGGGCAAACTATCTTACGGAAAGAGTTATCTCGCCTGTGCTAAAGTTATAATTTTAATTCAGCTTTTAATTTATTAATATTGTAATAGGTTGTCTTTCTTTGTAATTTTTATTGTAATTACATTGTTGAAAATTCACAGTACCAACAATCGTAAGACAATTTTTATTTTTCTGTAATTTCAATGGAAACCGATGCTGATGCTGCCACTGCCAAAGCTGCTGCACCTACCATTGCAGTTCAGGCTGAGAAACCCGAGAAGTTCTCGGGTGTTGATTTTAAGAGATGGCAGCAAAAGATGCTGTTTTATCTCACTATCTTGGGGCTTGCTGTTTACCTCAAGGATGATCCTCCTATGGTCAGTGAGACGGAAACTGATCGTACGAAGCGTTTTGCTTACAATCAGTGGTATAACAGCGACTTTATGTGCCGTAATACGGTATTGAATGGGCTGATTGATTCTCTGTACAATGTGTACAGTCAAATCAAGAAATTCAAAGAGATCTGGAATTCTTTGGAGAAAAAGTATAAATCCGATGATGCTGGTGCCAAGAAGTTCGTGATTGGACGCTACCTGGACTTTCAAATGACGGACTACAAAACTGTTATCGAACAAGCTCAATAATTTCAATTGATTGTGCATGAAATTAATGCTGAAGGAATGATCCTTCCTGAACCGTTTGTTGTGGGAACGGTAATTGAGAAGTTGCCTCCTAGTTGGAAGGACTTCAAAAATTATCTGAAACACAAACGAAAGGAAATGAGCTTAAAGGACTTGGTTGTTCGACTCAGAATTGAGGAAGACAATCGAAAGTCTGATTCTAAGTTGTATGGAGGCCAAAGTAAATTTGCTTGAACATGTGTCCTCTAGTAAAAAGAGAAAACTGAACCATGTTCAGGAAAAAGGGAAAAAGCTATTTAAGGCAAAGAAGTTCACTGGAAATTGCCACAACTGTGGTAAGCCAAACCATAAGGCAAATGACTGTCGCTTGCCAATAAGTTCAACTGGTCAGCAAAACAAAGGCAAGCGAGTTGCCAATATGGTTGAACATGGCGATGTTGACATGCCAGATCTGGAGCTATCAGTCATGGTTGAGGATCTAGACGAGGAGGTCTCATCTATGGTGATTGAAACCAACATGGTGGAGAATCACCGCGCCTGGTACGTTGATATTGGGGCTACTCGTCATGTTTGTTCTGAAAAAGACATGTTCTCTTCCTACACTATTACTGATAGTAGGAAATTGCATATGGCAAACTCTGTTTCTTCTGTGATTGCATGTGTGGGGAATGTGGTCTTAAAGCTGACCTCTGGAAAGGAGCTTCTGATTAAGGATGTGCTGCATGTCCCAGATGTCCGAAGAAGTTTAGTTTCAGGCTCTCTACTAGTTAGTCATGGGTTTAGACTAGTTTTTGAGTCTGCAAATTTTATTATGAGCAAGTTTGGAATGTTCCTTGGTCGAGGTTATCTTGACAGGGGATTATTCAAAATGAATGTGATGCCTGTAAGCCGTGAAGGCAAGAATAAAAGTAATAATAATAATGCTCCTTCTTCTGTTTACTTGATCGAGTGTTCAGATTTCTGGCATTCTAGATTGGGACATGTTGGTCTAAAATCAATTAAAAGACTAATTAATCTAGAATTAATTCCAAAAACCCATGTTGAACTTAATAAGAAATGCGAAGTATGTGTTGAAGAAAAAATGGCTAAATTGACTTTTCATTCAGTGGAAATGAATACTACTCCTCTAGAATTAATTCACACTGATGTGTGTGACTTAAAATTTGTACAAACTAGAGGAGGTAAAAAAATACTTCATTACTTTTATAGATGATTGCACAAGATATTGCTATGTGTTTCTTTTGAGAAGCAAAGATGAAGTAATCGAGGCCTTTAAGATGTATAAAAATGAAGTTGAAAATCAACTGAACTGTAAAATTAAAGCATTCCGAAGTGACAGAGGTGGTGAGTATGTAGCACCGTTTGAACAATTATGTGCTGATTCAGGCATAATTCATCAAATGACTGCTCCTTATGCTCCTCAGTCAAATGGAGTTGTTGAACGAAAAAATCGAACCCTGAAAGAAATGATGAATGCTTTATTAATAAGTTCAGGGTTGCCGCAAAATATGTGGGGGAAGCTATTCTTACAGCTAACTACATTTTGAATAAAGTGCCACACAAAGGGAAAGATAAAACTCCGTATGAGTTATGGAAAGGGCGCAAGCCTTCTTTCAAATATCTTAAAGTGTGGGGTGTTTGGCAAAGGTTGAAGTACCTGAACCAAAACAAGTAAGAATTGGTCCAAAGACAGTTGAGTGCATATTCATAGGTTATGCATACAACAGTAGTGCATATCGATTTCTAATTCATAAATCTGAAATTCCTGATATGCATGAAGGAAATGTCATTGAGTCAAGAAATGTCATTTTCTTTGAAAATGTTTATCCTTGTAAAGAGAGGATTGTGACAAGCTCAAATAAAAGAACTCTTGAAACTGCAAGTAGTTCAAATCCTATAAATGAAGAGCCAAGACAGAGTAAGAGAGCTCGAAAGGCTAAGTCATCTGCTCCTGACTTTGAGACTTATGCAGTTGACGATGATCCAAAGACTATACAAGAAGCTTATGCTAGTCGTGATGCTCCTTTTTGGAAGGATGCTATTTATAGTGAAATGGATTCCATCATGCAAAATTATACTTGGGAACTGGTTGATCTTCCACCAGGATGTAAGCCTTTAGGAAGTAAATGGATCCTAAAGAGGAAATACAAAGATAACTGGTCGATAGAAAAGTTTAAGGCCCGACTTGTTGCCAAAGGGTTCAAACAGAAAGAAGGTTATGATTTATTCGACATATATTCACCAGTAACGAGAATAACTTCCATTTGAGTGCTTATTGCTATTGCTGCATTGCACAATCCCGAGATTCATCAAATGGATGTGAAAACTGCATTCTTGAATGGTGAATTAGAAGAAAAAATTTATATGGAACAACTTGAAGGTTTCATTGCGCCTGGTCAGGAAAAGAAAGTGTGTAAACTGTTGAAGTCATTATATGGACTAAAACAAGCTCCTAAACAATGGCATATGAAGTTTGACACAACTATGTTGGCAAATGGATTCAAGATCAACAAATGTGACAAATGTGTGTATATTAAAGGCACACCCGAGTCATTTATCATAGTCTGTCTATATGTAGACGATATGTTGATCATGTGTAGTAGCAATGAAGTAATTGTAAATACAAAGAGTATGTTAAGTCGAAACTTCGACATGAAGGATTTGGGTTTAGCTGATTTAATTCTTGGAATTAAAATTATCAGAGATTCTGAAGGTATCTTCTTATCACAATCTCATTATGTTGAGAAAGTGCTCAAAAAATTTAACGCTTTCGATAGCCCACCTGTAAAGACACCGGTTGATACCAGTATTCACTTAAGTAAGAACAGAGGTGATCCAGTGGCTCAAGTCGAATATTCAAGAGTAATCAGAAGCCCCATGTACATTACAAATTGTACACAGCTAGACTTAGCATTTGTTGTAAACAAATTGAGCAGGTTCACGAGTAATGAGAGTAAAGAGCACTCGAATGCACTGACTAGGGTTTTAAGATACTTAAAGTACACCCTAAGTTATGGGCTATTTTATAGTAATTATTCTGTAGTTTTGGAAGGATATACTTATGCTAATTGGATTTCAGACACGAAAGACTCTCACTCTACAAGTGGATATGTATTTACTATTGGGGGTGGAGTTATATCTTGGAAATCAAGCAAGCAAAATTGTATAGCAATCCACTATGGAATCGAAATTTATAGCTCTAGATAAAGTTGGAGAAGAAGCTGAATGGCTTCGTAACTTTCCTGAGGATACTCCATGCTAGAAGAAGCCTGTGCCTCGTGTTATGATCCATTACGATAGCCAAGCAGCAATTGGAAGTAGGCCTGTCGAACGGTTCGGTTCCGGTTAACCGGACCGAAAAAATCGGTTAACCGGAACCATTTTAGCCAAAAAAGTGGAACCGTAAACTGGACCGTTTTATACTTTCAGTTAACCGGAATTGCACCGAATTAATTCGGTTCCGGTTCGGGTAACCCGTAAAAACCGTTTTTTTTTTTAATTCTATGTTGCCTGAACGAGAACCCACGGCACAACATACGGCAATAAAAACTCTTGGGCTGCGGACGGAGCTGACGGGAGGAAGGGACGGTGCTGCGGACGGAGCTGACGCCGGAGACGACCATGGGAAACTGAACCGAGAGGGATTGGGAGCCGCGGCGACGGCGTGGAGCGGTGGAGCGGGCACGGGCACGGCGGCGCGGGCGGGAGACTGAGAGAGAAGAGAAGGGTTACGAGGAGGGGGAGATGGGAGACGGGAGACGGGGAGACGGGGGTGGGGGAGACAGGAGATGGGGAGGGTTACGGGGAGGGGGAGACGGGAGACGGGGAGAGGGGAGACGGGGGTGGGATTTTGTTCAACAAAAAGGGACTGGGCTGGGCCATAAAAAAAATACTAAAATTATTATTTAATAAATAATAATTAATAAATAATAGTTATTAATTTTGTACGGTTCTCGGTTCCGAACCGATCGGTTCTCGATTAAACTGAAACCGTTTTATCCACGAAATCCCTAACCGAAAACCGAACCTAGAACCGTACTAACGGTTCTCGGTTAACCGGAACCGCTCGGTTCCGGTTCGGTTCCGGTTCTAACCGAGAACCGAGAACCATTTAGACAGCCCTAATTGGAAGATCACAGAGCCTTATGTATAATGGTAAGTCTCGACACATTCGTCAGAGACATAATACCGTGCGACAATTGATCAAAAATAGAGTTATATCTATTGACTATGTGAGGTCAAATGTTAATTTGGCGGATCCACTCACAAAAGGTCTGAATAGAGATCAATTTCATAAACTGCTAGCGGGAATGGGATTAAAATCCACATCTTGAAAGAACGATCATAGTGGTAACCCAACCTTGAAGATTGGAGATCCCAGAAACTTGATTCAATGGGAAAACAAAGTTATGAAAGTTCTATTGAAAAGCGCTTATAATAAATCCATCCCAATATGCCGAGTCCTGTGAATGTGGTGAGGTTAAGTCTCTGGACTTTTAATGGTTTCTTGTCCTTGAAAAGGAAAAGTATTGCAGGATACTTTATAAAAGGAGACCACCTATCTAAGTGTAACACCCCCCAAATCCCATTGGGTTATTATAGTTCCGTGGACCCCATGCCAAGAGATCCACCAAGCGAACACGACTAACATACATCAATCTGACCAAAAAGAAAAATCACAGTCCCTACTATGATATCCGACACAATATTCCGATGTGGAATTTCAATGACAATGATGGACCTACATGGTCAAAATAAAAATACAACATCATCCACGAGCCTTGCTCGGATAACATAAAATGACAACAAATGACAAATTGGAGAACACTCCAAACTGACTGTCCGACATGAACACCGAAACAACTCGGGACTAGTATCGCTCGAATGCCTCGTCGCCATCATCATGCCCCTGTGTCTCAACTCTCTCCTTGCAAACACATAAAACATGAAAACATGTTCCGCCCCTACGGGGTCTGTCATCCAGATAATGAATACCGAATACATGTACACCATGATATGCATCTAAAGGCAAAACAAATGGTACACAAATGATAATACGAGATGCTCACAAACCAACGTAAGAACCGAGCATTCGTGAAACACTTATGCCCACGACATATGATCAATACCTGCTCAACAGGTTAAAACACAAGTGCCCAACGACGAATCATCAATATAGAACACAATAACAAGTTACCCGAAGGTAAACAAAACCAAAGCTGAAATAGATACGAATCACAATGCCCGAAGGCTCCAACGGAAATACCAATACATCACACATGGCCTAAAAGCCCTCAGCCGAAGCTGCAAAATATCACAATGGCCTGAAATCCACTTAGCCGAAGCTGCAAATCATCACAATGGCCTGATGCCAAATAGCCCGAAGCTGTATCACATGAGGGCTGAAGCCACAACACGAAGTTGTATCACAATGAGGGACGAAGCCACAACACGAAGTTGTATCACAATGAGGGCCGAAGCCACAGCACGAAGCTGTATCACAATGAGGGCCGAAGCCACAACACGAAGCTGTATCACAATGAGGGACGAAGCCACAGCACGAAGTTGTATCACAATGAGGGCCAAAGCCACAGCACGAATCTGTATCACGATGAGGGCCGAAGCCACAAAACGAAGCTGTATCAGGATGAGGTCATCCAATGACCGTGACCTGCTAAATTGCAGGTGCTGGGAAACCAACCGCGAAGGTTCAAGCCCCAGCCTTACCCATAATGAGATCACCCACTGACCGTGACCTACTGAACTGTAGGTGTTGAGAAACCAACCATGAAGGTTCAAGCCCCAAACTTACCCATCAAGCACTAGCTGAGACTAGCCTCCAAAACACAATTAATCACAAACGGCAATGATCACAAGATTACCGAGTTCACAAGAATGATAGTATGTTGCCTTGACACGGCAAACATAACTATAAAAACTCACGGATGAGCACCGTCCTCGGCGGTCCCAATTCAAATACTTCGTTAGACTTGGAATGGCCAATCGATAATAACGACACAACGGATGGAAACTGTCCTCGACAGTCCCAATTCAATACCTCGATTATCTTATATCGACTAATCTATAACGACTCAACGGATGGAACTATCCTCGACAGTCCCAATTCAATACTTCGATTGTCTTAGAACGACCAATCGATAACAATGACTCATCGGATGGGAACTATCCTCGACAGTCCCAATTCAATACTTCGATTGTCTTAGAACGACCAATCGATAACAACGACTCATCGGATGGGAACTATCCTCGACAATCCCAATTTAATACCTCAATTGCCTTAGAACAGCTAACTAATAACAACAATATCACGGATGGGAAGTGTCCTCGACAATCCCAATTCAATACCTCGATTGTCTTAGAACGGCCAATCGATAACGACTCAACGTATGGGAACTATCCTCGACAGTCCCAATTCAATATCTCGATTGCCTTAGAACAGCTAATCATAACAACAATACAATGGACGGAAAGTGTCCTCCACAATCCCAATTCAATACCTCGATTGTCTTAGAACGACCAATCGATAACGACTCAACGGATGGGAACTATCCTCGACAGTCCCAATTCAATACCTCGATTTCCTTAGAATAGCCAATCGATAACAATGACACAACGGATGTCTCGGCACCTTCAATCGGTTACCGACAACGAAGATGATAATCGTATACGTCAATGCTTCAATCGGATGATACAACATCAACGGCAAAACACCAATATCAATAGCAACAGTCCTATCGATGTCTTAATCGAACATCAATATCAACAATAATAACTGATACATCGATACCGCGAACCGGCTATCGACAACCACAATAACAACAAGAGTCTCAATGCCTTAAACCGGCCATTAACGAACAACAATAACATTTGGCATAATTGCCGAAGGGTAATGTATCGAACAATTCCATGATATCAACAAATCATGAAGAGACTACGTCTCGAAATGATACAACACATTCATACACATATATGATAACATTAATCTCATTGATTAGTACAAGTATAAAACTTGCCTCAAACTGAAGGCGATGAAATCCTCCAACGAACTACGAACAGCGTCCTCCGACAATCACAAGCACTCGAACAACCTTGAATGAAATACAATTCATTCAATAACACGATATCAATCGAAAACATCACAATAGACAACTCCAATTCAAGCATGAATCGATCAAGCCATACAAACAAACATCATAGTCCTCAACTATGGATTCTAACGTCCTCCGACACCTCAATGATCAATATGATCAAAATGTTCTTAACACTTGTGAAAACAATTCAACAAGAATCATTAAGAACAACATCATATTAATCATCCCAAAATGATAATATCACCAATATCATCACTACCTCAAGAACATCATTGTTGTGCGGCGATTTATACGCCTCGACGGTGATCGGCGTAAGGGCCGAGGGACCTAAGACAGCATCAAATAATCCAAGGCAGACTTGCCAAGCGAAGAGTCCAGACCGAGATCAGGTACCGAGCGATCGACGTCCAAGGCGATCACCTCTTGACACCTAGCGATCGACTCTGGTCCCCGACCAAGGACGACCGTCCTATGACACGTGTAAGGCCATCGTCTGTCATTATATATGAAGACCGGACCTCGAAGTGAAGACCCACGTGCAGATCCGCGAATGGTGCCGCAGAATAAGGATCTTTGACTCCAACCCATCAACAGCTGTCCACGACAAGGACAGTACCACCTACCGACAGGCCCGCCAAAAGGTCCTAGGTGGGACCTCCCGAGACAGCGACACTGGATGCGTGTTGTCTTCTCATTTGTTCATACATCCGACTGCCAGCAGTTGCTGCAGACTTTAAGGAGACCAACCTATGTGCTAAATACGATCGCCCGCTTATTATAATACAGTAGAGGCGATCGCCCAACTACCCTCAGTCCTATAAATAGGGAACCTCCAGCAACTGGAAGGGGGTTTGGTTCAGAAGTTCAGAAATTATTTCCATACGAGAGTTCAGCTAATTCACACAGTGAGAGACCGTCGATTTCTCACAGTCAACGCAACACTCCATCGTTGTTACAAGAACTCACAGAGCATCAACTCTGGTTCTTCCAGCAATCATCTGCACTCAAGATCTAGATAACTTGGGTCTTTACACTCATTGTAATTGTACTCTAACATTAATATTTATACTCCCAAGTATTCGTATTAATAATATCTCACGAAAGCATTCAAGCCCGGGACTAACAACCCCGACAAATCTTGTGTTATTTACTTTCCCACGGACGTGCTCTCGCATTTGTTTGTTACTCATCCATTACAATAATCCCTTCCGAATAATATTTTGGGTAACAACAATTGGCGCTAGAAGGAGGGATATTTACCTTCATTTTCATTCCGAACATTTCGAAGAACACTCACTGTTCTCTGGAGCATATACTTGAAGAAATGCTCACTTTTCTTCAAAGAAAAACCTTCAAAATAATGACGTCTGCCACCACTGCGAAGAGAGCCACTCTCCGATCCGCCGAACGTCATATTCCGGCTCAATCCGAGCCCCAAACTACAACAGAGGGTAGCCGCGGCGACGCGGGATTCTCGATCCCGCCCCCGAGGGACGGCCCCAGTCTCTCGCTCGACCAGTTCCAAACCGCGGAACAGATCGAGGAGGCTATGGACATCCTAAGGGAGCGACGGAGAGCATGCGCAGCGCCCGCTATAACCCCCTCGGCCATCCGCCGCGCGGTCAAGCGGAAGCTCAAGGGATTACTGGTCGAGCGATCGCAAGAAAGCCCCGATTCACGAGGAAAGGCTCTCGCAAGGGGGGACGGTTCTGTATTCAGCCGCTTAGGAAGCGATCCATCGTGGCGATCGGGGCATTCCGGACCCAACCACGAGACGACGGAGTCTGAATCCGTCACTAGGAGTTCGGCATACCCAACTCCCAATCAAAAATAGGTCAGCTGTTTGGCTCCCTTAAGCCGAAGAATCGAGCACCGCGGAAAAGACATCATCGACAGCAGAGCCAGTGGGTCAGTACTTGATCGCCTCAGCTCCCGCTCCGAGCGCCTAGCCGTGAGCAGCCAGGCCACGGCGATGGCCGCTATGCAATGCCAGCTCGACGAGATGAAAGCGCTCATGGAAGGTGGGGCAAGCGCCAGTCGAAAGATCATCGGACCGAGTGAGCCACTCGCGGTCCACATCGAGCTTGCCCCCATGCAACCAAGGATCGCTCCTCCTAAAACACCTTTATATGAGGGGAGATCAGACCCCGAGACCCACTTGAGCAAGTTCCAGATCTACATGACCGGGTGTGGGGCATCAGATGCGACCAGGTGCCGAATATTCCCGTTAACATTAGGCAAACTGGCCCATAGATGGTACGTCTCACTGCCACCGCGATCAATCAATTCCTTTGAGAAACTGGTGAGCGACTTTACGTCATACTTCGTCGCCAAGGTCGCCAGACCAGAAGGCCCCCACCGCATGATGAAAATCAGGCAGGGGGAAGACGAGTCCGATGCAGATTACATCGACAGGGTGGATGAAATTGTCCTCACCGGCGAGCCCATAAGCGACGAACTCGCCCTCTACTCGGTCCTGGGGGGATTCTATGGTCATTCACCCATGTTTAGGCACCTCACGAAGAACATCCCTCCGACCTACATAATCTTCCGCGCCAAGGCTGCCGATTTTCTAGCCAGGTAAAAGCTCCTCACCCTTCGCCTAGGTGAGGAGACGCTGCCTCCCGTCTAAAAGATGGCGATCGCCAAATCCAACAAGGCGGTCGCCAAGCCACCCGGTGATTTCAAGGCCTTCGAGGAGGTGGATCCTCCACAAGTTCAACCGAACTCTGGCTCATATTTTTTACGCCATCAAGGGGCGCGAACCGCTAAGCATGCCAAAGACGATAAGGGACAACGGTCATTTGGACCACAAAAAATATTGTGTTTACCACAAGAGTCCCAGTCACAGCACCAACCAATGTCACGACCTCCTCAGACAACTCTGGAGATTGTTCGAGGAGGACAAGCTGGACAGTTTATTGGATTAGTCGGAGCCCCATCAATCTCCCAAACCGGTCTCCAGAGTCGAACGCGACAGGCCTAAAGACTCATACGAGTCGACCCCCCGATCAACCTCGTCGGCTGGATCTATATGCTTCAATCAAGAGGTGGGAACTTCGGAAGTCTTTCCCCGATTCCCACCACGTCAAACCAAAGGCTACTGCCTGAGTAACTCCTCAAAGAAGAGGATGACTCGCTCGCCTTCTAAAGTTCGTCATCTAACATGATGGACCTAGGCAAGCGATCGCCTCCCTCAGCACAACGTATACCGTCGAGGATCGCCATCTAACATGACGGTCCGAGGTAGAAGAGTGCCGACATGGTTGTGGAGGACGATGGAACCCTTCTTTGTGACCGTGCAAGGTTTCTTTGAGCAACAATCGATCGCCCTTTGTTTAAATACGAGGCGGGCATAGCCAAAGGACCCTCCAAAACAGATCTGTGGACACGTTCGCCTGCCCTCAAAGGTCCATCACCTAACATGGTGGATCCAGCGCGTCCCTCCCCCCATCACAACGTATACCGTCGAGGATCGCCATCTAACATGACGATCCGAGGTAGAAAAGTGCTATCAAGCTGTGGTCGTGGAATCGATTAATCCGACGACGCCCCGTGCAAGGACTCCTACAGACCAAGACCGCTCGCCCTTCATTTAAATACGAGGCGGGCGCAGCCTACGGAGGACCCTCACAATTAAGTGAGTCGCGAGAAGTTTGCCATCAGATTGAATGTTTCTCGCGCACAAGACATGGTCGCGGAGGTCGGTTCCATCGAACTCCACGACTGTGCACAGTTCCTCTAGGCCGGGATGGTCGGCCTTCCTCGAGGAATCTGCAAAATTGAAGACCGCTCACTAAATGATTTATTTTAGTCCCCTTACTTTCACCAAGTATACAAAAACATGTGGGAAGAGCGGAGCTATATATACCACGATCGTCTCTACTCAAATACATGTACGACGATCGACATTGTTCAGATGTATGTGCAGCGATCGACTTTGTCCTAAAAGTTATCAATATGAGTTTATCAACTCACTTGGAGCTGTACACACAATGATCGTTCCTCAAACACTTGTATAAAGTCATGTAAAAGACTCAGAAAGACAATTATACAAGCAAGAAATCAAAAAAACGAACATTTATTTCATCACTTGGAATAAAAATACAAACACGGTCGCTCGAAGGCAAAAGTACAACGAAAGCTACAAAAATTACAAGTAAAAAGCAGAAAAGCTCAAGGATCGGCACCCGTTCCATCGCCAACAACAGACTCCTGCACCCCCATCCTCCGGGGCACCCGAATGAACAAGGTTGTCCGGCAGCGGGTACCAGCTCAAGTCGATTCCTAGATCCGTGGAAAGGTCGAGGATCGGCACGGTGAAGTCAGGCTGCAGAGGATGCTCCAGCGCGTAGGCTTTGAAATTTTCAGCCAAAGGGCCGACCTTGAGCCCTCCCTTCTTAGCGGCGCGTATGGCATCAGCATAAGCCATGTAATAGGCGAATTCGCTGATGTACTCCACGTTAACGAAGGGATCGGCCTCAGTCGCCTTCAGCTTTTCCTTCAACTCCGCAACCGTTTGGCTTGCGCCCTCGAGCACAGCGGTTTTAGCGGCCACCTCTTCCTTCGAGGATGCAAGCTCGCTGGTCAATCGGGCGACGGTCACCTTCAGCTGGTCGGCCTCCTTCTGCGCGGCCGCGTGCGACCTGTGGGCTTCCGTCATCTGGTCCCGCATTCGGTCAGTCGCTGCCCGCGCCCCGTCAACATCTTGCCTCGCCTGCTTAGCCACCTCCGCGGAGCTCTTCTCTGTAATATCCGCGTTTTCTATTTTCGGTAATTTCTATTTTTGGTGTATGTTCGTTTCAGACAACTCGCTTAGCACTATTTTGGGTTTCTGAATCTATTTTGTTCTTGGAGTTTTTCCGTCTGGTCGAGTTTCGAGGATGTTTTTGCATAATTTCATTTTGAATTATATCTTACCGCACGTGCGTTCGATTCTTGTAAAACTTGTTCGTTTTCGTTGTTTCTCGATTCGTATAAGTTTGTATGGTTGAGTTGGTCGTGTGGGAACTTTCGGTTTGTTAATCCGTCGATGTATCGCGATTTTTTCGGGCATTTGGGCCGTTTTTGTAATTTTCATAAGTTTGGGGAATTTTTCTTTATTTGCTTCGTTTCAAACTCTCTAGTGATCGAGATTATATTCCCTTTCAACACTCGATTTTGTCATCTTGATTATTACGTGTTTATGATTCTCGATTCTGGTCTTGATTCGTTTTTCGACACTTTTGCGCTGTTGGCAGCAGTGTATTGTGCAGAACTGCTGTCTGAGTAGCGCACGCTACTCAGGATTTACTTGCGTGCGCTATCATTGTGTGGTTAGCGTACTCTAACCTGGGGTTCGTAGCGTGCGCTATCGATTTCAAGCAGTTTCGGGCAGTGGGTTCAGTGCTTCAAGATCGACCGTGCCAGACGCTAATCAGCCGTTAACGCACGCTAATCCTCAAGATTAGCGCACGCTAACCATGTTAGCTTGCGACGCTAACGAGAGGTCGAGAGGCATCGCTCGCCATGCCCCGCTAGCGCACGCTAATGCTTGTGCGTAGCGTGCGCTAAGTCTATTAAATATAAATAGGACAGCTGCAGTCAACTTCGTCATTTCTCCTTCATTTCCTATCCTTCTCGGCTTTGAGCGATTCCAAAGCGGGGTTAGGGCCGATTCCGATCAGATCATCATTCACTACCACCGTGCCTTTGCGTGAATTCTTCAAGTTCCTAATCACTTTCCACCATCCGAATCAAGGTAAATATTCCCAAAACCCTTGTTTTGAGATTTTGGGGGAATTTTGGGGATTTCTTGGGATTTGACTCTTTTAGTCCGAATTATTACTGGGTTATCGCTAGACTTCGATCGTGTACTTGTAATCCTTCATTTTATTGATGATTTGTGGTTTTAACCTCCAAGTTCTCCATTGTTCGTCACTTATAGTCGACGATACCCAAGTTTTGTTCGACTAAGGGTTTCAGCGGGTAGAACTAGGATGTATTCCATCATTTACGTAGTTTTAAGATTGTTGTCCATCGTTATTGTGTTAGGATCGGATTTGTGAAGGTTGTTCAGGCCAAAACCTTTCCGTTCGCTGTTTTCCTTCACGTAGTATTAATCAGGCAAGTACATGTATTACATTCCGTTATGTGCATATGATTTTGATGCGAATGATGTAAATGGTGTTATTGAACGAATGTGATTGTTTCTCTTCCACCTGGGGATGGCGTGTGGCCTCTGGGGGCCGATACTAATGGGTACGGCCATGGGAATGGACTGGGGTGCTTGTGTTGATGTTCTTCCACCTGGGGACGGTTCGACGGGACCTCTGGGGGCCGATACTAATGGGTACGGCCGCGGAAGTGGTTTCTCACCTGGGGACGGTCCGACGGGACCTCTGGGGACCGATACTAATGGGTACGGTCGCGAGTTACCAAGCGTGGATAATTGTGATGTGGAAAACTTGTTGATATACTGTTTTGGTGTTAATGTGATATTCCGGAATATTGATTTTCAAAATGATATTTTCCTAACGATTTATTTGCGTTGAATCGTGTATGTATATAATGTTGTGTAATTATGTACTTGCACTAGCTATTCGAATGCTAACCCCTTAAATGGGGGAAATGCGTCTTATGCATTTCAGGTACTGGTCGAGCTGAGGAGCTGGCACGGGATGCGCATGCGAAGGATGGGTTGGCATGATGATGTGGCTCGAGTCTGTATTTTTCTGCTTTGTCATTGCATGTGTTGAGTACTGGAGATAGATTGTTTATTCTTAAACATGGTTTAAGTCCCCTGCGTGGGCAACGATTTGGTATTTAACTTATGTCTCATGTACTCCATTAAAATGTTTTGGCCGAGGCCACGGCCTTATTTATTTTTTTTGATGCACCTTTTGGGTTATCATTGTGGTTCATGTGTCGCGAGTTAGCCTGGTAGACCTCACGGGGGTTCTACGGCGTGTAATGTCCCATTTGTGAATTGGGATGTTACAATTATGGTATCGAAGATTAGGTTTTGAATACCTAGGCCGTCGGTGAAATTTGGGTCTGTCAGTTGCGTCATTAGAGTCAGTCGTTGAGCCTAATATCATCATGCTACCGTCTTTTCGTGCGACCCGTGGCTGTAAGTCTCCTCGAACTCTTATATTTCTGTAATTCGTTTTCTTGCGCTGTTCGGAATCGTGACTTGTGTTACCAACCTTGTGAATTGTGAATCTTTCTGATCTTGTTCTTTTATTATTTTCCTTCAGTATGTTGAGAGGTCGTGGTAGACCGGCTAGGTGTAATACCCGTCATTTTTATAATGTAATATTATTAATTATAATAATATTATAATGCATTTCATGTTATTTAATTTCATTTAAGGAATCATGAACATTTAGTTCGACGTATCACAAGTCCTAGCCCGAGTCAATTTCTCAAGTTAATTTCAAAACATTTAATATTAGTCATTTTTATGATAATTAAAGGTATTATTATTATTATAATATTTATAATAGGAACGATATTAATATTAATAGTATTAATATTTTTATCTTCATTATATTTATATATCATCATTTATATTACTTTCGATATTATTATTAGTATCGATATTATTAATTATTACCATTGTTATTATTAATTTTATAATTATTATTATTATTATTAGCATTATTATTATTGTTTTTATCATTGGCCCAAATACACATTGTGCTGACCCATAATAATATTACAAACCCAGGAAATTAATACAAGCCCAAAAAGAAATTAATTAACCCTAACCCTAAACCTACAGTATAAATATACAGCTTCTACTGTACAAATACACAATACAACACATACAACACAGAATACACCTTTTCTTCCCAGCGCCGTCTTCTTCTTCTTCTTCTTCTTCTTCTTCTTCTTCGTTCCACAACAAAAAAAAAAAGAAAAAAAAAAGAATACACAAAACAGAAGCATAACAAAAATATACATCATCCCCAAATCGGCCGAAGCTACAAGAAGAATTGTTCCCAGAAGACAACTTTTCTCACGTCGCCGCAACTACAACTCTTAAATCTGCACTTCGGCTTCCTAACTTTTCTCTCCTGCAAATATCCGGGGCTTCATCTCCTACGAGTGGTTTTCTCTTCCAACAAAAGGTAATTAATTTCCTTTTCATCTGCTTGGGCATCATCCTTGCAATTTTTTCTTTCGCTGGTTAATCCTGTATATGTTAAACCCATCAAAATTCGTTCTCCCATATATTCTCAAATTCAGAAAATAAATTCAACAAACAAATCTTAAACTCAATTCTCATATTTTCAGATCATATTAATGCTCTTATGACTACCGGCACCCAAAACACCATAGCACAAATTCCGAACGTAACCCATCATCAACCAAAAACTCCTTCAACCCTTCAAGCCATTCAAACCCGAATTCAAATTCGGAAATTCACCAGAAACCCATATCAGCCGAAAACCAACTACAACCCGAATCAAAACAAACTAAAATCCGACTTACATGTTTGACTGAGTTCGTTTGACTCAGAGCCCACGACCCGGTTGTATCAACACTAGAATCATACTTGCTTGAAGTCCGGAACCAGCTCCGCCGGCGAACGGCCGCTATGAGCAGTCCGAACCTTACATCCCGATTTTTTTTCAAATGCCATCTCAGAGCCTTAATTGATCGAATCGGAAACCGCCTCGCCGCCGCACCGCGACCACTTCGCCGGTCGATTTCCAATCCACCACGGTGGGTGTGCTTGTTTCAGATGTAGCCTGTGTGCGTGCGTTCTTCTCGGTGCGATTTTCCAGTGGAAGTTCATCTGCTTCGCGTGTGTGTGGGTGAGTTTTATGTTTTATATGTTATGTGTGGGTTTCTGCCTGTTACTTCCGGCCGATTGGAGAGGTGAGATGAGAGGGAGAGTTTTGGGGTGAGGAACAGACAAGAAGAAATGGGAGGTGAAGAAGGAGACGTGTCGACCGAAGGTCAGGTTAGAGAGAGGAGAGGGCAGAGTGAGAAAAGGGAGATGCGGGAGGTGAAATGAGTTCTTGTCGGCTGAGGATTAGATTTAAGGGTTTATATACCCGCGAGAAATTAGGGCTTTGCATGTTAGTCCTCACGTTTTCCAGTATCCTTCAATTCAGTCTCAGACAGTTTAATTAACTCGATTGTAACCCAATCAGCTTCCAAACTCTTACAATTTGACCCCCAGTCAACGTTCAAACTTCAATTAAATCCTATTTTGACCGAAACATTAAAATGTTGAACTTCAATTAATATTAATAATTAATTTGAAATTATGCACAAGTATTTTAATTTCAGTCATTAATAATGTTAACTCTTCGGTTAATATTAATGAACAATTATAATTTATTTTCAGTTATTATATAGTGATATTCATATCCTTTCATTTATTATATAAATAATAAATTGTAAGGATTTTAATTATTATTATTATTATTATTATTATATGTAGACTTTGTCAAGGATTTACGGGCTTAGGACTGTGAGTCGAGCACATTCATTTCAGTCAGACATCATCATCATCATTTATTCAGGTGGGAATTTTCACTATCACTTTAAGTGCTTTAATTGACTGTATGTGATCTTCTATTCATGTTTAAAATTTTTATGCACGTTGTAATTCGTGCTAACCTGTTTTTCGTAAGAGGCTATCTTAAGATATATGTTGTTGCGGGGACACCTGCGCAACCTCAATATTCACATGCGTGCTCGATTCATGTTATGTGGTATTGTGTTTATGTTTGATGTTGTTGCGGGGGCACCTGCGCAACCTCAATATTCGTGTATGCGTGCTCGATTCATGCTATACGTAATATTGTGAGTATGCAATTACGTTGAGGAAAAATGTGATAGATTATTCATGTTATGCTTTCCATGAGATTGTATATTACTGTGATCAGTGTGATTTCCACGAGCTGAAGGAAGCTCACCCCCACCTTTATTGAACCTGCAGGTTGAACCGAGCCGTATGGACGAAGGAGCAAGCCGAGAGGGCATATGAAAGATGAAATTATTATATGATGTTTCTTTATGTCAACTATTTTGAAACTTTTGGGGAAACTTTGACTAGAAATATTAAATTATGATTTATTTTCTTCCGCCACAAATTTTTACCTCGTATTTATGATGAAATGTAACCTTATTTAAAGGTATTTATTTTTATGTCCTTGTAGCGACTCGACTTTGTAGGCGAGAATTTTTATATTCTCAAGAAAATTATTTTTCTCAAAATTTACCTTTTATTTATTTTTCCCCATTATTTACCCTATAAAGTCGGGGCGTTACATAGTGGTATCAGAGCGGGTTTTACCTTTCTGTAGACTCGCTAAAATGTAAAAGTATCATATGCTCTCAGCTTCGCCACTTCGTCACTCCGTCTGAGGTACCAAATTTCATTCATTATTCATGCATATGTCATTTCATTTTACTTACATAATTATATATATATATATATGTGTACGAACTGTTAGAATGGCCAAACCTAGAATGACTCATGAGTTTTACAACTCGTTGGCAGACTCATGGCTAACCGCGGAAATCGCAATGCCCCACCCACACAAGATCAACTCTTGGCTGGATTGGCCACCTTGCTTCAAGGCGCGACTATCGTACCGCCTAATAACCCTGAGCAGGCTCAAGCTCAAGTTATTAAGAGGTTCAACCACTTCAAGCCGCCTGTCTTTCTTGGTCGTGAGGGACCAGCAACCATAGAGGAATGGTTGATGAATCTAGATAGCATTTTTGACTACATGGCGTGCACCGACGCTCAGAAGGTGTCATGTGCCGTGTTCCAGCTTAAGGAAGATGCTCGGACATGGTGGATGGGAGTGTGGAGGCTCAAGACTCAAGACGAGAAAGACACATTCACTTGGGATCAGTTTAAGGAGACGATCATGGAAAAGTACTACCCAAGAGCATACAAGATCAAGATGCAGAAGGAGTTCCTTGATCTGACCCAAGGTGGAATGTCGGTCACCGAGTATGAGCGCAAATTTAACCATATGTGCCGTTTCGCTCCCCACATGGTCGAGACAGATGATATGAAGTCTCAGAAATTCCGGGATGGACTTCGTGACCGGATTCGCCACCATTTGGCTGGTCATGGTCGTTTGAGCTACAATGAAGCCGTTTCAAGGGCCGAGGACATTTCTGCTAGTTTAGATGTGGAGAAGGCTAGGGCACCACCAGTTGCAACAAATAACAAGCGCAAGTGGCACGATCAAGGAGGTGGTAACAAGAAGATTGTTAAGACTGGACCTTTAGGGGTGAAACCCCAGTCAACTAACCCTACATGTGCTACTTGTGGCAAGGGACATAAAGGTGCATGTATGCTTGGTCAGAGGCGGTGCTACTATTGCCGTGAGGAAGGACACCTGGCCCCAGTGTGTCCGAAGATAGGAAAGGGCCCAGGCAATAATGTGCAAGGTCAAGGCTCAGGAGGCAGAGCTCGAGTGTATAGCATGGCCGAGGCTGAAGCAGAGACTGAACCCCAAACCATGTCAGGTATGTTATGAGTTGCAAATATTCCTGCTTTGGTGTTGTTCGATACGGGTGCGTCTCATTCATTCATCTCTAGGAAGCTTTGTACTATGATTGGTTGTAGAAGTAGTAAAGCCCCTAGATCTTTGTTAGTTAGCATGCCTGCGGGGGGAGTAGTGCGTGTAGACTCGATAACTAACAATGTGAAGATAGAGATTAATGATCATAGCTTCTTAGCCAACTTGCACATAGTGGAACTTAGCGATTTTGATGTCATTTTGGGTATGGATTGTTTGGACAAGCATAGAGCTGTAGTTGAATGCTCCGAAAGGAGAGTAACTTTATGTCCGTCCGTTGATGTCAAGACCGTATTCGAGGGAGTTAGACACGGAAGACTCAAGGTGATTTCTGCCATGAAAGCTGTGAAGATGCTGAAGAAGAGTGATTGCCAAGGATTTTTGGTGAACGTGATGGGGAAAACGACTTCGGAGAAGACGGTAGCTGATGTACCTATCGTCAAAGAGTATCCAGATGTCTTTCCCGAAGACTTGCCCGGAGTTCCACCGAATCATCAAGTTGAGTTCTCGATTGATCTAGTGCCAGGAGCGGCACCAATATCGAAGGCTCCCTATAGGATGGCGCCTAAGGAATTGCAAGAGCTGAAGGTCCAACTCAGAACTGCCGACTGGATTTATCCGACCGAGTGTTTCGCCATGGGGTGCGCCAGTGCTCTTCGTGAAGAAAAAGGACGGAAGTTTGAGGATGTGTATTGACTATCGTGAACTTAATCGACTCACGATAAAGAATAAATATCCACTTTCTAGAATAGAGGACCTATTCGATCAACTTGGAGGGTCGGGAGTATTTTCGAAGATAGATTTGAGATCCGGATATCACCAGCTGAGGATTAAGAGTGATGATATCCCGAAGACCGCATTTCGAACTCGTTATGGACATTATGAATTTATAGTGATGCCATTTGGTTTGACTAATGCGCCAGCGGTATTCATGGACCTCATGAACCGTGTATTTCAACCTTATTTGGATAAGTTTGTCATTGTGTTTATTGATGACATACTTGTATATTCGAAGACCAAGGTTGAACATGAGCAGCATCTTAGAACGGTATTGGGAATACTGCGCAAGGAGAAGTTATATGCGAAATTCAACAAGTGCGAATTCTGGCTTAACCGAGTTGCATTTTTGGGTCATGTGGTCACTTCTAAAGGAATTGAGGTTGACCCGATTAAAGTTGAGGCAGTCAATGATTGGAAAGTACCGAGTAATGCGAATGAAGTTCGAAGCTTCTTGGGATTAGCCGGTTATTATCGGAGATTCATCGAGGGATTTTCGAAGATAGCTGCACCGATGACTAAGTTGACTAGGAAGGGGGAAGCTTTCTTATGGAATGAGAAATGCGAAAGGAGTTTCCAAGAACTTAAGCAAAGATTAATTGCTGCACCAGTATTGACGATTCCCGATCCGACGAAAGAATTTGTCATCTACAGTGATGCATCCAAACAAGGTTTAGGATGTGTATTAATGCAAGAGGGCAAGGTAGTTGCCTATGCTTCGAGACAGTTGAAACCGCACGAGCCGAACTATCCTACTCATGATTTGGAATTAGCGGTAGTTCATGCCTTGAAGATTTGGAGGCATTACCTATATGGAGGTAAGTGTGAAATCTATACGTACCACAAAAGTCCGAAATATATTTTCACACGTAAGGAATTAAATATGAGGCAAAGACATGGCTTGAGTTGGTCAAAGACTACGATTGTACAATTCATTATCACCCCGGTAAAGCAAACGTAGTTGCTGATGCACTAAGCCGTAAGGCGAGAGGAGACCTAACTTGTCTGTTCACCAAGGAGGGAAGCTTGGTCAAGGAATTTGCAAGGATGAACCTTGAGATGGCTACACCATCGAGTCCAGTTGAGTCATTATTGGCTAGTTTGGTGGTACAACCAACCTTGAGAGAACAAATCAAAGAAGGTCAAGGAGAGGACGACTTCTTGGTCAAGATGAAAGAACGTACTCTTTCAGGTGAGAATAAAGGCTTTAGCGTGTCCGATGATGGCACGATGTATTATGAAGGGAGGATTTGTGTGCCCAATATTGTTAAGTTGAGAGAAGCTATATTGAAGGAGGCACATAGTACTCCATATACAGCACACCCTGGGAGTACAAAGATGTATCAAGATCTTAAGGGGACATTTTGGTGGGAAGGTTTGAAGAGAGATGTGGCAGACTTTGTCAGAAAGTGTATTGTTTGTTAGCAAGTGAAGGCAGAACACCAACGCCCCTTTGGATTACTTAAGTCACTTCATATCCCAGAATGGAAATGAGAACACATTACGATGGACTTTGTGGTAGGTTTGCCTCGAACGGAAAGAGGAAATCACGCTATTTGGGTTGTTGTCGACCGACTCACAAAGTCAGCTCATTTTCTCCCAGTTAAGATGAACTTTCGAATGGATCAGTATGCTCAACTGTATATCAGGGAGATTATTAAGTTGCATGGAGTGCCAGTCTCTATAGTATCCGATAGGGATACTCGTTTCACATCACGTTTTTGGGAGAGTTTGCAAGAAGCTTTGGGAACGCAGTTGAATTTTAGTACGGCTTATCATCCTCAAACTGATGGTCAGTCCGAGAGGACCATCCAGATCCTTGAGGATATGTTGCGAGCATGTGTGCTAGATATAGGAAATAATTGGGAACGACTGTTGCCTTTGGTAGAATTTGCTTACAACAACAGTTACCAGTCGACGATCGATATGGCACCGTATGAAGCCCTATATGGTAGGAAGTGTCGATCACCACTGTATTGGGATGAGGTAGGAGAAAGGAGGATTTTAGGTCCCGAGATGATCGAGCAAACAGTTGGCATGGTGGATAAGATTCGTGAGAGGATCAAGATAGCCCAGGACCGTCATAAGCCTTACGCCGACAAGCGTAGGAAAGATTTCGAATTCTGTGTTGGCGACAAAGTATTCCTGAAGGTATCTCCTACCAAGGGAATTGTTCGTTTTGGTCCGAGGAGCAAGTTGAGACCAAGGTATATTGGACCGTTCGAAATCCTCGAGCGGATTGGAGAGTTAGCTTACCGTTTGGCTTTACCCCCAGAACTTTCGGCTGTGCACAACGTCTTCCATGTATCATTGTTGAGAAAGTATGTGCACGATCCCAACCACGTCATCAACTATACCGCCGTGCAGTTGAACAAAGACCTTACCTATGAAGAACAACCAGAACTGATTCTCGATCGATCAGTCCGGCAATTGAGGAATAAAGAGAAGGTGTTCGTCAAGATCCAATGGCGTAACCACACCCAGGATGAAGCTACTTGGGAGCGCGAAGAGGAACTTCAAGCTCGTTATCCGAATTTCTTCAATCAAGGTATATCATTTATTTTCGAGGACGAAAATTTTTCTAAGAGGGGTAGGATGTAATACCCGTCATTTTTATAATGTAATATTATTAATTATAATAATATTATAATGCATTTCATGTTATTTAATTTCATTTAAGGAATCATGAATATTTAGTTCGACGTATCACAAGTCCTAGCCCGAGTCAATTTCTCAAGTTAATTTCAAAACATTTAATATTAGTCATTTTTATGATAATTAAAGGTATTATTATTATTATAATATTTATAATAGGAACGATATTAATATTAATAGTATTAATATTTTTATCTTCATTATATTTATATATCATCATTTATATTACTTTCGATATTATTATTAGTATCGATATTATTAATTATTACCATTGTTATTATTAATTTTATAATTATTATTATTATTATTATAGGATTACAAAAAATTAGTGGGAAGCCTCGAAACTAACTGAGCCCCCACACCTCTAGCAATGGCAAATCCAATCCTATTAAAAATATGAACTGCTGCACGCGCACCAATGTCCTGAGTCATAGAGAATCGTCGAATGCGCTTAAGTAAGGTAACCCCATCTTTCTCAAGTTCTCCAAAAGAAGAAAAGGAGAAGGGGAGAAACCCATATCCAATATCCGCACATTTAGCATCGTACTTGACACGTTTACGCTGTGCAGCATCACTTATCGCATGCCCCGGTATAAAGTCAATCAACCCGGATTGCGTCAAAGGCGACGAACCCGTAAGATCAACACATACGTCACGTCCACTCTCCCAAGAGTAGAGTAATATGTCAGCCGGACGTAAAGATCTGTCCCCATCTCCGAAAAGCCCAATATCCACCTCCTTACGAGCAGAAATCCCTGACCGAGAGCATATGTCAACAAGAACGTCACGCACAAGGTTATGCCGATGTTTAATGCCAACAATACCCGCACACGAAACAGCGTGGTCCCCGTAGATATCTCCAGGAAAAACCTTAGAGCAGCGTAACAGACTCGAACAAAGGAAAAGCGGAACACCCAGACGATAGCACAAGACACAACGATAAGCCCTGGCATTCATAGTTTGCCCCAATCCAGATATCGGAGCCACCCTAAGCCAATCCGAAGTATGATCCTCCTTTAGAGAACTCCATAACGCCATCTGTCGAGGGGAAAGATGGAAAGTAGATTCAACAGTTTGGGAAACTCGACCGAAATATATATCTGCCAATTTCTTCATAAGTTTGGGGGCAGCGACCTCGGTAGGGTTACTCAAAAGGTCAATATCCATATTCGCATTGAAAGTACATAGAGCATCATCAAAGGAGGGACCAGCAGTTACAATACCAGAACCATAAAGAAGCTTAGTCTGTAGGTCAGCTGATTGAAGTCTAGAAGCAAGGAAGGCATAGTTCAAAACATCACCTGCAGAATATAAACCAAGTCCCCCAAAAGCAAAAGGTAAGGTGGCGAGTCTCCACTGCCAGTCGCCAAAACCAGGCCCAGAAGCAGTGACAATACGCTCCAAAGAAGAACGAAGTGCCGCATCAAAAGAAACCTGAGCGCACTCAAAGACCCGAGGAGAACATGTGCGCATAGAAAAATAGAGCTTAGAAATACCAGCACATGTACGGAGTAACAACAACTCGCATTGAGGGTCATTGAGTTTGGCAACTGCCTCCATAAGTTCAATAGTTTTAGCAACCCTTTTCAGGACCATCTTACTACCAAACTCAAAATCCACACTAACAGGTCCACCCAATAATTTAACACCATGTGAGGGACGAGAAATATTAGGGGGAAAAACACCATCATACCTGCTTCTGGGGTCCTCTTGTGGCCAAAAAATTTCAGTTTTATCAACATTGAGGTGTAAACCACGACAAGGTCCGTCTGCGATAATCAACTCTAAAACCTTACCCACAACCAAGGTATCACCAATAATAGTGCCATCATCCAAATACCAAGCTTGAAAAGAAAGGTCAAAATAATCTCTAATCTTACATGCCAAAGGATGTAAAACTAAAGCGAAAAGAAGAGGCCCAAGCGGATCACCTTGTTGCACACCTTGATGAGACCAAAGAGTATGCTCACCATAATATAATCTAGCAGATCGAGTAATGTAATTCCACCCACCGTGAAATAGCCGGAAATGCAAACGAACCTCACGTAACATAACAGCTCGGTCCACCATGTTGAAAGCGTTCCTAAAATCAACCAACAACATGGACAGACCAACCTCACAACCACGGTCCTCAACCAAACGGTTCACATCATGAAGAATAGCTTCACCTCCCCCCGACACCCCAACACCAAGTTGTAAATCATCGAAATACCTGGCTGAAGAGTGGCCAATCATAGAAGCACAAACCTTGGAAACTAAACGCCTCCACACAGTCCCAACAAAGAATAGACGGATACCCCTCCTGGTTTGACTAAGGGTGTGAGAGGAGCACTAGCAATATACTCACCCAACGCCCTCGGACAGTTACCAGCAAGAAAGAGGTTCACCACTTGGGTAATAGAAGCAATCAACTCGTCAGAAATAGCCACATCTACACCACTAAAACAATCCAAAAGGTGTTGGGCACGCAACCCATCTCGCCCACAAGAAGTACCACGAGGGAAACTCTTGATCATGTCAAGAACGGTAGAAGGGGATGCGGTAAGGTGATGATGATCAATAGGTATATCAGGCAAGAGAGGAGCAGACTGAAAAGGGTGCTTAGCTTTTAAGTCTTCAAGAGTAGAAACATCATAAGGTGCAACACCAGAAGACGAAAGAACTCTGACCGCAGCAGTATAATGGACATCACAAATCTTCCTCTTACATTGCTTGACATTACGATCACCCAAATCCAAGCGATCATCATCAATGGAAGACCATGATGGAGGAGGTTCAGCTAAAACCTCACGCACAACCTGCAAACTACCACCAGGAGAACCCCAAGCATGAATAGCATTAACAATATACTCTTCCTGGCGTTGACGCTTAGTGACCGACCTACTCTCATGACTACTCCTCGGGCAAAAGGTTTTAAGTAGACAAAGCGGCAGGACAAGTAAACTAACCCTACAAGAAATGTCATCAGGCGTGCAGATCACCTTATCAAGAGCTCTTTTCAAAGCACGAGAGAACTCCAACCGACATTTGGGAGGGATAGATTTGACAGTCCGCAATCCCTTAGAGAATAAGGTATCAAGAAGAGGTAAATCAAAACCACCAAGCACATCCAAAACCGAATCCTCAACAATGGCTACCTGGAGAGTAACTTGTGGTTAGGGAAGATCATATAACACGAACCGAACAATACCATCACCACAATCAGGAGGAGACACAAAATCAGACCCCGTACCATGACGACACTTAGTCCGGAAGGTATGCGTTTTGAAACAAGAACCACATAACCACAAATCCATACGCTTAAGAGTAACCTCCGCCCTTTCGAAAATAGCCAAATCCGACAAAAGAGATTGCCTAGTGACATCCTGAGCATCAACACAAAAATGCCGATCCCAAAGATGTGTGATCAAAGAGGTTCTAGTAAGACCATTCCCGCCACCATCCCGACATCCATTTAGACCAATAAAGGGGCAATGAAATCTTATAGCCGGCATAGCAACAAAGCAACAAAACCACAACCCCGTGTAAAGAAATACCAGAAAAGAAAACCAAAAAATACCAAAAGTGACAACCATGCAATTGAGGGCACAAGCAGCAGTCCAACAGAAAACACTAAACCTTAGAGCTGTCCAAACAGAAGCAATACCGAAGCAGCCCTAAAGAAAACTGCCCAAGACAAAGGCTGACGAAAAGGCAAACCTGAAACCGCCAGAACCTGGATCGACGGCGAGCGGATGAGGGTCGGGCGGCGGGGAGCGGAAAAGGAGCGAGCGACAACGAGCAGAGGAGAGTCGTGTTGCAGCGAGCAGTGAATGGGCGGGCTGTGGCACTCCGAGGACGAATCCGCGAAGAGGTAGAGGACGGCAGAAGAAGGTCGAAGCGCAGCCGCCAAAACCTGAATCGACGGCGAACGGGAGGGGGCGAACGGATGGGGTTGGGGGGAGGGGTTGAGGGCGAACGGGAGGGGGTTTATTACTGGTTGAGGGCGAACGGGAGGGCGAACGGGAGGGGGTTTATTATTATTATTATTATTATTATTATTATTATCATCGTTATTAATCATCCTCGATCCATTATTATTATTGTTTTTATCATTGGCCCAAATACACATTGTGCTGACCCATAATAATATTACAAACCCAGGAAATTAATACAAGCCCAAAAAGAAATTAATTAACCCTAACCCTAAACCTACAGTATAAATATACAGCTTCTACTGTACAAATACACAATACAACACATACAACACAGAATACACCTTTTCTTCCCAGCGCCGTCTTCTTCTTCTTCTTCTTCTTCTTCGTTCCACAAAAAAAAAAAAAGAATACACAAAACAGAAGCATAACAAAAATATACATCATCCCCAAATCGGCCGAAGCTACAAGAAGAATTGTTCCCAGAAGACAACTTTTCTGCTGCTCGTCGCAACTACAACTCTTAAATCTGCACTTCGGCTTCCTAACTTTTCTCTCCTGCAAATATCCGGGGCTTCATCTCCTACGAGTGGTTTTCTCTTCCAACAAAAGGTAATTAATTTCCTTTTCATCTGCTTGGGCATCATCCTTGCAATTTTTTCTTTCGCTGGTTAATCCTGTATATGTTAAACCCATCAAAATTCGTTCTCCCATATATTCTCAAATTCAGAAAATAAATTCAACAAACAAATCTTAAACTCAATTCTCATATTTTCAGATCATATTAATGCTCTTATGACTACCGGCACCCAAAACACCATAGCACAGCCCAGAATACGTAACCCATCATCAACCAAAAACCCCTTCAACCCTTCAAGCCATTCAAACCCGAATTCAAATTCGAAATTCACCAAACCCATATCACCGAAAACCAACTACAACCCGAATCAAAACAAACTAAAATCCGACTTACATGTTTGACCGAGTTCGTTTGACTCAGAGCCCACGACCCGGTTGTATCAACACTAGAATCAAACTTGCTTGAAGTACGGAACCAGCTCCGCAGGCGAACGGCCGCTATGAGCAGACCGAACCTTACATACAGATTTATTTTTTCAAATGCCATATAAGAGCCTTAATTGAACGCATCGGTAACCGCCACGCCGCCGCACCGCGACCACTTCACGGCCGATTTCCACCCACCACGGTGGTTGTGCTTTTTTCAGATGTAGACTGTGTGTGTGCGTTCTTCTAGGTGAGATTTTCCAGTGGAAGTTCTTCTGCTTCGCGTGTGTTTGGTTGAGTTTTATGTTTTATATGTTATGTGTGGGTTTCTCGTCATACTTCCTACCGATTGGAGAGGTGAGATGAGAGGGAGAGTTTTGGGGTGAGGAATGACGAGAAGAAATGGGAGGTGAAGAAGGAGACGTGTCGACCGAAGGTCAGGTTAGAGAGAGGAGAGGGCAGAGTGAGAAAAGGGAGATGCGGGAGGTGAAATGAGTTCTTGTCGGCTGAGGATTAGATTTAAGGGTTTATATACCCGCGAGAAATTAGGGCTTTGCATGTTAGTCCTCACGTTTCCAAGATCCTTCAATCTGCCTCGCAGCTTTAATTAACTCGATTGTAACCCAATCAGCTTCCAAACTCTTACAATTTGACCCCCAGTCAACTTTCAAACTTCAATTAAATCCTATTTTGACCGAAACATTAAAATGTTGAACTTCAATTAATATTAATAATTAATTTGAAATTATGCATAAGTATTTTAATTTCAGTCATTAATAATGTTAACTCTTCGGTTAATATTAATGAACAATTATAATTTATTTTCAGTTATTATATAGTGATATTCATATCCTTTCATTTATTATATAAATAATAAATTGTAAGGATTTTAATTATTATTATTATTATATGTAGACTTTGTCAAGGATTTACGGGCTTAGGACTGTGAGTCGAGCACATTCATTTCAGTCAGACATCATCATCATCATCATTTTTTCAGGTGGGAATTTTCACTATCACTTTAATTGCTTTAATTGGACTGTGTATGTGATCTTCTATTCATGTTTAAAATTTTTATGCACGTTGTAATTCAGGCTAACCTGTTTTCGTGTAAGAGGTTATCTTAAGATATATGTTGTTGCGGGGACACCTGCGCAACCTCAATATTCACATGCGTGCTCGATTCATGTTATGTGGTATTGTGTTTATGTTTGATGTTGTTGCGGGGGCACCTGCGCAACCTCAATATTCGTGTATGCGTGCTCGATTCATGCTATACGTAATATTGTGAGTATGCAATTACGTTGAGGAAAAATGTGATAGATTATTCATGTTATGCTTTCCATGAGATTGTATATTACTGTGATCAGTGTGATTTCCACGAGCTGAAGGAAGCTCACCCCCACCTTTATTGAACCTGCAGGTTGAACCGAGCCGGATGGACGAAGGAGCGAGCCGAGAGGGCATATGAAAGATGAAATTATTATATGATGTTTCTTTATGTCAACTATTTTGAAACTTTTGGGGAAACTTTGACTAGAAATATTAAATTATGATTTATTTTCTTCCGCCGCAAATTTTTACCTCGTATTTATGATGAAATGTTACCTTATTTAAAGGTATTTATTTTTATGTCTTTGTAGCGACTCGACTTTGTAGGCGAGAATTTTTATATTCTCAAGAAAATTATTTTTCTCAAAATTTACCTTTTATTTATTTTTCCCCATTATTTACCCTAGAAAGTCGGGGCGTTACACTAGGGGACGCGGCCGAGGCCGTGGTCGTGATGCTGATAATGAGGAGGGCTCACTTTCTCAGTCCTCTGTGGACTCAGCCTCTCACTCAGTGCCGTCGGGTAATAATGCCGACGCCGGCTACCGCTGATTTCAGCAGCTTGGTAGCCCAACTTACTCGAATAGCTCTGTGGTGGACGCTTAATCCGCCCCGACACCGGAGGAGGAGGCTAGTAAGTGGCTTCATACGGTGACTAAGATGCACCCTCCTCGTCTCCGGATCTTCCGACTCCTCGGTTGGGAGAATTGGCTCTTTCAGCCTGTCCAGACCTTTGATGCCGTAGCTTGTCCCCGAAGACAGAGGGTACATATTGCCCGTACCTCCCGGATAAGGAAGTTGCGGAATGGTGGGAGGTCATGCGCCCAGAGACCGTCTGCCACTTGGGATGAGTTCAGGATGCTATGGAAGCGAATATTGTTCGCCGCGCTACCAAGGAGCGCAGAATTGTGGAGTTCTTCACCGCTACACCTCGTGATGTGCCTATTTCTCGTGCCATCATTTCTTACAATCGCAGCTTGGGTTTCGTGAGAGATCAAGTGAGAACGGAGGCCGATAAAACTCCATTTCAATATGCGCATGAAGCCGCATATTAGATGCAGTATGGCACCGCTCATGTGTGCCACTTTGAAGGAATACTGTGATCGCGCTCGCGATCGAGATGGCTATCCCTAATCGAGTCGGTTTGAAGCTAAGAAGCGAAGACTACCGGTGGGTTCTCGGCCGTAAAAGGTGGTCGGGCCGAGGTCTCGCTCGCTCCTACACTGGAAGAGGCCGTTTCATCAGCCGTGGATCTCGTGGTAACTGCTCACCCAACACAGACCAAGGAGAGTTTGTTTTAATTGCGTTAGCCCGAGCACGTTGTGAAGGATTGCCCACTTCCGTTAGTTACTTGCTTTACTTGCGATGCATCGCATCGAGCAAATTATTGTGAGAGGGCCACTAGGGCCGCTAGATTTACGACTACCACCGCCGATCCGAGGATCACAGTTCACCACTACTCATGTTCCGCAGGTTCGAGTCGTGGTAGAGGTCGGAGTCACCAATCGCCGCCAGCGGCCGAGTTCGGGCTCACCCATCCCCGATTATATCGATGAGGCGCACGGAGGAGGCGGACATTCCGGTGGCGTCAGTACCACTCTGATCCTTTCTCATCCAGTTTCAATGCTTTTGATTCGGTGCAACCCATTCCTTTATAGCTTCGGATTGTGTGAGTCGTATTGGTTTTGACCGCTTGTTTGAGTGTGAGCCGTTTGTAGTGGGTACGCCAATGGGATCGTATGGTTGGGGACCGGGAAGTTGTGGATTGCCCTGAGGATCGGGAGCCGGATTGGCCTCGAATCTCATTGTTATAGACCTCAAGGGTGAGGATTTGATCCTCGGGACGATTGGTTGGATCGTCATGGTGCTATCATGAACTATCGGACTCGTACCATCACGATAGTTGCCGAGGACGGCACCGAGCATACTCGCCTACCGTAGTTTGCAGATCGGGTGTGTGATTAGCGCCTTGAAGGCGATGAAACTTTTGAACCAAGGTTGTGTCGGCCATCGTGTTTCGCTCTGCAGCGGAAGATGGTGGGGTTGACATACCGTCGATTCCAGTTGTTAGCGAGTATCCCGACGTATTTCGGATGACTGCCGGGATTACCACCACATCGAGAGGTGGAGTTTCCTATTGACCTTGAGCCGAATGCGGCCCCTATTTCTCGAGCACCGTACCGTATGGCACCGTCGGAGATGCTAGAGTTGAAGAATCGATTGGGAGAGTTGTTAGATAAAGGGTATATTCGACCGAGCGCATCGCCTTGGGGTGCGCCTGTACTTTTGTCAAGAAGAAGGATGGATCGCTTCGTTTATGCATCGACTATCGAGAATTAAACAAGATAACCATCAAAAATAAATACCCTTTGCCCTGTGATTGACGATTTGTTTGATCGCCTTGGGGCGGCGCCTTTTCAAGATTGATTTGCGATCGGGCTACTACGTTGAGGATTCGGGAGGTCGATATTCAAAGTCCGCCTTTCGGACGAGATATGGCCATTACGAGTTTGTGGTTATGCCTTTCGCTAACTAATGCCCAAAGCAGTTGTTCATGCAGTTGATGAACAAAGTTTTTATTGAGTATCTGGACAAATTCGTAGTCGTTTTTATCGACGATATTCTTATCTATTCACGGAGTCGGGAGGAGCACGCCTTACATCTCCGGATTGTATTGGACACTTTGAGGGCTGAGCAGTTGTACGCGAAGTTCTCTAAGTGTGAGTTTTGGCTTGAGGAAGTGACGTTCCTCGGGCATGTGATTTCAGCAGAGGGAGTTCGGGTAGATCCGCAGAAGATAGAGGCAGTGATGGCTTGGGAGCCGCCTAAGAATGTGAAGGAGGTGAGGAGTTTTCTGGGTCTTGCCGGCTATTACCGTAGATTCGTGGAGGGATTTTCTAAGATCGCTAGACCACTCACTCAGTTGCTCCAGAAAACTCAGAAGTTCGAGTGGACTGCAGACAGGCAGGACAGTTTTGACGAGTTAAAGAGACGTTTGACTACCGCACCCGTGCTAGCATTGCCTCAGGGGAACGAGGATTTCGTAGTGTACAGTGATGCTTCGGGCCTTGGTCTAGGATGTGTTTTGATGCAGAGAGACAGAGTGATTGCGTATGCGTCCCGCCAGTTGAAACCGTATGAGGTGAATTACCCCACGCACGATTTGGA
Organism: Orobanche coerulescens; assembly: GCA_033398695.1. Taxonomy (NCBI): domain Eukaryota; kingdom Viridiplantae; phylum Streptophyta; class Magnoliopsida; order Lamiales; family Orobanchaceae; genus Orobanche; species Orobanche coerulescens. The sequence goes on along the minus strand of CM065815.1, from coordinate 140,639,003 downwards.
GTTAGCTGCGGTCGTTTTCGCCTTAAAAATCTGGAGGCATTATCTCTATGGGTCGTCGTGTAATATTTTTACAGATCACAAGAGTTTGAAGTATATCTTCAGTCAGAAAGAGTTAAATATGAGACAGCGTAGGTGGTTGGAGCTAATTAAAGATTACGACCTCGAGATACTTTACCATCCAGGTAAGGCTAACGTAGTGGCTGATGCGTTGAGCCGTAAGCCGATAGCGTTACAGATGTTAGAGGTACTTACACCACATAGTAGGATCCAGCGAGATCTTATTTGTCAGAATATTGAGGTTTGGGTTCAGAGAGTTCAGGGCCAGTTATGTGCATTAGAGATCACTTCGTCCTTGACTGATGATATCAAGGCGAAACAGTATGATGATCCGTGTTTGGTCCAGTTGAGGGAGGATGTGAGGCAGGGGAAAGCCCCTGGATTTGTGGTTCAGGATGATGGCGTTCTGAGATTTCGCAGCAGACTATGTGTACCGAATGATATTGAGCTGAGACAGAAGATCTTGAGTGAAGCTCATACCACACCTTACTCCATACATCCTGGTACGAATAAAATGTACAAGGATGTGAGGAGCAACTACTGGTGGAGTAATTTGAAGACAGATGTTAGCGAGTTTGTGTCGAAGTGTTTGACCTGTCAGCAGGTTAAGATCGAGCATCAGTGACCCGCGGGGTTTTTGCGACCACTTCCTATCCCGGAGTGGAAATGGGAGGATATTTCTATGGACTTCATTACTAATATGCCTAGGACTCGGAATGGAATGAACATGATTTGGGTTATTGTCGATCGACTGACCAAATCAGCTCACTTTCTGGGTATTAAGGACACTTGGGGCCCGGAGAGACTGGCAATAGTATTTATTGCAGAGGTCATGAGATTGCATGGGACTCCTAAGAGTATTGTTTCGGATCGTGATGGCCGGTTCGTGTCACATTTTTGGCAGGCTGTTCATCGAGCTTTGGGGACTGAGTTGAGACTCAGTACATCTTATCACCCTCAGACTGACGGGCAGTCAGAGCGGACGATCCAGACGTTAGAGGACATGTTGAGAGCCTGTGCCCTGGAATGGAAGGATGATTGGGAGTCGCACTTGCCATTGATCGAGTTCACGTACAACAATAGTTGGCACGCCTCGATCAAAATGGCGCCATTTGAGGCGTTGTATGGGAGGAGGTGTAGATCGTCGTTGTGTTGGGACGATGCGTCCGAGCTGATTGGTACCGAGCCCGATATGGTAGTTGAGACGAGAGAGAAGATTACTCTGATTCGTGATAGATTGTTAACGGCCCAGAGTCGGCAGAAGTCTTATGCAGACACGCGTCGCCGTCCGTTGGAGTTTGAGGTGGGAGATCATGTTTTGCTTAAGGTGTCGCCGACACGGGGAGTTTACCGCTTCGGCCGGAAGGGTAAACTTAGTCCGAGGTTTATTGGGCCGTTTGAGATTTTAGAGAGAGTCGGAGAGCTTGCCTATCGACTAGGCTTACCGCCGTCCCTGAGCCACGTTCATAACGTATTTCATGTTTCCCAGCTTAGGAGGTACATATCGGACCCTAGCCATATTATCGATTTTGGAGAGATCGAATTGGGACCCGACCTTACCATCGAGGAGAGGCCGATTCAGATTTTAGAGCGTCGAGTGAAGCAACTTCGTCATAAAACCATCCCTCTGGTTAAAGTTCAATAGTCGAGACATGGGTCCGAGGAAGCCACATGGGAGACGGAGGAGAGTATGCAGTCGAGATACCCCGAGTTGTTCGCGTTGTAAGTTTCGGGACGAAACTTATTTTTAGGGGGAGATAATGTAATATCCGCGTTTTCTATTTTCGGTAATTTTTATTTTTGGTGTATGTTCGTTTCAGACAACTCGCTTAGCACTGTTTTGGGTTTCTGAATCTATTTTGTTCTTGGAGTTTTTCCGTCTGGTCGAGTTTCGAGGATGTTTTTGCATAATTTCATTTTGAATTATATCTTACCGCACGTGCGTTCGATTCTTGTAAAACTTGTTCGTTTTCGTTGTTTCTCGATTCGTATAAGTTTGTATGGTTGAGTTGGTCGTGTGGGAACTTTCGGTTTGTTAATCCGTCGATGTATCGCGATTTTTTCGGGCATTTGGGCCGTTTTTGTAATTTTCATAAGTTTGGGGAATTTTGCTTTATTTGCTTCGTTTCAAACTCTCTAGTGATCGAGATTATATTCCCTTTCAACGCTCAACTTTGTCATCTTGATTATTACGTGTTTATGATTCTGGATTCTGGTCTTGCTTCGTTTTTCGGCACTTTTTACTGTTGGCGTGATGTATTGTGCGTAATCTGCCTGAGTAGCGCACGCTACTCAGAATTTACTTGCGTGCGCTATCATTGTGTGGTTAGCGTACGCTAACCTGGGGTTCGTAGCGTGCGCTATCGATTTCAGGCAGTTTCGGACAGTGGGTTCAGTACTTCGGTACTGGACCAGGCAGCGTACGCTAATCAGCGTTAACGCACGCTAATCCCCAGTACTAGCGCACGCTAACCATGTTAGCTTGCGTACGCTAACGGGAGGTCAGAAGGCAGACTGTTCTGCCATGCCCCGCTAGCGCACGCTAATGCTTGTGCGTAGCGTGCGCTAAGTCTTCTAAATATAAATAGGACAGCAGCAGTCAACTTCGTCATTTTTTCTTCATTTCCTATCCTTCTCGGCTTTTAGCGATTCCAGGTGGGGGTTAGGGCCGATTCCGACTGTAGATCATCATTCACTACCACCGTGCGTTCCTTGCGTGAATTCTTCGAGTTCCTAATCACTTTCCACCATCCGAATCAAGGTAAATATTCCCAAAACCCTTGTTTTGAGATTTTGGGGGAATTTTGGGGATTTCTTGGGATTTGACTCTTTTAGTCCGAATTATTACTGGGTTATCGCTAGACTTCGATCGTGTACTTGTAATCCTTCATTTTATTGATGATTTGTGGTTTTAACCTCCAAGTTCTCCATTGTTCGTCACTTATAATCGACGATACCCAAGTTTTGTTCGACTAAGGGTTTCAGCGGGTAGAACTAGGATGTATTCCATCATTTACGTAGTTTTAAGATTGTTGTCCATCGTTATTGTGTTAGGATCGGATTTGTGAAGGTTGTTCAGGCTAAAACCTTTCCGTTCGCTGTTTTCCTTCACGTAGTATTAATCAGGCAAGTACATGTATTACATTCCGTTATGTGCATATGATTTTGATGTGAATGATGTAAATGGTGTTATTGAACGAATGTGATTGTTTCTCTTCCACCTGGGGATGGCGTGTGGCCTCTGGGGGCCGATACTAATGGGTACGACCATGGAAATGGACTGGGGTGCGTGTGTTGATGTTCTTCCACCTGGGGACGGTTCGACGGGACCTCTGGGGGCCGATACTAATGGGTACGGCCGCGGAAGTGGTTTCTCACCTGGGGACGGTTCGACGGGACCTCTGGGGACCGATACTAATGGGTACGGTCGCGAGTTACCAAGCGTGGATAATTGTGATGTGGAAAGCTTGTTGATATACTGTTTTGGTGTTAATGTGATATTCCGGAATATTGATTTTCAAAATGATTTTTTCCTAACGATTTATTTGCGTTGAATCGTGTATGTATATAATGTTGTGTAATTATGTACTTGCACTAGCTATTCGAATGCTAACCCCTTAAATGGGGGAAATGCGTCTTATGCATTTCAGGTACTGGTCGAGCTGAGGAGCTGGCACGGGATGCGCATGCGAAGGATGGGTTGGCATGATGATGTGGCTCGAGTCTGTATTTTTCTGTTTTGTCATTGCATGTGTTGAGTACTGGAGATAGATTGTTTATTCTTAAACATGGTTTAAGTCCCCTGCGTGGGCAACGATTTGGTATTTAACTTATGTCTCATGTACTCCATTAAAATGTTTTGGCCGAGGCCACGGCCTTATTTATTTTTTTTTGATGCACCTTTTGGGTTATCATTGTGGTTCATGTGTCGCGAGTTAGCCTGGTAGACCTCACGGGGGTTCTACGGCGTGTAATGTCCCATTTGTGAATTGGGATGTTACATTCTCCATGGCCGCGAGCTGGTCGGCAAACTCAATATTTTGTCTCCGTGCGGTTTCGAGGTCCGCATGGAGATGGGCAGTGTACGGTCGCCCCTCGTAGTCCCGCACGGCCTGGGCAGCCATCGTCGCCGTCTGGAGAGCCAGCGCAAAGTAGCCTGCATCGCATCAGCAGATCGCCGGCGCGCGATTTCATCCAGATCGGTCGTCCAGGCCTTCGGGAGGGAAGCGGTAGCCCGAGCAAGGTAGGAAGGGATATCACTGACCTCGCGAGGAGCTTTTCTCGACAGGAAGTCCAACAACATCGGCGAGAAATTCGGGTCAGAATGGTGGATCCTGCACAAATGACAAAAGAGTTAAGTGTGTTTTCTACACAAGTTTCATAATTTGCCAAAACGACCAAGCTTACCTCTCGACCTTCTCTGGGTCACGGCCGAAGAACGGCCTGCCACGCGAAGTCTTGGCCTCAGCAGTCGCCATGGACTGAAGAAAAGCCGAAGATGGCGTTGACCCCTCCACCGGAGGAATCACGAAAATCGGAGGCACGGAGATCGGCGGCTCGTTTGCAGTAACAGGGGCCGAGGGCTCCACAGTCCTCCATTTCTTACGGATAATCCGAAGTTGCTCCTCCTACCGAGGCTCCCGCCCTTCGACAACAGGCTCCTAGAGAGGTCTTGCCTCCGGGGTCGGTCGCGGCGGAGCAGAAGGTGCCCGACTCACCTTTTTCCCTTGGCTAAGACGGTTCATGACCCCCGGATTAGACATGGCAATCGCAGCAGGAGGCTCTGTGAAACAAGGGAAGCGAATTTCTGCAAAAGAAAACAAACGACAAAGTTAGTAATCTTCCTCAGTCAAGACGATCGGCTGGTCAAAGAAGATCGCCGAAAGTTCGTACCTGGAACCTTTAGATGGCGAGGGTAGCGAAACAGCCCAGCAGCCAACCAGCAGGCTTCGTTGTTAATTTGGCAGGCATCTATATGGTCGTCAGGAAGACTCTGTATCTTCTCCCAGTCGATCGCAAAATCAAAAGCGAGGTCGCCTGCTGCCGAAACAATGACACCTGCAAAAAGAAGGCCAAAATCAGATCAGTTCAGAAAATGTCCGAACAAAGGGAGAGTCTAAATCCTTACTTGGACTCCTCTCCCGAAAGCCGATGGGAATATCCAACTTATCGGTCGGGTTGTCGCTCGCTGCAGACTTCCACGCGCCTCCGACCCAGAACCACTTCGACGGATCGCCCCTCACTTTGTTTGGGACCCCAAGAATCACCCGACCTGAGCGACCTTGGATATGGTAGCCGCCGACAGAACCTTTTTGAACCGTCAATTTGAAGAGATAGTTCATCTCCAACGGCGATGGAGACGATACAACCGATGGCCACCAAACAGAGTGATGGTGCAGATGATATACAGCCAGGCGTTCGGCGACAATTGAAGCGGCGCCACGTTCCAGGCGGTCAGCAAATAGGAGACAGCGAACAGCAACGGGAATCGCAGTCCAGCCTCCATTATCGCCTCATTGACGGCGACCATGCTCTCGGGAGGTTGATCGACTCGCTCGTTCTCGGCGAGCATGTGGAGGCAAACATCAGAAGGAACATGGAACCTCGCCCTACAACGGTCCAGATCTTTCCTGGTCGCCGAGCTCCCGATCTGTCCAAGGGTCCACGGAGAGCGGCGAGCAGCCCGGAACAACGTCCGCCTTACAGGCTCATAAGGATGGGCGATCGAGTATTCCCTGAAGTTAAATTTCGGGAGTAGACCGGCCAATCTCTCCATGAGTTCGGCAAATTCTGTGAAGGCTTGGCCGAACGCGCTGGTCCGCTCCCAGTGCGTCTTCGTATCCGCTCCTCCCGTTTCAGTGAACATATCCGCTCGGCCTCCGCCGTCTTGGCCGCATCAGCCTCATTAAAAAGTTCTTCGATCTCCGCAGGCTCAATCCCGGCGCGGATGGCCTCGGCGGCGGTGTCCACATGGAATTCCGCAGAAGGATCATCCCGGGCAGTCAAAGCGCCGGCGGTGGAGGTACTACCCACCTCATGCGCATTTGGTCTTCCCCCGGACATTATCAAAGAGAAAGGAGGGAGAAGAAGTTTTTTGTTCTTACCTAAAGAGTCTGAGTCGATCGACGATCGTCACATGAAGCTTCGAGAGAAATCAGCTATGTCTTCTTCTCAGGCAGAAATGCATAAGGTTTTTTACCTTGTAACCCCAGTCCTTTTTATAGGCAATGACGGGGGCTTCTGGGCAAATAAGCAAAGTCCCAAGGATCGAAGTGCAACCGTCAGATAAAGCCGCATTTAATGCTGCCCTCGAATCCCGCGTGCGCTTCATTTCAAGGGCGCGCCAAAGGACAACCTGACAAAACCGTTGGGTTCCTCCAATAGGAGCCCAACACGTGCCCCGGTGACGTTTCAAGACCGCTGTCATTTCCCGCTCATTTCAGCGATCGACTAGGTCGTCCAAATTCAAAATCAGTCCGTTCGAGTGACGATCGTCTATTCCATAAAATGTTTAGTCGCTCGTCTAAGTCAAGCGATGGCCAGTAGAACCACCTCACCCCACGTCTTCAACATCGGAGCGAGCTGGGGGGCAATTGTTGTACGATGATTTATATGCCTCGACAGCGATCGGCGTAAGGGCCGAGGGACCAAAGACAGCATCAAATAATCCAAGGCAGACTTGCCAAGCGAAGAGTCCAGACCGAGATCAGGTACCGAGCGATTGACGTCCAGGGCGATCGCCTCTTGACACCTAGCGATCGACTCTGGTGCCCGACCAAGGACGACCGTCCTATGCCACGTGTAAGGCCATCGTCTGTCATTATCTACAAAGACCAGACCTCTAAGTGAAGACACACGTGCAGATCCGCGAGTGGCGCCGCAGAATAAGGATCTTTGACTCCAGCCCATCAACAGCTGTCCACGACAAGGAAAGTCCCACCTACCGACAGGCCCGCCAAAAGGTCCTAGGTGGGACCTCCCGAGACAGCGACACTGGACGCGTGTTGTCTTCTCATTGGTTCATACATCCGACTGCCAGCAGCTGCTGCAGACTTTAAGGAGACCAACCTATGTGCTAAAGACGATCGCCCGCTTATTATAATACAGTAGAGGCGATCGCCCAGCTACCCTCAGTCCTATAAATAGGGAACCTCCAACAACTGGAAGGGGTTCGGTTCAGAAGTTCAGAAATTATTTCCATATGAGAGTTCAGCTAATTCACACAGTGAGAGACCGTCGATTTCTCACAGTCAACGCAACACTCCATCGTTGTTACAAGAACTCACATAGCATCAACTCTGGTTCTTCCGGCAATCATCTGTACTTAAGAGCTAGATAACTAGGGTCTTTACACTCATTGTAATTGTATTCTAACATTAATATTTATACTCCCAAGTATTCGTATTAATAATATCTCGCGAGAGCATTCAAGCCCGGTATTAACAACCCCGACAAATCTTGTGTTATTTACTTTCCCGCAGATGTGCTCTCGCATTTGTTTGTTACTCATCAATTCCAGCAATCCCTTCCGAATAATATTTTGGGTAACAACAATCATCAACTCTATTAACATGATGTCTAAACAATAATCATACACCAATTAATCATGAATTCGGATTAATCAACAAGATTAAATCAACCATTTCAAGATTATGATAATCATCTACATAACTCATCATAATCCTATATCAAAATGGTTATAATCTATCAAGAACACAACCAACAGCAAAAATCATCTCAAAGCTATGTTAATCATCTAACAATCTTAACGTAACTCTTCCTAGTTATGATTATAATCTCCAAATATTCTTAAACATCAAGAACACAATCAAACTCAAGCCATATCATCATGTTCTTCATCATAAGTTCATAAAAACTATGAAGAATCATACTATCCTCCAACAACCCATCAATACATGAACTAATTGACCACAACATCATCATAACCTCGAGTTAAACACAAGTTTAGCCAACATACCTCTTGAGAGTGAAGAGCAACCTCAAACCTTCAAGAATCCACTCCAATCTTCAAGCTCCTAAGCTCCAATCCAAGTTATGAAGCTCCAAATCAAGTTGGAAGGGGCTGGAATACATTAAGGGATGCAGAGGGATGATTTCTAAGGAGAGAAATCGAAAATAGATCGTGAAGAAATGAAAGACGAAGCATGTCTTTATAATCTGCACAACGCATTACGGCCACTACACAACCCACTTAACGTACGTTATGCATTTAACGTACGTTATCACCTCTACATAGCGTACGCTATGTTGTTGCCCAAAATATTTATCCGAAGATTAATACTGCTGGATGACGGGCAACAAACAACAATTGCGGGAGCACTTCCGAGAGTAGATAAATAATACAAGATTTGCCGGGTTTGTTAGGCCCGGGCTTGAATGCTCTCGCGAGATGATATTAATACGAATATTCGTGGATACAAGTATTAATGAGAGAAATCTAAATACAATGAGTGTAAAAAGACTCTGTTAATCCGGCTCTTGAGCGAAGCTCGGTGTTCTTCGTCCCCGCCGATAGTCTGCTCGAGGAGAGAGGCCGGGAGAAGTAAGACCGAATGATAGCTGTTGCCAAGAGTTGGAGAATAGCCAAGTGTCAGATATTGTTTCTCAGATTGTGTGCTTGAATCGCGATATTGCAGAGAGAGTTTACAAATGCAGGGGGCCTTGTATATATAGGGGTAGCTGTCTCGTCTTTGGCGGGCGATCGCCTTCCGGCCATTATAATAATGTGCCGATCGCCTGCCGTCCAATATTATAATGTGCCGATCGCCTGCCGGCCAATATAATAATGTGCCGATCTCCTGGGCTGTCGGGCTAAAGTCCAAGGTAGTGGCTGGCAGTCCGAATAAAGTCCAATGCAGTGGTTGGCGCCAGCTGGGCGGTCCAATAAGGGGCCAGAACGTGTCCGGAGTCGGCCAACATGTGGCCCTACCGACGGCTTTCGGAATCAAAGTCACATGCGGCCCTACTTGACAGCTTACGGCGGCTTGTCGGCTGGTGGAGAGATTCTGCCAGGCTGTGGTCAATGGCCCGTGATTCGCGGATCTTGTCTTGGCCCTTGCACGTGGTGCCAGTCTTGAGGCTCGACCTTTGCCGATTGGATGGCCATCGGCCCTGATCGACATGAGGCGATCGTCTCTAGCTGGTCATCAGAGGTCGCCATCGGCCAGTTGCTGAGGGTCGGCATTGGTCGGTCACCAAGTGTCGGTAGGCAGATGGTCGGTCACCAAGGGTCGATCGGCAGATGCCGAGAGAGGATCGTCCGCTAGTCGATCGCCAGGAGTCGGTCGCCGAGTACCGAGAGGCGATCGTATCTGAGGTCGATCGCTCGGCACCGGGACTTGTCCTGGGACCTTCGGTTGGCCGATATAGCTTGTCCGCTGGGTTAAGGCTTGGCCGCCTGGTCGCTGATCGGTAGATCTGCCTTGGCCGCTCGGTAGTGACTCGGTCGCCCGACCTCCTAGGCGATCGCCAGTCGGAAGGTGTTAATTCTTGACACAACACGCTACGTAGTCCAAAATTCGTTGTCTCTAAACGGGGTATCCATTACGTACGTTAACCAAATTACGTACGTAACCAGCCTCAGCATTACGTACGTTAACCACAAGGTATAGCGTACGTAATGCGCATTGACTTGCCTATCCCAATCGAATCACGGGAATCCAGCCTAGCTCTGTTCCACACGCCGAAAGATAGATCTGATCTGATACCCTGTGTTACGTACGTAATGTAATACCCCGATTTTTCGGATATATTTTTCGTTTATTTATTGGATATCATGGATGGTTAATTATGCTCGAGGACGTTGTGAACGTTTGATAATGTTATTGAATTGAGTATATGTATTGATTTTGCCGTATGTTCGTATTTAGTATGTCGTGACGTCGGACAGGAACAGTTGAATTTTTGGCTAAGTATAAAAGCCATTACGTACGTTAAGCCTTGGAGCTTACGTACGTAAAATGTGTTAGCCTACGTACGTTATATAGTGTACATAACGTACGTAACAAGAGGAATCGGACAGTTGGGGCCCGTGGTCGGCGGCTTTCGACGTAGATGTGGACAGGTGAGTCAATGGATGGATTTACGTACGTTATACAGGGTGTATTACGTACGTAATACGAGTATAATACTATAGCAAGTCAACGTACGTATTATGTACGCAACGGAATAAGTGTTACGTACGTTACGGGGCGACTGGCCGAGTCGTGCCCGAGAGGACCTGTAGTGGCCGAGCATGGTCGGCAGTGACTCGCTGGGATGGCCGATCATGGTCGGCAGTGACTCGCATGGATGGCCGATCGCGGTCGGCAGTGACTACGGGGCTAGGATCGCCGATAACGTACGTAAGGTACCGACCGCTACGGCCGTAAGGGACCGTTACGCACGTGGCACCGCCGCTACGTACGTAAGGATGTCGCCAAACCGGGCGAGGGTAGGCCACGGACGGCTACGTAAGTAAGCACCAGCCGGTTAAGTACGTAAGGTGCCGGCCGGGATCGGCCTATAAAAGGCCTGGACCCAGTCATCTTGGGCATTTTTCATTCTTCTTCGTTTTTCGCGATTCCTTCAAAGAAAAGTGGATGGATTTGAGTAAGATCATCATGTAACAACATGTTTTGGAAGTTTTATTCATGGATTAACATCATCTCCACCCGGATCGAAGGTAAGAACACCTAAACTTTTGGTTTTTGGATGTTCTTGAGGTTTCTTGGTGTTTTGGCCGATTTGATTCGTTTTGATTCAGATTATTGATGGAAATTTGTTGTAAACTCGTAATCATTCATTAACCTTGAAGTTTTGTGGAACAAATTCGAGTATTCCTTTGAATAATCGATTGAATTGGACTATGCCTTCAAAGTGTTCGATGAAATGTCTCAGTGAGTAGAACTTGGAAAATTCTACACGTTTTTGTATGATTGATGGTTGAATTGATATTTTTGTGATGATTCTTGGTAATTATGGGAATTTTGTTAAGGGGAGATAATGAATTGATGATCAAATGCCTTGATTATGATGATTATGATTATGGAATCATAGAATTCTTGATGTTCTTGAGGCCATATGATGACTATGATGATTTGATAATTCGTTTAACCGATTTAAGATGATATTCTAAATCATAGTGATGATAGTGGTTGATTTAGATGAGATGAATCTTGATATGAGGTTGAATTCCGGATTGAATATGTTATGATCATTGTTACCAAGTTGGTTTGATTATTGATATGATTATTGTTCTAGGTTGATTAACCAATAGGTATAATCATTTTGCCGCGGTGAAAAGCCGTAGATTCCGTCCAGTCGGGGCTGAAGAGCTCGTAGACGAGGGCGACGAGTTCGGTGTTGGTTTTGTCGTGTTGGTATCCAGGCAAGTGTTTACTTGTTCGGTTGTAATGTTTTGATGAGTAATTCCATTTACATTTCATAAGTATTTTATGTTGTATTGCATATTGACGAATGTTCAGTGATGTTCTAAAAGGATTAGAATGCACAGTTGATGATTGTTGAGATACTTGGACAATCTTGGGAAGATTGTAGTATTCGGATATTGTTGATGTCATTTTGGATATTCTTGGTCTATGGTATACATTTCGGAAGGAAGTCCGGATAGAGGTATGTTTTGTGGTAATCGTACATAGAAGATTGTGTACGGGAAGGTATTCGGTATTGAGGTATTATGTGGTATTATCGTGATATTGGGATTTTGGTGAGAATCGTTGGATTACCGGAAGTGGTAAGGTTATCGTTAGGTTTTTATTCTCATGATTCATGGCATGTGAATATTTATGTTTATGTACTTGCGGTTATTTGTCGGGCATTATTGCTGACCCCGTTGTGGGACTTGTTTTTTAGGTATTGAGAACTTTGATGGTAGCGGTCGTGAAGCGAGGATTCCGGACGATACTGGCTATGGCATATTGTTGGGGAATCGTGTATTTTGTTTGTGTATATTATTATTGATGTATATGTATCTTGGACTGTATTTTTATCCGCTGTGTGAGTTCTTTCAAATGGCTTTCGGCTTTATGCCAACTGAGTTTGATTTCAAAAACCGATTCCCTTAACCGAGTTTTTGGCCTTGATTATCTTGACGGTAGTTGGTGTTTTCAAATGATTTTGTGAGTTTTGAAAAATACTACCGTCATCGGCCTTTTTGGGCATTTTTGTAATTGGTTTTTAGCCTGGTGGGTTCCGGCGCGGGGCCCACGGCGTGTAATACTCCCGTAAGGTTTTGGGGGTGTTAGAAATATGGTATCGGAGCCCATGCTTTTGTGATAACCGGGCATGTGTGTTATGTGGCTCTACCAGTGTGGTAGTTGCGTGATTTTTGTGTAGCTGGATTTCTGGCTATTTTGGACTGTGTTGTTTTGGTTCTGTGTGATTTTCTGAGTACTGTCGTGGTGATGTGTGGGTTTGGGGATTGTTAGTGTTTCCGAGACCGACGAGGCAGGGAGTGAACGCCGGTGCCGTGGTCATGTGCAATGTGCGGCTCCAATCGGGAAGTGAACGCCGGTGCGAGGCACGTGCAATGTGCGGCTTTCGATGTGGAGTGGAACGCCGGTGATACGTGCATGTGACAAGGAGCGGCTCATGCGCTTTAGGTGAGGAGACACAGCGTCACAGATCCCACAAAACTCGACAGTGCTCTAAACTTGGTGTGGTCTTGGCGGAGACCAATCGTTTTCAAATTGTGATTATTCCTGTTTTGGCATTCTTGTTGTGTCGAGATTTTTGAAATAATGTCATATGCTAGTATCACGGGAGATCTTCGTCTTCACATACGGCGTGAAAACACGCTCCACGACGACCAACACAACGCCACCGATAGAGACATAATAAAACCAACAAGTGACAAGCGTCATCAAACTGATAACATGGTCAAGTCAATTATCCGAACAATCATAAAACACAACGAACGAAAATCGATATGATTGACCAACCCAACGGTACATCAATCAAAACGCGAGCCAGTCGCTGAACAAATATGGAATTCCACTGCCCAAGGGTTGGAAGATTGTAAACGAGACTAATTTCCCGAACTTAAGGGAATTACGACGAAGTCTGAACATTCAACAATCACGGAACAAGATCAACAGAAATCGAACAATCAAACAATTGAATTGCAACGATCGAGACAATGACAGTCGATCAATCATGTATGAATCGTAACGAATAACGAAAATCGAATAGCCTCCCCATAGTTCACAGCTCGACTCAAGACAATATATACGATCCGGTGAAAACGACAAGATATGAATTCATATAAAATTCACAAGAGCGGAACCGAATTCGGAAAAAGTCACAACGACAATTGGATTAACCCAGAACAACACCGCAACTTGTTCAAACAACAAAAGTGAAGAGTAGAAAAAGTCCAGAAAATATCGACGAATGCAAACGAGTCGATAGAGTCGAATAAAATGAAAGCGAAAGATATGGGTATTACACCATATCACCTTTAAAAGAGGTTTCGTCCCCGAAACCTAAACAACGAGAACGAAGCGCTAGAATAGCAACCTTCCCAAAAATCTTCTCTTGGTCCCGCATCTAATCTCCATGACTGCATGTACCGTGGTCACGACCGCGCCATTTGCCCCTCGGCATATTAAGCGGATACTCTCTCAATACCATGGTACAGCATCACAAAATAATATACCAAATTGCCATCTCGGCTTTACATATCACATAAGACAACTAATAGCAACTCGATAAGAAGATCCACGAGGTATCCTTTTACATGATATCATTTGAAAATCCTCGGATTTGCATGTTTATTTAAAATATTACTTTGAAAGTGTTTATGGTACCTCGGGCTTTTTGTCAAAAATTTTAAACAACGGACTTTAACTGTCTCATTTGAAATTATTTGCAAAACAATATTTCCTTACAACCGGCGCTATCAAAATCACTATGCCACCACACGTCATCATTTTGGAGTGATTTAAGGTCACGCACAATAACTGACTCAGTACAGAAAACTTTTCTAAATCCGAGTTTAAAGTTTAAATCGAGTAAGATTCTTTATCTTTCACAATATAATTTTGAAGATAAAAATTGTATTGGTTTTGAAAATAGAAATTTTTATGGTGTGAAAGATTTCTGAAATCATGTACTCGAATTATTTGAAAATACAACAATACGTCAAAAATTCTTTTTAAAAATCTTCTCAACACTACACAATAATCAACGACGGTAACATTTTACAAAATGTTCAGGGTACTTTAAAACGACTCTTTCAATACCGTCGGGGTTCCTTTAGAAAATTCAAGGCCGGCTCGCCAATTTTAAACGATTTTCAAAGTCCACACGAAGCTGCCGATTAACCGAACTGTTAAAACTTTATGAAATTTAATTTTTTTTTTCCACAACTTGTTCAAGTTTATAAAATTTTCAGAAAAGCGTTTTCGAACACACACACAAAAGACATAATTTACCACTTTATCAAAATACGATCCATTATCATCAAATCCACTAACACGTAAACATTATCTGTCCACATAATTACATTATCACACAAACGGCCGTTAAAAGATAATTAACATCTAAAACTGAAATCCTTCCTCTCAGTAATGAGGATCCCCACAACAAGTGCATTCAGGACGACTTAACGTTCACACCACCAACTTAGTCACAATTTTGAGCATTATTGACCAAACAATAATGCCAACATCAATACATACCTCCGAACCGACGATCATGAAATCAAAAAGTCGAAAGCAAGAGCCACGTTTCGAGTAAGTTTTTGGTAGACCTCATTTGGGTTCTTAAAATCAAATTTTGAAACTTACAAAGCAAGAGGAAAAATATCACATTGAGAAACTTTCCTTGCGGGATCACACCAAGTCATTACTTCAATAAAACGATTCACACAATATATACACACATTTATGCACCGGTATCACTTTTCATTCTAGTACAATACGAGAATCAAACAAGTATGGAGTACATATTCACCAGGCACATTTAAACTCCACATAATAACATATAATCACACAAGCTCGTATAACACGGGACGCAACAAAGTAGGGAGACTTACATCCACAGATCGCACGAAGATGATGGCTGCACCTCGATACTAATCATGACCGACACCTCAGACGACGCGTCGCGACACGACTCAGCCAGACAAAATCTGACAAGACAAGACAAGACAAGACCCGACAACACAAAACTCGACCCGACAGCCTAGGTTTCCGCAACCTGGCTCTGATACCATATTCTGTAACACCCCCAGACTACTCGGGAATGTTACAGCGCCGTAGACCCTCTCCATGAGGATATACCAGGCTAAATACAGAAACACCACAATACAATACATACCGACATGGGTAAATAACAGACCATTAGACCGATTTGGTCTTTTGCCGCAACATACACATCAACCATACATTACTCTTTCTCGTAACTCATACCCACGCAGGGGTTAACATAAATCAACATTCCCACATAGGGAAAAATAAACACAACGGAAGGACAAAACAAGACATCACCAAATACTCAATACCGGTCTTCATGTGATTAGTATCGCCGTCACCTATCATCCTTCGTAACGATCCTGTGAATTGCTCCCAAAGAACTCCGCAAGTACCTGGACGCAAAATAGACATCCACCCCCCGAATACTCGGGGGTTAGCAAAACTCCACTGTTTTGCTAGTGCAAGTATAAATACAAAGACAAGCCATATATATCATACTCCAAGAACATAGAAATCATGAATATACTTCCCGAGATAATTCGCTTGATCAAACAGTTTGAATTATGAAATATAGGAAATAAAACCATTTTACATCTTACAAAACATTGTACGATCTTGGGAGTTTTGAAAGCATTTGGGGTTTTAGAATTTTCAAGCCTTTCGAAACACTTAGGGACATAGCCCAACAATCGTTTATTTCAAAATACAATTCCGATAGCAGATAACAGGGTCCACGACCCAATCATAACATTCAAATCACAACACAGGGGTCCACGACCCAAATCATCCACATTACATACTCGCAAGAATAACCCGGTGGAAATTACACCGTATCAAACATTACCCTGACAACAGTCTCACTCAACATACCACAGAGCTACAATGCACAGAGCAACCATAGGACTCACGTAACCATACCAAATTATCACAACCAAGAGACGAATTATACACAACACATTTATTGGTGCCATTCCAGCCAAGTACGATACCATTTGAACTGTCATTCTAACCAGACGAAATATGCGCCAAAGATCACAGTTCTCCAACAAAACACTTCAAAGTTAACCTTGGTACGAGACTCACGGCCACCGTACCCCGCAGAGCCCCGTCGGACATCCCTGGGTGGTTAACCATAGTTCGCGATACGAAACTCACGGCAACGTATCCCTAGAGGCCTCGTCAGACCGTCCCTAGGTGAACATACACATATCATCCACAACGCCACGAGAAGCCATAATTCGAATACTAGAATATGCATACAAATGCTAGGTACTTCGCTAGAATGGCCACTATAGTCGACGTACACTCACAACTAATGTCACACAACCACAAGCAAAAACCAATACCAAACAACACCAAGTGTCACAACCTCCTCACGAAGGAATAACAACTAATATCACACACATTACGTTCTTTCCGAACAAGTACACATAACATTACGTAATCCCCGGCAAAGGATTACGGTCTATTAAACTCACTCAAAGTGATCGTAGCATCTTTTTGTAATACCCGGTTGTAATTCATTCATTTTCATTCAGTAATTATCAGTCTGTAATTGTCACTCAGTATTTCTCACTCGTTAATAATCACTCATCATTCTTGATTCATTCATTTGTGTTCACTGTTGGCTTGTTGTAATCGTATATCAGTTACCGATCGGCATGTCATCTCCGTTTAGAGACCGACGGGAGTATTGTTGTTTTCATCGTGATTGGTAGTCGATATCTTTGGGGCTTCATCGGTGGCTTGTTTTAGACTTGTTCATTTTCACATTCGTATGTTATGTCGGATCATTCATCAGTCGTAGCGAGGAATCGGAGTTATCGGAATTTTCAACTTGGCCAGCATCGAGTTACGGCCGTAAGGACTTTGGGTTACGGCCGTAACAAGGGTTCGTGTTTTCATGCCATTTGGACGAAAGGGACTTACGGCCGTAAGGTCTTGTGGTACGTCCGTAAGTCGAGCAGGTACGGCCGTAAGGCTGGCCGGTTACGGTCGTACGCGTCCAGCAGGCTACCGAGACATTTTTGGCCGAAGGTGAGTTACGGTCGTAAGGAAGGTGAGATACGGCCGTAAGTGGTGTTCGTGAATTTTGGGTGTTGTCGACCAAGGGTGACTTACGGCCGTAAGGGTTGCGTCATACGGCCGTAAGTCGAGGAAGGTACGGCCGTAAGGCTTGGCCGGTTACGGCCGTACGCGGCAGTGTACCAGTCGTTTTTCGACGAAGAGGGCTTACGCCCGTAAGTTTGGCCGGATACGGCCGTATCATCCGAGTTACGGCCGTAAGGTGTGCGGTTACGGCCGTAAGGGTGTCGACGGATGTTTTTGACGAAGGCGGGTTACGCCCGTAACTCAGGATCGGTTACGGCCGTAAGTCTGTCGGCAGGCTTTCGGATGAAGCCGAGTTACGGCCGTACGAGTTGGACGGTTACGGCCGTAGGGCCGTTGACTTGGAAAGTTACGGCCGTAAGAGGGCCGAGTTACGGCCGTAACTTCCGGCAGTATTTAATGACTTGGCCGGGTCATTTCTCCTCACTTCTTCTTTTTTCCTTCTTCATCCGAGAGAGAGGTTGAGAGAGAGATTTTATCATCATCAATCACTTGAGTGTGTAATCTTCATCATCTTCATTCCTTTGAGAAGCTTGGATACTCGTTTTAACTCGTGTTCTTCGGATCGTAGTGGTTGGATCTTCAAGAGGTAATTTCTTCAACACCTTGGATTTCGATTTTGTGTTGAGTTATGATGTTTTGGACGTTATAATCATGTTATATGAAGGGATATGTATATGATTATGAGTTTGTATAAGGATTCATTGGATTATTGAGAGATTTATTCAAGAACACTTTGAATATCGAGTTGGATTTGGGGATTTCCGATTAATTGTTGTTATAATCACGTTTTTGGATATTCATAACGGATTATTGATCGTATTAGAGATGTTTTGTTGTTTTGAAGCACTTCTTGGGGATTTGAAGTTGGTATTATTGAGGTATAGTGGTAATCAATCAAAGTTGGCCTCAAAGTGTTCGATATAATGCCCCAATGAACTTGGTTTAATCGTATCGACGTCTTGAGTTCGTTATATTCGTGTTTAATTCGTTATTGATCGGATTGTTGGCAATTGTATTGAATTAAGGTTGTTCGAGCAACCGGTATCTTGGTTAGGACGTTGTTCGTGGACGGACATTCTTCATCGTTGTTGTGTAAGTTAATTCTTACTCGGTTAAAAGGATATTCATACCTTTTGTTGTTGATTATTCATAATCATAACTCATTCATCATTGTATTAATCATATTAAAACTTGTTATTGTCAATTAATCACTTGATCATAAGGAACGACGGTTCCAATCTTTTCGTTGAGCTATCATTCATTTCATTATTACTCTCATCTCGGTGAGTCATTCTTGACTTTGTCAGATTATTACTTATTCATTGATATTCATTACGGTCATTCTCGTTCATATGACCTTCTGGGTTCATATTGCGTGGCGGGTGTGGCCGTGTGGAATTTTTAGTCGGGCACACGATGGTTATTGTATTGGGTTCACCGATACATTAGACCGTGCACACGGAAAGCGTTACACCGTGAGACTAATTAGGTACACGGACGGGTGTTGTACACTCACGTAACATTACGCGTACTATGATACTCCTCTCCAGTAATTCATAGCTAAGAATATTTCATAACTTGATTAATCATAATTGTGTATTTTCAACCCTTGAGGATTGTTGTTCTCAGATAATCGACCCGTTTGGGGATATTGTTTTTCGTGTCATGGCAAGGCAAAGGCGCAGGAGAACACGTTGACGGCGGGAGTCCAGTGATACTAGGAGGGGCCCCTACCCTTTCATCATTTATTCAGTCATTCATGTTTTCTTTATTTATTCCGCTGCAGACATTCCGTTCGAATACTCATTTCATTCAGTGTCGTGTATTTTATCGTCACATAAGATACACATGTATTCTATTATCCTGGGTGTGTTGTATGAAACTCCTACTCAGAGCAATTGATGTTATAATGTGGTTCGGTACTACATTTACCCTGTGTAATTCATCCTCTTCCATTCGCCTGGTGGGTCCCAGTCGGGGGTCCACGGCACTGTAATATCCGCCTAGTTTGGGGTGTTACAGAGTTGGTATCGGAGCGTGGTTTTGAATACTACCCTCCAAGTCATGTCTCGTTTGAAATCATCGTCATCGGACTAGTATCATTGGACTTTCGCGTCACGTGTGACCTGTGCAAATGCCGAACCAATCAGACCAAGAACTGTAAGATTTCTAATGCCATGGTATAATTTCTGGCATTAATCATTCATTCATAATTCATCAGTTAACAATCCTCAATCATCATTGTCACTTTGATCAGGACGGTCAGGTTAACTCATTAATCACTCAATTCATTTCATTATTCAGTTGTTGATTAGAAAGATCAAATCATTAATCTTGTTAACTCATTCAAGATAATCATTTCAAGAACTTCATCGAGATAATCATGTCACGTCAATTAATCATTCATGTAATCGTTGTATTGGAGCGTGTATGCTCATTTTCATCATTTCATAATATAATCATAACGTGATATTCATGCGGGAAATATAATCATCTTATGACTTTCCTACTTGATATGGAAAGAGCCGGCAGAGGACGAGGAGGACGAGGCCGTGGAGCGGGCCGAATCCCGAGAACTCGTGCGAACACACGTGCAAATGCCAGAATAATGCTAACTCATCGAGCAGTGACGCTGCCACTCATTCACCTGGACGCGATCATTCACTATCGGAGTCGTACAGGACACGGCTCGGTCGGAGGGTGTCCGGTTGACCCACTCGCATTTATGCAGTGGCATGATGGCCCAAATGACCAGATGGCTCGGTTGATGGAGACGATGCATAACTCCACTACTCGAATCAACAGCTCCTCCGCCGCCACCTCGAGGCAAGAGAGGAATGTGAGCAATATCATCGGCGACATCTCTCGCTTGCAGGCCACCGACTTTCGAGGGCCTGCCCGAGCCGGCAGATATTATTCATTGGCTCGAACATTTCGAGAAGTTGTTTGCTATGGTGGAGTGTCCGGAAGGACACAAAGTTTCTGTTGCGGCTTACTACCTGGGTAAGAGCGCTCATTCTTGGTGGTTGTCGTTGAAGCCCACCGAAGGATCTTGTACATGGGATCAGTTCAAAACTCTCATGATGGAGAGGTATTATCTGGCCCCACTCAGAGAGACCAAGCTAGGGATGGCAAAAAAAACCACGGGTTCGGGTACCCGCGGGTTTTTACCCGAATGGGTCCAATTCGGGTAACAAAATTCGGGTCCGGGTCCGGGTCTGGGGCGGGTAGAAAAAAATAAGTTCGGGTCCGGTTCGGTTCCGGGGTATGGGGTACCCACCCCGAACCCGCCCCGATATATAAATATATATATATATATATAATATTAATACTTAATAAATTAAATATATATTAGTAATTAAATTAGTAATATATATATATTAAATTAGTAATATATTATATATAATATATATAATATTAATACTTAATAAATTAAATATATATATTAGTAATTAAATTAGTAATATATTTTATATATATTAAATTAGTAATAAATTTAAATTAGTAATATATTATATATATAATATTAATTCGAGAAAAAAAAATTAATCCGCGGGTACCCAGAACCAAGCGGGGCGGATCTGGGGCGGACCCGAAAAAAATTTGGCGGGTCTGGGCGGGTCTGGGGCCAGTTTTTAACCGCGGGTCCGGGTCTGGGTAGGCAATACCCGGCCCCGACCCGCCCCATTGCCATCCCTAGGCCAAGCTGTCAGAGTTACTCACTCCCGACCCCTCATCAGACGAGGATGTTCTCGCCATTGCCGAGAAATTTCAGGAACTTCTTCCGTTCGCCTCATCTATCATTCATTCCGAGGCGGATAAGATTAAGTATTTCAGCAAGAGGCTGAAACCCCGTATGAGACTTCAGTTGCTCAATCATAATTGCACCACGTTGGCTGAATTCATTGAGAAAGCTCTCACCTATGAGCTTACTGCTAAAGAGATTGCTAAGCAGCAACCTTCGTCTGCTAGCAAGAAATCGAAGAATCGTAACCAGTCTGAAGGCGGTCAGACAACCTTCAAGAAACCCCGTGCGGGCTCTGCCTTTTCTGAGCGACCTCCTGTGTCGTCTAGACCCACGGAATCTCAGTCTCGAGCGGCCAGTTCGGCCATCACCTGTTTTAACTGTGGGGAGCTTGGTCACCTCAGTACCAAGTGTCCTCGACAGACTATCACCTGTCATAATTGTGGGATTGCTGGGCATAAGGCCCGTTTTTGCCGTAGGGACTCCAAACCTACTCAGACGTCATCTCAGGCACCTAAGCAGTCAGCCGTTCAGAGTCAGGCCGCTCAATCAGCGTCGTTTAAAACGACAGGAGCGACTAAAGGTGGAGCCTATAGCCAGCAGACGGGAGCGTCCGGTGCCGGGACTAGCAAGCCCCGGATTTATGAGATGAAGAAGACTGATGATCCCGAGGCCCGAATGATCTCAGGTACACTCGATATTCTATCTCAACCTGTGTGTACCCTTTTTGATACTGGTGCATCGCATTCATTCATTTCCGAGTCATGTTTGAGTAGACTACGTCTGGGTAGTGCTACTAGTTGTGAGCCTTATGTCATCGGCCTACCTGATGGTAGACGAATTATCGGTAATCGTGAGATTCAGAATTGTCCGATTCAGTTTCATGGTCGTGTATGGCCAGCAGACCTAATCGTGGTAGATTTGCCGAGGGACGACGTCATCTTGGGTATTGATTGGATGGATCGTCATGATGCCATCATTAGTGTCCGTAAGCGTATGGTCACTATCATTTCAGACGATGGGGTTGAATGTGTGTTTCAGGGAGGTAATCCCGGCTGTTCTGGTAAGGTCATTAATTTGATGAAAGCAGTAAGGTTACTCAATCAGGGATGTGTCGGTTATTGGTGCTATATGGCCAAAACCGAGAAGTCATCAGTAATGTTAACGGATATTCCGGTGGTGAGTGAATATGCCGATGTTTTTCCGCATTTAGTTACCTGGTTTGCCTCCACAGAGGGATGTGGAATTCACGATTGAGTTGGAGCCTGGTACGTCCCCGATATCGAAGGCACCGTACCGGATGGCCCCGACCGAAATGCAGGAATTAAAGAACCAACTTGAGGAATTGTTCGAGAAGGGTTATATCCGACCGAGTGCGTCTCCATGGGGAGCACCCGTGTTGTTTGTCAAGAAGAAGGATGGTTCATTTCGTTTGTGTATCGATTATCGGGAGTTGAACAGAGTGACAATCAAGAATAAATATCCCTTACCCCGTATTGATGATCTTTTAGATCAACTTCAGGGAGCTTCAGTATTTTCCAAGATCGACTTAAGATCTGGATATCACCAATTGCGGATTCGAGAGTCGGATATCGCGAGGACGGCGTTTCGAACACGCTATGGTCATTATGAGTTCGTAGTTATGCCGTTCGGGCTAACTAATGCACCTGCGGTATTCATGGAATTGATGAATCGGGTTTTCATCGACTTTTTGGATCAGTTTGTTGTTGTCTTCATCGACGATATTTTGATTTATTCTCGTAGCCGAGAGGATCACGAGGTTCATCTTCATCAGGTCCTCGACGTGTTGAGACGAGAGCAACTTTTTGGAAAGTTTTCCAAGTGCGAGTTCTGGATGTCCGAAGTGACTTTTCTCGGACATGTAATTTCATCAGACGGAGTTCGTGTCGACCCTCAGAAGACGGAGGCTATTCGAGATTGGTTACCTCCGAAGAATGTTAAGGAAACCCGGAGTTTCCTCGGATTAGCGGGTTATTATCGGCGATTTGTGGAAGGATTTTCCAAAATTGCTCAACCATTGACGAACCTTTTGCGAAAGGATAAGAAATACACGTGGTCCGACGCGTGTCAGCAGAGTTTTGAGGAACTCAAGAGCCGGTTAATGACAGCACCTGTACTTTCCTTGCCGCAGGGGACGGAGGGATTTGGTTTATAGTGATGCGTCCGGGCAGGGTCTCGGATGTGTGCTCATGCAGAACGGAAAGGTTATTGCTTATGCTTCACGGCAATTGAGACCTTACGAGGTTAATTATCCGACCCACGACCTGGAGCTAGCAGCCGTGGTGTTCGCTTTGAAAATATGGCGTCATTATCTTTATGGCGTTACCTGTCAGATATTCACCGATCATAAGAGTTTAAAGTATATATTTACTCAGAAGGAGTTAAATATGCGACAGAGACGGTGGTTAGAATTAATCAAAGATTACGATATCGAGATCCTTTACCACCCGGGCAAGGCGAACGTTGTCGCCGACGCCTTGAGTCGCAAGTCCGTTCAGGAGCAGATGCTTGCTCGTCTAACAGTTCAGAAGGAACTTCAGGAATTCCTTAGACCCGAGATCGAGGTCCGCTTCAGCGAGTTCAGGGACACTTTGTATGTTAGAGATTTCATCGTCACTCGAGGAGGTAATCAGAGAGAATCGAGTTCGACCCTTCATTATTGCGCATCCGTGAGGATGTGGCTCAGAGAAAGCCCCTGGATTCGTGGTCCACGAGGATGGACTTTTGAGATTTAAGAATCGGTTGTGCGTATCGCGAATGACGAGTTGAAAAACTCGATTTTGAGAGAAGCTCATGCTACCCCTTATTCTGTTCATCCGGTCCAGAAGATGTACAAGGACTTGAAACAGTAATTACCGGTGGAGTAATATGAAGCGAGAAGTCGCAGAATTTGTTTCGAGATGCTTAACTCATCAACAAGTTAAGATTGAACATCGGCGGGCGGGTATGTCAAACCTCTCCCTATTCCGGAGTGGAAGTGGGAAGACATTTCTATGGACTTCATCACGAGTTTGCCGACGAGTCATCGTGGCATGAATACGATCTGGTGATTGTGGACCGCTTAACTAAATCACTCATTTCCTTGAGATCAAGGATACGTGGGGTCCCGAGAGACTCGGCTCGATTGTTCATCAAAGAGATAGTCGACTTCATGGTACTCCTAAGAGTATCGTTCCGATCGTGACGACGATTTGTGTCTCATTTTGGAAATCGATTCATCGTGCTATGGGAACTCGGCTCAATCTCGCATCGCTTTTCATCCTCGGTCGACGGGCAATCGAGAGGACTATTCGGACATTAGAGGACATGTTGAGGGCATGCGTCCTCGATTGGAAGGACGATTGGGAAGCCCAACTACCATTGATCGAGTTCACGTATAATAATAGCTGGCATGCTTCCATTAAGATGGCACCTTACGAGGCCTTGTACGGTCGTCGTTGTCGGTCTCCTCTGTGTTGGGATGACTTGTCAGAATCAATCGGCACCGAGCCCGATATGCTTATAGCCGCCCGAGAGAAGGTAGCTTTAATCAGGAGTCGTATGTTGGCTCGAGTCGGCAAATCCTATGCAGATAATCGTCGTCGACCACTAGAGTTCGAGACGGGTGACCACGTTTTGGTCAAGGTATCCCCGAGTCGAGGTATTTTTCGTTTTGGGAAGAGGGGAAAGTTGAGTCCGAGATTCATTGGACCGTTTGAGATTTTGGATCGAGTGGGCGAGTTAGCTTATCGATTGGCTTTACCTCCGGCGTTGAGCCGAATTCATAACGTGTTTCATGTCGCTCAGTTACGGAAGTATGTTGCCGACCCGAGTCACATACTCCAGTTCGACGAAATCGAGATCGCCGACGATCATTCATATGAGGAACGTCCTATTCGAGTTTTAGAGCGGCGAATCAAACAGTTGAGGAATAAGACTATTCCTTTGGTTAAAATTCAGTGGTCTAGACACGGAGTCGAAGAAGCTACAGGAAACCGAGGATAGTATGCGGGGAGTTATCCCGAGTTGTTTGACCCTTAGTTTCGGGACGAAACTCTTTTTAAGGGGAGTATGTAATACCGGTTGTAATTCATTCATTTTCATTCAAGAATTATCGATCTGTAATTGTCACTCGGTATTTCTCACTCGTTAATAATCACTCATCATTCTTGATTCATTCATTTGTGTTCACCGTTGGCTTGTTGTAATCGTATATCGATTTACCGATCGGCATGTCATCTCCGTTTAGAGACCGACGGGAGTATTGTTGTTTTCATCGTGATTGGTAGTCGATATCTTTGGGGGCTTCATCGGTGGCTTGTTTTAGACTTGTTCATTTTCACATTCGTATGTTATGTCGGATCATTCATCACCGTAGCGAGGAATCGGAGTTATCGGAATTTTCAACTTGGCCAGATCGAGTTACGGCCGTAAGGACTTTGGGTTACGGCCGTAACAAGGGTTCGTGTTTTCGTGCCATTTGGACGAAAGGGACTTACGGCCGTAAGGTCTTGTGGTACGGCCGTAAGTCGGCAGTACGGCCGTAAGGCTGGCGATTCTGGCCGTCGCGTCAAGTGCTACCGAGACATTTTTAGCCGAAGGTGAGTTACGGTCGTAAGGAAGGTGAGATACGGCCGTAAGTGGTGTTCGTGAATTTTGGGTGTTGTCGACCAAGGGTGACTTACGGCCGTAAGGGTTGCGGCATACGGCCGTAAGTCGAGGAAGGTACGGCCGTAAGGCTTGGCGTCTGGCCGACGCTGGCAGTGTACACAGTCGTTTTCGACGAAGAGGGCTTACGCCCGTAAGTTTGGCGGATACGGCCGTATCATCGAGTTACGGCCGTAAGGTGTGCGGTTACGGCCGTAAGGGTGTCGACGGATGTTTTTGACGGCGGGTTACGCCGTAACTCAGATCGATTACGGCCGTAAGTCTGCTTGAGCTTTCGGACGAAGCCGAGTTACGGCCGTACGAGTTGGACGGTTACGGCCGTAGGGCCGTTGACTTGGAAAGTTATGGCCGTAAGAGGGCCGAGTTACGGCCGTAACTTCCGGCAGTATTTAATGACTTGGCCGGGTCATTTCTCCTCACTTCTTCTTTTTTCCTTCTTCATCCGAGAGAGAGGGTTGAGAGAGAGATTTTATCATCATCAATCACTTGAGTGTGTAATCTTCATCATCTTCATTCCTTTGAGAAGCTTGGATACTCGTTTTAACTCGTGTTCTTCGGATCGTAGTGGTTGGATCTTCAAGAGGTAATTTCTTCAACACCTTGGATTTCGATTTTGTGTTGAGTTATGATGTTTTGGACGTTATAATCATGTTATATGAAGGGATATGTATATGATTATGAGTTTGTATAAGGATTCATTGGATTATTGAGAGATTTATTCAAGAACACTTTGAATATCGAGTTGGATTTGGGGATTTCCGATTAATTGTTGTTATAATCACGTTTTTGGATATTCATAACGGATTATTGATCGTATTAGAGATGTTTTGTTGTTTTGAAGCACTTCTTGGGGATTTGAAGTTGGTATTATTGAGGTTTAGTGGTAATCAATCAAAGTTGGCCTCAAAGTGTTCGATATAATGCCCCAATGAACTTGGTTTAATCGTATCGACGTCTTGAGTTCGTTATATTCGTGTTTAATTCGTTATTGATCGGATTGTTGGCAATTGTATTGAATTAAGGTTGTTCGAGAAACCGGTATCTTGGTTAGGACGTTGTTCGTGGACGGACATTCTTCATCGTTGTTGTGTAAGTTAATTCTTACTCGGTTAAAAGGATATTCATACCTTTTGTTGTTGATTATTCATAATCATAACTCATTCATCATTGTATTAATCATATTAAAACTTGTTATTGTCAATTAATCACTTCAGTCATAAGGAACGACGGTTCCAATCTTTTCGTTGAGCTATCATTCATTTCATTATTACTCTCATCTCGGTGAGTCATTCTTGACTTTGTCAGATTATTACTTATTCATTGATATTCATTACGGTCATTCTCGTTCATATGACCTTCTAGGTTCATATTGCGTGGCCGGGTGTGGCTGTGTGGAATTTTTAGTCGGGCACACGATGGTTATTGTATTGGGTTCACCGATACATTAGACCGTGCACACGGGAAAGCGTTACACCGTGAGACTAATTAGGTACACGGACGGGTGTTGTACACTCACACAGAACATTACGGGCGTACTATGATACTCCTCTCCAGCGTAATTCATAGCTAAGAATATTTCATAACTTCAGTTAATCATAATTGTGTATTTTCAACCCTTGAGGATTGTTGTTCTCAGTATAATCGACCCGTTTGGGGATATTGTTTTTCAGGTCATGGCAAGGCAAAGGCGCAGGGAGAACACGTTGACGGCGGGGAGTCCCAGTGATACTAGGAGGGGCCCCCAGTCCTTTCAGTCATTTATTCAGTCATTCATGTTTTCTTTATTTATTCCGCTGCAGACATTCCGTTTGAATACTCATTTCATTCAGTGTCGTGCATTTTATCGTCACATAAGATACACATGTATTCTATTATCCTGGGTGTGTTGTATGAAACTCCTACTCGGAGTAATTGATGTTATAATGTGGTTCGGTACTACATTTACCCTGTGTAATTCATCCTCTTCCATTCGCCTGGTGGGTCCCAGTCGGGGGTCCACGGCACTGTAATATCCGCCTAGTTTGGGGTGTTACACTTTTAACATACAAAACCAACACATATATTCCGAGAACACATATATTCACGAAGTACAAGAATTATTATTGAAAGACAACATTTATCGAGAACATACCGATCCCTTTTTACGTTCATTAAACATTGGATTTCGCATAAAATCATTTATCAATAATTATGCCTACGAAACATGAAACGTATGGACAAGATACTTGCCTTGAAATCGGCACGCAAGTATTCCGACGAACACGGCTCAACCGGGAAGCTTCGAAACGCCCGATGCTATCGAAAAGGAAGACGACAACGAACGGAAGGGTTCAACTCGGTTTCTTCGCAAGAAACTCGACCCTAATAACATATAATCAATAAATCATCGATCATACGAGGAAGAATAATCGTAGAATGTCCGAAAACCCCTCTATGACATTCTACCGGACACCTTCAAGGCGTCGATCAAGAACTCGACCAAAACAACGAATCGATACGATCCAACCATGGAATAATAAAGGAAATGATATAATACATCTAAATAATCATCAATCCATCATAATCCTAAGTTAAATCGGACTAATAGGACGAAAACAACCAAAATACCCAAATTCCCCACGACTAGATTTCTAGGAAATCTGACCTGATTCGGTAGATTGGAGGATGTTATAGGATTGATCATTGATGATATGAACTCCAAAACTTCATGGATTGATTGTCCAACAACATCTCTCCATGATATACACACCCACAGCCGCGTACGGGAAGGAAAAGAATGAAGAACTGGGTGAAAAACACGCTACCAGGCCTTAAATAAGTGATCGGCGGGTTACGTGACGTAATCGGCCATGGCTTACGACGTAACCGCCATGGCCGAACTCATCGCTGGAAAATGCGGGCATTACGTTACGCACGGCCAGGGCCTTACGACGAATCGGCCTTATGTACGAATCGCCGATCACTACCGCACGTTACTCGGCGGTGGCACGGCCCGAGCATGCCCGGCCATGACTCGGCCGGGACCAACTCCGACGGCCCGAACGACCCCGAAACCCGAACCTGAGTACGAATTGAAGATACGGTTACGAAGTACTCGAAAAGACGAATCCGAGCACTAATAGAACACACGATTCCGACTACCCGAAGGCTCGAAATTCGACAACGGAAAGTAATTACCCCAAACTTTGGGAAATTACGAAAATGGCCCAAAACGCCCCAAAATCACGATACGTGATCGAATAACCAAACCGAAGCTTGCAACATGAATAATAACATTAAATGAACTTACAAGAAGGTCGAAACAACAGTTTCGGACGAGATTCGCAAGAATCGAACTCAAGTGCGGAAAAACCGCTAAAAAGCACGGAACTCGACAAAACGACACCGAAACGAGCTCGGATCACAAAAAGTGCAGAATTAATCATTCTCGGAATGACAAAACGGTCATGAGCGAGTCGTCAAAACGCACTTCCGCCGAAAAAAAAAAATTACCGAAATTCGAAATTGCGGATATTACATTACGGCCGTAAGGGACCGTTACGTACGTAAGCAGCTGCCGGTTACGTACGTAAGGATGTCGGCCAAACTGGGCAGTAGGGTAGGCCACGGCCGGCTACGTACGTAAGCACCTGCCGGTTACGTACGTAAGGTGCCGGCAGGGATCGGCCTATATAAGGCCTGGACCGAGTCATCTTGGGCATTTTTCATTCTTCTTCGTTTTTTCGCGATTCCTTCAGCAAAAGTGGATGGATTTGAGTAAGATCATCATGTAACAACATGTTTTGGAAGTTTTATTCATGGATTAACATCATCTCCACCCGGATCGAAGGTAAGAACACCTAAACTTTTGGTTTTTGGATGTTCTTGAGGTTTCTTGGTGTTTTGGCTGATTTGATTCGTTTTGATTCAGATTATTGATGGAAATTTGTTGTAAACTCGTAATCATTCATTAACCTTGAAGTTTTGTGGAACAAATTCGAGTATTCCTTTGAATAATCGATTGAATTGGACTATGCCTTCAAAGTGTTCGATGAAATGTCTCAATGAGTAGAACTTGGAAAATTCTACACGTTTTCGTATGAATGATGGTTGAATTGATATTTTTGTGATGATTCTTGGTAATTATGGGAATTTTGTTAAGGGGAGATAATGAATTGATGATCAAATGCCTTGATTATGATGATTATGATTATGGAATCATAGAGTTCTTGATGTTCTTGAGGCCATATGATGACTATGATGATTTGATAATTCGTTTAACCGATTTAAGATGATATTCTAAATCATAGTGATGATAGTGGTTGATTTAGATGAGATGAATCTTGATATGAGGTTGAATTCCGGATTGAATATGTTATGATCATTGTTACCAAGTTGGTTTGATTATTGATATGATTATTGTTCTAGGTTGATTAACCAATAGGTATAATCATTTTGCCGCGGTGAAAAGCCGTAGATTCCGTCCATTCGGGGCTGAAGAGCTCATAGACGAGGGCGACGAGTTCGATGTTGGTTTTGTCGTGTTGGTATCCAGGCAAGTGCTTACTTGTTCGGTTGTAATGTTTTGATGAGTAATTCCATTTACATTTCATAAGTATTTTATGTTGTATTGCATATTTACGAATGTTCAGTGATGTTCTAAAAGGATTAGAATGCACAGTTGATGATTGTTGAGATACTTGGACAATCTTGGGAAGATTGTAGTATTCGGATATTGTTGATGTCATTTTGGATATTCTTGGTCTATAGTATACATTTTGGAAGGAAGTCCGGATAGAGGTATGTTTTGTGGTAATCGTACATAGAAGATTGTGTACGGGAAGGTATTCGGTATTGAGGTATTATGTGGTATTATCGTGATATTGGGATTTTGATGAGAATCGTTGGATTACCGGAAGTGGTAAGGTTATCGTTGAGGTTATTATTCTCATGATGCATGGCATGTGAATATTTATGTTTATGTACTTGCGGTTATTTGTCGGGCATTATTGCTGACCCCGTTGTGGGACTTGTTTTTCAGGTATTGAGAACTTTGATGGTAGCGGTCGTGAAGCGAGGATTCCGGACGATACTGGCTATGGCATATTGTTGGGGAATCGTGTATTTTGTTTGTGTATATTATTATTGATGTATATGTATCTTGGACTGTATTTTTATCCGCTGTGAGTTCTTTCAAATGGCTTTCGGATTTATGCCAACTGAGTTTGATTTCAAAAACCGATTCCCTTAACCGAGTTTTTGGCCTTGATTATCTTGACGGTAGTTGGTGTTTTCAAATGATTTTGTGAGTTTTGAAAAATACTACCGTCATCGGCCTTTTTGGGCATTTTTGTAATTGGTTTTTAGCCTGGTGGGTTCCGGCGCGGGGCCCACGGCGTGTAATACTCCCGTAAGGTTTTGGGGGTGTTACAAATATGGTATCGGAGCCCATGCTTTTGTGATAACCGGGCATGTGTGTTATGTGGCTCTACCAGTGTGGTAGTTGCGTGATTTTTGTGTAGCTGGATTTCTGGCTATTTTGGACTGTGTTGTTTTGGTTCTGTGTGATTTTCTGAGTACTGTCGTGGTGATGTGTGGGTTTGGGGATTGTTAGTGTTTTGAGACCGACGAGGCAGGGAGTGAACGCCGGTGCCGTGGTCATGTGCAATGTGCGGCTCCAATCGGGAAGTGAACGCCGGTGCGAGGCACGTGCAATGTGCGGCTTTCGATGTGGAGTGGAACGCCGGTGATACGTGCATGTGACAAGGAGCGGCTCATGCGCTTTAGGTGAGGAGACACAGCGTCACAGATCCCACAAAACTCGACAGTGCTCTAAACTTGGTGTGGTCTTGGCGGAGACCAATCGTTTTCAAATTGTGATTATTCCTGTTTTGGCATTCTTGTTGTGTCGAGATTTTTGAAATAGTGTCATATGCTAGTATCACGGGAGATCTTCGTCTTCACTGACCTGTAAGTATGTTGTTAGGATTATTCGATAATTCTTGGTTATCTTGGTGATTTTGGATTTTCCGTTGAAATGTTGTTTGTGCGAGTGATTGCAAGTTTCGAGGACGAAACTTATTTTTAAGGGGGGTAGAGTGTAATACCCCGATTTTTCGAATATATTTTTCGTTTATATATTGGATATCATGGATGGTTAATTATGCTCGAGGACGTTGTGAACGTTTGATAATGTTATTGAATTGAGTATATGTATTGATTTTGCCGTATGTTCGTATTTAGTATGTCGTGACGTCGGACAGGAACAGTTGAATTTTTGGCTAAGTATAAAAGCCATTACGTACGTTAAGCCTTAGAGCTTACGTACGTAAAATGTGTTAGCCTACGTACGTTATATAGTGTACATAACGTACGTAACAAGAGGAATCGGACAGTTGGGGCCCATGGTCGGCGGCTTTCGGCGTAGATTGTAACACCCTCAAGTTTCGAGGACGAAACTTATTTTTAAGGGGGGTAGAGTGTAATACCCCGATTTTTCGAATATATTTTTCGTTTATATATTGGATATCATGGATGGTTAATTATGCTCGAGGACGTTGTGAACGTTTGATAATGTTATTGAATTGAGTATATGTATTGATTTTGCCGTATGTTCGTATTTAGTATGTCGTGACGTCGGACAGGAACAGTTGAATTTTTGGCTAAGTATAAAAGCCATTACGTACGTTAAGCCTTAGAGCTTACGTACGTAAAATGTGTTAGCCTACGTACGTTATATAGTGTACATAACGTACGTAACAAGAGGAATCGGACAGTTGGGGCCCATGGTCGGCGGCTTTCGGCGTAGATTGTAACACCCTCAAGATATTCGAGGTATATTACAGCACCGTGGATCCCTATATGGGACCCACCAGGCTGAACAGCATCATACACAACGACTCACAGAGACGATAAAATAACACCATGTCATAAAGACGCAAAACAGAATAATCCACCCGGTTCAACCAGTCAAACATAACATCATCAATCAACACAAACATAATAGGCAACAATACAATCCGGACGAACAAGGACTCTTAAGTACTCGAGTACTACTATTAGTTCAAAGACCACAAAAGATGAAAAGATAAAAGACATTAAGACATCACTCGTGCACGATCATCACGCGCGGCCATCATCCGTATACTGGTCCAGCGCCCGCTCGTCTCGATGAACCTGACCTGAAATTCATAAAACGAATTTCCCCAAAACGGGTCCCCAGAGGGGTTAGCAATTACGCTAGTACAAGTAACCAAATGAACAATTTACATCTTACACATATAGTAATGCATGCAATCAAGAAATCATAGTTTCAAAACACTCATTTCCGGAAATGCCATAATCAAATCACATTTGTAAAAATGCACCACAATTAACCGTGGATCCACCCCTCCGTGGACCCCTACCGAGACCCCGTCGGATCTAACCCGTAGTGGTTAAAAGCAAGCTCGCGGATCCACCCCTTCGTGAACCCCTACCGAGACCCCGTCGGATCTAACCCGTAGTGAGCATACACACACACCCGATTATCACACAAAACTACTATGTCAAGATTGTAAGTTCATAAGGATACTTGCCTCGATTAATAGACGGTGACACGAACGGAACGGAAGAATCAAGCACGACCGTGAGGAACCGACGAATGAACCTAACGATTCGAATAACACAATCACAACCACTCCTAAACGATTAAGGAAATGGAATACACCCGAAAACCCGCCTACGATTCATGTATATTCATACAAAAAAATAACAACGAGGGCGGACCACAACCAAACCCTCTCGATTTCGCAAAACCATGAAAATATACCATGAATCCGTAGGAAAACTAATTATACCAACAAGATTAATCATATTCATCATGAATCCACCAACAAAACGGAACGAATCGGAAGGAAATCCCAAAACCCCCAAATTATCCAAAAGTAGAGTTCTAAGAGATTTACCGTGGATTAGGACGAAAGATTCGTGTTGTTGTTGATATAATACTCCAAGAACTCAAGAAATATGTTGGATGAGATGATTGGAAGAAGAAATCGCCAAGAAGATCGCCCCGGAATCGCCTTCGCCGCGGAGAGAGGAAGAAATGAGGATTTATGATTATCTCGGTCAACTCCCTGGTTTATATAGCCAGGGAGTGTTAGCGCACGCTAAAACCTCAAGGTTAGCGTGCGCTAACGGGATAAGATTCCAAACCCTACCGTTAGCGTCCCGACCGGTAGCTGTAATTGGCCGTTAGCGTGCGCTACTCGATACGTAGCGTGCGCTAATAACTTCTCGGTAGCGTGCGCTATCGACCAATAGCGTGCGCTACCTGGACATCAGTCGAGTCCAGTGACAAACTGTCCAGAACCCACCTGATCCGTTAGCGTGCGCTACCGTACAAGCGTAGCGTGCGCTAACTAACACCTGATCGAGTTCAGTATTAAACTGTCCAGTACTGGACAGTCACGCTAGCGTGCGCTACTGAACAATCTTAACGTGCGCTAGTCTCCCGACATTAGCGTGCGCTAGACAAGGTAGCGTGCGCTAATTCGATAGTCCAGAGGGCTGGGAGCTGAACTGCCACTCCCAGGGCTAGCTCGCTAGCGCGCCATTTAAGTAAACGTAGCGTGCGCTACAAAGGAACTTCTAGCGTGCGCTATGCAGAAAAATTAGCGTGCGCTAGGTACGGAGTATAAACGGTCTACAACACCGGAATACGAACGAAACATCAAATGGAACACCTCACAACGCATCATAGCATAGAATGAATCCACGGCAACCCCGAAACGGTGGTTCCGCACAACAATTACGAGAATCAGATCAATAGATGACGGAAAAGTTACACTGAAAGATACACGAGGGTCGCTACAATCGGGAAATACACCGAAAATAAAAATACAAGGGAAAGAAAAATGCGGATATTACATTCTACCCCTCTAAAAATAAGTTTCGTCCCGAAACTTCAGAAACAAACAACTCGGGGTACCTAGCACGCATATTATCCTCGGTTTCCCAAGTTGCCTCCTCGACACCGTGTCTCGACCACTACACCTTGACCAAAGGTATGGTCTTATGCCTCAATCGTTTCTCACGATGCTCCAAAATCTTCAAAGGGCGCTCTTCAAAAGTAACATCCTCGGCGACATCAATCTCACCATAATCGATGACGTGACTAGGATCCGGGACATATTTCCTCAACTGGGAAACGTGAAAAACGCCATGAACATGACTCAAGACTGGAGGTAACGCCAAACGGTATGCCAACTCACCGACTCGCTCGAGAATCTCAAAGGGTCCAATAAATCTCGGACTCAATTTCCCTTTCTTCCCGAAACGAAAAACTCCATTCGTCGGCGACACCTTTAGCAAAACGTGGTCTCCCACCTCGAATTCCAAAGGTCGGAGACGGACATCGGCATACGACTTCTGTCGACTCTGGGCAGTCAACATCCGTTCTCGAATTACTTCTATCTTCCGCCTCGTCTCTAAAACGACGTCCGGCTCGGTCCCGACTAAATCGGACGTCTCATTCCAACAAATTGGTGATCGACATCGCCGCCCATAAAGTTCCTCATACGGTGCCATCCGACCGACGCGCGTGCCAACTGTTGTTGTACGTGAATTCGATCAATGGCAAATGTTCCTCCCAATCGCTACTCCAATCGAGGGCACAAGCACGCAATATATCCTCGAATGTCTGTATAGTGCGTTCCGACTGTCCATCTGACTGGGGATGAAAAGAGGTACTCAATTGCAAACGGGTACCCAACGCCTTATGCACTGCCTGCCAGAAGTGCGATACGAAACGGCCATCACGATCCGAAACAATAGACTTCGGAGTACCGTGAAGTCTCACAATCTGTGCGATAAACACACGAGCCAACTTCTCCGGTCCCCAAGTGTCCTTGATGCCCAGAAAATGTGCCGACTTGGTCAGACAATCAACAATCACCCATACCATATTCATGCCCGACCTCGATCTCGGCAAACTCGTAACGAAGTCCATCGATATATCTTCCCATTTCCATTCCGGAACAGAAGTGATCAGAATAACCCAGCCGGTCGCTGATGCTCGATTTTGACCTGTTGACAAGTCAAACATCTCGCTACAAACTGTGCAACCTCCTCCTTCATATCATTCCACCAGAAATTTCTTCTCAGGTCCTTGTACATCTTACTCGAACCAGGATGAACGGAATAAGGTGTAGCATGGGCCTCCCGTAAAATACTCTGCCTCAACTCTGAGTCGTTCGGCACACAAAGCCGACTCCGGAATCTCAAAATACCATCCTCGTGAATCACAAACCCAGGAGACTTTCCCTTAAGAACGTTCTCTCGGATTTGAGTAATCATCGGATCCTCTGACTGCTTCAGCTTAATTTCATCGATCAAAGACGACGAAATCTCTAAAGCACGAAGTTGCCCGACGGCTCCAGGCAACAAAACTTCAACATCTAACTCAATCAAAGCCCGCCGAAGCTCAGACTGAGACGTAAGGATCTCAAGCGCTCGTAACGCAACCGGTTTCCGACTCAAGGCGTCGGCCACGACGTTCGCCTTGCCCGGATGATAAGGTATCTCGAGGTCATAATCCTTAATCAACTCTAACCGCCTCCTCTGCCTCATATTCAACTCCCGCTGAGTAAATATGTATTTCAGACTTTTATGATCGGTAAAAATCTGACATGCAGAGCCGAAAAGATAGTGACGCCAAATCTTGAGCGCAAAAACGACTGCCGCTAACTCCAAATCATGAGTAGGGTAGTTCAGCTCATACGGCCTCAACTGTCTCAACGCATAGGCAATGGTCTTGCCGTGCTGCATCAATACGCACCCAAGACCCTGACCTGAAGCATCGCTATAAACGGCAAAACCCTCGTTGCCACATGGCAACGCCAAAACCGGGGCTGAAGTCAAACGCTTCTTCAGTTCCTCAAAACTCAACTGCCTCGTCATTCCGCATTTAATTTCTGATTACGGAGCAACTGCGTAAGTGGCCGAGCTAGTTTTGAGAAACCCTCGACGAATCTACGATAGTAGCCAGCCAAACCCAAGAAACTACGGAGCTCCTTCACATTCTTGGGCGGTGCCCAATCCAACACTGCCTCAATCTTCTGCGGATCCACACGAACCCCTTCGGATGAAATCACGTGACCTAAAAACATCACTTCCTTCAGCCAGAACTCACATTTCGAGAACTTTGCATAGAGTTGCTCGGTCCTCAAAATGTCTAATACTACTCGCAAAGGATGGGCATGTTCTTCCTCATTCCTCGAGTAAATAAGAATATCGTCTATGAAGACGACGATGCACTTATCCAAATACTCGATAAAAACTTTGTTCATCAATTGCATGAACACCGCCGGCGCATTCGTTAACCCGAAAGGCATAACTACGAACTCATAATGTCCGTATCTCGTCCGAAAAGCTGTTTTCGGCACATCGGATTCTCTCACCCGGAGCTGATAGTACCCCGATTTCAAATCAATCTTCGAGAATACCGTAGCTCCCTGCAACTGGTCGAACAAGTCATCAATTCTCGGCAAGGGATACTTGTTTTTGATGGTCACCTTGTTTAGTTCGCGATAGTCGATACACAAACGTAGTGATCCATCCTTCTTCCGCACAAACAGGACCGGTGCGCCCCAAGGCGAGGCACTCGGTCGAACATACCCCGACTCAAGAAGCTCACTCAACTGCTTCTTCAACTCTGCCATCTCTGAAGGTGCCATGCGGTACGGCGCCTTCGAAATCGGAGCCGCGCCCGGCTCTAACTCTATAGTAAACTCAACCTCACGATCCGGTGGCAATCCCGGTAACTCATCAGGAAATACCTCAGGAAACTCATTAACGACTGGAATCGACGAAAGCTCGACTCCACCATCCTCCGCCTTCAAGGCATAGCACCAATAACCAGTACACCCCTTTCGCAGGAGACTCATCGCCTTCAAGGCATTAATAACGAATTTCTGGTTTCCCCTCTTTCGCCCCGCGAAAGAGTGCTCGGTGCCGTCCTCGGCTAACATAGTGATGATCCTCGTGCGGTAGTTCATGATTGCGCCATGCCGCTCGAGCCAATCATCCCCGAGAATCAAATCCTCACCCTCAATATCCACAACAATAAGATTAGAGGGCCAAGTCCTGTCACAAATAAGTACAGAATAGTCTCGAACCTCCTGATCACCAACGATCCTATCACCGCTAGGAAGCTTAACGATGAAGGGTTCACAAGGCATCAAACAGTCGAGACTCAAACGGCGCACACAATCCAAAGATATGAACGAATGCGTAGCACCGGAATCGAAAAGCACACTGACAGGATGAGAAAGAATATAAACGGTATCTGTCGCCACGGTAGCCGCTGGGTCATCGGCTCTCCGCATCTCATAGACACGCGGGTGGGCTGATCCGACACTGGAAGCTCCCCCCTTAGAGGGCTGACCCCGACCTCTCCCCCGACTAGCACTCGGCGGAGATTGAGGAGCAAACGATCCCTGATTCACACTTGGTTCCCTAGGCACTGGGATGGAAGTCCGGGCACCCACAATTCTCTCCCTCTCGGCACAGAAAGCCGCCTTGTGGCCCGGTTGGCCACACTGATTACATATCAACAAAGGACTCGGGCAATTACGACTGATGTGGCCTGGCTGGCCACAGTTAAAACACTTCACTTCCCGAGAAGGGGCACTGGCAGCCCTACGGGGAAACCCAGTAGATCGAGCTGGGCCACCACCAGCGGAAAAGTTAGCAGACTGAAATTTCTGCTGACCCCCACCTTTGTGGCCCGAAAAATTCCCGGCGGACTTCTGCTTCTTACTCTCGCGGGCCGCCTCACTCGCCGTCACAGACATATCGTAAGCAAGGGCCCTGCTCTGGTAATCTTTCAAGGTAGTGCATACGAGCCCCGACATATAGTCCCGAATCGGCAACTTCATCCGTCTGGAGAAATGGAAAATTTTGTCGCTCTCCTCGACAACTTGGGTCTTCACATAACCCAACTCCTTGTTAAAATCAGCAATGGCTTGAGATACGGGGATATCCCGCGGTTGAGCATCATAAAAGCATGTACCCGAGCCTCGTCTCGACGCCACGGCAATATTCGATCTCCATCAATTCTTGAAACTCAGCCCACGAAGCAAGATGATCTTTGGGCCCAACGGCCCACCACCCGTAGCGCCCCCGTGAGAAAGTATTGGGCAATAGGGACTCTACGTTCCTCGTGACGATTAGTGGCAACGAAGACCTTAGACATCTCCTTGATCCACCCTTCCCAGCCAATCGGGTCTGAAGCTCCCGAAAACTGAGGAGGATGCATCTTGATAACATCTTGGAGCCAACGATCTGCTCCGCCCCGATTAGCGTGGGCCTGATCCGGGTTCTGAACCGCCTGGGCTATTGCCGCCATTTGATTCACCATTTGCTGCATAACGGCCGCAATACCAAGATCGGCACGCTCCTGAGAAGAAGCATGACTGTGGCGGTCGCCGGTACTGCCGGCTCCCGAAGACTGCGACGTGGCCGCCCCATCGGCTGCCCCACGTCCCAGGCTTCGTCCACGACCACGACCGCGACCACGACCTCTTCCAGCATCCATACTGGAGTTAATTAAGTAGCAAAAGTCATACGAGGGTCAGTACAAGAAAAGAACAATCACAAGTCGAGAATCAAGGGTACGATACAAGGAATTAATGAACAGAGGAAGGAAAACTTACGGACACTGGTAGTACCGGAATCATGGCAGCGTGACGATGATGTGCAAAACAAAACACCACAAGACCCAATAAACCGACAAGCCTAGGTATCCATAAACCTAGTGCTCTGATACCATTTTCTATAACACCCTCAAGATATTCGAGGTATATTACAGCGCCGTGGATCCCTATATGAGACCCACCAGGCTGAACAGCATCATACACAACGACTCACAGAGACGATAAAATAACACCACGTCATAAAGACGCAAAACAGAATAATCCACCCGGTTCAACCGGTCAAACATAACATCATCAATCAACACAAACATAATAGGCAACAATACAATCCGGACGAACAAGGACTCTTAAGTACTCGAGTACTACTATTAGTTCAAAGACCACAAAAGATGAAAAGATAAAAGACATTAAGACATCACTCGTGCACGATCATCACGCGCGGCCATCATTCATATACTGGTCCAGCGCCCGCTCATCTCGATGAACCTGACCTGAAATTCATAAAACGAATTTCCCCAAAACGGGTCCCCAGAGGGGTTAGCAATTACGCTAGTACAGGTAACCAAATGAACAATTTACATCTTACACATATAGTAATGCATGCAATCAAGAAATCATAGTTTCAAAACACTCATTTCCAGAAATGCCATAATCAAATCACATTTGTAAAAATGCACCACAATTAACCGTGGATCCACCCCTCCGTGGACCCCTACCGAGACCCCGTCGGATCTAACCCGTAGTGGTTAAAAGCAAGCTCGCGGATCCACCCCTTCGTGAACCCCTACCAAGACCCCGTCGGATCTAACCCGTAGTGAGCATACACACACACCCGATTATCACACAAAACTACTATGTCAAGATTGTAAGTTCATAAGGATACTTGCCTCGATTAATAGACGGTGACACGAACGGAACGGAAGAATCAAGCACGACCGTGAGGAACCGACGAATGAACCTAACGATTCGAATAACACAATCACAACCACTCCTAAACGATTAAGGAAATGGAATACACCCAAAAACCCGCCTACGATTCATGTATATTCATACAAAAAAATAACAACGAGGGCGGACCACAACCAAACCCTCTCGATTTCGCAAAACCATGAAAATATACCATGAATCCGTAGGAAAACTAATTATACCAACAAGATTAATCATATTCATCATGAATCCACCAACAAAACGGAACGAATCGGAAGGAAATCCCAAAACCCCCAAATTATCCAAAAGTAGGGTTCTAAGAGATTTACCATGGATTAGGACGAAAGATTCGTGTTGTTGTTGATATAATACTCCAAGAACTCAAGAAAGATGTTGGATGAGATGATTGGAAGAATAAATCGCCAAGAAGATCGCCCCGGAATCGCCTTCGCCGCGGAGAGAGGAAGAAATGAGGATTTATGATTATCTCGGTCAACTCCCTGGTTTATATAGCCAGGGAGTGTTAGCGCACGCTAAAACCTCAAGGTTAGCGTGCGCTAACGGGATAAGATTCCAAACCCTACCGTTAGCGTCCCACCAAAGAGCTGCATGGGCCGTTAGCGTGCGCTACTCGATACGTAGCGTGCGCTAATAACTTCTCGGTAGCGTGCGCTATCGACCAATAGCGTGCGCTACCTGGACATCAGCCGAGTCCAGTGACAAACTGTCCAAAACCCACCTGATCCGTTAGTGTGCGCTACCGTACAAGCGTAGCGTGCGCTAACTAACACCTGATCGAGTTCAGTATTAAACTGCCCAAGATCGATCCACGCTAGCGTGCGCCATCAACAATCTTAACGCGGCGCTAGTCTCCCGACATTAGCGTCGCTAGACAAGGTAGCGTGCGCTAATCCGATAGTCCGGAGGGCCGGGAGCTGAACCGCCACTCCTGGCTAGCTCGCTGGCGCCACGAAGTAAACGTAGCGTGCGCTACAAAGGAACTTCTAGCGTGCGCTATGCAGAAAAATTAGCGTGCGCTAGGTACGGAGTATAAACGGTCTACAACACCGGAATACGAACGAAACATCAAACGGAACACCTCACAACGCATCATAGCATAGAATGAATCCACGGCAACCCCGAAACGGTGGTTCCGCACAACAATTACGAGAATCAGATCAATAGATGATGGAAAAGTTACACTGAAAGATACACGAGGGTCGCTACAATCGGGAAATACACCGAAAATAAAAATACAAGGGAAAGAAAAATGCGGATATTACATAGATGTGGACAGGTGAGTCAACGGATGGATTTACGTACATTATACAGGGTGTATTACGTACGTAATACGAGTATAATACTGTAGCAAGTCAATGTACGTATTATGTACGCAACGGAATAAGTGTTACGTACGTTACGGGGCGGCTGGCCGAGTCGTGGCCGAGAGGACCTGTAGTGGCCGAGCATGGTCGGCAGTGACTCGCTGGGATGGCCGATCATGGTCGGCAGTGACTCGCATGGATGGCCGATCGCGGTCGGCAGTGACTCGCTGGGGGCTAGGACTGGCCGATAACGTACGTAAGGTACCGACTGGTTACGGCCGTAAGGGACCGTTACGTACGTAAGCAGCTGCCGGTTACGTACGTAAGGATGTCGGCCAAACTGGGCAGTAGGGTAGGCCACGGCCGGCTACGTACGTAAGCACCTGCCGGTTACGTACGTAAGGTGCCGGCAGGGCTCGGCCTATATAAGGCCTGGACCGAGTCATCTTGGGCATTTTTCATTCTTCTTCGTTTTTTCGCGATTCCTGTTAGGAGTATGCCCTCGAATGCCACTCAGAGGGTGTTGAGTGAGGGCATTGTACTTGTAATTATGTAAACCATTAATATAAGGCAAATGAATGTTTCTTTATTTACTGGTAGTTACTGGCATTCCTAACTCGTAAATAAACATATAGAAACTAGTCCGTGTATTTGAGAGCAAAACGTTCCACTCCTTATTGGATAAGGGGTCGGCCTTTGGAAAGGTTTATAGCTCAAATACTTAATCGTTCGCAAGTCGATGAAACTTGGTAGGCGTTAAGTTTATGTAAAGACTTGTATGACGTGTTCTTTGACATGGAGAGTGCCTGTCGAACACTAATGGTTAGTGGGAGCACACGTTATAGGTATGCTAATTAGATTAGTATACTCGAACCGACTCACCCTCGATTCGTCACACGGATTTCACTCCGGGACAGTCAATGACGGAATCGAAAGGTTGTGATAGGTATTCGTGAACCTTCGACTTGAGGATTTAGTAGGGATGTGCTTGTAACGTCAAGATTTTCATTAGAGTAGTTCGACCACGCAAACCTAAGGCGGGGTCAACCTCGACGTGCATCTTGACGGCAAGTAGCAGTCCTACCGAATACCAAGATAGAATTCTTTCTCCCATTAGTGAGCGGGTTATATGTCCTATGCGGTTATCGCGATGAGATCATAAGTCTTTGGCCAAAGCATTGGAGCTAGTTGTATTAGATACACGACAGCTCGATGATCTCGGTTT
The DNA here is from genome assembly GCA_033398695.1 of Orobanche coerulescens. Lineage (NCBI taxonomy): Eukaryota > Viridiplantae > Streptophyta > Magnoliopsida > Lamiales > Orobanchaceae > Orobanche > Orobanche coerulescens. The sequence goes on along the minus strand of CM065815.1, from coordinate 140,596,050 downwards.
GCATTAACGCATGCATAGCGTCAAGTACAGATAGGGTTTGACTGACCGTGACCCTATAACTTGATCGGGACATTTGAAAGAAGGGTTTATACGTATACTGGTATTCACGACAGAATGGTTCTTGAATGATCCCAATCATTCGTTCTCAGTTGGGGTACGGTGTAGGCCACCAGGCTGGCTAGGTGGTGCTACTACTCTTTGGTTCCTCCCATTGCTGACTGAGACGGACCTACCGAGTCGCGCATTAGGATTGACGACGGAATGAATTAAGCTAATTCTCTCATTATGAATATTAGATATTGGATATCTAATTTGGGACATTGGATGTTTAAATCGATTTATCGGATAAATTGATTTACGGCTTAATGGATTAAATATATCACTGGGTGATTAATTTAATTCATGAATATAATTATTTCTTGGAGAAATTAATTATGTTATTTTGTATTTGATATGTTTAATTAATTGGATTAATTAATCGATACAAATACATCGGAACGGAATCGTAGTTTATCAGTTTGGACTCACGGGAGTCCGAAACGAACCGAACTCATCCGTTTCTGCATGGTAGCCGCCCCCTTAATTTCCACCTTGCTTCCTTTTGTTTCTTGTTCCATTCTTTAATGGATGATTAAGACTAGTGGGGCAAGTGTTGTAGTGGGATGAGTTGTTATCTTGGGTGGGAATAGAATAAAAGTAGAAGACATTATCTCTCAAATCATTCATTGATTTTTCTCATGGTTTATGAAGAGAGAGAGAGAGAGAGAGAGAGAGAAAAGAATTTTTGAGTTCATTTCTTAAGTCTTCTTCTTGTTCTTCATTTCTTCTTGGTTTTCTTTGAGAAATTTCAAGAGATTAATTGAGAGTTGTGAGTTATACACTTAGAGTGTGATAATCTCATATTGCAAGCTTCATCACCTAGCTCTAGCCGTATCCTCGGAGGATAGCAAGGTGTTGTCATTCCGTTCGTTTTTCCGGCGCGTGGCAAGTAGAGACGCGGTGCTTTCGGCGTTGGATCGTTCAAGAGCTTGGGGAATAGCTCAAGAGAAGATTACCATTTAATCAACGGACTTCGAGGGTTAGTTTCTTATGACTCTTGCTTTTCGTTTATATATTCGTATATACGTAACTCGATCGATCCTCGTAGGGATTCGGATCGAATTAATTTTCGTTTTACCGCTTCCGCTGGGCCTTCGTTTTAGGCACCGAATCCCAACAGTGGTATCGGAGCGTAGGTCTTGCGATCGTATATACGATATTGGCATTTGGAATGCTTGATTAGATGGTGAATGATTTGGAATCATTTTAGTCATAATCGTGGTATATGTTTTTCGTTCGTAATAATTGTATTTTTCGTAAGTTTATGTCTAAATATAAATCTTAAATTTCTGGGAAATATGATTTATATTGAAGATATGAAAGTCGGAAAATATTGATATTGGATATCCGGTCGAAAATCTAGCCCCGAATCGTCGTCGGACGATTTTTTGGACAAAAAGGGTAATCTGGCCGAGAGTGACTCGACCGTGTCCTGGGTGACACGGTCGTGTCCGGCAGTCTACCAAGTCACTGCCAGGCGACCCGACCGTGTCCTGGGACTCGGTCGTGTCCTGGCCGGCATCTTCCGAGCGTGACTCGGCCAAGCCAGGCGTGACTGCCGGTAGGCTGCCGAGGGTGACTCGGTCATGCTGGCCCGTTTTCACCCCGGCTCGATTTTTCCGTGTATTCTTAAAAATTAATCTCCCGCACATTAAATTGGATTTAATATGATTAAAATGATTTATGGTATTTCATTTTATAAGGGAAATTTGATTAATTGGAATATTTATAGTCGACCGAATTATTTTGAACGTTATCAAATTACCGATTGTGTGAATCGATTGGATCGGTTCGTATTGTTGATTGGATCAATGTATCTCTACGCTTTCCATTTATATAGTATTTATTGGATGAATGCTTTTGAATGGGGATGTGGTTCGTGGACTTAGTTTTGAATCGTTCGTTTTATTCGATTGGGTTGTAAAGGCCGTTTTGAGCCTATTTATTTTACTAGAAATGTTTGTATCTAGGATGCAATTTTCGATGTAAAATTTATATGTAATGACGAAGACCGAGGAAGATCCATTTCGAGAAGTCGAAGAGTCACGACGAAGACGTGTATTTAGATTACGGAGTGTTTGTTGTATCGGAACGGTCCATGAACCACTTGTTGTTAGCAACTAGGTTGTGAATGGGTGTTTCATATTGTATGGATGCCACCAACGCGCTTAAACGATTAATGTGCAAAGTGCAACGTAAATCGCGAAAATTCTCCCACAATAAATAATTAAGTTTATAAGGTTTCAAGGTTTTCCTTCCTCCATCGAGTTTTCGAAATTGAAATCCAAACCGGATGTGCTATACTTCCGAGTTATCGGGTAGTCGTTCGGGAGGACGGATAAATTACCGGAGCGCATTGGATGCCTTCGGTTGGAGCAAATTTTATCCCTAGAAACCGATAGGTTGCGGATAAGATTCAATTGTGAAACTGATTTGCGTCGATGGTATAAACTTAACTTGTTCACGAACCATAGAAACCGTATAGGTTGAGGGGAATGATCAAGGGGAAAAAGAAGATCGAATCATCCATTAGATGGGTTGGTGTTGGACACCACTTTATGAAAATTAATAGACTAGAAACCCGTTGGTTGCCCTCTATTAAGATTTATAAAGAACTCGATCACCACTATGAAGTAGAGCGACGATACTTCCGGATATCACATGGGAGTGTGTTATTCCGATAAAAATAGTGGGAGCTCGGTAACAAGAATAGAAAAGACCTTAATTCTATACTCAGAACATAATATAACAAGTCACTAATTAATCTGTTATACTTAATGCAGACATAACTCAATATGACAATGAATCCACTCGCAATTCTACTCGAAAAGAACACCTTAATGGGACCTAACTTTGTGGATTGGCTCCGCAACCGATGATTGTCCTCGTATAGAGGCACCGGGATACGTCTTGGAGACAGACATTCCGGCGCCTCTGTGCGGACTCGAGCCAATCAGAAGAGATTGAAAACCACGAAAAGTGGGTTAAGGATGACGTGAAAGTCCGTGCTTATATGATGGCTTCCATGTCTAATGAGCTTCAGAGATCTCATGAGAAAATGACTTCGCTAGGCATTCTATCTCACTTAACCGAACTTTATGGTGAGCACAATGTAATCGCTAGATATGAGATATCCAAGCAACTATTCGGTGCAAGGATGAAGGAAGGTGAGAAGGTTGGGGAACACGTCCTCAAAATGATATCCATGATCGAGAGATTGGAGGCTCTTGATTTTAAAATGGATACTTCTCTCCAAACCGACCTTATCCTACGGTCTCTCCCCGATTCCTTCTCACGCTTATTATGAACTTCAACCGCAATGAGATTGCATGTAACTTAGCCGGGCTAATGAACAACCGGTGACCGCTCGCCTCAGATGAAGACCCCGCGGATGAAGGAGTCTGCACTTGTGATTTCTTCTGGACTTTGGAAGTCTAAGAATAAGAAGAAAAAGACCAAGAAGCGGACTGGACCACAAGCTAAGGACCTTAAGGGAAAGGGCAAGGCCCCGATGGTTCCAAAGAACAAGAAGAAAAAGGATGCTTGTCTCAAGTGCGGTGAGCTGGGCCACTGGGCTAGAGATTGTCCGATTCTTCATGGCACTTCAGGTACAGAACTTTTAGTTTTGGAAACAAATTGTTCTGCTAGTGTATTTTCTACTTCCTGGATACTGGATTCTGGTGCTAGTTCTCATATTTGTACCGTGAATCAACTGAACAAAGTAGGAAGCTTGAGTCGAGAAGTTATGATCACGGTGGAAGCGGGCATAGTGTCGAGGCGACCGACATAGGATCATTTCTTTTGGGTTTAGAATCCGGCTTTGTTTTGACTTTAGAAGATGTACTTGTTTTGCCCAAGGGCACAAAACATTGTATCCATTCCTGGTCATGGACCGAAAAGGCTTTTCATTTTTCATTGGTGATGGTTCCGCAAAATTTATTTTAGAAATAAACTAGTGGGTACCGCTACATTGTTGAATGGATTGTATCATCTAAATCTCAAGAACAAAGTAGTTGTGAATACTATAACTAGAAAACGCGTAGGGATGAAACCAATCAAGTTTTGAAATGGCATCTTAGACTTGGTCATGTTGGTCGACCAAGGTTTACAAGATGGAAAAAGATGGACTTATGGGTCCATTAGGATCGGATCCCTTTCCTACTTGTGAATCTTGCCTTAAAGGCAAATGACTAAGTCCCCTTCACAGGACATTTCAAAGAGCCCGATAAATCGGGATTAATCCATACCGATGTATGTGGTGCTTTGGATGCAAGACGTGATGGATATCAATATTTCATTACGTTTACGATGATCATACTAGGTATGGTTATGTATACTTAATGAAACATAAATCCGAGGCCTTTGAGAAATTCCAGAATTCAAGGCCCTAGTCGAGAAACAAATTGGTAATCATATCAAAGCACTTGGTCGGACCGAGGTGGCGAGTATATGAGTACGGAGTTTGACGAGTTCCTTAAGAAACATGGAATAGTTTCACAACTAACACCTCAGTACTCCTCGGTTAAATGGTGTGTCGTAAAGAAGGAACCGGACCTGTTGAACATGGTCCGTTCCATGCCGAGCTATCTTGACTTGCCGATTTACTGTGGGGTATGCACTCGATCGCCGCGTATATCTTGAACAGATGTCCTTCCAAATCCGTTCCTAAAACTCCACATGAGATGTGGGAAGGAAGGAAACCAAGTCTTAATCATATTAGGATTTGGGGATGTCCCGCTTATGTCAAGAAGACTAAGGTGGAAAAGTTGGAAGCTAGGTGCGAAGGGACGTTTCATTGGATTCCGTGCAGGACGATGGGATATCTATTCTACATGCCGAAGATCGAAGGATCATTGTTACTTTACAAGCACACTTCCTGGAAGATGAGTTCATTCAGAAGGCGGAGCAGTAGAAGTATTTCTTTAGAAGAATACAATGAAACTCCTCGAGAGACACCTGTGCAAGAAACTGGAACCGAACTTTCTGAAACACAAGTACAACCACCTCGTAGGTCTAGTAGGGTGTCTCATTTACCTGAGAGGTATGGGCTTGTGCACTTAGAGGAGCTGGGTCTCCATGAGGTTCCAAGTGATAGCCAAGAGACCGACCTAACAACCTATGACCAAGCGATGGTGGATGTAGACTCCGCGAAATGGCGTGAAGCTATGGAAGCTGAGATAGACTCGATGCATGTCAATCAGGTCTGGACTCTAGTAGACCGCCCCAAGGGCATAGTGCCCATTTGGAATAAGTGGATCTACAAGAGAAAGACTGATGGTGATGGCAAGGTTGAAGCCTATAAGGCCAGGCTTGTGGCAAAGGGTTATACCCAAAAGGAAGGGATCGATTACCACGATACCTTCTCGCCCGTAGCCATGATCAAGTCTATTCGCATGATGCTTGCTATAGCTGCCTACCACGATTATGAGATATGGCAAATGGACGTAAAGACGGCTTTCCTTAATGGATTCCTCGAGGAGGAAATCTATATGGAGCAGCCTAAAGGTTTTGTGTCCGAAGTCGATATTCAGAAAGTGTGCAAGCTTCAGCGTTCCATTTATGGACTGAAGCAAGCGTCGCGTAGTTGGAACCTTCGTTTTGACGAGGCGGTCAAAGAGTTTGACTTCGTACAAAATGAAGAGGAACCTTGTGTATATAAGAAAGTTAGTGGGAGCAAGATCGCATTCTTAGTACTATATGTAGATGACATTATACTAATAGGAAATGATGTGGGAATGCTTAGTTCTGTGAAAGCTTGGCTTTCGAGTAATTTCTCCATGAAAGACTTGGGAGAAGCAACCTATATTCTTGGTATTCGGCTCTACCGGGATAGAGCGAAGAGAACAATAGGCCTTTCCCAAGCCCTCTATATAGATAAGATCTTAAAGCGATTTAAGATGGATGATTCTAAAAGAGGGTTCCTACCGATGCAACATGGAATAAAGCTCACCTTGAAGATGTGTCCTCAAAGTGAGGAACAACGCAAGGAAATGAGTAATATACCATATGCTTCGGCCGTGGGTAGCCTTATGTATGCTATGTTGTGTACAAGACCTGACATCGCGCATGCTGTAAGCGTGGTGAGTAGGTTTCGTGCAAACCTGTAGGGAACATTGGATCAGTAAAGAACGTTCTTAAGTACTTGAGAAGAGCAGAGATATGGTTCTTATGTATGGCGGTGGAGATTTGGATGTGGTGGGATTCACCGATTCGGACTTCCAAGGCGAAGGACGACTCGATGTCCACTTCGGCTACATATTTACTCTTAATGGAGGAGCGGATATCTTGGCGTAGTGCCAAGCAAAGCGCGACTCGATTCCACCTGTCGGTGAGTATCAAGCGGCCTCGGAGGCTTCAAGGAAGGGTTACGGATTAAGAAGTTTAGGAGAACTTCAAATGATACCATGTCTTTGAAAGCTGTTCATTGTCTTTGCGACAACGACGGAGCTGTAGCGCAGGCCAAGGAGCCGAGGTTTCACAACAGCACCAAACATATTGAGAGCAAGTATCATCTCGTAAGAGAATTTGTTCGCAAGGGATACATTATGCTGCACAGAGTAGACTCGGCCGAAAACGTCGCCGATCCACTGACCAAGCCACTTTCTCAGACTAGCTTGGAGCGTCATCTGGAGAACATGGGTATTAGATACCATAGTGTGTGGCATTGAGTGCAAGTGGGAGATTGTTAGGAGTATGCCCTCGAATGCCACTCAGAGGTTGTTGAGTGAGGGCATTGTACTTGTAATTATGTAAACCATTAATATAAGGCAAATGAATGTTTCTTTATTTACTGGTAGTTACTGGCATTCCTAACTCGTAAATAAACATATAGAAACTAGTCCGTGTATTTGAGAGCAAAACGTTCCACTCCTTATTGGATAAGGGGGTCGGCACTGGAAAGGTTTATAGCTCAAATACTTAATCGTCATAAGTCGATGAAACTTGACTAGGCGTTAAGTTTATGTAAAGACTTGTATTACGTGTTCTTTGACATGGAGAGTGCCTGAAGAACACTAATTGTTAGTGGGATCACACGTTATAGGTATGCTAATTAGATTAGTATACTCGAACAGACTCACCCTCGATTCGTCACATGGAATTAACTCCGGTACAGTCAATGAAGGAATCGAAAGGTTGTTATATGTATTCGTGAACCTTCGACTTGAGGATTTAGTTGGGATGTGCTTGTGACGTCAATATTTTCATTAGATTAGTTCGACCTCGTAAACCTAAGGCGGGGGTCAACTCGACGTGCATCTTGACGGCAAGTAGCAGGTCCCATCAATACCAAGATAGAATTCTTTCTCCCATTAGTGAGCGGGTTATATGTCCTATGCGGTTATTGGCGATGAGATCATAAGTCTTTGGCCAAAGCATTGGAGCTAGTTGTATTAGATACACGATACCGATGATCTCGATTTGCATTAACGCATGCATAGCGTCAAGTACAGATAGGGTTTGATCGACCGTGACCCTATAACTTGATCGGGACATTTGAAAGAAGGGTTTATACGTATACCGGTATTCACGACAGAATGGTTCTTGAATGATCCCAATCATTCGTTCTCGGTTAGAGTACGGTGTAGGCCACCAGTGGCTAGGTGGTGCTACTACTCTTTGGTTCCTCCCATTGCTGACTGAGACGGACCTACTGAGTCGCGCATTAGGATTGACGACGGAATGAATTAAGCTAATTCTCTCATTATGAATATTAGATATTGGATATCTAATTTGGGACATTGGATGTTTAAATCGATTTATCGGATAAATTGATTTACGGCTTAATGGATTAAATATATCACTGGGTGATTAATTTAATTCATGAATATAATTATTTCTTGGAGAAATTAATTATGTTATTTTGTATTTGATATGTTTAATTAATTGGATTAATTAATCGATACAAATACATCGGAACGGAATTGTAGTTTATCAGTTTGGACTCACGGGAGTCTGAAACGAACCGAACTCATCCGTTTCTGCATGGTAGCCGCCCCCTTAATTTCCACCTTGCTTCCTTTTGTTTCTTGTTCCATTCTTTAATGGATGATTAAGACTAGTGGGGCAAGTGTTGTAGTGGGATGAGTTGTTATCTTGGGTGGGAATAGAATAAAAGTAGAAGACATTATCTCTCAAATCATTCATTGATTTTTCTCACGGTTTATGAAGAGAGAGAGAGAGAGAAAAAAGAATTTTTGAGTTCATTTCTTAAGTCTTCTTCTTGTTCTTCATTTCTTCTTGGTTTTGTTTGAGAAATTTCAAGAGATTAATTGAGAGTTGTGAGTTATACACTTAGAGTGTGATAATCTCATATTGCAAGCTTCATCACCTAGCTCTAGCCGTATCCTCGGAGGATAGCAAGGTGTTGTCATTCCGTTCGTTTTTCCGGCGCGTGGCAAGTAGAGACGCGGTGCTTTCGGCGTTGGATCGTTCAAGAGCTTGGGGAATAGCTCAAGAGAAGATTACCATTTAATCAACGGACTTCGAAGGTTAGTTTCTTATGACTCTTGCTTTTCGTTTATATATTCGTATATACGTAACTCGATCGATTCCTCATAGGGATTCGGATCGAATTAATTTTCGTTTTACCGCTTCCGTTGGGCCTTCGTTTTAGGCACCGAATCCCAACAATTCCTTCAGCAAAAGTGGATGGATTTGAGTAAGATCATCATGTAACAACATGTTTTGGAAGTTTTATTCATGGATTAACATCATCTCCACCCGGATCGAAGGTAAGAACACCTAAACTTTTGGTTTTTGGATGTTCTTGAGGTTTCTTGGTGTTTTGGCCGATTTGATTCGTTTTGATTCAGATTATTGATGGAAATTTGTTGTAAACTCGTAATCATTCATTAACCTTGAAGTTTTGTGGAACAAATTCGAGTATTCCTTTGAATAATCGATTGAATTGGACTATGCCTTCAAAGTGTTCGATGAAATGTCTCAATGAGTAGAACTTGGAAAATTCTACACGTTTTCGTATGAATGATGGTTGAATTGATATTTTTGTGATGATTCTTGGTAATTATGGGAATTTTGTTAAGGGGAGATAATGAATTGATAATCAAATGCCTTGATTATGATGATTATGATTATGGAATCATAGAGTTCTTGATGTTCTTGAGGCCATATGATGACTATGATGATTTGATAATTCGTTTAACCGATTTAAGATGATATTCTAAATCATAGTGATGATAGTGGTTGATTTAGATGAGATGAATCTTGATATGAGGTTGAATTCCGGATTGAATATGTTATGATCATTGTTACCAAGTTGGTTTGATTATTGATATGGTTATTGTTCTAGGTTGATTAACCAATAGGTATAATCATTTTGCCGCGGTGAAAAGCCGTAGATTCCATCCAGTCGGGGCTGAAGAGCTCGTAGACGAGGGCGACGAGTTCGGTGTTGGTTTTGTCGTGTTGGTATCCAGGCAAGTGTTTACTTGTTCGGTTGTAATGTTTTGATGAGTAATTCCATTTACATTTCATAAGTATTTTATGTTGTATTGCATATTGACGAATGTTCAGTGATGTTCTAAAAGGATTAGAATGCACAGTTGATGATTGTTGAGATACTTGGACAATCTTGGGAAGATTGTAGTATTCGGATATTGTTGATGTCATTTTGGATATTCTTGGTCTATGGTATACATTTCGGAAGGAAGTCCGGATAGAGGTATGTTTTGTGGTAATCGTACATAGAAGATTGTGTACGGGAAGGTATTCGGTATTGAGGTATTATGTGGTATTATCGTGATATTGGGATTTTGATGAGAATCGTTGGATTACCGGAAGTGGTAAGGTTATCGTTGAGGTTATTATTCTCATGATGCATGGCATGTGAATATTTATGTTTATGTACTTGCGGTTATTTGTCGGGCATTATTGCTGGCCCCGTTGTGGGACTTGTTTTTCAGGTATTGAGAACTTTGATGGTAGCGGTCGTGAAGCGAGGATTCCGGACGATACTGGCTATGGCATATTGTTGGGGAATCGTGTATTTTGTTTGTGTATATTATTATTGATGTATATGTATCTTGGACTGTATTTTTATCCGCTGTGTGAGTTCTTTCAAATGGCTTTCGGCTTTATGCCAACTGAGTTTGATTTCAAAAACCGATTCCCTTAACCGAGTTTTTGGCCTTGATTATCTTGACGGTAGTTGGTGTTTTCAAATGATTTTGTGAGTTTTGAAAAATACTACCGTCATCGGCCTTTTTGGGCATTTTTGTAATTGGTTTTTAGCCTGGTGGGTTCCGGCGCGGGGCCCACGGCGTGTAATACTCCCGTAAGGTTTTATGGGTGTTACAAATATGGTATCGGAGCCCATGGTTTTGTGATAACCGGGCATGTGTGTTATGTGGCTCTACCAGTGTGGTAGTTGTGTGATTTTTGTGTAGCTGGATTTCTGGCTATTTTGGACTGTGTTGTTTTGGTTCTGTGTGATTTTCTGAGTACTGTCGTGGTGATGTGTGGGTTTGGGGATTATTAGTGTTTCCGAGACCGACGAGGCAGGGAGTGAACGCCGGTGCCGTGGTCATGTTCAATGTGCGGCTCCAATCGGGAAGTGAACGCCGGTGCGAGGCACGTGCAATGTGCGGCTTTCGATGTGGAGTGGAACGCCGGTGATACGTGCATGTGACAAGGAGCGGCTCATGCGCTTTAGGTGAGGAGACACAGCATCACAGATCCCACAAAACTCGACAGTGCTCTAAACTTGGTGTGGTCTTGGCGGAGACCAATCGTTTTCAAATTGTGATTATTCCTGTTTTGGCATTCTTGTTGTGTCGAGATTTTTGAAATAGTGTCATATGCTAGTATCACGGGAGATCTTAGTCTTCACTGACCTGTAAGTATGTTGTTCGGATTATTCGATAATTCTTGGTTATCTTGGTGATTTTGGATTTTCCGTTGAAATGTTGTTTGTGCGAGTGATTGCAAGTTTCGAGGACGAAACTTATTTTTAAGGGGGGTAGAGTGTAATACCCCGATTTTTCGGATATATTTTTCGTTTATATATTGGATATCATGGATGGTTAATTATGCTCGAGGACGTTTTGAACGTTTGATAATGTTATTGAATTGAGTATATGTATTGATTTTGCCGTATGTTCGTATTTAGTATGTCGTGACGTCGGACAGGAACAGTTGAATTTTTGGCTAAGTATAAAAGTCATTACGTACGTTAAGCCTTGGAGCTTACGTACGTAAAATGTGTTAGCCTACGTACGTTATATAGTGTACATAACGTACGTAACAAGAGGAATCGGACAGTTGGGGCCCGTGGTCGGCGGCTTTCGGCGTAGATGTGGACAGGTGAGTCAACGGATGGATTTACGTACGTTATACAGGGTGTATTACGTATGTAATACGAGTATAATACTGTAGCAAGTCAACGTACGTATTATGTACGCAACGGAATAAGTGTTACGTACGTTACGGGGCGGCTGACCGAGTCGTGGCCGAGAGGACCTGTAGTGGCCGAGCATGGTCGGCAGTGACTCGCTGGGATGGCCGATCATGGTCGGCAGTGACTCGCATGGATGGCCGATCGCGGTCGGCAGTGACTCGTTGGGGGCTAGGACTGGCCGATAACGTACGTAAGGTACCGACCGGTTACGGCCGTAAGGGACCGTTACGTACGTAAGCAGCTGCCGGTTACGTACGAAATGATGTCGGCCAAACTGGGTAGTAGGGTAGGCCACGGCCGGCTACGTACGTAAGCACCTGCCGGTTACGTACGTAAGGTGCCGGCAGGGATCGGCCTATATAAGGCCTGGACCGAGTCATCTTGGGCATTTTTCATTCTTCTTCGTTTTTTCGCGATTCCTTCAGCAAAAGTGGATGGATTTGAGTAAGATCATCATGTAACAACATGTTTTGGAAGTTTTATTCATGTATTAACATCATCTCCACCCGGATCGAAGGTAAGAACACCTAAACTTTTGGTTTTTGGATGTTCTTGAGGTTTCTTGGTATTTTGGCCGATTTGATTCGTTTTGATTCAGATTATTGATGGAAATTTGTTGTAAACTCGTAATCATTCATTAACCTTGAAGTTTTGTGGAACAAATTCGAGTATTCCTTTGAATAATCGATTGAATTGGACTATGCCTTCAAAGTATTCGATGAAATGTCTCAATGAGTAGAACTTGGAAAATTCTACACGTTTTCGTATGAATGATGGTTGAATTGATATTTTTGTGATGATTCTTGGTAATTATGGGAATTTTGTTAAGGGGAGATAATGAATTGATGATCAAATGCCTTGATTATGATGATTATGATTATGGAATCATAGAGTTCTTGATGTTCTTGAGGCCATATGATGACTATGATGATTTGATAATTCGTTTAACTGATTTAAGATGATATTCTAAATCATAGTGATGATAGTGGTTGATTTAGATGAGATGAATCTTGATATGAGGTTGAATTAGGATTGAATATGTTATGATCATTGTTACCAAGTTGGTTTGATTATTGATATGATTATTGTTCTAGGTTGATTAACCAATAGGTATAATCATTTTGTCGCGGTGAAAAGCCGTAGATTCCGTCCAGTCGGGGCTGAAGAGCTCGTAGACGAGGGCGACGAGTTCGGTGTTGGTTTTGTCGTGTTGGTATCCAGGCAAGTGTTTACTTGTTCGGTTGTAATGTTTTGATGAGTAATTCCATTTACATTTCATAAGTATTTTATGTTGTATTGCATATTGTGAATGTTCAGTGATGTTCTAAAAGGATTAGAATGCACAGTTGATGATTGTTGAGATACTTGGACAATCTTGGGAAGATTGTAGTATTCGGATATTGTTGATGTCATTTTGGATATTCTTGGTCTATGGTATACATTTCGGAAGGAAGTCCGGATAGAGGTATGTTTTGTGGTAATCGTACATAGAAGATTGTGTACGGGAAGGTATTCGGTATTGAGGTATTATGTGGTATTATCGTGATATTGGGATTTTGATGAGAATCGTTGGATTACCGGAAGTGGTAAGGTTATCGTTGAGGTTATTATTCTCATGATGCATGGCATGTGAATATTTATGTTTATGTACTTGCGGTTATTTGTCGGGCATTATTGCTGACCCCGTTGTGGGACTTGTTTTTCAGGTATTGAGAACTTTGATGGTAGCGGTCGTGAAGCGAGGATTCCGGACGATACTGGCTATGGCATATTGTTGGGGAATCGTGTATTTTGTTTGTGTATATTATTATTGATGTATATGTATCTTGGACTGTATTTTTATCCGCTGTGTGAGTTCTTTCAAATGGCTTTCGGCTTTATGCCAACTGAGTTTGATTTCAAAAACCGATTCCCTTAACCGAGTTTTTGGCCTTGATTATCTTGACGGTAGTTGGTGTTTTCAAATGATCTTGTGAGTTTTGAAAAATACTACCGTCATCGGCCTTTTTGGGCGTTTTTGTAATTGGTTTTTAGCCTGGTGGGTTCCGGCGCGGGGCCCACGGCGTGTAATACTCCCGTAAGGTTTTGGGGGTGTTACACGTGTTGTGTCAAGAATTAACACCTTCCGACAGGCGACCTACTAGGAGGACTGGCGACCGAGTTACTACCGAGCGGCCAAGGCGGATCTGCCGATCAGCGACCTGGCGACCGAGCCTCAGCCCAGCGGACAAGCTGCATCGACCAACCTAAGGTCCCAGGACAAGTCCCGGTATCGAGCGATCAACCTCAGATACGATCGCCTCTCGATACTCGGCGACCGACTCCTGGCGATCTACTAATGGACGATCATCTCTCGGTACTCGGCGACCGACCCTTGGCGATCGGCAACCGGACGACCATCCTTCGGCACTTGCCGACCTACTCTTGGAGACCGACCGTCTCTCGGCACCTGGCGACCTACACTTGGTGACCGATCATTGGCGACCTCCATCCACCGGCCGATGACGACCTCGGATGATCAGCTAGAGACGACTGCCTCATGTCAATCTCCACCGATGGCCATCCAGTCGGTGAAGGCCGAACCTTGAGACTGGCACCACGTGCAAGGACCGAGACAAGATCCGCGAATCTCGGGCCATTGACCACAGTCTGGCAGATTCTCTCCACCAGCCGACAAGCCGCCGAAAGCTTGTCAGTAGGGCCGCATGTTGGCCCGACTCCGACGCGTGTCGCCTCTTCGACCGCCACCGTGGGCGCCTCTTCCTTGGACTTTAGCCCGACATCCAAGATCTTACTTGGACTTTAGCCCGACAGCAGAGATCGGCACATTATTATATTGGCGGCGGGCGATCGCACCTTATTATATTAGCCGTGAGCGACGGCCACTACAGATGTGACCCTACGCCCTATATAAGCAAAGGCACCCTGCACTTGGACACTTCTTCAACTCCCTTCGGATTTCACACTATACAGAAGCAAAATACACACACTTGGCTAATCTCCAACTCTTGGCAACAGCTATCTTTCGGTCTTACTTCTCCCGGCCTATCTCATCCAGCAGATTATCGGCGGGGACGAAGAACACCAAGCTTCGCTCAAGAGCCGGATTAACAGAGTCTTTTTACACTCATTGTATTTAGATTTCTCTCATTAATACTTGTATCCACGAATATTCGTATTAATAACATCTCGCGAGAGCATTCAAGCCCGGGCCTAACAAACCCGGCAAATCTTGTATTATTTGTCTTCTCTCGGAAGTGCTCCCGCAATTGTTGTTTGTTGTCCGTCTTCCAGCAGTATTAATCTTCGGATAAATATTTTGGGCAACAACAATTGGCGCTAGAGGAAGGGGAATCCAACCCTCGATTTTTTATACCTACCATCCCGAAGAACACTCACTGTTCTCGGGGCAGATACTTGAAGTGACACTTACTGCACTTCAAAGAAATCCTTCAGAAAACATGTCTTCCGCCTCCGCGTCGAAGAAAGCCACTGACCAGCCGGCGGACCCCTGCTCCGTCCCCATCGAGCCGCAGCCGATGGTGGAAGGTAGCCGCCGCGATCGAGACGCTCGACCCGTCCCGGAAGGCGGCCCGAGCCTCTCGCTCGATCGGCCCAACCAATGAACAGATCGAAGAGGCCATAGCCGTCCTTCGGGAGCGACGGAGTGCTCTCGACGCGCTCCGGCTATCACCCCTGTCTCCCGCCGAAGATCAAGCGAAGCTCAAGGCACTACTGCCGAGCGAGCGCCAGAGGCTCTCGCCCGCAAGAAGAGGCGCTCGAGCCGGGGCACGTCTGCTGATCGCCTGGCGGACCCGACACAGCGACCGGGCGCCCGGCCTCGGCTACGAGACGACGGAGTTGGTATCCGTCACCAGAGCTCGGCCTACCCGGCTCCCACAAGGCGATCCAGCCGCCTGGCTCCCCGCCAAATTCCCGAGGTCGGCGGCATGGGTCCAGAGGTCGGTACACGATCGCCTCGGCCCCCGCTCCCAAAGCCGATCCGCAAATGAGCCGCGGCGATTGCCGCAATGCAACGCCGATCGACGACGTGAGGGCGCTCTCGCAATCCGGGCGGCGCCGTGAAGACGATCGCCGCCAAGCGAGCCGCCGCGATCGACATCGAGCTCGCCCCTGCGGCACAAGATCGTTCCTCCTCGGACACCCGTACTGTGGGCGATCGGACCCCAAACACACCGTCACATGTTAAACATCTCCATGACCGGGTGTGGGGCCTCCGACGCGACGCGGGGCCGAATCTTCCGGCTGACGCTGGACGACCTCGCCACAGTGGTACACCTCATTGCCACCTCGGTCCATTGGCTCCTTTAACGAGCCGGCGCACGTCTTCACGAATACTTCGCCACCAGGCCGCTCGCGAAGGTCCCCATCGCATGTGGCGGATCAGGCAAGGGGAAGAAGAGTCCGACTCGGACTACATCGACCGGGTAGACGTGATCATCCTCAACGGCGAGCCCGTAAGCGATGAAACCGCCCTCTACGCGGTTCTAGGAGGTTTTCAGGGTTTCTCGCCTATGTTCAGGCATCTCACGAAGACCCTACCGACGACCTACGCAGCCTTCCGGGCTAGAGCCGCAGATTTCCTGTCCAGGCAAAGGCTTCTTCTCGGCTAGAGTAGATCGATCGGCGCCGTCGGCGACCTCCGGTCTACCAGCCCGATCGCTACTACCCAGCGGAACCGGAGGACTCGATCCCCGCCTACAGTCCATTTTAAATGACGGACTAGCCGCCGCCCGATCGCCAATATCGACCTACGAATAAAGCGATCGGCCGCCGAGCGACGATCACCAGTCTTCCGGCCAGATCGCTACATCATCAGCAACCCGGTGGACACGATCGCCATCTACAGTCCAGCACATAACATGACGGACTAAGGCATAAGATCGCCTCCACCGCACATCGTAAAGCCATGGTCCTGGCAGTCGATGGAACCGGCTGCTTCGTCCATGCAAGGTCCCTTTCGGCCGAGATCGCCCGCCCTTCGTTTAAATACGAGGCCGGCGTAGTCTGAGGGCTCTCCAACATTAATCAGTGGACACATGCCACAACCCCGTCTCAACGTACACCGTCGAGGTCGGCCATCTCCATGGCTGGCCGAGGTGGAAGCAGAGCTAACAAGCCGCAGAGGTGGAGTTGATTCATCCGACGCTGCCCCGCGCAAGAACTCCTCTAGACCGAGACCGCACGCCCTTCGTTTAAATACGAGGCGAGGCGCAGCCTAACAGAGGACCCTCATAATAAAGTGAGTCACGAGACACTCATTGTCTTCGCGCACCAAGACACGGTCATGGAGTCGGTCCATCGATCTCCGCGACTGTGCACAATTCCTCAAACAAAGCGAAACCACCAAGTTTCCATGGGGGATCGGCCAATGTTGTTTTTGCAGGTACAAGACCGAAAGGTAGCTAGCCAATCGACCGTGATAGCCCAAGTCCGAGTCCTAAGTCAGCTCAGATCGCCCGTCCTCATCCGCACACGATCGCCAAGAAGAACCACCTCGCCCCATGTCTTCAACATAGAGCGAGGCGGGGGCAATTGTTGTGTCAAGAATTAACACCTTCCGACGTGCGACCTACTAGTAGGTCTGGCGACCGAGTTACTGCCGAGCGGCCAAGGCGGATCTGCCGATCACCGACTCAGCGGCCGAGCCTCGGCCAATGGACAAGCCGCATCGACCAACCTAAGGTCCCAGGACAAGTCCCGGTATCGAGCGATCAACCTCGGATACGATCGCCTCTCGATACTCGGCGACCGACTCCTGGCGATCTACTAACGGACGATCATCTCTGCAGACTCGGCGACCGACCCTTGGCGATCGGCAACCGGACGACCATCCTTCGGCACTTGCCGACCTACCCTTGGAGACCGACCGTCTCTCGGCACCTGGCGACCTACACTTGGTGACCGATCATTGGCGACCTCCATCCACCAGCCGATGACGACCTCGGATGATCAGCTAGAGACGACTGCCTCATGTCGATCTCCACCGATGGCCATCCAGTCGGCGAAGGCCGAACCTTGAGACTGGCACCACGTGCAAGGACCGAGACAAGATCCGCGAATCTCGGGCCATTGACCACAGTCTGGCATATTCTCTCCACCAGCCGACAAGCCGCCGAAAGCTTGTCAGTAGGGCCGCATGTTGACTAACTCCGGACGCGTGTTGGCCCCTTACTGGACCGCCACTGGCGGCCTCTTCCTCGACTTTAGCCCGACATCCAAGATCTTACTTGGACTTTAGCCCGGCCCGTGAGATCGGCACATTATTATATTGGCCGCGGGCGATCGGCACCTTATTATATTAGCCGTGACGATCGGCCACTACAGACGTGACCCATTTGCCCCTATATAAGCAAAGGCACCCTGCACTTGGACACTTCTTCAACTCCCTTCGGATTTCACACTATACAGAAGCAAAATACACACACTTGGCTAATCTCCAACTCTTGGCAACAGCTATCTTTCGGTCTTACTTCTCCCTACTATCTCATCCAAAGACATTATCTAGGGACGAAGAACACCAAGCTTCGTTCAAGAGCCGGATTAACAGAGTCTTTTTACACTCATTGTATTTAGATTTCTCTCATTAATACTTGTATCCACGAATATTCGTATTAATAACATCTCGCGAGAGCATTCAAGCCCGGGCCTAACAAACCCGGTAAATCTTGTATTATTTGTCTTCTCTCGGAAGTGCTCCCGCAATTGTTGTTTGTTGTCCGTCTTCCAGCAGTATTAATCTTCGGATAAATATTTTGGGCAACAACAACACGTAACTAGCATAGTTTAACGTACGTAACATACCATATGTAGCGTACGTAATACTGGACATATAACATACGCTGTGGCTAGTACACAGCCAAAAATCCAAACTCACTAAGCAACATCCAAACGACGAATACAATACCGACGACAAGCATAAATATTTTGATTCCGAAATAACCCAATACAATATACATTGTATCATTCAAATACACCAGCTCTTGTACAATTCCAAATGAATACACAAGACAATAGTAAAACAAAAAAAATTACCCCCGGATATTACATATTCCCCCCTTAAAAAGAGTTTTGTCCCCAAAACTAAGGGTACACAGTTTGGAATATGAACTATCCAACCGGATCTGAAAACAACATCTCCAGAAATACTCCTCAATGCGAACCACTTCGCCTGAGCAAATGGGCCAACCCCTCGGGTCCCCGTGTCTCCTCTGCCTGAACAAGGCGAAAATCAAGTGATAAAACACTCAACCAAGTGTGAGATCAGTCAAATCATGACTCCTCCGCTAGAGACCAGCCAGAAAGTCGTACCACCCGCATGACTTGTAACACCGGCGTACACACCGTGCGGGAGCCGCCCATTGTACATGTCTACAATCATCGGTGTATACTTCCCCGTTCTCGTCATCATCGGACGCCCACGCAATCACTGACTCACGCCACAAAAGGACAACAATAAAACATATATAGTCCTCAGGACCATATCAGTCGCACGCCCAAGTCCTCACGACTTGACGTCTCGAATCACAATGAAAAATTCCCCAGATTATCACAAAATCTCGGGTACAACATCAAAAGGAAAGAAAATCATCAAACGACCTCAAATCTCAAGATTCCCAAATACTATCATTATAAGATAGGTTAACAACAAATGGTTCACAACCATAATACATTATTACAGATTAAGTTAAACATTAATCCGAAAATCAAAGAAAGGAATACACAAATCAAGGCTATATCTCAAGTGTACCCAACATCGATATCCTCCAGATCATCGATCTCCTCCATCTCATTGATTCAAGAAAGACCCAAATCCGAGCTCGCTGCTTCTCCTCGGTTGTCCTTACCTCTGGCTCCCAAAGCCTGATAGGACCCCTTGGATGAAGTACAGACTGGAGTAACAAAATCTCTCGAGGTCCGTGACCTCTTTTGAGATCTACTGGCGCTAGAACTCCTACAGTATTTCTGAAGGTGTCCCTGACTCCCACATGAATGACAAACAAAAGCTGGCACCGTACAACGAGTGCTAACATGCACTGCTGAATCACAGTTAAAGAAAACAACAGTCGAACTCGTCGTCTGAGAGAAAGATGCTTTTCCAGCACGAAGACGACTAGAAAACGACCTCATGGACGTTGGAGCCCGATGTACCTCTGAACGAACCGGCATCCTAGTCCTCTCACCAGAAGAAATGGAAGGGTTCTTCCGAGCAAGCTCCTTGATCAAAAGCTCTGATCTAAGAGCTTTCTCAATGAATTCACCAAGTGAGTTACAATTATGATTGAACAACTGCATCCTCAAATACAGGTTTAGCCTCTTGATAAAATACTTGATCTTATCCGCCTCAGTATGGATAATAGATGAAGCAAAATGAAAAAGTCCATGAAACTTCTCAGCAATGACAACAACACCCTCCTCCTCCACGGATTCGGTTCAAAACCTCGGACAACTTGGCTTCACAAAGTGGAGCCGGATAATACCTATCTAACATGAGAGTCTTGAACTCGCCCCAAGCACAATCACGATCGGTGGGTTTCACCGAAAGCCACCAAGTATAAGCGCCCTTACTCAAGTAATAAGCCGCTACTGCCACCTTACTCTCTTCCGGACACTGAACCATGTCGAAGAGTTTATCAAAATGTTCAAGCCAATGAACAATGTCAGCTGGTTCCGACGAACCCTCAAAAATAGACGACCTCTAACGAGAGATATCGCCAATAATCTGACTCACTTCCCCAGTCTGCCATGAAACGGCACCTGTAATCCCTGCTGCGGTGAGCCACGAACCATCGAGGTCTGCATGGTATCCACTATATGTGTCATCAGAGTCATCTGGGCCATCATGCCCCTCATAACCAAGAAAGGGTCGATGTGTCCACTCTCCATCTGATCGACTTCTCGAGTATGAAGTCCTAAAGGGGAATCGGTCGCATAGGTAACACCACCGGCCGAACTCTGATCCATCTCGGCATCCACACGTGCATAAACATGAGGTTCTGGGTTCTAGCCCGCTCTGTAGCCTTTACCCCCTCTGTCACGTCCTCGGGTTCCTCTTTCCATAGTGAAAGAATAACGTTCGATCATGATCGTAGCTCAAATACACCTCAACGGTCAATCCAGAATGCTAAGTCAATATCCAAACACGAGTATACATACTCAACAAATAAACAATCACATCAATCATGCTAATCATAGCCAATACATAGCTCACACGCTCCAAAACAATTAATCATGAGTCAATCGTACCACTAATGTCACATACAGGTTTCAACAAAACATGTATAATCAATGACATAATGAATGTATGAACATAAAAGAGAATCAGGTCCTTACACAGATCATGATCGTAGCTCAAATACACCTCAACAGCCAATCCATAATGCTAAGTCAATATCCAAACAAGAGTATACATACTCAACAGATAAACAATCACATCAATCATGCTAATCATAGCCAATACAGAGCTCACAAGGTCCAAAACAATTAATCATAAGTCAATCGTACCATTAATGTCACATACAGGTTTCAACAAAACATGTATAATCAATGACATAATGAATGTATGAACATAAAAGAGAATCGAGTCCTTACACAGGTCATACGAAGCTTCAAGGTCTTGCGATACTAGTCTTCACTGGCGACAACTCGATGAAAGAATGACTCATACAGTCGTCCAACTATTACGACTCACAAAACCCGACTGTCCAGATTGTCATAACCTGACATCCCCACTACTACCGCGTCGGTAGAGCCACATAACTCACATATCAGGTATCTCACAACCTATTTCTCTGATACTATCTTCTGTAACACCCCAAAATCCAATTGGGTTATTACAGTACCGTGGACCCCACGCCAGGAGATCCACCAGGCGAACACGACTAACATACATCAATCTGACCAAAAGGAAAATCACAGTCCCTACTATGATATCCGACACAATATTCCGATGTGGAATTTCAATGATAATGATGGACCCAAATGGTGAAAATAAAAATACAACATCATCCACGAGCCTTGCTCGGATAACATAAAATGACAACAACTGACAAACTGGAGAACACTCCAAACTGACTGTCCGACATGAACACTGAAACAACTCGGGACTAGTATCGCTCGAATGCCTCGTCGCCATCGTCATGCCCCTGTATCTCAACTCTCTCCTTGCAAATACCTAAAACATGAAAACATGTTCCGGACCCACGGGGTCAGTCATCCAGATAATGAATATCGAATACATGTACAACATGATATGCATCGAAAGGCAAAACAAATGGTACACAAATGATAGTACGAGATGCTCACAAACCAAGGTAAGAACCGAGCATTCGCGAAACACTTATGCCCACGTTATATGATCAATACCGGCTCAACAGGTTAGAACACAAGTGCCCAACAACGAATCATCAATATAGAACACAACAACGATTTACCCGAAGGTTAACCAAACCAAAGCTGAAATAGATACGAATCACAATGCCCGAAGGCTCCAACGGAAACACCAATACATCACACATGGCCTAAAAGCCCTCGGCCGAAGCTGCAAAATATCACAATGGCCTGAAAGCCACTCAGCCAAAGCTGCAAATCATCACAATGGCCTGAAGCCAAACAGCCCGAAGTTGTATCACATGAGGGATGAAGCCACAACACGAAGTTGTATCACAATTAGGGCTGAAGCCACAGCACGAAGCTGTATCACAATGAGGGCCGAAGCCACAACACGAAGTTGTATCACAATGAGGGTCGAAGCCACAGCATGGAGATGTATCACAATGAGGGCCGAAGCCACAGCACGAAACTATATCACAATGAGGGCCGAAGCCACAGCACGAAGCTGTATCACGATGAGGGCCGAAGCCATAACACAAAGCTGTATCATGATGAGGTCATCCAATGACCGTGACCTGCTGAATTGCAGGTGCTGGGAAACCAACCGCGAAGGTTCAAGCCCCAGACTTACCCATAATGAGATCACCCAGTGACCGTGACCTACTGAACTGTAGGTGTTGGGAAACCAACTGCGAAGGTTCAAGCCCCAAACTTACCCATCGAGCACTAGCCGAGATTAGCCTCCAAAACATAATTAATCACAAACGGCAACGATCACAAGATTACCGAATTCACAAGAATGATACTATGTTGCCTTGAGACGGCCAACATGACTATAATAACTCACAGATGAGCACCGTCCTTGGCGGTCCCAATTCAAATACTTTGATTGCCTTGGAATGGCCAATCGATAACGACACAACAGATGAAAACCGTCCTCGACAGTCCCAATTCAATACCTCGATTGTCTTAGATCGACTAATCTATAACGACTCAACGGATGGGAACGATCATCGACAGTCCCAATTCAATACTTCGATTGTCTTAGAACGACCAATCAATAACAACGACTCATCGGATGGGGACTATCCTCGACAGTCTAAATTCAATACCTCGATTGCCTTAGAACAGCTAATCGATAACAACAATATCACGGATGGGAAGTGTCCTCGACAATCCCAATTCAGTACCTCGATTGTCTTAGAATGACCAATCGATAACGACTCAACGTATGGGAACTATCCTCGACAGTCCCAATTCAATACCTCGATTGCCTTATAACAGCAAATCGATAACAATAATACCACGGATGGGAAGTGCCCTCGACAATCCCAATTCAATACCTCGATTGTCTTAGAACGACCAATCGATAACGACTCAACGGATGGGAACTATCCTCGATAGGCCCAATTCAATACCTCGATTTTCTTAGAACGGCCAATCGATAACAATGACACAACGGATGTTTCGGCACCTTTAATCGGTTACCGACAACGAAGATGATAATCGAATACATCAACGCCTTCAATCGGCCGATACAACATCAATGGCAAAACAACAATATCAATAGCAACATTCCTATCGATGTCTTAATCGAACATCAATATCAACAATAACAATCAATACATCGATATCGCGAACCGGCTATCGACAACCACAATAACAACAAGAGTCTCAATGCCTTAAACCGGCCATTAACGAACAACAATAACATTTGGCATAATTAACGAAGGGTATTGTATCGAATAATTCCCTGATATCAACAAATCATGAAGAGACTACGTCTCGAAATGATACAACACATTCATACACATATATGATAATATTAATCTCATTGACTGTAACATCCCCAGATCGAACCGGGAATATTACACGCCGCAGACCCTCTCCGCGAGGATCCACCAGGCTAGACATCTAAGCAACACATTACATTACATACTGACGAATCAAAATAACGAACCAATACACCGATTTGGTCTTTCGACACTGACTTACAAATAAAAATACATAAGCTCATCCAGACTCATACCCACGCAAGGGTAAAATACTTGCAACAACGAACAATAGGACAGCGGAAAAGACAATACAATGGACTCCGACTAACTGAACCCAAAAGTGGCCTTCGTGTGATTAGTATCATTCGTCTTTCATCATCCCTCGTGCCGATCCTGTGTCTTGCTCCCGAAAACCTGCATGTACCTGGACACAATACAGATATCCACCCCCCGATTACTCGGGGGTTAGCAAAACTCCACTGTTTCACTAGTGCAAGTATAAAGTGCAAATACGAGCCATACACAACACATTCCGAGAATACAACGAAAGACTTCCCGAGATATATTTAGTTAAAAATAGTTCAAGTCTTGAAGGCAGAAACGAAGCAAGTAAGCATTTTGAAAACATTTCCAAATCTCGGGAGTTTTTGAAAACATCAAAAATTGAAAATGTTCTTAAGTCCTCGAAGCCATTTAGGGTCACAAATTCCAAAGTTCATTTTTCAAAATACAAATCCGTTTAACAAAACACGGGGTCCACGACCCAACCATTCCGGTCACAAAACACAGGGTCCACGACCCGATCATCCACTTCAATTCACTTACAAGGACACATTACACATAACACATTATTCCTATGCCATTCTAGCCAAGCACCAAGACTCGATATATAATGTCTCTCGACCCCAAGCACAAAGCATTGTGATACTCCAGACAATATCACAATTAACGAAAACATCAACGTCATCCTCAAGATGAAAACCTGGCCAGTAACCGCGGCCGTACCCCTTAGTATCGACCCCGGACATCCCGTCGGACACTCCGGTGGGAAACCACTTCGCGGCCGGACCCCTTAGTATCGCCCCCCCGTCATCCCGTCGGAGACTCCGCGTGGAAGTTCCTCCAAACACGAACCCATGTCCACTTCCGTGGCCGTACCCCTTAGTATCGACCCCCAGACATCCCGTCGGACACTCCGGGTGGAAGGAACAACACACACACGTTCCAAAATCACAGTTGCAAACCACAAGCCTCGAAGGTCAATCACAGTATATATAGTCGAGGTACCTTACTAGAATGGCCAATTCATCCAACACATGCTCACAATCCAGAACTAATACTATCAACAAGAAAGCACACTATTCCAACAGCACCGAACGGCACAACCAATAACACATAAATTCACATAATTCATCGATAACCACATGTCTCCACGTACAGCTTAAACAAAGGATTAAACTTCAAAACTTACCGACGACGTAATCACACACAAAGACATCACACAAAAGTATTACGTTCTTATACTCAACATTAATACATGTATTCAATTAAGCATATTAATTCTCGGAACACACGAGTCGTCTTTAAGAAAACCATGATGGTAAATATATCGATACTTTTGAAAAAGATGGTTATGAATATTTATTTAGCACATATCGACGATTAACAACCATTATATCCACAAAACGCGTAATGTATGGGCAAGATACTTGCCTCGATAATCGACACAGGACACTCCTACGAACACGGCTCAGTCGGGACACCTCGAACACCTACAATTCTCCGGCGAAGACAAAGAATACGCCCACGATCGAAAAGCTTGAAGAAAACGACGAACGGAAGGGTTCCGACTCGAGTTCTTCGCAAGAATTAGACCCTAACAACATATAATCAATAAATCATCGATCATACGAGGAAGAATAATCGTAGAACGCCCGAAAACCTCTCTATGACATTTTACCGGACACCTTCAAGGCGTCGATCAAGAACTCGACCAAAACAACGAATCGATACGATCCAACCATGGAATAACAAGGGAAAAGATGTAATACATCTTAATAATCATCAATCTATCATAATACCAAGTTAAATCGGATTAATCGGACGAAAACAACCAAAATACCCAAAATCCCCAAAATTAGATTTCTAGGAAATCTGACTGGTCAGTAGATCGGAGGATGTTATAGGAGGGATGATTGATGATATGAGCCTCAAAACTTCATGGATTAAATGTATAACAACATTGCTCCAAGATTCCCACGCCTCCATCCGCGGAAGAGAAGAGAAAGAGTGAGAGAATGGGTGAAAAAAACGTCCGCAGGCCTTAAATAGGCCGACTGCCGGCCGGGTTACGTACGTAACCGGCCATGGCTTACGTACGTAACCGGCCATGGCCGAACACCGCTGGAAATGCCGGAAACGTTACGTACGTTACCGGCCAGGGCCTTACGTACGTAACCGGCCTTACGTACGTAACGGCCGAGCACTACCGTACGTTACTCGGCCAGGGCCGGCCTGGCTCGAGCATGCCCGGCCATGACTCGGCCGGGACCAACTCCGACGGCCCGAACGACCCCGAAACCCGAACCTGAGTACGAATCGAAGATACGGTTACGAAGTACTCGCAAAGACGAATCCGAGCACTAAGAGAACACACGATTCCGACCACCCGAAGGCTCGGAATTCGACAACGGAAGTAATTAACCAAAACTTTGGGAAATTACGAAAATGGCCCAAAACGTCCGAAAATCACGATACGCGATCGAAACACCAAACCAAAGCTCGCAACATGAATAATAACATGAAATGAAATTACGAGAAACTCGAAACAACAGTTTCGGATGAGATTCGCAAGAATCGAACTCAAGTGCGGAAAAGTCGCTAAAAAGCTCGGAACTCAACAAAACGATACCGAAACGAACTCGGATGACAAAAAGTGCAGAATTAATCATTCTCGAAATGACGAAACGGTCATGAGCGAGTCGTCAAAACGGACTCCGGCCGAAAAAGAAATTTTACCGAAAATCGAAAATTGCGGATATTACATTCTACCCTCCTTAAAAGAAGTTTCGTCCCGAAACTTAAAACAAGTAGGGAGAAGCAATATCCCGCCAGGAAAACTCAACGAGATACGCAAGGAAACACGTAACTTACGCCCATCGGCGAAACGTTACAAGCAACGCAAAGGAATATACGGCGTGAAAACACGCTCCACGACGACCAACACAACGTCGCGGTTAGGGATATAACAAAACCAACAAGTAACAAGCATCATCAAATGGATAATACAATCAAGTCAATTATCCGAACAATCACAAAACACAATGGACGAAAATCAATACGATTAACCAACCCAACGGTACATCAATCAAAACGCGAGCCAATCGCTGAACAAATACAGAATTCCACCGCCCAAGGGTTGGAAGATCGAAAACGAGACTAATTTTCCGAACTTGGAAAGGTCACAACGATATATAGATCAATTTGGGACAATATCAGAACTCGCTTGAATGACAAAGGTGAGAAACAACACCAGGTCAGAAGCGTCAACGAACACAGTCGAGTCGATACGGTTAGACGAAACAGAAGAGAAAGAAAGAAAAATGCGGTTATTACATCATATCACCTTTAAAAGAGGTTTCGTCCCGAAACCTAAACAACGAGAACGAAGTGCTGGAATAGCAACCTTCCCGACCATATCCTCTTGGTCCACATCCGATCTTCATGGCCATTAGTATCGTGGTCACGACTGCGTCCTCTGCCCATCGGCATACTAAGCGGATTCCCACTTAATACGATTGCACGACTTCGCAAAATATCATACTAAAGTACCAACTCAGCACGACATATCACATAAGGTAACCAATAACAACTCGAAAAGAAAATCCACGAGGTATCCTTTTAAAGGAAATCTTTTTGAAAATCCTTGGATTTGTATGGTATTTAAAATAAACTTTAAAAGTACTTTTGGTACCTCGGGTTGTTTCATCAAAACTTGTAAACAACATACTTTAACCGTCTCATTTGAAATCATTTGAAGTCATCATGCCCCTACGTATCATCATCACCGTTAACAACTAACAAGTTAACCATGCAAGATCATCAAATCATTCTTACATACTCTAACATTTCCAAATCCGAGTTTGAACTTTACATCGAGTGAGATTTTTCATCTTTCACTATATATTTTTGAAAATAAAAATCGCATTGGTTTTTGAAATAAAATATTTTTATGGTGTGAAAGATTTTTGAAAATCATTCACTCGAGTTATTTGAAATTACAACAATACGTTAAAAATCATTTTCGAAAATTCTCCCAACACTTCATAAACATCAACGACGGTAATATTTTACAAAATGTCTACATGTATTTTAAAACAACTCTTTCAAATACCATCGAGGTTTTATTGAGAATCCAAGGCCGGCTTGCCAATTCCAAATAATTTTCAAAGTATACACGGAGCCGCCGATTAATCGAACCGTCAAAACTTTGTAAAGTTTCCAGGAAAGTGTTTTTGAACACACACAGCAGACATAATTTATCAATTCATCAAACACAATCAAATATCACCTAGCAATACGAAAAGTCTTAACACACATTCACGCACAACAGTTGTTATCACTAGACACCACGTAGAGAATACAACTACAGGTGATTGGCCATAAAAGTTAGATTTAACGGCTATAATGCGGTTCCATAGCCTCTGCCCAGGTTGATTAGCACGCGTTACAACAAAGATTAACGTGCGCTAAACACGCCACGTTAGCGCGCGTTAGGCTCGTATTAAGCCTGTGCTAACTGCTCTAATCACCAACACGATTGCAAACATATATGAGGTAGTACTAGACTCGAAGGTTACAAATAAGCAACCACATACGAGTCTAAATGTCATCGATTCACATAATTATAACATCTCACAAGCAACCATCAAAAGAAAATCATCCTACAAAGATGAAAATTTTACTTCTCAATAAAGAGGACTATCTCAACACATACATACTGATGGACTCAACATTCACGTCACTATTTTAATCATAAAACTGGCACCACTGCTCAACAACAAGAGCATCATCAATACGCATCTTCTGACCAACATTCATGAAACCGAAAAGTTACAAACGAGAGTCACGCCTTGAGTATATTTTGAAGACCTTATTTGAGTTAAAAACTCGAGTTTTGAAAACTCTTAGTATGAGATGAGAATAAAATATCGGTAGTTTGAAGTCTAAAAATTTTCGACCTTGAGGTCATCATACAAAAATCAATTTTTTTTTTTCCCTTGGAGAACATTTTAAAAATTTACGTGACTCCCCGGGAGCCTTCGAAACTAAAAATTCCAAGGTTGTTGCTCTTGCAAGAAAAACAGTTCATACAAGGATACATTTAGCAATATCACTCTTCATTCTAGCACAAAATGGGAATTAACAAATATATGTCACTTACTCACGATGCACCTTCAAATACTACAACATAACACATAATCATACAGGCTCGTATAGCTCGTGGTACAACATGTAGTAGGGAGACTTACATCCACAGATCGCACGAAGATGATGGATGCACCTTGATACTAATCACGGCCGACATCCTGCATCGGCGCGTCGCGACGACTCGATCGGACAAAATCGACAATACAAGACTCAACAACACATAACTCGACCCGACGGCCTAGGTTTCCTCAACCTAAGCTCCGATACCATAAATGTAACATCCCCGCATCGAACCGGAATATTACACGCCGAGACCCTCTCGCGAGGATCCACCAGCTAGACATCTAAGCAACACATTACATTACATACCGACGAATCAAAATAACGAACCAATACACCGATTTGGTCTTTCGACACTGACTTACAAATAAAAATACATAAGCTCATCCAGACTCATACCCACGCAAGGGTAAAATACTTGCAACAACGAACAATAGGACAGCGGAAAAGACAATACAATGGACTCCGACTAACTGAACCCAAAACTGGCCTTCGTGTGATTAGTATCATTCGTCTTTCATCATCCCTCGTGCCGATCCTGTGTCTTGCTCCCGAAAACCTGCATGTACCCGGACACAATACAGATATCCACCCCCCGATTACTCGGGGGTTAGCAAAACTCCACTGTTTCGCTAGTGCAAGTATAAAGTGCAAATACGAGCCATACACAACACATTCCGAGAATACAACGAAAGACTTCCCGATATATATTTAGTTAAAAATAGTTCAAGTCTTGAAGGCAGAAACGAAGCAAGTAAGCATTTTGAAAACATTTCCAAATCTCGGGAGTTTTTGAAAACATCAAAAATTGAAAATGTTCTTAAGTCCTCGAAAGCCATTTAGGGTCACAGCCCCAAAGTTCATTTTTCAAAATACAAATCCGTTTAACAAAACACGGGGTCCATGACCCAACCATTCCGGTCACAAAACACAGGGTCCACGACCCGATCATCCACTTCAATTCACTTACAAGGACACATTACACATAACACATTATTCCTATGCCATTCTAGCCAAGCACCAAGACTCGATATATAATGTCTCTCGACCCCAAGCACAAAGCATTGTGATACTCCGGACAATATCACAATTAACGAAAACATCAACGTCATCCTCAAGATGAAAACCACAATCAGTAACCCATGCCGTACCCCTTAGTATCGACCCCGGACATCCGTCGGACACTCCGGTGGGAAACCACTTCCGCGGCCGTACCCCTTAGTATCGACCCCGGACATCCCGTCGGACACTGCAGGTGGAAGTTTATCCACACACGCACCCAAGTCCACTTCCGTGGCCGTACCCCTTAGTATCGACCCCCGGACATCCCGTCGGACACTCCGGTGGAAGGAACAACACACACACGTTCCAAAATCACAGTTGCAAACCACAAGCCTCGAAGGTCAATCACAGTATATATAGTCGAGGTACCTTACTAGAATGGCCAATTCATCCAACACATGCTCACAACCCAGAACTAATACTATCAACAAGAAAGCACACTATTCCAACAGCACCGAACGGCACAACCAATAACACATAAATTCACATAATTCATCGATAACCACATGTCTCCACGTACAGCTTAAACAAAGGATTAAACTTCAAAACTTACCGACGACGTAATCACACACAAAGACATCACACAAAAGTATTACGTTCTTATACTCAACATTAATACATGTATTCAATTAAGCATATTAATTCTCGGAACAAGAGTCGTCTTTAAGAAAACCATGATGGTAAATATATCGATACTTTTGAAAAAGATGGTTATGAATATTTATTTAGCACATATCGACGATTAACAACCATTATATCCACAAAACACGTAATGTATGGGCAAGATACTTGCCTCGATAATCGACACAGGACACTCCTACGAACACGGCTCAGTCGTGACACATCGAACACCTACAATTCTCCGTGAAGACAAAGAATACGCCCACGATCGAAAAGCTTGAAGAAAACGAGACGGAAGGGTTCCGACTCGAGTTCTTCGCAAGAATTAGACCCTAACAACATATAATAAATAAATCATCGATCATACGAGGAAGAATAATCGTAGAACGCCCGAAAACCTCTCTATGACATTTTACCGGACACCTTCAAGGCGTCGATCAAGAACTCGACCAAAACAACGAATCGATACGATCCAACCATGGAATAACAAGGGAAAAGATGTAATACATCTTAATAATCATCAATCTATCATAATACCAAGTTAAATCGGATTAATCGGACGAAAACAACCAAAATACCCAAAATCCCCAAAATTAGATTTCTAGGAAATCTGACCTGATTCGGTAGATCGGAGGATGTTATAGGAGGGATGATTGATGATATGAGCCTCAAAACTTCATGGATTAAATGTATAACAACATTGCTCCAAGATTACCACGCCTCCATCCGCGGAAGAGAAGAGAAAGAGTGAGAGAATGGGTGAAAAAAACGTCATGCAGCCTTAAATAGGCCGATTGCACGTGGGTTACGTGCGTAATCGCCATGGCTTACGTCGTAACCGGCCATGGCCGAACACCTGCTGGAAATGCGGAAGCGTTACGTGCGTTACCGGCCAGGCCTTACGTGCGTAACCGGCCTTACGTGCGTAACGGCCGAGCACTACCGTCGTTACTCGGCCAGGGCCGGCAGCTCGAGCATGCCCGGCCATGACTCGGCGGGACCAACTCCGACGGCCCGAACGACCCGAAACCCGAACTCGAGTATGAATCAAGATACGGTTACGAAGTACTCGCAAAGACGAATCCGAGCACTAAGAGAACACACGATTCCGACCACCCGAAGGCTCGGAATTCGACAACGGAAGTAATTAACCAAAACTTTGGGAAATTACGAAAATGGCCCAAAACGTCCGAAAATCACGATACGCGATCGAAACACCAAACCAAAGCTCGCAACATGAATAATAACATGAAATGAAATTACGAGAAACTCGAAACAACAGTTTCGGATGAGATTCGCAAGAATCGAACTCAAGTGCGGAAAAGTCGCTAAAAAGCTCGGAACTCAACAAAACGATACCGAAACGAACTCGGATGACAAAAAGTGCAGAATTAATCATTCTCGAAATGACGAAACGGTCATGAGCGAGTCGTCAAAACGGACTCCGGACGAAAAAGAAATTTTACAGAAAATCGAAAATTGCGGATATTACATTGACTAGTAAAAGTATAAAACTTGCCTCAAACCAAAGGCGATGAAATCCTCATACGAACGACGAACAGCGTCGACAATCACAAGCACTCGAACAACCTTGAATGAAATACAATTCATTCAATAACACAATATCGATCGAAAACAACACAATAGACAACTCTGATTCAAACACGAATCGATCAAGCCACACAAACGAACATCATAGTCCTCAACTATGGATTCTAACGTCCTCCGACACCTCAATGATCAATATGATCAAAATATTCTTAACACTTGTGAAAAGAATTCAACAAGAATCATTAAGAACAACATCATATTAATCAATCCAAAATGATAATATCACCAATATCATCACTATCACCTCAAGAACATCATCAACTCTATTAACATGATGTCCAAACAATAATCATCCACCAATTCATCATGAATTCGGATTAATCAACAAGATTAAATCAACTATTTCAAGATTATGATAATCATCTACATAACTCATCATAATCCTATATCAAAATGGTTATAATCTCTCAAGAACGCAACCAACGACAATAATTATCTCAAAACTATGTTAATCATCTAACAATCTTAACATAACTATTCCTAGACATGATTATAATCTCCAAGTATTCTTAAACATCAAGAACGCAATCAAACTCAAGCCATATCATCATGTTCTTCATCATAAGTTCATAAAAATTATGAAGAATCATACTATCATCCAACAACCCATCAATACACGAACTAATCGACCACAGCATCATCATAATCTCGAGTTAAACACAAGATTAGCCAACGTACCTCTTGAGAGTGAAGAACAACCTCAAACCATCAAGACTCCACTCCAATCTTCAAGCTCCTAAGCTCCAATCCAAGTTATGAAGCTCTAAATCAAGTTGGAAAGGGCTGGAATACACTAAGGGATGCGAGGGATGATTTCTAGGGAGAGAAATCGAAAATAGATCATGAAAAAATGAAAGACGAAGCATGTATTTATAATTTGCACAATGCATTACGGGCGCTATACAACCCACTTAACATACGTTATCACCTCAACATAGCGTACGGTACGTAGTCCAAAACTCACAGCCTCAAAACGGGGTATCCATTATGTACATTAACCAAATTACGTACGTAACCAGCCTCGCATTACGTACGTTAACCACAAAGTATAGCGTACGTAATGTGCGCTGACTTGCCTGTCCTAATCGAACCACGGGAATCCAGCTTAGCCCTGTCCCAAACACCAAAAGATAGATCGGATCTGATACCATGTGTTATGTACGTAACCAACATAGTTTAACATACGTAACACACCATCTGTAGCATATGTAATACTGGACATATAATGTATGCTATGGCTAGTACACAGCCAAAAGTCCAAACTCACTAAGCAACATCCAAACGGCGAATACAACACCGACGACAAGCATAAATATTTCGATTCCGAAATATTGTATCAGTCAAATACACTAGCTCTTGTACAATTCCAAATAAATACGTACAACATAACAGTAAAACGAAAAAAATTACCCCAGAATATTACACTAAGTGTGAGGACGGGCCGCCTCGAATAAACACTTAGAAAACCAAGATGTTGTCCATGGCCAAAACAGACACAACTATGAGAACGGAAGGTGTTGAGACATTATTGTGTAAGTATCGTTGACTCGGTATACACCAAGGAGGATTAGTTCAAGGCACAGTGTCCACTAATCCGCCGGTATATCCGACGATATTTTACTAAGGAAGGTTCAAAGCTACAAACTACCTTTCCCCATGCAGCAGTGTTTTATGGAAACTGGGTATGTGAGTCTGCAGTCATGCATGTATTTATTTCTACATATGTGGGGAATTGTTGGAAATTGGTTTTAGAAAAATGAGTTTTGACTCAATTTAAACCAATATAATGATAATAAAATATTTAATCCATGAGAATTAAATATTAAACTGTGAATCTACGTTTCGAGGAGATAAACGTAGAATTTTATTTTTCTCAAAACCGATTTCTGGTGAGTGAGAAATAAATGATTAAAGTTGGTCATTTAATTCAAATGGTGAAGAGTTAACCAAATTTAAAACTTGAAAACTCAATTGATATTTGGAGTTGAAAACCCATCATATATTTGGGGTTGAAAACCCACCTGATATTTGGGGTTGAAAATCCATCTGATATTTAGGGTTGAAAACCCATCTGATATGATATTTGGGGCTGAAAACACATCTGATATGATATTTGGGGCTGAAAACCCATCTGATCTGATATTTGGGGCTGAACCCATCTGATCTGATATTTGGGGCTGAAAACCCATCTGATCTAATATTTGGGGTTGGAACCCATTTGATCTGATATTTGGGGCTGAAAACCCATCTGATCTGATATTTGGGACTGAAAACCCATCTGATCTGATATTTTAGGCTGAAAATCCATCTGATCTGATATTTGGGGCTGAAAACCCATCTGATCTGATATTTGATCTCAGCCAAAATGAGGCAGGTTGAGAACTTAGCTTCTGGAATATGACACTTTACACTTCATAATGTAATGTCTGAATTAAATGAGACTATTTATGGAGGTAACTCTTCAGTTGAAGAATTAAAGAGAATTAATGGCACTTTAATATTTAGTAACTCCCCACCTGATGGAGTGAAATTGGACCCTATTAAAGGGGGTCTTGTGCATTTCATTTTATACACCATAACATAGATGAAATACAAACATACCACATATTGCAGCATATTTCCCTCTTGTTTTCGTGCCCAATTTCCAGCACTTGAACGTTCGTCAGAGTTCTGAGTTTTGGAGAGCATCTAACTCAGAAACGTGTAGCAGTTGTATCTTGAGGACATATTGCCTGAGCCGTCTGCTCTTATACGAGGGCAAATTTGTCTTACGGAAAGAGTTATCTCGCCTCTGCTAAAGTTGTAATTTTAATTCAGCTGTTAATTTATTAAGATTGTAATAGGTTGCCTTTCTTTGTAATTTTATTGTAATTACATTGTTGGAAATTCACAGTACCAACAAAACGTAATCAATATCAATCGCAAGAGTCGAATCTTCGAGATGAATTTAATATATGTCAAATTTTTGTTTTGGTTTGTAATATATACTGAAAAAATAGCACATTGCTAGTTCATATTTTTAGCACATTACTGATTCATATTTTTATTTTTTAGTTATATTTATAAGTATACTTTATTATTATTTTTTCAATTAAAAACAATTTAAAAATATATAAAAATGGGTCAGAGTAGGGCTGCAAACAAGCGGAGCCGGATAGAGTTCTAGCCTTAACGGCGATGCTTGTTATTATTTACTCGAGCTCGAGCGAGCCGCAAAACTCGACTCGAGCAGTATTCTCGAGTGCTTGCGAGCAACTTGTGAGTATATTTTTTTATTAAAAATAATAAAATAACTATTTATTTAATAAACATAATTATGATAAAAATAATTAAAAATATTGAGGATATTTATATATATATATATATATGTATATATGCATAAGGTTTAAAACAATAATTAAATACTCTCGAGCTCACGAGTTAAGTATTTCGAGTTCGAGCTTGTGAGCTCACTTGCTTGAGTCAAACTCGAGTTGAGATCGGTCAGCTCGAGCTCGAGACGAGCTTTGATAGAGCTTCTTGCACATGCAGCCCTAGGTAAAAGTATGCGTTAATAGCATTACTCATATAAACAGGACAACAATGTTAAGACGTCTAAAATACAATACTTCTAATTTTTTGCCTCAAAACTCATTTTTTACCTAATACATCTAAAATACCCTTAGGTACTTCAACCTAATATGAGTCTTCTCTTCAACTTCTTCCGTCACTTTTTATTTTTCCTCTCCCTATTTGTTTTTATTCTTCTTTCTCTCTCTTCTTCATACTCCCTCCTATTTACACCATTTTCACACGAGATTCCCACCCTACTTTCTTTATCCTTTTTCTCTCTCTCTTTTTTCTTTCTCCTCTCCCCCACCAAATTTTGGGTTATTCTTTCTTCTGTTGGAGATCGGGTGACGGATTCCAGCAGTATGCTTCTCGTATACATGGGCGAAGGTGGGCGGCGCGACAGGATGGAAAGCTGATGGAGATGGTTGGTTATCCAATCTTTAAGGGGCGTCGACTTAACCAGGTCCTCCAGCTCCCCGGATCTGTTTTTTAGGTTGGTGCAGCATATGTTAGATTTTGAGTTGTAGATCTCATATTTTGTTGGGTTGTAGATGTTATTTTGGTTACAATTTCGTAAACTTGGGTTGATAGATTTGTAGATTTTTTTTTTGCTTGTATATTTTTTTGACAATATACATGTATTTTGTTTTTAATTGACAATCTCCAGATCTGTTTTTCTTAATCTTATGTTTTTGCTATGTTCCCCTGTATTTGCTGATAATATTTGTTGTTAATACATAAGATTTTTTTGACAATATACATGTATTTCCACCATTTTCACACGAGATTCCCACCCTACTTTCTTTATCCTCTTTCTCTTTCTCTCTTTTTCTTTCTCCTATTCCCCACCAAATTTTGGGTTCTTCCTTCTTTTGTTAGAGATCAGGTGACGGATTCCAGCAGTATGCTTCTCGTACACACGGGCGAAGGTGGGCGGCGCGACAGGATGGAAAGCTGATGTAGATGGTTGGTGATCCAAGCTTTAAGGGGCGTCGACTTGAAAACCAGCTCCTCCAGCTTGCCGGATCTATTTTTTAGGTTGGTAGAGCAGATGTTTCTTTTGGTTTTGGGTTGTCGATCTCATATTTTGTTGGGTTGTAGATGTGATTTTGGTTACAATTTCGTAAACTTGGGTTGATAGATTTGTAGATTTTTTTTTTGCTTGTAGGTTTTTTTTTGACAATATACATGTATTTTATTTTTAATTGACAATCTCCAAATCTGTTTTTCTTAATCCTATGTTTTTGCTATTTTCCCTTGTATTTGCTCATAATATCTGTTTTTAATATAGAAGATTCAAAGTACTCATTAATAATATAAAGTACCATTCGGTAATTTAAATAATCATTGCTAATTCAAAATGTCCGGTGTTGACTGACAGTGGGATTGTGATTGCACGGCGAGGTAGTTATGATTGTACGAACATGCTGTGTTTTGATAGGAATAACAACAACCATGTTGTTATTAGAAACACTGCATGATTTTTTGAATTATCTTGTGGTGATACTCTTGTGATAACTATTTGAATTACCTTGTGGTGATTTAGTCGAATAATTCAAACTAGTATATTATAACAGTTGGTAATTCCAAAAAAGCGGTTCATTGTCTAGATTACTAAATGATAGATTTTATTAAAGTGCTGGCAGAAAAATAAAATAGAATTAAAACCAAAAGAATAAAATAATTACTACTAGATACAATTTTTGGAACACAATTGCAACTAGGTACAGGGTTTTTTTTGCATTACTACTAGGTACAAAATATGATGCAAAATATTCGAAATACCCTCCAACTCAACTACTATAATATATCCCTCAAATATGGGTTGAATCAAAACCTATATGCTTTTCTTCTTATTTTTTTTTTGTGCTTTTAATAGCAATAAAGGCCAAATCCCTCGTCCTCAGGGCCCCCACCCCCCGGCCCGACAGGAATTGGTGGAGGAATTAAATCATGGTGACTCAACAACCCACTAGGTGGAGGAACAGTATCTGGTGCCCACAAGGAGCTATCCCCCACATTGTAGGGATAAAACTCCCACACTGCAGCTGCCAGGACTCGAACTAACCCAACCAGCCGCTGTCGATGCTTTGTTTTAGATGCGAGAGAAGTAACCCTATTTTCTTTTGAATAATGCTACACACACATACAAATACATACACAAATGCACACCTGCTTTGTTTTCTTTTTCCGCCTCCCACGACCATATACACCACCACCTAAAAACACAGATTATCCCATAAACACAAATCATTCATGGCTTTTAACGTTGTGAACACGATCGTTCTCTTCCTACTTTCCCTAACTGACGCAATACAGCGAAATTTCCCAGATCTTGTGAAGAAGATAAGCATAAGCTTCTTCCCACCCCAACCCCAACTCGATTTGAATTCCTTTTTGGAAAGAAACGGTTATCTCGAATACGCTCAACTCAATCTCGGAAGCTCTGCTTCTGAACCGCAAATTATAGAATTCGCCATCAAAGCTTATCAAGAAACTTACCATATTGCCCCTACCGAAATTTTAGATTCCGATACTCTGTCGAAGATGAAGGCCCCTCGATGCCGATCGCCCGATTTCATCGATGGCGTCAACTCAATTCAAGCTCAAGATATGATCTATGGCACTAAGATCAACTACGAGAGATCGTCGCCTGAAAGAATGTGTTAGGGATTTGATGTGATTTTCCAGTTTTAGTCTGATTTCTCTATTAGATGTCTTTTTCATGGAACAATTTTTTTTTCTAATTTATTGAACAAATGGTGTCTTTGCTCGACTGCTTCTGAAAAAAAAAATATACACCACCACCACCACCAGTACCCCGCCGTGACCATGGCCTCGGCCTCCTCCGCCACCAACCAGTATACCCAAGCCTCTAGATCGGCTGTCTGCTCCTGGTCTTTTTATAGACAAGAGTTTGGCCCCTTGATGAAACGAAAGGCTCCAGATGTGCGCTGCAAACCGATATGTTGTTGTTACCTGACAGATTTGAGTCAACCTCAACCCAA
The DNA here is from genome assembly GCA_033398695.1 of Orobanche coerulescens. NCBI lineage: Eukaryota > Viridiplantae > Streptophyta > Magnoliopsida > Lamiales > Orobanchaceae > Orobanche > Orobanche coerulescens. The sequence goes on along the minus strand of CM065815.1, from coordinate 140,557,063 downwards.
TTATGATACCGGGCCTCTTCCTTAATGCAGACGTTTGTATGAACATACGGTGAATGGAGAAACAAGTACCTTTTTATTGGATTTTGGTTTTCCTCTTTTGGATTTAATTACGTTTGATTTTTGTTTTTCGTTTTTTGGTTCATTTAGGGATTGAGGGCTCATGAATTAGTGCAACGGTTCATGTATTGGTGCACAGGTGCATGCATGGGTGTATATTTTTTAGAACATGTGCATGCACCGGTGTATATCGGAAGATGGAAGACGAAGAAGATAAAAGCGTGCAACGAAGAAGATGAAGGTCTGCAATAGATTTTTAAAATTCAAAAGATGAAGATGAATGACAACGAAGAAGATGGAAGATGAAGTTGGAGAACAAAGAAAGTTTTCTGTCAATTTTAAATCTGTAACTTTTTTTATTATAGATATGTAAGATTCAAATTTCAAATGAATAAATTCAAATTTCAATTTCCAAATGAAAAATAACAAAAAAGGTGCATAAGGGTAAAATGATCTTACCAAATACAACTTTGTATCTAGTAGTAATGCCTCAAAAAAGATTGTATCTAGTTGTAATACTTGCTCCTACTTTGTACCTACTTGTAATGGACTCAAAATAAAATACACATCGAATTCAACAAATATTGGTCAATTAAACGTACCAATTAGTAAGTTTTAACACTGTCGGTGATCGACAGCTACATCCGGCGACCGACAATGATATTTGTTATTACCATATGACAATTTAAAGATATGAGTGGATAATCTTAACTAACGTATTTCTTACAGAAATATTGGGAGAGAGAAAAAAAACACCGGTGACCGAAGACTAGGGGTGGTATACCGTATCGTACCGACACTTTTTGCCGATACCGTATACCGTACTGAAATTTTCGACAGAATAAAATTCATACCGATACCATACCGTAATTTCAGTATACCGAATTTAATTTCGGTATCGGTATATACCGAACTTATTGAAATACCGGGTTACCAAAATATCAAAAAAAAAAATTATAATACCGATATATACCGAAATACTGAACAACTAAAACACCAAAATATACCGATATATATTAAAATACTAATTTTTTTGGTATTTCGGTATATACTGAAAATAAAAAATATCATACTGTTATGGTATTGGAAATTAGGTATAACGAATTTTTTGGTATTTCTTCGGTACGGTAAATTTAACATTTCGGCATTTCGGTATATTTTGTCATCCCTACCGGAGATTGGTCGACGACACACGGCTATCGGCGATCGGCTGTGGTGGTACCCGGTAGTGGTGATACACGGTTGGTGTCTGTAATTACCACTTGATTACGTTATTTCATAATTATTTCATGCAATGGCCATTTAAGGATTTTTTAGAATATTATTATTTTAATTACGTGTTAAGGACTATACGAATTATTTTGGGGTTAAAAATAAATGTATTCTCGGGGCAAATACAGTTTGTGGTTGTAGTTTTGGGTCAAAACCCTATTTAAAAAATTAAATTAAATTTGAAATATATGATCCACGATTAGGATTTATATACACGTATATGTTCCAAGCTCGAATAAATTACTCGCCATTCTCGTCCCAAGCTCGTATACTTATAACCGCTAATCATCTAAACTCATTTAAATATATGAAATACGCAAATAACTAAATATAGATTGTTATAATATTTGGTTCTCCGTCTTAATAAAAACTGAAACTTACAAAGTAAATATTATGAACAAATAGTCTAAATGACAAAAAGATTAACTATTAATTTTGTATTGTAAAATTCCATATCACACAATTTATTAATTTTTTTAGAATTAATATACATATACTCCAATCGAGAGTCTCGTATAGTAATACTCATTAACTATATGAATCCATTAAAATTTAAAAATATTTAAATAGTAAAATATGAATTATGCAATGATTGACTGTCACTTATGGTATATATGTGGGAATATATATGCATATATTTATTAGTACATGTAAAACTATTTATTTGACCAAATTAATAGTTTCCTAGGGAAAATTGCACAGAAATACATGAATTTTACTCTTTCTTTCATTTTGCATACGATTTTTTAATTTTCCCCATAAAATCACTAACTTTCGATTTCGTTCAATTTTTCCCTAGTCTTACATTTCGCCAAAACTGAATCTGACATGGCGCTGGTGTGGCAACCGAGCATGTGTCAACCTCTCTTCCATCCGGAAAAATAAAGGGAAAAATGCACAGAAATACATGAACTTTACTCATTCTTTCATTTTGCCCGTAACTTTTTAATTTCTTTTCATAAAATCACCAACTTTCGATTTTGTTCAATTTTTTCTTAATTTTAAATTCTATAAACATATTTTTAGCTTTTTAACGATACTCTGCTGTTGGAATATTTACCATGCTTTTAAATCTATTGCATTATCTGCAAATCTAAAAAGAACAAAGTAGGAAATAGATTCGTTAGTGACGCAATTTGCAAATAATATATATATATACACACACAAAGGAACTAAATCCGAAGATGGACGATGTTGAGTCCAGAATTTCTGTCTCCTTAAAGCAAATTCGCCCCCACCGCAGTGTATAGTGTCTGCCTCCCAGGAAAAAATATATGAGCAACATCGAAATTTATACTTGAGGTATTTACCTGAACTCCCCGGAATTGACTAAAACATATGAGCAACATCGAAATTAACCAAAATTCGGAATTTTTAATTGAGGTGTTTCAGTTAAATAAATTTATACCGAATAAAATTGCAGTAAAAAGATAACTTCGAGACGCCGAGACATTTCGCCCAAATCGCCCTTCGACCGACCCGACCCGACCCGTTAGTGACGCAATCTGCAAACAATATATATATATATATATATATAAATCATCAAAAGAACTAAATCCGAAGATGGGCGATGTTGAGTCCGGAATTTCTGTCTCCTTAAAGCAAATTCGTCCCCACCGCGGTGTCTAGTGTCTGCCTCCCAGGATAAAACATATGAGCAACTAGAGATGTTAAACGGGCTAGCCCTAGCGGTTCCGGGCTAGCCCTAGCGGGCTTCGGGCTAAGCAGTCAAGCTAAAAGCCCAATTTAAACGGCTATAAAATATTGGCTAACCCTAACCTAACGGGTTTCGGGCTAAGCAGGCTAAGCAGGCGAAATATTTAAAAATCTATTTTTATTTTTTTATAAATAAAAAAAACAATAACAATATATTATATATATATATAGTAACAACTATACTATAATAAATATAACAAAAAATACACTTTTATGTATATATATATACACTATATTAACAAATACTGTAATAATATATATTATATATAATATTAATATATATTATATATATAATATTAATATAGTGTATATATATAATATTAATATAGTGTATATATATATATCGGGCTTCGGGCTAGCCTCGGGCCGGGCTAGCCACTAGCAGCCGGGCTAAACGGTCCGGGCCAAAAAAGCCCGGATTTAAACGGGCTAAGAAATATCGGCCCTAACCCGGTTTTTTTGCGGGTTAAACGGGTCAGCCCTACGGGCCCGAGCCCGTTTAACATCTCTATGAGCAACATCGAAATTTATACTTGAGGTATTTACCTGAACTCCCCGGAATTAACTAAAACATATGAGCAACATCGGAATTAACCAAAATTCGGAATTTATAATTGAGGTGTTTCAGTAAAATAAATTTTTACCGAATAAAATTACAGTAAAAAGATTACTTCGAGACGCCGAGACATTTCGCCCAAATCGCCCTTCGACCGACCCGACCCAACCCGGCCCGATCCGGCCGGCCGGACGGACGGTGGCGGCGCGCGTGTGTGTGTGTGCGCGAGGGGCGCCTAGTCACACATCCACTCATATTGTTTGCAGATTGCGTCACTAACGATACTGTCTCCTACTTTGTTCTTTTCAGATTTGCAGCTAATGCAGTAGATTCAAAAGCATGGTAAATATTCCAACAGCAGAGTATTGTTGAAAAGCTAAAAATATGTTTATAGAATTTAAAATTGGGAAAAAAATGAACAAAATCAGTGATTTTATGAAAAAAAAATTAAAAAGTTACGCGCAAAATGAAAGAATGAGCAAAGTTCATGTATTTCTATGCATTTTTCCTTTAATTTTCCGGATGGAAGAGAGGTTGACACATGTCTGGTTGCCACATCAGCGCCATGTCAGATTCAATTTGGGCGAAATTTAAGACTAGGAAAAAATTGAACGAAATCGAAAGTTAGTGATTTTATGGGGAAAATTAAAAAGTCGTGCGCAAAATGAAAGAAATAGCAAAATTCATATATTTCTGTGCATTTTTCCCAAAATAATACTATCCAAAGCACTCAATAAAAGTAAACTATACGTTTAGCAAACTAAATGATCGACTAAATTAATAATAAGTGAAAATAATTTTTTCAAAATTAAAAATATTTATTTAGGAATATATAGAATATTGAATCTGTAAACAAGTTCTTTTTTAATTCGATATGTCTAAATTAAAATTCACAGTAAGAATTAAATACATGATATAAGTTTAACTATATAAAATCGTGTGTACTAATAAAAGTTCGCTCAATTTGCTAGATGCCAATAAATTGAACAAATTAAAATCCCCTAACAAAAGTAAAATTATTTATTTGCTCAACCTAATAATTGGTCCAATTCTTTTTTTAGTAAGAATAAACTATTTGTTTAATTAACTTAATTATTAGCAAATTAAATTGGGGTATATAATAGTTTTACAATGGTAAAATACATATCGATTATAAATCTTTATTTACTTTTAAACTTATAGAATCTAATTCAAAGTTAATATGAGATGATAATTTTTAAGATAAATAAAAATTGTAAAATTATAAAATATCAGATAAGAGAGTGTTAATGTGTTGATTCAAATCTATAAGTTTATTATATATTTATCGATTTTTCTATCATGTGCTCTTAGGTCATGTTGTTACCCAAAATATTATCCGGAGATGATATGCTGAAATGGACGAGTAACAAACAAAATGCGAGAGCACGTCCGTGGGGAAATAAATAACACAAGATTTGTCGGGGTTGTTAGTCCCGGGCTTGAATACTCTCGCGAGATATTATTAATACGAATACTTGAGAGTACAAATATTAACGTTAGAGTACAATTACAATGAGTGTAAAGACTCTAGTTATCTTAGCTCTTGAGTGCTGAAGATTGCCGGAAGAACCAGAGTTGAAGCTCTGTGAGTTCTTGTAACAAATGAGATGTGATGCTCGATTCGGCCGATCGTCTTTCGATCGAGAGTGAGAGATAGGTTTTGAGTGTCTGGGAACAGCCCGAAAGAGAAGAAGCCGCCAGCCCCCTTCCAAATGCTGGAAGTCCTCTATTTATAGGAGAGGAGGTAGTTGGGCGATCACCTTTACTGTATTATAATAAGCGGGCGATCGTCTTTAGCACATGGGTTGGTCTCCTTAAAGCCCGCAGCAGCTGCTGGTAGCCGGATGTGCGAACCAATGAGAGGGCCACACGCGTCTTACGTCGCTGTCTTGGGAGGTCCACCTTGGACCTTTCGGCGGGTCTGTCGGCAGGTGATGTTTGTCCTTGTCGTTGACAGCTGTTGATGGGTTGGAGTCAAAGGCCTTCTCCTACGGCGCCTTTTCCGGATCTGCACGCGGGACTTTACTCCGAGATCCAGTCTTGGTGGATACGACGGATGTTGGTTATACACATGGCATGAGGCGGTCGTCCTTGGCCGGGCACCGGAGTCGATCGCTATGTGCCAAGAGACGATCGCCCTTGATGTCGATCGCTCGGATTTTGAACTTGATCAGGGATCTTCGTTTGGTAGGAGTGTCGTGGCTCTTTTGACGCTGACTCGGTCGCTCGGCCCTTACGTTGATCGCCGTCGAGATGTGTTAATCGCGACACAACAATTGCCCCCCAGCTTGCTCCGATGTTGAAGGCATCGGATGAGGTGGTGTTACCGGCGATCGTTTGAATTACAGACGAGCGACTCAACTCTTTATGGACCAGACGATAGTTTTCTTGAGCGGACTGATTCTTGGTTCAGCTCTTTGCGGTTTTCAGTTTTGCAGATTCCTCGAGGAAGGCCGATCATCTCGGTTTTGAGGAACCGTGCACGGTCGCGGAGTTCGATGGACCGACCTCCATGACCATGTCTTGTGCGCGAGCGACATTCCACTTGTAGGTTTGTCTCGCGACTCACTTTATTGTGAGAGTCCTCCGTTAGGCTACGCCCGCCTCGTATTTAAACGAAGGACGAGCGGTCTTGGTCTAGAGGAGTCCTTGCACGGGGCGTCGTCGGATTAATCGACTCCACGACCGCGGCTTGTTAGCACTTTTCTACCTCGAATCGTCATGTTAAATGACGATCCTCGACGGTATACGTTGTGACAGGGGTAGGGAGGCGTCGCATTGTCCGGGTCCACCATGTTAGATGATGAACCTTTGAGGGCGGGCGAACGTGTCCACAGATTTGTTTGGAGGGTCCTTCGGCAACGCCCGCCTCGTATTTAAATGAAGGGCGTGCGATCGCAGCCCAAAGGAACCTTGCATGGATGAAGCTGTCGGTTCCATCGACCTCCAGGACCATGGCTGCACTCTTCTACCTCGGATCATCATGTTAGATGGCGATCCTCGACGGTATACATTGTGCTGAGGGAGGCGATCTCGTGCCTAGGTCCATCATGTTAGATGATGAACTTTAGATGGCGAGCCAGTCCTCTATTTTTTAGAGACGTTGCCTTGGGCCGTGGCCTTTCGTTTGACATGGTGGAAACTGGGGAAAGACCTCCGAAGTTTCCACCTCTTGATTGAAGCATAAAGATCTAGCCGTCAGGGTTGATCGGGAGGACCGACTCGTATGAATCCTCTGGCTCGCCGTGTTTGATTCTGGCGATCGGTTTAGGAGACTGGTGATCGTCGTTCTGACGCCGATCATGACACTTGATCCTTTCCGCCCGGGGCTCCGGCTAAGTTACTAGACTGTCCAGCTTACCCTTCTCGAACAATCTCCAGAGTTGTCTGAGGAGGTCGCGGCATTGATCGGTGTTGTGACCGGGACTCTTATGGTAAGCACAATATTTATTGTGGTCCAGATGACCGTGGTCCCTTACCGCCTTCGACTTGCTTAGCCGCTCGCGCCCCTGGATGGCGTAGAAAATATGAGCCGGAGATAGATTGAGGTTCTGGTAGAGATGGGCTTCCACATCCTCGAAGGTCCTGAAATCACCGGGCGGCTTGGCGACCGCCTTGTTGGACTTGGCGATCGCCGTCTCTGTCCCCTCGCCTTGGCGAAGGGCGAGCAACCTCCGCCTGGCCAAAAAGTCTGCGGCCTTGGCGCGGAAGATTGCGTAGGTCGGGGGGATGTCCTTCGTAAGGTGCCTGAACATAGGCGAAAGACCATTGAATCCCCATAGGACTGAGTAGAGGGCGATCTCGTCGCTTATGGGCTCGCCGTTGAGGATTATCTCATCCACCGGTCGATGTAGTCTTCGTCGGTCTCGTCTTCCCCCTACCTGATTTTCATCATGCGGTGGGGTCCTTCTGGTCGAGCGACCTTGGCGGCGAAGTACGATGTGAAGTCGCTCGCCAGTTGTTCAAAGGAACTGATTGATCGCGGTGGCAGTGAGATGTACCACCTATGGGCCACTACGCCCAATATTAGCGGGAACATTCGGCACCTGGTCGCGTCTGATGCCCCGCATCCGGTCATGTAGATCCGGAACTTGCTCAGGTGAGTCTCGGGGTCCGATCTCCCCTCGTAAAAAGGTGTTTGAGGAGGAGTGATCCTTGGCTGCACGGGGGCAAGTTCGATCTGGACCGCAAGCGGCTCACTTGGCTCGGCGATCTTTCTCTTGGCGTCTGCCCCAGTTTCTAGAAGCGCCTTCATGCCATCGAGCTGGCGTTACATTGCGGCCATCGCCGTAGCTTGGTCGCTCGTGGTTCGGCTCTCGGAGCGGGAGCCGAGGTGATCGTGTACCGATCTCCTGGCTCCGCGGTAGGCGATGAGGTCGTCGTCGCCGATCTGGGTTCTTCTGCGAGGAGGAGCGAGATGGCTGACCTGTATTTGGTTCGGAGTTGGGTATGCCGAACTCCTGGTGATGGACTCGGATTCCGTCGTCTCGTGGTTGGGGCCAGAATGCCCCGGTCGCCATGATGGGTCTCTTCCTAGGCGGCTGAAAACGGAACCGTCCCGCATCGCGAGTGCTTCTTCTCGTGAATCGGGGCTTCTTGACGATTGCTCGACAAGTAACCCCTTGAGCTTCCGTTTGCCCGCGCGGCGGATGGCTGATGGGGTAATTGCGGGCGTACCGCATGCTCTCCGTCGCTCCCGTAGGATGGCCATGGCCTCCTCGATCTGTTCCGCTGTTTGGAACTGATCGAGCGAGAGGCTATGGCCGTCCCTCGGGGGCGGGATCGAGAGTCTCGCACCGCCGCGGCTACCCTCCGCCGTAGGTTGGGGCTCGGATTGAGCCGGAATAAGGCATCCGGCGGATCAGAGAGTGGCTCTCTTCGATGTGGTGGCAGACGTCATGAATCTGAAGGTTTTTCTTTGAAGAACAGAGAGTGTTTCTTCAAGTATATGCTCCGGAGAACAGTAAGTGTTCTTCGAAACAGCCGGAATAAAAATGAAGGTAGATCCCCTTCTTCTAGCGCCAATTGTTGTTACCCAAAATATTATCCGGAGATGATATGCTGGAATGGACGAGTAACAAACAAAATGCGAGAGCACGTCCGTGGGGAAATAAATAACACAAGATTTGCTGGGGTTGTTAGTCCCGGGCTTGAATGCTCTCGCGAGATATTATTAATACGAATACTTGGGAGTACAAATATTAATGTTAGAGTACAATTACAATGAGTGTAAAGACTCTAGTTATCTTAGCTCTTGAGTGCTGAAGATTGCCGGAAGAACCAGAGTTGAAGCTCTGTGAGTTCTTGTAACAAATGAGATGTGATGCTCGATTCGACCGATCGTCTTTCGGTCGAGAGTGAGAGAGAGGTTTTGAGTGTCTGGGAACAGCCCGAAAGAGAAGAAGCCGCCAGCCCCCTTCCAAATGCTGGAAGTCCTCTATTTATAGGAGATGAGGTAGTTGGGCGATCGCCTTTACTGTATTATAATAAGCGGGCGATCGTCTTTAGCACATGGGTTGGTCTCCTTAAAGTCCGCAGCAGCTGCTGGTAGCCGGATGTGCGAACCAATGAGAGGGCCACACGCGTCTTACGTCGCTGTCTTGGGAGGTCCACCTTAGACCTTTCGGCGGGTCTGTCGGTAGGTGAGGTTTGTCCTTGTCGTTGACAGCTGTTGATGGGTTGGAGTCAAAGGCCTTCTCCTACGGCGCCTTTTCCGGATCTACACGCGGGACTTTACTCCGAGATTCGGTCTTGGTAGATACGACAGATGTTGGTTATACACGTGGCATGAGGCGGTCGTCCTTGACCGGGCACCAGAGTCGATCGCTATGTGCCAAGAGACGATCGCCCTTGATATCGATCGCTCGGCGTTTGGACTTGATCCAAAATCTTCGTTTGGTAGGAGTGTCGTGGCTCTTTTGACGCTGACTCGGTCGCTCGGTCCTTACGTCGATCGCCGTCGAGATATGTTAATCGCGACACAACATGGCACATGATAAGACTTTATAAATAGAAATAAATTTCTCGTCAAAATGATAACTTTGCTTTTGTACTTCAATTTATCATAAGAGAATTTTTTATTATAAAATGGAAATAAATCTGAGCAATAAAACTTGGGCACAATTTTTATTAATCTAGCCCTCCATTTACCAGATATTCCAATTTGAAGAAGCCCATTTATCAGCCCAACATTCCTGAAAACCGAACCCTAAAGCCTATCTTATTTACCTTCATCCCATTTAAAAGTTCCCTACGCCGCCGCTCTTATCTCCTCCAAACGCAGAGAAGATAAATCCCTAGGGTTTCTGCAACTTGACAACAATGGTAATCTCAGTTTCTCTGCTGATGTGAATCTCGACCCGATCGTTTTATATCCTACTGAGTTCGTTTGGATTTATATGACCGCGCGCGCACACGCACATACACACACTGGTTTATGCGTATAATATGTAATGTGTGTATGTATGATATTTCCAGGGCAAGGGAACTGGAAGCTTCGGTAAGAGGAGAAACAAGACACACACTCTGTGTGTGAGGTGTGGCCGCCGCAGCTTCCACCTCCAGAAGAGCCGCTGCTCTGCCTGTGCTTACCCGGCGGCTCGCAAGAGGACATGTATGCCCATGTTGATTGTGTTTATATTTATTTGAATTTACATTCCTTCCTGCTTTATAATCGCTATCAATTATTAAAGTCATTTGTAAAGATATTTTTTTCTCTAATTTTTTAATGATTGAGCCAAATTAAGTTTAATTTGGTTTATTATCGATTTCATTTGAGCTGATTATTGTTTCACATAGACAAGTGATGCTTGAAGGTTTATTATAATTGTTGTCACTTAATTTTTGGGTTCATTTTAGGTAATAGTGTGATTCTGATTGTATTTCGACATGATTACTCCGAGACTGAGCTGATTTTTTAGTGTGTTAGTTTTGCATATCAGATGAATGTAGATTTAAAGATAATTTATAATTAAGTCTAAATTTTAGTCTTTTAGCTTTTTTACTTCAAGTCTTCTATTTTTTCTTGTTGTTTTGGGGTTTTCTTGTAGCTTTGTAGTGTTCTCAATTTTTCTTTTTAATTTCTTTTCTTGGCTGTTAGGGTTCTTTTTTAGTTTTGTATTTTTTTTTTCAGAGTTTTTTATGTTTGGGTATTTTTTTATTGATAGCATTAATATTAATGTATCTTCTTACTGATCAAGATCCATAAGACTGTCTCACATGATATGAGACCAACTCCCGTTTATGAACGGTTCAAATGCTATGGTTAACGTGTGTCTCCTACTTTTAATTGATTGGGCTTTGTGATCGACTTACATTCAATGCTTGTTGAAATTTATTACTTACTTTTTTTTTTTTCTTGATGATCCATTTATGGAGTGATGTTGTGTAATTCATTTCAGACAACTGGAGTGTGAAGGCCATTCGGCGAAAGACAACCGGAACTGGACGCATGAGGTATCTTCGCCACGTTTCCCGCCGATTCAACACCAACTTCAGAGAAGGTTTTGTTTTTTCTACTTTTTTTTTGGGTATTATGGGTGAACTAATACTTTATATTGGCCCTTTCATTTCTTTTTGTTGATTTTGGAATTTATGCCAATGTATTTAGGTACTCAAGCTGCACCAAGGAAGAAGGCAGCAGCTGCTTCTGCTTGAGGGTCTAATTCGGAGGGTACTTTCGGTTGTACTTTCATTTTTCCATCCTAAAAAACTATTCAAGAACAGTCGGAATATTGGAACAGCCTTTATTCTGTGAGCTGCTTAATTTGTTGGTAATGTCGTTGGTTTTATTCGATAGCGTTTTGATACAAAGACGGATGGAAGACCTTTTATTGATGTAATGTGAATCTGTCTTGATGTTTGATTTTCTGCTCCCATTTTTTGCAGCAAGCTTGTTTCCAATATTTGTGTTTGTGACATGTCTATGATAATTATCTCGATTCATCAGCCTCATGATATTTTCCATGTAACCGGAAGAATTTATGATGTGGTGGTTTTGAAATTTCATTTCATATCGCCTTCTTTTTGAAGGTTGACACAAGGGCATGCGGCATATGTCACTTTGCTTTTTTGCATGATTATAATATAATGTCTAACTAATTTTAGACATTCCGTTGACACTATAATCTTCATTCCATAGGTACCAACATAGTTGGGATTAATGCAGTTGATGTTGATGTTTCTTAAGCCGTTGATTTAAAGAATTATTTGCCCTTCAACTATTGTCGATACTCTAGACAGGAGAAATGCTATGTGATCCAATTTGCATCCCGAATGATTGTCAGGTTTGCGTGTGTGGGATAGAAGTATAAAGTATGTGGAACCTATGATCAATCTTGCCCAAATGATTTTTAATCAATTTTCATTCGTAATACTCTCCATCTCACTTGTAGAGACTACATTGATGATTGTACAACTTCTTATCGACTGCAAGTAAAAGATACACAAAATACGATTGTTACCATTTTTTCAGGCATATATCCTTGTGAGTTGAGAATAAGTTGTGCACCACACGAAATTACATAAGCAAATGTATGAAATGTAAACGATAAATCTAAGGCAACTTCATTTTTTGGGGGAATACCCTTTTCAAGTGTGACGCAAATTGTGTTATTTATTTGGGATCTCTTTTTAGTACCAAATCATAAAAGTAATAAGTTATATCTCTATTCATAAAACTATAAGTTTTTGATATCAAAATGTGTTAAAAGACTTTATTACCCTTAAAGTCTATCACTAAAGATAAAAAAACATAAAAAAAAAGATTATTAAAAGCAAACAACAATAAAAAATAGAAAATTATTAAAAGCAAACAACAATTATTTAAACGGTCCTACAACTCAATATTTTTCTCTGCAAAAAAACTCTCCGTATCTCACTGCTAGAGATGTTAAACGGGCTCGGGCCCGACGGGCTGGCCCGTTTAACCCGCCAAAAAATCGGGTTAGGGCCAATATTTCCTAGCCCGTTTAAATCCGGCTTTGGCCTGCTTTGACTGGCCCGTTAAATTAGGCTAGCTTATATATATATATATATATATATTTAATATCAATTTACAGTAATACTATATTTATATACATATATTAATATTATATATATAATATATATTATTGTTGTATTTGTTAATATAGTCTCTCTCTCTCTCTCTCTCTCTCTATATATATATATATAAAAGTGTAATTTTTGTTATATTTATTATAGTATATTTGTTACTATATATAAAAAATATATTGTTACTGTTTTTTTTTTGTTTGTGACTTATAAAAAACTAAAAAATAGATTTTTTAAATATTTAGCCCGTTTGCTTGGCTTAGTTAGGGTTAGGGTTAAGCCGATATTTCGTAGTCTGCTTAAATTCGGGCTTTTAGCCCGGACCGTTTAGCTTGGCTAGCCGTTAGCCCGGAACCGCTAGGGCTAGCCCGTTTAACATCTCTACTCTCTGCAAAAAACTCTCCCGTCGTGAAACCCTTTCCCCGGCTAGAAAATGTCGAACTCCGACTATTACAGAGAATCTGAAGACGCCAGAAGTTCCTCACACGCTAGTGACACTCCATCTGAAGAGGAATTCGTCAATGAGCCGCTGGTTAGTTTATTTTCATTCACACACGATCGTGCCACGACGGTTGTTCATCGTCCCACGTTGGTGCTGAAGAAGATGACACCATCCTGTACACGATGGTCTTTCGTGGGCACGATGGTTTACACACGACGGTTGTCGATCGTGTGTGCCGTTGTGTGCTAGAAGATCAAAGGCTCCTGTCCTGCACACGATGGCATGCACACGATCGACGCCCGTCGTGTGGCACACGATGGTCTTCACACGACGGGCATCGATCATGTGCCTGCCATCGTGTGCAAGGCAGAATTTTTTTTTCGTTCTCTTAAGCATTCTATCATATTCTTATGAGTTGTATGTCTATATTGCAGACTGGTTGCATATGGAAGAGACCTACATTGCGCTTTGTTACACGTCAAGTGAATCTCTACATACGAGAGGCGGTATTTAAAGAGATCATTGAGACACTAAGAAGTATGGGTCGCAATTCCGCAGTTGATGATCGAGCTATCGAGAGCTTGACCGAGGGGGTCCTGGGGCGCTTGATTAAAGTTAGGAGAAATGGGAGTTCAAATACTGCCCTACATCACTTGATTGCCCGTCAATTGGAGGGTGATCAAATCCCCCCGGATGAGTCGTGGTTCCAGGTTTGCGGGAGGACCATTCGTTTTACGGCCCGTGATTTTGCCATGATCACTGGACTGCATTTTGGAAACTCTACCTTCCATCCACAGGACGACCATCTCCTTCGGTCTGACGGTATTTTCCACAGAATACTCCATGGCAAAAATATTAAGGTTAGTGTTCTGCGGAAGAGGTTCAATGCTCGAGATTTTGGTAGAGACATAAGAGATTATTTGAAGGTTGCCAATTTGCTTATATACTACTACTTTATCCTATGCTGTGACGACATGATGGTCGAGACATGGGCATGGGCATTAGTTGAGGATTTCGAGCGGTGGGATATGTTTCCTTGGGGTTCTTATGCCTTTGGGGTTTTATCTCACTACATAGGCAACGTTGCCATGAAGGAGAGACAAGAGCACAAGACTATCACTTCTTTGGTCCTGTTTGGGCTTTACATATATGGTCGTATGAGATGATTTCTTCATTGGGAGTATTGTGTGGTATTCGAGATAAATCTGTCCAAGTCCCCCGGTGTTTGATGTGGACTACGAGTAAGATGTTTTGTGATTTCACTCATTTCTTAGACGATAAGGTACATAAATTTGTAAACGTATTTTCTCCTGACTTCATCTCTTCAACGTTATGTGATTGCCCATCTAATGGTATGCTTTAATGACTAATTTTGCAGCACAGAGTACTTCCCTCTTTACCGCATCTGGAGGAGGATGAGGCTGAGTACTACTACCTGAGCTTTGAGAATGGCTCGCCATATGACGTTAAGTTCATTAAACCTGTAAGAATAGCTGTGAAGAACAAAGAGGATGAGCCTGCGCCGATCCCGAGAAAGAAAGTTATGGATAGGTTGAAGAAGGCTGCTGGGAAATTGATTACATATGAGTCGGCACATAAAGTGTCGAAGCGACGCCGACAGAGTACCCCACCAGTAGATGGTGCAGAGACATCGGATCGGGCGAGACAGCCAGAGAGGGTGTGTTGTGTCCACGGACTTCCTTGTCCGGACCACACCCAGGACACGATCAGGGATGAGTACTTCGATCGCCGTTTGAAGGCGATCTTGTACGACGATTTTGAGTCCGGATTTATTGCTCGAGTTTATCGCCGGGTGCTTTCTGGGATCGTGGATTTCTTCGGACCTACGCATAGACGTTCTCGGAGCCCGGTGCACTACTCAGCTGGGAGCCATGAAAGGTTTCCCGATAGGCCTCGTCATTCTGCATCTGTTAGCAGCGCCCAACGGAGGATTCCTGACCCTCCACGTCACTCAGTCTCTGGTGCAGCCCACAGTCACCATTCTCAGCGTCAGCCTATTCATCATTCTCAGCGTCAGCCTAGTCACTATTCTCAGCGTCCGCCTACCCACCATTCTGAGGTCCAGCACAGTCACCATTCTCAGATTCGTCATTCTTTTGAGCGGACTCAGCAGCCCCTTGATTACGAGCATCAGTATGAGCCATTTGAGGCGCCGTTTCAGCAGTATGGGACGATGTTCGACTGGTTTCAGGACGAGCATCATTATAGTGCGATGTTTCGATGTGAGGGTGGTGGTCCTGAGCAGCAGCCTCCATTTCAGATCGAGCAGCCAGTTTTTGAGATCGAGCAGCCGGCTGTACAGCTCTCTGATCGTTATAGTTGTGAGAGGGATGCTCAGGGTGATGAAGATGGTGAGAGTGCCGGAACGCAGTATTTGGGTGAGCGTAGTCTTCCACCGCGAGTGAGTCGACCATCTGCTGCTCTTCGGGAGCCTTTTGTGGTGGCGCCTCCAAGAGATAGCGAGGCTCTGAAGAAGTTGTACCTACACTTTAGGAGGGAGCAGCCACGTGATGCTATTGTCCGGTGTTTGGAGACTGGGCATGCTCTCACGCAGGCGTTATTTGACCGGATAGAGTCTAGCCGTGAAGACTTTGATGCCGAGGTGATAGATTGTTATGTGCTTGCGACTCGAGCGAGGCTTCGGAGGGGAGTCCGTAGTGTTGGTATCGGTAGAGTTGGCACTGTACTTGCCGGCTCCCAATTTTACGTAAGTTCTATAACCTACTCGCTTGTATATCATTGGTGTGATGTGGATTTTTTTTTATTTTGTTGTTTGGCTTTTTGTAGTTAGTTATGGCCAACGTGTTTGCAAGACTCCATCCGGATGATCCACTTGGTATCAAGGTAACAGGGAAGTCGGTTTACAGGGATTGGAAAATTCCTAAATGCATCGAGGACTACATGACAGGTCTTGATACACCACATGCGGTTCCATGGTCAAATTGCAACGAAGTAAGTTTGAAATTTATATTGATAAATGATTCGCTATGTTTGATGTGATGATCTTATATGATTACATATTTTGTTTCAACAAATCATTGCCATTTGTTGTCTCGACCAGAGCCACTGGGTGACTATCAAGATTGACATCATAACATGGACCGTGGAGTTGTACGATTCTTTGTCACACCACCGCGAAGATGGTCGATACCGATTCAACCAACTGCGACCGATTATGCGTCTGATGCCTCGTGTGCTAGCTCAATTCGGGTATTGACTGAACAACCAATCGAAGAAGAAGTATTACACGGAGATGTGTTTCAAAATTATGCCACGAGAGCTACAGTTCATACAAAACGACAATCACAATTGTGGCCCCTTCGCGTGCATGTACTTGGATCGACTCGTCTCTGCAAACCCAGGAGCAAGGCACTAAATCAAGGAACTTAATGAGAAATATATTAAGAAATATCAATATGGTTTAGCTGCTAAAATCTTTATGTTATCTTTAGACATGTAAAATGGTTTATGGTGTGTTGTGTTGTGGCAAGATTAATGTGTCGTGTTGTTAAATATTTATGTTGTCGTTAGACAGTTTTGGCAATATTAATATGTTGTGTTGTTAAATCTTTATGTTTTGGCTCTGTGTTACACACGATGGATGCACACGATCGTGGCAATCGTGGGTCACGATCGTGTGCAACCTGCCCATGGTCATGTTGTGTTGTTAAATCTTTATTTTTTGGCTCTGTGTTACACACGATGGATGCACACGATCGTGGCCATCGTGGGGCACGATCGTGTGCAACCTGCCCACGGTCATGGGTTGCTGCTGTCGTGTGCTCACGATGGCTCCCATGACCGTGTGGCCCATTGTGGGCACGACCGTGTGCACCATCATGTGCACACGACCGTGGATCCTATCGTGGGCACGGTCGTGTACACGACCACGTGTCCCATCGTGGGCACGACCGTGTACACGACCGTGTGTCCCATCGTGGGAACGACCGTGTACACGACAGTGTGTCCCATCGTGGGAACGACCGTGTGCATATAAACTTTTGGTATTTTCGCTAATTTGATTTATTGTGTTATCTAGAAGGATGTTTTGTGATTCAAAAATTGCTTGTTCAACCAATACTTACTATATATAGCTTCTTATACAAACTCGTATTTGTCATTTCGTTGTAATTCATTAGTATATGAGATATTTCATCCAGATGATGAACTTATCCGTACGAACTAATACACTGAGAACATATAGACCACACATGATATGCAATATATTACGTTAATTCAATCAATAACTTTTTAAATAAGTGTATCGTTAACAAATACTTGTTAATATACAAGTAACAACACCGAAATTGACGAGTAATTTGAGAAATTAGTGAAAATTGCTGATGTTTTTGTGCACACGACCGTGTGTCCCATTGTGGGCACGACCGTGTGTCCCATCGTGTGCATATAAACTCTTGGTATTTTCGCCAATTTGATTTATTGTGTTATCTAGAAGGATGTTTTGTGATTCAAAAATTGCTTGTTCAACCATTACTTACTATATAGCTTCTTATACAAACTCGTATTTGTCATTTCGTTGTAATTCATTAGTTTATGAGATATTTCATCCAGATGATGAACTTATCCGTACGAACTAATACACTGAGAACATATAGACCACACATGATATGCAATATATTACGTTAATTCAATCAATAACTTTTTAAATAAGTGTATCGTTTACAAATACTTGTTAATATATAAGTAACAACACCTAAATTGATGAGTAATTTGAGAAATTGGTGAAAATTATTGATGTTCTTGTGCACACGACCGTGTGTCCCATCGTGGCCACGGCCGTGTGCACCATCGTGTGCACACGTGGATACAGTGCCAATTTGACACCATAGACACCGTGACACCTGGTTGCCAACGTGTCACACGATCGGAGCACACGATCGTCCCCATCGTGTGCACCATCGTGTGTACTGCAAAGGGCAACATCAAATTATTTTATTATAAAATCCCATCGTGCCCCCCCTTTTTTTTCAATATAAGCCCATCGGACTGTACTGAGAGTCAAATACATGAACCGTAGTCCCCCCTTTTCACTATAAACCCTAATCAATTAAAATCAGTTAAAATCTATTAAAACCAAATACGCGAAGCGGTCGATTAAGAGAAAGCGATTTAGGAGGAATCGTAGCACCTCCACCAAAAAGAAGGAGGAGGATACCTCCACCAAAAAGAAGGAGGAGGATACCTCCTCCCAACCCTCCACACAGAACTAGGCCGAGAGGAAGATACTCAATGCTCAGAATAAGTTTTTTTATTTTGTTGTATGTGTAGTGTGTACTGCGAATTAATGTGTTTCATGAAACAGGGCCTATTTAAAAACACTGCGAGCACTCCAGTCATACTAGATGGTGATGATGATGATGATTTAGAGATTTCTGAAAACACAAGTAAAGAAGTTATTTTACAAGAAGAAGTTCATGAAGATGTACAAGACTAAAGATACAGCAGCAGATGGGGGAAAAATGATCCAAGTGATCGTCGTTTTTAAGTTATTATTAGATATTTTGGTGTGATGGTGATGAACTTTTCTTTTGTAAAGTTATATGCTTTGGATATGCTTTTCTTGTAAACTATTGCTCTTTAAAGTGAGCTACTTTGTTATGGTTAATGTTTGCCTCCATAATCACCTTTATTTGCTTTACATCACTGAACACTTAAATTTCAATTCAAAGATAAAAAAATAGACACAAAATTATGCATTTCAACTAATAATCAGAATACTGAATCAATACATGGTCCATCGAGGATCAAAATATCAGCACATGATTGTTGCTAGTAAGTCAGAAAATATAAAAATACATAAGCAATTTAAGTTTCATGGTATGGACATCCCCTTATATCATGGTCATCATTACGACAAATGCTACACCTCTTCTTCTGTCGGCGCCTTTGCCTCGTTTGTTCATCCATTCCTTGAGTTTCTTCAAGGATATTCAAATCCACACCACCTATGCGAATGAATGTTTTGCAAGATTTTCTATTGTGGCCGGTTCCTTTACATTTACCGCAAACCTGAGGCCGTCCACCTGCGGGCAAATTTTCAACAGCGGACCGTGCGCGACTCATCCTTGGTCGGCCGGCTTGTCGTACCCCCTCTGGAGGTACGCAAACGATGGATGAGATCTCCGGTGGGACATTCCACTCATCAGGATGTGGGATAGGACTAATACGCTCCTTATAAGTCTCTCTAAGGCCTTGTTGCTTGAAATAACGACTAACAAAATCATACACGGACAAACCATTGCTGGCGCCCCTGTTACAATAAGCAATTATGTCAAGGATGTTGTATAGGATAATGTAGGATAAATCCAGACCAACCCTGTGTTGCACACGATGGCAGAACACGATCGTGCCCATCGTGAGTTACGATCGTGCCGATCGTGGGTTACGATCGCGCCGATCATGGGTCACGATCGCGCCCATCGTGTGTGACGATCATGGGTTACGATCGTGCCCATCGTGGGTTACGATCGTGTGCATTCTCTCATGACCGTGGGCACGACCGTGAGCATCCGACAGCACCCGCATGCCCACGTCCATGACCGTGTGCACACGACAGCATAGACAAAAACATTGAATGGCCATGACCATGTGCACACGACAGCATAGACAATTACCTTATAGCGGCAACAGCATGACGACATGGAATCTGATCCAAATCAAACTCACGACAACAACATGTCCAGGTTCGAAGGTCGACCTCATAAGAAACTTTGTTTTCTTCGACTTTATAAACAAGTGGGGTGGTAGCTCGAACGGTAAGAGTCAGACTGGCTTGCACAGAGTTAGAAAGATTTTCAAAAGTTTGCATTGTCAACTCATGGTCTCTTGATGTATCTTCTCCCCGCTTCTCATCAAACCAATTCTCTAAAATTAGGCGAAATATCTCAAGTAACGAGCAAATAGGTAAACACCTCGCCCACAACATACGATTATTAAAGCATTCAACAGCATTGGATGTCAGAAGTTATAGCGTCGTACCGGACACTTCGACCTAGCCCACCTCTCTGGCCCAATTTCATAAAGGCGCCTGTGAGCCCCATTAGGGCTTTCGATATGTAGTTTCGAAAAGTAGTTTTCAAAAACTTCTTCACGATGCGTGTAGGCAGCAGTTCTAAAGAGTCCTATAGCATGCGCACCGTAGGAGGTCAGATTTTTTGCAAGATGGTGATAGCACAACCCGTGGAATGCATTCGGATAGACGGCTCGAACAGCATTCTGAATGCTCTTATGTTGGTCACTCACAATCAGTAAATCTTCCATCGGATTGTAGCATCTGCGCAGGTTATACAGAAAATAAGTCCATGACTCGTCGTTCTCTATCGGACCGAGACCAACTGCAAGAGGAAATACTTGCTCGTTCCCGTCAAATGTGACGGACGCAAATAGAGTTCCTTTATTCCTTCCCTTCAGGTGGGTCCCATCAACTAAAATCACCAGTCGAAGGCACGTATCAAATGCCCTAATACTCTGTCCGAGTGCAACGAACATGTGGCAAAACACTCCCTCACGAGTCGTCTGCAAATCATAAATTGTCCCTGGATTACGCTGTTTTAACAAATACAGATAAGATGGGAGCCTCTGATACGACTTATCAAAGCCGCCATATGTATTCTCTATCGCTATATTCCTCTTCCGGAGAGCAAAACTGTATAGCATGTCAATGCCGTACTCCCTACACATCTCTGCAATCATCTCCTTTGGCCTCAAAGTGACCCCCTCACCGGTCAATCTTTTAGCAAAATAATGGGCAGCAACCTCAGAAGTGACCGATCGTGCGGCAGCACGGTTCAAATCAGGGTGACAGTTGTGCTCCAATGTCAACTTAGTAATTCTCCAAATAGTTGCACCCTCAATAGCACACAACCTAAACTGACATTTTTTTCTCCCACTCTTACAGACAAATACTATACGTTTATCGGCGGAACGATCAGTGATACACTGTAGCATGTTTTCCAAATGATACATTCCTACAGTTATCCTCATATCTGTCTTCGAACGAAAGGTGGACCCCACCTCTAGCTGACCGGTAACCGGTGGAGGATGCTCGACCTAACCCAAAGTCCCGGCACTATCGGGGTCCCGAAATGGAATGATCCAGTTACGCATCGATTGTAGATGCTCATGCTCGCTCGCAGATTGATGGTCGGATGAGAAGTTCCGACGACTCATAATCATATCCATTTGGGCCGGTTGGCGAACCCAAGCAAGAAATTCTACAGATAGTGACTCAAGCAAGTCTTTACAACAATCTTCATCTTCGGATGTATGCACCTCCTCATCTTCCTCGTCTTCCTCATCTTCCTCGTATTGATAATCTTTGGAAGGCATGTTATAATTTATGTTGTCGGGCTCTACTCTCGAGCTGCTACATCCCATATTAATCTCGGGAGTGGAGGAGCTGCTGTTCTTAACATAGACTTCATGATCTTCCTTGTATTCTACTAGTAATCGAAGTATCTCGGTATCGCCCCGTAATAGGACTTTTACTTTGTTTCCCTTGGCCATGTGTGTCAAGTACCATAATTTGTAATCGGACTCATTTGGACCACCCAAACCCTCTCTGATAACCCCCACGAGGTTTGCACGACTAACTTTGCTCGTGTCGATATAGACAAAAAAGGAGTCCCCGTCTACATATGTCGATCGCTCCCAATGACCACCGTGATGTATCAAAATACGCTGCCACGACATCTGATTACAAAAAGATGAATAACTATTCAGAAAATTGAGCGAACAATATTATAAACGGTCTGCCTTAGACACGACCGATGCACACGGTCGTATACTACCGTGTGCAAGTTTCTGGCCATGAACACGATCGCTGCACACGATTGTAGACGATCGTGTTAAACGATCGTGAACACGTTAGTTGTGCGCACGATGTCAAGGTCGTTGGACACGACCATTGCACACGATCGTTGCACACTGTGGCTTCCCATCGTGTGCAGCGATCGTGTCCGTAAGAACTAGTCGGGATTTTTTTTTCCCAGCGGTCAAATACTGATGCATACCTTCTTTATGAACCCAGAAGCACGACAAATGAAGTCCTATTTGAACGTCAACTTTTCTTTCCGAATAATCTTCTGATTTTTATAAGATTTTTGAGAGACCCTTTGTAAAAAATGGTTGTGTTGTTTTGATATATAAGTTGTAGTCAAATTTTGGTTGTTGGACATTAATGATCGACTTTGAGCAGATGAGGAAAATGAAAAGGAAAAAAGAAAAGAAAAATAGTTTAAATTAAATAAAATACAAAAAGAAAAGAGAAAGTCAACATTGGTACTTTTGGGAGGACATTTTAGTCTTTTTACTCAAAATGGTACTAAAAACTTATACTCTTATGAATGGGGATATAAAACTTGTTAATTTTATGATTTGGTATTAAAAAATTAATTCCCACTATTTATTTTTCTGATCATATTGTATATAATAGAAAATTTAGTAAATCATAATTACTAACAAAAATGTATATTCTTAATTAATTTTCAGATTCACCTATATAATATTCAGTTCTCTGATAACGTTGTATAAATCTATAATTTTTTGTTGCAACATTAAGTAGTAACGTAAAAACCAAACCAAACTTAGTGTAAGATGTAACTATGTCCCTATTTTTTACTATAGGGAGACTGTTTTTGTGAAGACCCCCAACTTAGTGCACAGCAAAATAATAAATAATAAATACAAAAAACATATGATAATATACCTCTAGGCTTGTAAAATTAATTATCTCTAGACTTGTAAAATTAATTCTCAAGTTTTATATTATTGAATATACCTCATAGACCATAATTTTTTGACGGAATCAAATTCATTGGTTCTCTCGAAATTTTTTGCATATCGAGTCGAAATGCATCCAAGTTGAAGTTAATTATCATTTATTGATTTTGACCATAAAAGACAACCAGAATGTGCGTTGATTTAGCAAAAAATGTTAGATAGTACAATCTGAGGAAATAGGATTGTTACGAGTATAAATATATAGGGCGATTTACATCTGACTATCTTTTTAGATGGTTTAATTACAGTTTGGTCCCTATTGTTTCAGATATTACAATAAAGAACAAACTTTCAGACCGTCCGTAAACTATATTCTGACGAAGACAAAAGTCAAATTTTCGAGATGATGTCACCTGAGAGAAATCGATATTAAATTTGCCTTTTATATTTCTTTCTTGTTTACCCATTTATTTTTCACATGGGGTGGCGTCTTCATCATTGTAATATATATAACACTTTTGGACTTGAGTGTAATAAATTTTCAAGCTTTCTAGAAAAAATATTTTTCCAAAAAGAAAGTATTTTTACGGAAAAAAATATTATTCTTCGAAAAAATAAAAAAAAATTATTTTCTGGGAAAAAATTATCTTTTCGAAAAAAATATTATTTTATGGAATTTTTATATTTTTCAAAAAACTAAAAAATATTTTCTGGAGAAAAAATTATTTTTGGGCAAAATAATATTTTTTCGAAATAAAATTATTTTCTGGAAAAATATTATTTTTTCGAAAAATAAAATTATTTTTGGAAAAAATAAAAAAATATTTTTCGAAAAAATTAAAAAAATATTTTCTGCAGAAAAAGGTATTTTTTGGCAAAATAATATTTTTTTGAAATTAAATTATTTTCTGGAAAAAAATATTATTTTTTCAAAAAAATAAAATTATTTTCTGGGAAAAAAATATTTTTTCGAAAAAATTAAAAAAATATTTTCTGGAGGAAAAAATATTTTTTGGCAAAATAATATTATTTCGAAATAATATTATTTACTTTAAAAAATATTATTTTTCGAAAAAAAATTATTTTCTGGAAAAAAAATAAAATAAAATATTTTTGCGAAAAAAAATATATTTTCTGGAAAAAAATATATTTCGAAAAAAAATTATTTTCTGAAAAAAGAATATTTTTTAAAAGAAATGTATTAGCCAAATACTTTAATAACTTATAAGTTATTTGTTTAATATGAAATGTATTTTAAAAGAAATATTTTATTCATATAAATAGAGGGGCATTTTCGTCTTTTTAATAGAAGTCAACACCAATTCAGATTTTTGTCCTTCGCTGTAATTTATGAAACAATAGGGACTAAAGTGTAAAGAGGCCATCTAATAGGATAGTTGGTTGTAATTTCCCCTAAATATATAATGGAAGTTGCAAAACAAAGTAGGTCGATAATTAAGATCCGAAAATATAATTTTTTTCTTGTCCGTAATGTGAATAAGAATTTCCAATTCTTAATTTATAAAAATCTAAATTTAAAAATATGTTCGTATTTGATCTTAGAAACATAAGCTCAACTGTCTCTTCTTTTGTTCATACGTGAGCTTATCCATACTTAATATTAAAAAAAAATCGCAAAAAAATTTAAAGAGACATGCGTCATCTCCATCTTGTTTCTTTTTTTAAAAATCTTAAAAAATAGATATTGTTTGAGGAGAAAGTAAAAGACAGCAAATCAATTCATTCATAACACTGATAGAGGGGCCTTTATATAGGCATTACAATGAGAGTCCTTCCATACATAGGATTCCTAGATAAGATAAGACATCTAATAGGATCCTACTACCTCTAGAAGGATCTAGAACCTTCCATCTATGTATCTACAATCAGTATTAGGTAAGACACATCACGGGAATAATAATTCCCGGAACACTCCCCCTGTGTCGAGCACTAATACAACAATGGTGCAGAAGATGTTGCCTTCGTAAAAACCTATTCCAAGCCAAAGCAAAACCCCATGGGAAAAATAAAGGCTTGATGAGGAAAAGATTGCAACGCACCAACATAACATGTCATGTATACTCCCCGATGTATACATAATGACTCCCTGATGAGTACCTCAAATCATAGGAGTCAGATGCCAAGTTGCCCTCACAACTATACCAAGGAAAAACCCAGTGGGAAAAATACCTCTTGGTCTAAGTTGAACAGAAGTACAACGCATCATTGTCTGGATGTTCTCATAGGTCGCCTCGTTAAAAACCTTACCAAGTGAAAACCCAATGGGAAAAAAACAAACCTTGGTTTAAGGACAAAAAGAGCGCGACACATAGAAAGTGCAGAGTCACTAAAGACTTATCAAGTTTTCCAAAGTCTTGACCTCTATGCACCAAATCAGTCATAACTTCTTCGATTCAATAGGTATCAACGAAACTGTAAGAACTTATGAAAACTAGACACCCATAGCTTTTCATTCACATACAGTATGTAACCTAGATCGACCTGAGCAGATCACAAAGCTCTATCGAAGTTGACTCAGCAAATTACCGGACATATCCTGTCCTACTTTGCAACAATAGTCATATGTCACTCAACATGATGGATGTGATCAAATGGTTGGTTTCCTTGGAAAGTAGACACAAACCTTTCCAATGGTACCAATTTCACCATTTTCCATCAAGTGAGCTGCCCTTTGGGTCATATGGAAGATAAACCAACACATTCTGGGCAGATTCGGGTATCAGTTTTCAAGTGTCCTTTTTATCGAGATAGAGCGAGCTTCAAGCTTCTTGTCAATCACAGACATTGCGTGAGCGCATCCTAGGCCATCATCACAGTGGCTTTACCGGATTATTACGAATGAGTACATCGAGTCAAACATGAGTACATAATACCGTACTTTTCTCTTAAGATCGCATCACTTAAGTGAGCCAAGTCTTATGATGACTTCGACTAATCATTGGGAATCATATAGGCATTACTTTATCGTCTCTTAGGAAACCGTCCCTTAGATTGCCTTAAACCGATTGATGAATACGCATCATCAAGTGTCCCCAAGATTCTTTCATTCTTAACTTTGGATTTAGCGGAATCTCTTAGTCTCACAAGAGTACATCACTATAAACCCTTAGTTTTACACGCAAAAGCTTCATATCTCTTCCAAATCAAGTATATACTTAGTATGCGTCCCCGACAATCACTTGTCGCCGCACTCCGTGGTCGAGCCACTTGATTTGAGTCCGATCCACCACGAGATCCTTTCATCACTTAACTTAGTTCCCCACTAAGATAAGATTTAACCACAAGCCGCACGTCGTTTTGGGAAACTATCTAATCAAAAGATAGTGGATGCTATAACATCCATAACGATACCACAACTAAGTTTCGTGTCATCGTAGTCGATTCCATGCGTTCATGAGAAACCTCGCGCCATGAGGTGAGTTTAACTCCTTCTCTCACTCGCTTTAACAAAGTTTACGGATAGATCTTATCTTTGGAGTGTCGGT
Organism: Orobanche coerulescens; assembly: GCA_033398695.1. Lineage (NCBI taxonomy): Eukaryota > Viridiplantae > Streptophyta > Magnoliopsida > Lamiales > Orobanchaceae > Orobanche > Orobanche coerulescens. Next base: position 140,530,680 of record CM065815.1, on the reverse strand, counting down.
ACCACTTCAACAAAGGGCTATCACTTTGTTTATACTAGAGTCGCATATGTTTCCATTTTAGGCCAAGGCTACAACGTTGTAGATTTTCAACGAAGTATGGTTCGATTAAACTCACATTCCACGTCCTCATGAACCGGATTTATTCATAGAGTACTCTTTATGGATTGGCATTCATTGAGTCGTCCCCAAATGATGACTATAATCCATATTCACATGACACGGATGAGTTCATTTGATCATATGATCAAGTTTTCATGTACCAAACTCGCATACATTCTTAGCGAGAGTATTTATCGAACCAAGTGGCATCCCAATACTCGATGAGATCCACGGCCTAGTAACACCATCTACCACAATTTGTGGTGTTACCATATCACCATTTATAGGTGATTTAACGTCCATAACCGGACACAATCCTTGCGGACATGTTTGCGGCATGTATTTAATCTCGTCACTTTAGGGAACTTGGTGAGGCACGTAGGGACAAACTACGACAATTCCAAGTCATTCTACTCGAACATGATCGTCGCATCTCCCTAACGACGGAAGACGGCTCATCAAAGTGACTTACGAGATCGTCTGCCAAGGTACATTTTAAGCGGACTATGAGTGAAAGCGCATGTCATATTCATCATTTATAACCCGTCATAATGCGTTGTGGTGACGCACTTTTGGCACATGAACATGTGGACGATAAAGGTTTTCAGTTGTTAACACAATCCAGTTAACAAAATGCATATGGTTACACTTGTAACTAGGCATTTGAATGATGATAGGTATAGGTAAATATGACATGTTGACCTATGCTACATAGCCGTAGCTACTGGTCTTGAGAATTCAACAAAACCGCCACCATGCACCACCGGGATCGAACATAAAGAAACGATTGAACCGATGATAGGCCGATGGTTTTATCGAACCTCTAATGCTTTCTTGAAGAGTTCACTCCCTTCACCAGCCCCAAACACCTCAAAATTTCGTGAGCATGTATAAACGGGTGTTTAGGATTCCAAAACCATCAACCTTGTGGTCAGAAATCGGTCAAAATGACATCGAACTAGTTGATAGGACGGCTGGTGGTATGTGAAAACTTCATTTAAGTGGTTCACCTCCTTCCAAGTCTCCAAATGGCACCAAAATTTGTGAGAAGGTAGCCTTGGCTGTTAGGAAGTATTTGTTAAAATTTCACTTTAAGACTTGGTCTAAAAAGTGGGTGAACCGACCTTTACAATGATCGTCCGCAAGTTGGACAACCATAACTCGGGTTTCATCAACTTATCAATCATTGTCAAAGGAACAACATAACATATAAATGTTATCACTTGAGTACGACCATTTGTGAACACCATCATAGCATCATAAGCCACTCAAAGCTAATACTTATGATCATGTATGTATAAGGACTCGGTGAAAGGGGAGGACTCAGCACCATGCTTATGCGAGTCGCTACATTATTCTCTTTAGCATAGGAGGGTGTCATCTCCTAATCGTGCCAAAGAATAGGCTTAAATCAATGAACATGGATAAGGAGGATCATTGGGGGGGTCTTTGGCGTCACACATGCTTATGAAAGCAAGACGCGGATGACATAAATATCATCATTGGTCATGAGCCCTGCTCACGACTCCACCAACGTACTTTGGTGTCTTTGATCCAACTAGTTTCTTTGTTCAAAGAAAATGATGTCCATGACAATACCGTGGTATATGGATCATCAAATTGTCCAAATTCCGGACTATTAAAGCCTAAATGTGTCAATGTCCCAATACATCTTCTGGTTACACAAACCGATGCAAGCCAGACCATATTGACTCATGAATATTTTTCCTTTCACATATCCAATACAAGTGATGCATAAGATTTTATTCTCACAAATCATAATGAGATGCTATGAGTGATACACTTTGGCATATGTATCATCGAGTCATAACATGGTTCAATTGTTACGGAACATATGTGACTAGAAAACGCCATTCGGCATTCAACAACTTGAGAATTTACCACTCATTTATTGTGATGACCTAGTCATCATAGTCACAATGGATTTATAAACCGAAATCCAAAAATATCGTGTTCCTTGAAAATAGCTTAATACGCACTCAATTTCGCTTGCAAAATTTTACAAATATGAGCATAGCAAACACTCTAACAACATAGAGATTTTATACTTGATATGATCAAAATGATCTATCATATTGAGTGCATAACATGTCAAGGTTATATGCCTAAGGGGCAAAATTATGACACAAGCATGGTGTAACACTACCATGCACACGCTCGACCTTCTTATGAGGGTGCGTATTTTGGGCTTCCCTAGGAAACTGTTTTTCAACATTTGAAAGATGATAGTTTAGCGTACAACACATATCAAAAACTGCATCATCTATGGCAAATTCGGCCAGAAAGAGGTTGAAAAATATGTGTCATAAGATCACTTGCAAATTTAAGATGGGAACCAAGTTGGTTGGGACAAAAGTTAGCACAATCGCTGGAAATAAAATTCCGCGCAGCTTGACCTTTGTTCACTAAAACAGCGATAACTCCCTTGATAGGAAGGCTATGGATGAACGGTCAGATGTTCTGGAAACTAGACTTCCGTATCTTTCTATCCATATATTGTGCATCACTCGGATCATTAAACTCAGATCACAGTGCATGTTTTAATTGGCTGTTTAGTATTTCCCAAGTTTAGTGAGAAAATAAGGTTGAGACCATATCCAATGGCATAAGTGTTGATGCAAAAACCATGGCAATAACAGCCATAGGTGCGTTTAAACGCAGCAGGTGTTCGATTTCTTATCTCGACTGATGATCCTTTCGGTAACTCCAACTTGGTAGACTTGCAGAGAAAGTAGGAATGTCGGTACAGCTAAGGCTGTTTAAAAACCACTGATTCCGTTTGAACTTTCAAAGCATAAACAAATACCAAGAAGGATGCGCCTAGTCATGATCAAAAGTGTAGACAAAATCCACCGAAGTGCATCAATCAACCAAGTATTTTAATTCTCAATTTGCAAGCATACGTCAAAATAGCCATGTTATATGGATGCAATGCGGTGCATCATAATTGAGCATTTTGAACCATGAGACATAATGAATATACCATAACCAACTCGTCTTGACCATCCAATAAGATCGACTAAACATAGTCAAATGTATAAGGCACATGCCTTTACAAATACTCGGAGAAGTATTCGGACCTATAGTCATACGAACTATAATCGAGGTCAACGAATTCATGTATTTACCGCAATATGCCATTGCTTTACATGTTAAAATTCATAAGAATTACTCGTACATTCTTTCATATATCATGTTGCAAGGAGACGGTGCATGTATACACCCACATGCAATATTTTATTTTAATAGGATGAAAGATGGAGTTTTCCAAGTATGGGATTGGGTCAAGACCAACGTGGTGGTCGCTCAATTCAACACGACAAATCCGTCACAAATCGATTTTAACCACGACATATCCGTCGCAATCGATGTTTGTCCCATTTGTATGTCACAAATCCGTGACTAATCATGAACGAGTCATAACTTTAACGTTACCGACAATATTCGTTTTATTTAATTGTTGGTTTAAAATCGACAAAACGGCGACATCAAATCGCACCCAAAACGTGGTGTATGCAACAACCACAACTATCGACTTTCAACAATTATCCGTGACTCCCCCAGGACCGGCACACAGTTTACTTCGACATCCGAGAGTGATACCACCTCTCATTGTCTCATCCACCGCAAAGTAGCGTGGGAGATAAAGAACCCAAATACCCAATTCCCCCCCAAAAAAAATTTCCCAAAAGAGAGGAATTGAAAAACGAGAACTTTAATAAAGTCTTACGGGTACTTGGTTTCATATATGCTTTGATCCTTGAACGGGAGATTCTCTCCATATGAGCAACATATTTTCGTGGGTACTCCGTTCTATATTTACTTTGATCCTTGAATGGGATAAATATGGCTTTTTCTCCATAGCGTGCACATCATCATGAGCGACGTATTTTCCTATATACACGTAAAACATAAACATGTAAGATTCATAAGTGTACAAATTAATGAACAAATGAATCATTGAGTAGGAAAAAAATGGAGAGTTGAGAAACGCCCGGATAGGGCTACTGGGCTCAATAATTCGGCCGAAAAAGGACTCGAGCGCGGCGATGCAGCAGCTCGGTATTGGATGAGGTCGGATCTCCAAATTTCTTCGTAAAAATCTGCTTCTGTTCGGCAGTAGATTCAGTAACCAATATTACAGAATCCGATCTCCACCGTTGAATATACAGATATTTGTGTTGGGAAGTTGCTGCCAAAATTTCACACCGATCCGACGGTTAACGAAACGGGAAACGTGATTTTCGTGCGAGTGCGCTGTGCAGAAAATTCACGCGCGGAAATTCTCGTCTCTCGCTTTTTTTTCGATTTTGATAGGTTTTGTCTCGATTGCACTAGGTTTTCAAGCATTAAATATCACGTGCATAAAACCGTTTCGACGATCCGGCGATGCTTCGATCGATCGGGTCGCACCTTAGGCAACGTTGACTTGGATGAAAACGGATCGAGCGGTCGGGTCGGCAACTGGTCGGGTCACAACCGGACGGATCGAGCTGGTCGGCGGCGGCGCGGCGACGGCGGTCCAGCGGCCAGTCTTGGCGGCCAATGGGCAGTCTTGGCGGCTTTAGGCGATTCGGCGGCGGCGGTCCGGCGAGGCGCGGTCAAGCAGCTCTGGCGAATCTGGCGGCGGCGGTCATGGTCCGGCGGCTCTGGCGCGCGGTAGCGATCCGGTGGTGGCTGGCAGCAGACGGCGGGCGGCGGTGGTCCGGCGGCGGAGGCGGCGGTGCTCGGCGGGCGTCTGGCAGCGGTCGGCTTGGCCGATTTTTTTTTTTCGTTCGAGCTACGTGCTGATAACGTGTTTGAGGAGAAAGTAAAAGACAGCAAATCAATTCATTCATAACACTGATAGAGGGGCCTTTATATAGGCATTACAATGAGAGTCCTTCCATACATAGGATTCCTAGATAAGGTAAGACATCTAATAGGATCCTACTACCTCTAGAAGGATCTAGAACCTTCCATCTATGTATCTACAATCAGTATTAGGTAAGACACATCACGGGAATAATAATTCCCGGAACAGATATTTAATTTGGGAGAGAAGTTAAATGGTTATTCCATATATAATAACTTTTTCCTATCAATTTTATTTTTGATAAAAATATATCAAATTAATTCTTACTTCATGCTCTTTAATTTGACATCCACTTAGTATATATATATATATATATATATATATACTTTATTTTCAGAACCCTGTTAAGTGCGAGAACTGCGAGAACCACCTTTTGTACTCCTAATAATGCATAATGTACATCATGTCAATGCATACAACCCTTACTGATCATAACCCCTACTATATAGTAGGGGTTATAGATATAGTAGGGGTTATCATCAGTAGGGTCTATTATATTTAATAAAAAAATTCAAAAATAATATAAAAATTATATTTTACTATAATACCCTTTGAATTAAAAGTATTTTTTAATATTTAAAAAAATATCATTGGTTTAGAGGAGTTCTCGCAGTTCTCGCACTTAAGAGAGTTCTGAAAATAAAGTCCCTATATATATATAAAGTAATTTAAATATAATAATAATATATTAGATGATTAAAATATTTCCATATAAAAATATTAGAATATTGAAGAAAATATATATTTTTAATTTATTTTCATAGTTTTGTACTTTAACGGTTATTTAATTTTTTAAAATTATTTTGTTCTGATTGTAAAATAATAAAATAATTATATTAATGTCAAATCATATAAAAAAATTATATGAGTAAGAATATGTGTTGGATACTTTTAATGAAAGTAGATATAATAAATATAATTTAATTAATTATTTATAAAATTAGATATAAGACTCATATGGTCCTACATGAAAAATAAATGCCTATACTTAATTAAATTATGGTTTTCTTATCATATGCATTAGATCACATGATAAGAATTTATAAATGAAAACAAATCAAATAATAGTTTGTTCATATATCATTGCCCTGACGACGTGCCACCTTGCAGTTAATTTGGTTTAACAAAAATAAGTTCGTAGTCCCGACTAGGTGGGCAACAATGCAAACTGAGTATAAGTTCATACTCCTTTTTGATAATTTAGCCATTTCCAAGATGTTATTGTAAATATTTATCATCAAGACACTTGAAACTCAAGTTGGGGTTTGAGAAATCGTTTGGATATGGAGAAAAATGGGAAAACAGAATATAAGATGAAGTATGAATTATTAAATTATTAATTTTCAAGTTTTGGGACTAAATTACAGAAAAGGACTATGAACTTACACCCAATAATTTTTGGCCATGAACTTTTTTTTGTATAGTCTGAGTTCGCGAACTTATCTCCGTTAAATCAAGTTATATAAAAAAAGTCCATGGCTAAAAACACAAATTGAGTGTAAGTTCCTAGCCCTTTTTGATAATTTAACCTTTTTAAATCAATATATCTAATATGTTATCCACTCTAGAAACACCTCAAACAAATAGTTAGCTAACTATAAGACCACTTATATTAAAGCATCTTTATCCATATTTCTCCTCAAACATTTTTTTCGACTCTCAATGCGTCACGTCACGAGAACATAAATCTTACTCCTACAACCACAACCCTTCAATATCCATAAATCTCATAAAGCTATATTTTCATGGGTCACACATATTCCCCATTTTTTTTTCTCTATTTCTCGTTAAAGATTTGTATTTATATATAAAACGTAATTATTGATTTTTACTTTAAATTTACGCACGTCGACTCCACTTTCGTCATAAGGTTGAAGACGCTATGCGCCGAGTACGAAAGGGTAAGAGGAGAAAGAACAAGAGTAGCCAAAAGTTCTCAGGCGGAGGGACTTCCCGAATGACCGGACCGAGAGCTTTCAATAGCAGCACATTCTTGACAAATCCTTCGTACGTAGGGCTAGAGCATTGTCCATCCTTTCCAAGTGTGATCTGCCCTATCTTTCCGAATACTATTAGAAGAAGAATTTATTTTATATGGTTAAGGTAATGAGGTTCCAACTTTTCCTTAGGTCAATCATTACACAGTATATATATATATATATATATATATATATATATATATATATATATATATATATATATAGAGAGAGAGAGAGAGAGAGTCCGGTTCAAACGAGAATGCTAACTATTTAAGAGAATACGAGAATGGTCGCCCATGTACAAAATCATATATGATTACGTGAGTGTGTACATCAGTATAAGTATATATTTGAATTTTTTTTGTCAGTATAAAATCATATATGATTTTTTCCGTCAGTGTAAAATCATATATGATTCTATACATGGACGACCATTCTCGTATTCTCTTAAATAGTTAGCAGTCTCGTTTGAACCTGACTCTCTCTCTCATATATATATATATATATATATATATATATATGTGTGTGTGTGTGTGTGTGTGTTTAAATTAAATTAAATATAGTAAAGAAGAAAACGAAAAGAAAGAAATCCGTGTCCCGGGAAATCCTTCCCTTATTGGTGTCTTACCTAATACTGGTTGTAGGAGGATAGAGTTATGGAAGGTTCTAGACTCTTCTAGAGGTAGTAGGATCCTGTTAGATGTCTTACCTTAACTAGGAATCCTATCTATGGAAGGACTCTCATTGTAATGCCTATATAAAGGCCCCTCTATTCATTGTTATCAATACAATTGATTTGCTGTCTTTTACTTTCTCCTGAAACACGTTATCAGCACGTAACTCGAAAAAAAAAAAGAAGAAAAAATCGGCCCGGCCAGCCGCCATTGCCGCCGCCGCGCCCACGCCACGCTTGCCGCTGCCACCGCCGCTTGCCGCTGCCACCGCGCCGCCCGCTTGTTGCCACACCGCCCGCCCGCGCCATTGCCCGCCGCCGCCAAGACGCCCGCCGCTACCTCCCCGCCGCCGCCGCCGGACCACCGTTGACGTCGGAACGTCGTCGCCGATCCAGTCCAGCCAAAAAGCCGCCGCCGATTCAGTCCAGTCGGAACATCACCGCCGAACCGCCGCCGCCGACCGCCGCTAACCACCGCCGCCGCTGACCACCGCCGCCGGCCAGCTCCAGCCCATCCAAGTCCGACCCGGTTCTGAACCTCAGACCAAAACCCGAACGTCAACTTATTTTCGGAAGTCGCTAAAATTGCGCCCCCGGTTTCACGTCGTCGCATCGAGTACCAACCGGTAGATCGAAGCACACCACAAATTCATCCATATCACGTGCCTAATTTTATAATCGAGGTAATTATCTGACTTGTCCCTATTCAATTCTCTCCTTTTGGGGAATTTTTCTTTTTGGGACATGGGTTATTGGGTTCTTTATCTCCCACGCTACTTTGCGGTGGATGAGACCGCGAGAGAAGTCGGTATCTCTGCGTGTCGAAGAAAACTGTGTGACGGTCCTGGGGGAGTCACGGAATTATTGAAAGTCGATACTTGTGGTTGTTGCATACACCACGTATCTAGGTGCGATCTGATATCGCCGTTCTTTTTTGTCGACTTTACTAAACAACAATTAAGGGAAGTACATCGAGTAACGGTTATGTTACACGCTTTTAAAAGCATCGATTGTGACCGTTTACATTGTCACTGAAAATCCAACAAGACTAACTTCCTGTTGTTTATATCTCGTAGATGGCACAAAGCTCCAATGTTCATCCGGAGTTCGACATCCTTGACCATGCTGGTAAGGAGTACCATAGGTGGGTCTCAGACGTTCGCTTGGCGTTCGTCGGTAAGAGATTTACCACCACCATCTTTCCCTCTAACGAGCCTATCGCTCAAGAACCGAGCGAGGAAACCAAGGCTAATGCACTGATGTACTTGCGTAGACATATACATCCGTTGTTGAAAAAGTGTTACATGAATTTGCAAACCCCCAAAGAACTATGGGATACACTCGAACAACGATTTAATAATGTGCATGATCAGCGCTTCCCCGAATTGCAACTTCAGTGGTAGAAAATCCGATTTTTGGATTATGCGAATGTGGAGGCCTATAACCAAGCCATCCTCGATCTTCGCGCTGATCTTGGTTTTTGTGGTGTCAAGAAGTCTGATCAAGATTTGATCGAGAAGACTCTTAACACGTTTCCCGTGGGAGCAAGTGTGATTGTTCATCAGCTGCGCGTTGCCTATGAGGAAGGAGAATTAAAAATTTTAGTGACCTTATTTCCCACCTCGCGAAAAAAGAAAGGCACCATGAGATTATTCTCAATAGCAATGCGCGCCCAGCTGGTACGAAGCCGATTCCAGAAGTGAATCAGGCTACCCACAGGAAGGCACCACGACAAAATAGAAAAGGCAACGCTACTCAGTTTTTGCAAGCACCACGGGTGCATGACTCGAGCAAGCGAGGGAAAGACGAGGTCGTCGTTCCAATGTGTGGAAGAGGCAAGGTGGCACGACCAACGGACCTAGTGGAACCCAACCACGTGGACCGCCTCCTGCCGCTGGGATTGGAACCACTCCAAAGGAAGGCCGAAATTGCTATACTTACGGATCAAAGAAGCATACTTACCGCAATTGCAAGGCGCCAAAGAACATCCAAGCTTACTACAAGCACTATAAACAGTACTTGACTCAAGAATCAAATTACATGGAGGAAGATAACGAGAATACGGAGGTGAACCATACTGAGATCCCTCCTCTCATCATTGCGGACAAAGACCAACATATGGATGTTGCCGACTTTGACTAGATCATTATAGTTTAACTAGTTTTACGCTTTGGTTATGCTTTGTCTTGTTTCTAGTTTTCGAGAACTACTTTGGATTATCTATGAATGTAATAAAGTTGGCCATGATGAATAAAATTCTTTTAATTGCTGTGATTGTGCAAAAACGAATTTTATTTTTCTCTTCGAAAGCATGTTTGGTTTATCACAAAATAATTGCTCAGTAATGAATTGCTTGGTTAATTTGATACATTGGTGGATTTCATCAAAACATATGATCAAGACTAGGCGCATCCTCCTTGGTATTTGTTTATGCTTTGAAAGTTCAAACGGAATCAGTGGTTTTTAAACAGCCTTAGCTGTACCGACATTCCTACTTTCTCTGCAAGTCTACCAAGTTGGAGTTACCGAAAGGATCATTAATCGAGATATAAATCGAACACCACGATGCGTTTTGAAGTATTTAAACGCTCCTATGGACATATTGCCATAGTATTGTATCAACAATAATGCCTTTGAAAAAGGCTTCAACCTTGCTCTATCACTCAACAATAGGGAAATGCCAAAATAGCAACTTGAAACGAGCACTGAGATCTGAGTTTAATGATCCAGAAAGTGCACGACTAATGGACATAAAGATACGGAAGTCTAGTTTTCAGAACAACTGACTTTTCGTCCATATCCTTCTTAACGAAGAAGTTATTGCTTTTTTAGTAAACAAAGGTCAAGCTACGCGGAAATTATTTCCAGCGATTGTGCTAACTTTGATCCTAACCAACTTGGTCGAATTTCCCCAAACTCTAAGTTAATGAGTTTTCGATATGTCTTTCATCACAACACTAATCGAGTTTCATGTCTTATTGTAGATGTCTCGTGGCGAAATTGAGTGCCTTGCTGATAGTGGAACAACCCACACTATTCTTCGGAATAGGCAATTATTCAAGGATATTGTGCCATATATCCTCAGTGACAACAATGATTGGTTCCTCCCAAGTAATACAAGGGAGGGGACCTGCTCATTTCTTGCTACCTAATGATACGCATATTAATTTCACAAATGCTCTCTATGCCCCAAGAGCAAACCGAACCTTGCTAAGTTTTAGGGACATCCGTGCCAACGGTTATCACCTTGATACACATTGTGAGAATGGGACAGAATTTTTGTGTGTTACTCTGGCAGAATGCGGAAGATGCTGCGTTATCGAGAAACTAATGAGTCTAAGTAGTGGTTTATACCAGACTACAATAAGGGTTATTGAATCCTACGATGTGAGTCACGAACTTTGTGATTCCGAAGCATACCAACTATGGCATGACCGACTCGGTCACCCTGGACAAGACATGATGATTCGCATTTTGAAAAACTCACATGGTCATCCGTTTTTCAAGTCCAGAAAACGATTGGAAGCACCACTCGATATCGGCATTGATGTGAGTGAGCTTGATACCGTATCACCGGGATTAAAGATCGCACGCCCTGATAAGATTGACGGTGCATCTCTCGTAAATCCCGAGGCTTCCGTGGCAATTTCTAATGCCCATAAATCGTTTTGCAATGCCTGTTCACTAGCAAAGTTGATACCCTCTCATTCCTTTGCTAAAGACTCAACACAAAACATTCGCTTCTTACAAAGAATTCAAGGGGACATATGTGGACCTATTCAACCAGAGTGCGGACCATTCAGATACTTTATGATTCTGGTTGATGCATCGACGCGATGGTCACACGTCGCTCTGCTATCCACAAGAAATGCTGCATTTGCTAAACTCCTAGCACAAATCATCAAGTTACGGGCTAACCACCCTGACTTTCCAATCTCGTCATTAAGATTGGACAATGCTGGTGAGTTTACGTCAAAGTCTTTTGACGACTATTGCATGTCAATAGGGATTGAAGTTGAACATCCCGTCCCCCATATTCATTCGCAGAATGGCCTTGCCGAGGCTATGATTAAGCGGTTACATCTTATCGCCCGAGCATTGGTATTGCGCACCAACTTGCCGATTTTTGCCTGGGGTTATGCAATTTTGCATGCGGCTATACTTATTCGCTTTCGACCCACTGCCAATCAACCGTTTAGTGTGTACCAGTTGGTAACTGGATATGAGCCGGATATTTCACACTTACGCATTTTTGGTTGGGCAGTCTATGTGCCAATTACGCCTCCACAGCGTACTAAAATGGGTCCGCAAAGACGATTAGGTATATATGTTGGCTATGAATCGCTAAAATTATCCGCTATTTGGAACCTTTGACAGGAGGTCTATTTACTGCAAGATTTGCAGACTGTCACTTTGATGAGACAAACTTCCTGCCCTTATTCCAGTTGAACGCTAGGAAATTGTCTGGTGTGCTCCCTCCTTGCCTCATCAAGATCCCCGCACAACTCAATCCGAGCTAGAAGTGCAACATATTCTCAGTCTTCAGAAAGTTGCAGATTCGATGCCCGACAACTTTACTGATACTGCGAAAGTGACAAGATCTACCATTCCCGCTGCGAATGTTCCTGCAAGGTTAGAAGTCCCAGTTATAGGGAAAGATTCAACTGCCCAAAGGAATGATGCCCCCGGCATCAACCTTAGTGGTGGGACGGCTGCTTGGGCTGCTCTTATCCCTGCTCGAAAGAGGGGGAGGCCAGTGGGTAGAAAGGATACCGAACCTCGAAAGAGAAGAGGAACGGAGGCACAAAATCCTCTCATCAATGACACAGTGACTCCGTCACACGAGATTATCTCTGACTACGGATATGTCCTCGAATCAACAATAGAACAATCGACGGACGCGTCAGAAACTTTGTTGATGTCAAAAAATAAAGAAATATCGATGTAATGTACGAGTGAATACGTACTATTGGACAGGTCGTCCACGCTAGTCGATGATGCTTTTGCCTACTCCGTCGCTCAAGAAATTATTGAAGATGACGATGCTGAGCCGCGCTCGGTTGCTGAATGTCAACAACGAGCCGATTGGCCGAAATGGAAAGATGCAATGCAGGCTGAACTTGACTCAATGGCTAAACGTGAGGTATTTGGCCGTATCGAGCCAATACCCGTGGACGTTAAACCAGTTGGACATAAGTGGGTCTTTGTTCGTAAACGCAATGATAAGGATGAGGTCATGCGTTACAAAGCGAGACTAGTTGCCCAAGGCTTCTCGCAGCGCCCTGGCATTGACTACGAGGAGATGTATTCTCCCATTATGGACATCATCACTTTCCGTTACTTAGTCAGTTTGGTAGTGTCTGAAAAACTGAATATGCATCTTATGGATGTGGTTACAGCGTATCTTTATGGGGATCTAGATACGGATATTTATATGAAAGTCCCCGAAGGGATTTCGTTGCCCAAATCAAGTAGCTCTAAACCACGGAGCGCTTACTCTGTGAAATTGCGTCGTTTACTGTATGGGTTGAAACAATCGAGAAGGATGTGGTACGACCGCCTACGTGAATACTTGGTTGGGAAGGGATACGAGAACAGTGATATCTGTCCATGCATTTTCGTGAAAAGAACAGATACAAGATTCGTGATTGTAGTCGTCTATGTAGATGACATGAATGTTATCGGTACCATAGATGAGGTCAATAAAACGGCCCGCTACCTTAAATCCGAATTCGAGATGAAAGACCTGGGGAGGACTCGATTCTGCTTGGGCTTAGAGCTAGAACATCGAGATGATGACATACTCATTCATCAGTCTGCCTATGTCCACGAAATGCTCAGGCGATTTAGTATGGACAAGGCACATCCTCTTGCTACCCCCATGGTTGGTCGAAGTCTGGAAATGAACAAGGATCTGTTTCGTCCCAAAGAGGAGGATGGAGAGATCCTTGGAGCAGAAACACCGTACCTTAGCGCAATCGGTGCGTTGTTGTATCTGGCTCAATGTACTCGTCCAGACATCGCATTCTCTGTGAATCTGTTAGCGAGATTTAGCTCCGCTCCCATGATAAGGCATTGGAATAAAGTAAAACACATCTTTCGATACTTGAAAGGCTCCAGTGATCTTGGATTGTTCTTTCCCTACGCAAGAGAGAGCGATATTCCGAAAGAAATTGTTGAGGTTAAGACGATGGATACCGACCGTCGATCTTCCTCTGATATTGCAGCTAAGCATGGTAGCTTGACTACCAGAAGTGCTAATGCGAGCAAGCTTACCCCTTATGCAGAGAATCCTAACAACACGTTAGTTGGATTTGCTGATGCCGGTTATCTCTCTGACCCGCATAAAGGACGTTCCCAAACTGGTTATGTGTTCACCATTGGGAATACGGCGATATCTTGGTGATCTACCAAGCAGACCCTGGTTGCTACTTCCTCAAACTGTAACACCCCCAAGACATTCAGGGCATATTACAGCGCCGTGGACCCCACACTGTGGAATCCACCAAGCAAACGTACCAACAAGACATTCGCCAACGACAAACAATCATCAATAAAACGACAATTCAAATAAAAGACCACAACCCGACAAATAGAATCCAACATCAATCCATTTCCCAAAACGGGAACACAACATTAACAATTTTGAAAGGAAGTACTCGAGTACTTAAATTAGTTTTACAATACAGAAATCCCAAAATAAGAAATCAATAATAACCGATAGACAAAACACCAATAATCGACTACTGGACAGTATCATGCTTGCCCATCATCCTCATACAGCTCAAGTGCTCGTTTGTCCCCACGATCAATACCTGAAATACAAAAAGTATTTCCCCCATTTAAGGGGTTAGCGACAACTGCTAGTGCAAGTACAATACATTTGAACTACATTCTAATCAGATGAATATATGCGCCAAAAATTATTTTAGAAAACATTTTATATTCCGGAATATTTACAATGTTCAATCACAAAACACATTATCTCCAACAAATCACAATTCAAAGTTAACCGTCAGTATGAGACTCACGGCCACCGTACCCCGCAGAGCCCCATCGGACATCCCTGGGTGGCTAACCACAGTTCGCGATACGCACACTCACGGCACTACGTATCCTTAGAGGTCCCGTCGGACCGTCCCTAGGTGAACATACACATATCCATCCACAACAACCACGATAAAGCCATAATTCAAATACTAGAATATGTAAACAAATGTAAAGTACTTGCCTTTCAGACATTCTTGAATAAACGGAAGTGAAACACAATTAGGAACAGTCCGGTTGGAAAACGACGGTTTCTAAACGAAGGATCAACATAGTTCAGTCCCAACGGACAACAATACACCCATAACCCCGATTACAATTCATGACCAAAAACGACCAATCGATACGGGCGAGGGTTTACGCAAAATCTCCCCGTATCAACAATTCACGGATTAATTCGAGGAAAACAGATTGAGAATCACTCAATAACAACAACCGGTAAGAGATTACATAACATAATTGAACAATTCGGAACTAATCCCTAGAATCCCGAAAACCCCCCAAAATTGACAAGTTAGGGTTCTAGATGAAGATACCTTGAATTGGAGTGAAGGAGATGGGTTTAGATGATGATGTGTTATGCTCGAGACATAAGAATCGAACTGGAAGAGAACTCCACTGATTACTCTCCACAATCTGCTCTGAATCGCCAAAATCACCCGTAGGAAGGGAAGGAAAGAAAAAGAATGAAAAATAATGATGAATCTGAACTACCGCTGATCTAAATAAATATGAAGTTAGCGCACGCTAACTATCATATATAGCGCGCGCTAACGGGGCTGAAACCGGTCCAGTAGCTATTGCTACCACTCGTTAGCGCACGCTAACAATAGTGAGTTAGCGTACGCTAACTGCACATTGGTAGCGCACGCAAGGTGACAGGAGTAGCGTGCGCTACCTACCGCAGCGATTGATCTGCCACACGCCACGATCTGCTGGCATCAAGTACAATATTCAAGCATACGACAAGGCCGTAATCCGTAAATATAAACACGAAGCATACAAGACGACGGAGTTAAGCGCTGAAAGAAAATACAATTCCGACCACCGGAGGGTCCGTAATGCGACAACGAAAATGAGATTCCCTAAACTATTAGGAAATTACAAAAATTCCCCAAGTGCCCGAAAATCACGAAACGACGTCGGATTTACAAACCGAAAGTCTCAACATGACCAACTCAATCATACAAACTTGTACAAACCAAGAAACAACAAAAACGAACGAGTTTTATGAGAATCGAACGTTCATACGACAAAACATGTCATAAAATGAAATTACGTGAAAACATCATCAAAACTCGCCCAAATGGAAAAACTCCAAGAACAAAGTAGATTCAAAATGTCGAAACGGTTACAAGCGAGTCGATAAAAATACACATACACCAAAAATGGAAACTGCTAAAAAAAGGAAAGTTACGGATATTACGTTCTCCCCCTCTAAAATAAAGTTTCGTCCCGAAACTTAAGAGTCAAAAAGTTCGGGATGCCTCGAACGCATATCTTCCTCTAACTCCCACGTCGCTTCTTCTACTCCGTGTCTCGACCATTGCACCTTAACCAAGGGAATGGTTTTGTGCCTTAACTGCTTGTCTCGACGCTCCAAAATCCTGACGGGCCTTTCCTCAAACGTAACTTCTTTCTCGATCTCCACGTCTCCAAAATCAATAATGTGGGACGGGTCCGGAACGTACTTCCTCAACTGGGAAACGTGAAATACGCTATGCACATGACTCAACGACGGAGGCAAAGCCAACCGGTACGCTAACTCGCCCACTCTCTCCAATATCTCGAAAGGTCCAATATATCTCGGGCTGAGTTTCCCCTTCTTCCCAAAACGGAAAACTCCCTTCATCGGAGACACTCTCAACAGAACATGATCTCCCACCTCAAACTCCAAGGGTCGACGCCTAACATCCGCATAAGACTTTTGTCGACTCTGAGCAGCCAACATTCTCTTTCTAATCAATTCAACTTTCTCCCTCGTCTCTAACACAAGGTCTGGCTCGGTGCCAACCAAATCGGACGGCTCATCCCAACATATCGGTGATCAGTAACGTTGGCCATAAAGTGCTTCATACGGTGCCATCTTTATCGACGCGTGCCAGCTATTATTATAAGTAAACTCAACAAGGCCAGATGTTCACTACTCCAGTCTAACGCACACGCGCGCAACAAATCCTCGAACGTCTGAATGGTACGTTCGGACTGCCCATCCGTCTGGGGATGGAAAGAAGTGCTCAAACGTAATCGTGTCCCCAATGCCTTATGTACCGCCTGCCAAAAATGCGATACAAATCGGCCATCTCTATCCGAAATAATGGTCTTCGGCGTACCATGAAGTCTCACTATCTGTGCGATAAAGACACGAGCCAACTTTCTTGGGCCCCAAATATCCTTGATGCCCAGAAAATGCGCCGACTTGGTCAGTCGGTCTACAATCACCCACACCATGTTCATACCAGTCTTCGTCCTCGATAGACCCGTGACAAAATCCATAGAGATATCCTCCCACTTCCACTCCGGGATGGGAAGTGGTTTCAACGACCCGACTGGCCGCTGATGCTCAATTTTGACTTGCTGACAAGTCAAACACTTAGCCACAAACTGAACTACCTCATTCTTCATGTCGTTCCACCAGAAATTCTTCCTCAAGTCCTTATACATTTTACTCGAGCCCGGATGGACTGAGTAAGGTGACGCATGAGCCTCTCGCATAATACTCTGTCTCAATTCCGAGTCGTTCGGAACAAACAACCAGCCTCGGAATCTCAATACACCGTCCTCATGAATAACGAATCCTGGGGCTTTCCTCTTCCCTACACTCTCTCGAAGCTGAATAAACATAGGGTCCTCCAACTGTCCCGATTTAATGTCATCGACCAGAGATGAAGAAATCTCAAGAGTACGCAACTGCCCGGAACTCTATGGTAGTACAACCTCAACGCTCAACTTCATAAGCTCTCGCCGAAGTCCCGACTGAGCCGTAAGTAGCTCAAGCGCCCGAAGCGATACCGATTTCCGGCTCAAGGCATCTGCTACTACGTTAGCCTTGCCCGGATGATAAAGGATCTCAATATCGTAGTCCTTAATCAACTCCAACCATCTCCTCTGTCTCATATTAAGTTCTTTCTGGGTGAAAATATACTTTAGGCTCTTGTGATCGGTAAAAATCTGACACGACGAGCCATACAAGTAATGACGCCAGATCTTCAACGCAAATACGACTGCGGCCAACTCAAGATCGTGCGTAGGGTAATTCGATTCATACGGTTTCAACTGACGGGAAGCATAGGCAATCGTCCTCCCGTGCTGCATAAGTACACATCCGAGCCCTTGGCCCGAAGCATCACTGAAAACTGAGAAACCCTCATTACCACTCGGTAAGGCGAAAACAGGAGCGGTCGTCAACCGCTTCTTCAACTCCTCGAAACTATTCTGCCTTTCATCGGTCCACACAAACTTCTCTGTCTTCTGTAACAACTGAGTCAGCGGTCGAGCGAGCTTAGAGAACCCCTCGACGAATCTACGGTAATACCCGGCTAATCCCAGAAAACTGCGGACCTCCTTCACGTTCTTGGGCGGCGCCCAATCCAACACTGCCTCTTCCTTATGTGGGTCCACACGAACACCCTCGACCGAGATCACATGACCGAGAAACATAACCTCCCGTAACCAAAACTCACACTTTGAGATCTTCGCAAAAAGATGCTGAGTTCTCAAAATACCTAACATGATATGCAAGTGACGGGCGTGCTCCTCCTCGCTCATCGAGTAAATCAGGATGTCATCGATAAAAACGACTACACACTTATCTAGGTATTCGATAAAGACTTTGTTCATAAGCTGCATGAACACGGCTGGTGCGTTGGTTAGCCCAAAAGGCATAACCACAAACTCGTAGTGACCGTATCTCGTCCGAAAGGCCGTCTTCGGAATGTCGGTATCCTTCAATCGGAGCTGATAATACCCCGATCTCAAATCAATCTTCGAAAACACAGTTGCCCCTTGCAACTGATCAAACAAATCATCAATCCTCGGAAGCGGATACTTGTTTTTGATGGTCACTTTGTTCAACTCTCGATAGTCGATACACAAACGAAGTGATCCATCCTTCTTCTTTACAAATAGGACCGGCGCGCCCCAAAACGAAGCGCTCGGTCGAATATATCCCATGTCTAGAAACTCTCCCAACTGTTTCTTCAGCTCTAGCATCTCGGTGGGCGCCATACAGTATGGCGTCTTAGAGATCGGTGATGCACCCGGCTCTAAATCGACGGTAAACTCAACTTCTCGGTCCGGCGGCAAACCCGGCAACTCGTCTGGAAAGACATCAGGGTACTCACACACTACCGGAATAGATGAGAGCTCGACTCTCCCTTCTTCCGATCTCAAAGCGTAACACCAATAGCCCGTGCAACCTCCCCGAAGAAGCCTCACCGCCCTCAAGGCGCTGATCAAGTGTCTCTGGCTACTCCGCTTACGCCCCACAAAAGAATGCTCAGTACCGTCAGAGGCTAACATCGAAACGGTTCTCGTTCTATAATTCATGATCGCCCCATGACGGTCCAGCCAATCCTCACCCAGAATCAAATCCTCATCCCTAATATCTACCGCAATCAGATTAGAAGGCCAAACCCTCCCCGCGATACTCACAGAAAAATCTCTAATCTCGCGATCCCCCACGATGCTATCCCCACTAGGAAGTTTAACAACAAAAGGCTCACAGGCAACTAGGCAATCAACATGCAGATGACGCACACAATCCATAGATATAAAAGAATGCGTAGCACCATAATCGAACGATACGGAAACCGGATGATCAAGGATGTGGACGGTACGTGTATGCACCGTCGCGTCAGGGTCTCCTGCTCGTCTCATCTCGTACACTCGGGGCGGAACAGACCCCGCACTAGAAGATCCCCCTCTAGAAGGCTGACCACGCCCTCGACCTCTACCAAAACTCTGCTGCGGCTGAGGAACTGTCGATGCCTGATTCACACTCGGCTCTCCCGCAGCTGGGGCTGATATCTGAGTAATTGGAGCCCGAGCTGCATCCGTACAAAACTTAGCACGATGACCCATCTGACCACAAGCAAGACACCGAATCGGAGGCCTATCACACTCACTCATCATGTGGCCCGGGCGACTACAGTTGAAGCACGTAGGACCACGGATGGAACCAGTAGGAGCAGACCTAGAACCGTTTCCTCGCCCAACTGATGGCGACTGACTCCCGAAGACTCGCGAACCAGACTGAGCCTTCGGATACCCTCCTGACTTGCCTCCCGAAAACTGACCGGAGGTCTTCTGCTTCTTTCCTTCAGTTGCCATCTCTGTCGCAGAAAACGACATCTCATAAGCCATCGCTTTATTCTGATACTCTTTCAAAGTCGTGCACCCCAGACCAGCCATGTAGTGGCGCACCCTCGGTTTCATCCGCATATCAAAGTGGCGGATCTTATCAAGCTCATCTCGGACTTGGTTTCTCACATAATGCAGCTGTTGATTGTAGTCTTTGATAGCTTGAGATATAGGAACATCTTGGGGCTTAGCCTCAAAGAAGGCTCAGATCCTCCCCTCTTTCACTGGCCATGGAAAGAATTCATCTTCCATCAGATCCCGAAAATCTGCCCACGTAGCTGCCCGGTCACGCGGTCTCACCGCTTGCCACCACGTTGCTGCCTCCTTGGCGAGGAAGTACTGAGCAATGGGTACTTTCCTCTCCTCAGAACAATTAGCAGCCTCAAATACTTTCTCCATCTCGAATAGCCAATTCTCCCAACCAGAGGGGTCGGAAGCACCATCAAACTAGAACGGAAGTAACTTATCATTGCCGGATCCAGTAGGCGGAACTGGGTTGGCATTAGCTTGGCCGACTAGAACGGCCTGAGTCAGTAGCGTCATCTGGTTCGCTACTTGTTGCAAAATGTTGGCCACTCCAACATTCTCATGTGCATTACCGGAGCTAGCAGACTGGTCCTGTTGACCTCCGGAACTAGGGGGAACACTGTTCGAAAAAGAAGGCATCGCCGAATCAGTTCCCGAGTGGCCGCCCCACCGGCTGCGCCACGTCCCCTACCGCGTCCGCGACCGCGTCCGCATCCTCTACCAGCAGGAATTATGAAGAAGTAACGGGTAAGTACAATTCAAACGCAAAACGTAACAAGATACTAAGACAGGAATAGAACATAACGGTGAAACGAGTCAAGTTAGGAGAAACTTACGAGCACCGGCGTACTGAGATGATGGCATAGCAGTGATACTGTCCCAAAAAACGACACTTAACTAGACCCAAATAACCGACAGCCTAGGTATCCATAAACCTAAGCTCCGATACCATATTCTGTAACACCCCCAAGACATTCAGGGCATATTACAGTGCCGTGGACCCCACACTGTGGAATCCACCAGGCAAACGTACCAACAAGACATTCGCCAACGACAAACAATCATCAATAAAACGACAATTCAAATAAAAGACCACAACCCGACAAATAGAATCCAACATCAATCCATTTCCCAAAACGGGAACACAACATTAACAATTTTGAAAGGAAGTACTCGAGTACTTAAATCAGTTTTATAATACAGAAATCCCAAAACAAGAAATCAATAATAACCGACAGATAGAACACCAATAATCGACTACTGGACAGTATCATGCTTGCCCATCATCCTCATACAGCTCAAGTGCTCGTTTGTCCCCACGATCAATAACTGAAATACAAAAAGTATTTCCCCCATTTAAGGGGTTAGCGACAACTGCTAGTGCAAGTACAATCCATTTGAACTACATTCTAATCGGATGAATATATACGCCAAAAATCATTTTAGAAAACATTTTATATTCCGGAATATTTACAATGTTCAATCACAAAACACATTATCTCCGACAAATCACAATTCAATGTTAACCATCGGTACAAGACTCACGGCCACCGTACCCCGCAGAGCCCCGTCGGACATCCCTGGGTGGCTAACCACAGTTCGCGATACGCACACTCACGGCACTACGTATCCCTAGAGGTGCCGTCGGACCGTCCCTAGGTGAACATACACATATACATCCACAACAACCACGATAAAGCCATAATTCAAATACTAGAACATGTAAACAAATGTAAAGTACTTGCCTTTGAGACATTCTTGAAGAAACGGAAGTGAAACACGACTACGAACGGTCCGGTTGGAAAACGACGGTTCCTAAACGAAGGATCAACATAGTTCAGTCCCAACAGACAACAATACTCTATTGGAATACACCCATAACCCCGATTACAATTCATGACCAAAAACGACTAATCGATACGGGCGAGGGTTTACACAAAATCTTCCCGTATCAACAATTCACGGATTAATTCGAGGAAACGGATTGAGAATCACTCAATAACAACAACCGATAGGAGATTACGTAACATAATTGAACAATTCGGAACTAATCCCTAGAATCCCGAAAAACCCCCAAAATTGACAAGTTAGTGTTCTAGATGAAGATACCTTGAATTGGAGTTAAGGAGATGGGTTTAGATGATGATGTGTTATGCTCGAGACACAAGAATCGAACTGGAAGGGAACTCCACTGATTACTCTCCACAATCTGCTCTGAATCGCCAAAATCACCCGTAGGAAGGGAAGGAAAGAAAAAGAATGAAAATAATGCTGAATCTGAACTGCCGCTGATCTAAATAAATATGAAGTTAGCGCACGCTAACTATCATATATAGCGCTAACGGGCCGAACCGGTCCAAAGAGCTATTGCTACCACTCGTTAGCGCATGCTAACAATAGTGAGTTAGCGTACGCTAACTGCACATCGGTAGCGCACGCAAGGTGACAAGAGTAGCGTGCGCTACCTACACAGCAGTTCAGTACTGTTGCCACATCAGCAGTACGCTGCCGTCGAAGGTACAATACTCGAAACGCACGACAAGGCCAGAATCCAGAAACATAAACACGAAGCATACAAGACGACGGAGTTAAGCGCTGAAAGAAAATACAATTCCGACCACCGGAGGGTCCGTAATGCGACAATGAAAACGAGATTCCCTAAACTATTAGAAAATTACAAAAATGGCCCAAGTGCCCGAAAATCACAAAACGACGTCGGATTTACAAACCGAAAGTCTCAACATGACCAACTCAATCATTCAAACTTGTACAAACCAAGAAACAATGAAAACGAATGAGTTTTACGAGAATCGAACGTTCATACGGCAAAACATGTCATAAAATGAAATTACGTGAAAACATCATCAAAACTCGCCCAAATGGAAAAACTCCAAGAACAAAGTAGATTTAAAATGTCGAAACGGTTACAAGCGAGTCGATAAAAATGCACATTCGCCAAAAATAGAAACTGCTAAAAAAAGGAAAGTTACGGATTTTACACAAACCATGCAGAGATAATTGCATTGCACGAATCCGTAAGGGAGTGCATTTGGCAACGATTAGTCATAGACCATATACGAGGAACGTGTGGATTAGATCCCACTACAGCAACCCCTACTTGCATCTTGAGGACAATGCGGCATGCATTGAGCATATGAAGTTAGGTTTCATTAAGGGTGACAATACCAAGCATATCGCACCGAAGTTCTTTTATAATTAGCAGCAGTAGAAATTACTGAATATCGAAGTGAAGCAATTGAGTTCCGATGAGAATATCGCAGACTTGTTCACTAAGTCTCTGCCGAATTCTACATTTGAGAAATATGTGAGAAGCATCGGCATGTGTCGATTATCCGAGCTCAACTAATGATAGCTCGATGGGATGAGCTGTCATGTATACCTCAGGGGGAGTATACTTCATATGATTCTGTCATTTGTAGTTGGTGCGTTGTGCTCTTTTTCCTCACCAAGTCTTTGTTTTTCCCACGGGGTTTTATTTGACTTGGAAAGGTTTTTCACCGAGGCAACACCTTATGCACCATGATAGTATGGAAGGAGTGTTCCAGGAAATCCTTCCTTTATTGGTGTCTTACCTAATACTGGTTGTAGGGGGATAGAGTTATGGAAGGTTCTAGACTCTTCCAGAGGTAGTAGGATCCTGTTAGATGTCTTACCTTAACTAGGAATCATATGTATGGAAGGACTCTCATTGTAATGCCTATATAAAAGCCCCCTCTATTCATTGTTATCAATACAATTGATTTGCTATTTTTTACTTTCTCCTGAAACAATCCGATCAATCTTAGTACTAAGCTATGCTTGCGAGAGATGCTTTCTTTCTTCAAAGTCTATCATTCGCTTGCACTACCCCATTGCTCCATTGCTATAGTGAAACGTATATAATAACGAAAAATAATACGGAAAGAAAATTTCCTAAATATTAGACATAAAAGTATTATATACAAAATAAAGAATTTAATCAAATTTATAATAAAAATAGATCAGCATAAAGAATTTAATAAATTATTAAAATAATTTAGTAATTACATAAATTTATAAATAATATATTTGATTTAATGGAATTAAAAAAGAAAAAAATACATATAAAATTGGAAGTTGAGTTAGGAAATATAATAGAAGAAGAAGGAAAAAGATGGATGAGGAAAAGAATAAAATAAGAATAAAGTAGGGGAGAGATGTGCTTAATGGAGGTTTGGATTTCCAAACCTAATTCTACAAACCCAAACCCCAAACATCATTCTTTATAACTCTCTAAGAGCAATGGGTGTCATAACTTGAGTTATGAAAAAAAATCCCGCCACATCAGTTTTAACATTTCAACATTAACACAAAAAACACCCCTTATCATAACACCACCTCAACACCACATTTTGGGCCCCACTTTTCTTTAAAAAATAAAAATTTTGTGTAAATATTTTGTGTTTATTTTGTCATCTTGCACGTTCCTTCTCACGTTGCCATGGCAACGCCCAGCATAATGCCGAGCTTAACGCCTCTCCTGCAGTATCATAACTTGGCCTCAAAACGCCCCACGTCACCATAATGCCGCACCTCGCGTTATGGTACCCAATGCTCTAAGGGGTTGTTTGGTCCGTCAATATAAAGTATCAGGTATGAATTTGAAATGAACTAAACCTATATCAAGTGTTTGGTTAGCAATATTTTAACTCTTAAGCACATATCTCAAACCCATGAAGTATGAGGTTTTGATACCTTGGCGGTGTGTATGAAGCTCATATCTTCGGGTATAAAATTTAATTAAATACAAGACACTTCTTTCTATGCAAACTAAAAAATGAAAAAGTATAAACATATATTTATTATTATTTTATGAGTAAAAAATAATAATAATATTTTTATTATTAAAGTTTAATTAATCATTATTTTAAGTAGTAATATAATAACAATATTCATTATTAAATAATTATCTAATAATATTTATTAAAAAATAGTGCAATATTATTAATAATAAATAATAATAATTATTATTTTTAAATTATTATTTGACATTATCATTTAATTATAATTTTATTATCAATTTATTAGTAGTACAATAATTATATAATAATAACTAAGATAATGCTATTGATTAAATAATAATTAAAAATTAGTAATTAATAAATATAGCAATTAGTATTATATATGATAAAACCTCTATAAATCAAGATTGTTGGGACTGAAGAATTTTATTCATTTATAGAAATATTATATAATCGATAAAATAATAATTTATTAATTTAGAGAGGTAACATATATACATAGCTGACCTTAAAAATTCAACGGTTGTATATCCACTTACAATGTACATTAGCTATTTATGATAAATAAACAAATGACTTTCGACATTGTAAAATTCTTTTGGCGAATCAAACCGACTCAAGTAATTTAAGTGATGCAACTCCCGAAGAAGACATTTGTAAGCTTGAGAATATGATCACTGGTATGCGCTATCGGAATAAAATGGATGTGAATCACTTGCTAGACTTTTCAGGTGAAAGTAATGAATGTTAAGAAATTCAGAGTTTAGAAGAAATAGTGGTTGATGTCGTTCAAAATTTGGTAGATGATGAAGTGGATGACGATTCAATACATTTGCATCACTCGAGAAGAAGCATTGCAAGCGGCAACAACTCTTCATACTTTTTTTACTGCAATACGAGAAGACAACGCCGCAACTCTTGGGTGCAACAGGAGATTTAAAGATGAGATCAATGCAGATTTGAAGTTCGACAAAAAGCAAGTAATAGTAGATTCATAATTTACTAAATTGTCTTACAATGTTCAAGTGGATAACACACACACACACACACATATATATATATATATGAGAATATTTAAATAGTTATTAATTTATAATTCCTTCGGGACCTTATATATTTACTAGGATTTCCAAAAAAAATATTATCTTATTATTTAATTGATTGATATCCAAATCTGAACTCGTACCAAGTTGGGACCGCATATTATTAATTTTATCGATATTATTAATTTATCGAGTATTATTTTAGAGAGGTTTTACTGTAGTTATTTTATCATTAGTAATACTAATAATTAATCAATCATGCATACAGTAATTATTTAATAACAATTAACATTATTATACAATGACAATTTTAATTGTTAAAAATACCTATGGAATACTAATAATTATTAAGCAGTTATTATTAAATAATTATTTGTTAATAATATAAATATATTATTATTACTATTTAAATAATAAAAATTGTTAATTATTGTAGAAGAATAAAAATGATTAGTTAATAGTAAATAATTATTATTATTAAGCAAGAATAAAAATATATTTTTATTTTTGAGATATTTGGTGGAAGAAATATAAGAATTAATTTTAACTCTTGATTTTAAAATATTTTAAACAAAACACCACGATGAGGACTGTTGGTTTTAGGCCCAAATGAAATAATGTTTTTGATTGGGCCCAATAATTAAAAATCTGGCAGCCCAGTCCGTTTTTTGAACAAGCCCAGGCCCGGTTTCTAATTAATACCCTTGACCAGATCTGGACCGTCCCTTTGTGGGTTTCATCTCACCCGTCCATCCCCTGGGTATTTAAAACCCACCTAACCCTAAACCTTCCCATTTCTCATTTCACCCAGTCGGCGCCTCCCCCCTTTCTTCTCTCCCGTTTCCTCTCACGTCTGTTTCTTCCGCTGTGCGATTCCTTTGATCGATTCCGATTTAATAGCAACCCTTATCAAATTCAATGATAAGTTCGGGTGCTCTAAATCCGGGCGACCGTTTCTGGGGTTGTTTCTACCCCTATAAATTTTGGGATCCATTTTGAGGGGAACGACACGAAACCTACGACTGAGATTTGAGTGTTCTTGAGGCAACAAAATCATTCTTTATGAGATTCTTGTTTTCTTTGTGAATCCTTCTCGACTGAGGGTTGTTTCTAGATTATTGGGGTTTCTGGTTACGGGTCTTTGTGATTTAACGAAACCGTCTGGGTTTGTGGCTCGATTCGGACTGCTGGACGCCGGATTTTTGGAGCTCTGGACGCGGGTACACGAGAGTGGAGGACTGAGCCGACTTTGTGTCTGAATATCACCACCTGCGTTCGTAATTTTTAAGCGATCTATTTGGTCAGATTTCTTCGACCTTAATTTTTTGTTCTTGTGTTCATTTTTCCAGTCTATTTCGTGCGGTTCTTTCAGTATTATTTAATTTTGTTGTGTAACCCTTAATCCCCGTAAACATAGGAAATTTATTTGTAATTTGTTTACTGTTGTGTTGTGTAATTTTATGTATTCCGGATAGATACCCTACAGTGGTATCGGAGCCTCTAAACGGGGTCTCTATTCGGAAGGGCATACGGATTCCGGCCGAGGGATCCGCTCAGGTATTGCTTCCTCTACTTTACTGTATTTTCGTACTGTTCTGTGTGATTGGTAGAGTATTATTTCTTTGGAGTAATTTGTTTATCGTCTGCCTCATCTGCACTGCCTTTGTGATCGCTTCATATACTGTTCTCGTGTTGAGATCAGAGCCGTAATCTCCGAGCATACCAAACCCTTGCTCGGACTGCAATCGCTCTCGGATCTTGTGGGGGCTCCGGGATTCGATTCCAGCTCACTTTATTTTAAAATCTTGTGTGATTTTGGTCTTTGTGATACCTGCGTGATATTAGTATCCTATTCCAGCCCATCTTATCACAAAATCTGGTGTGATTTTGTTATTCGTGATATTTGTGTGATATTTAACTGTAATCTTAGTCTTTACAGTAGTACCTTGTGCTGGTTTAAATCTTGTGTGATTTTTACAAATACTAAAATGGGCTCTCTTACTTCATTTACAATGGCACCATTTGACGGTAAAGGAGATTTTAAAATTTGGCAACAAAAAATGAAATCTATACTTGTCCAACAAAAATGTTTTAAGGCCATTGAAGGCTCTTTTCAGTCTAATGTGACTCCTGAAAAACGTGAGGAATTGATTGAGTTTGCACGTTCATCTATAATCTTGAACTTGTCTGATTCTGTGATTAGACGAATAGGCAAAACTGATAATGCTAAACAGTTTTGGGATAAACTTGAGGAATTTTTTTACCGAAACATCTTTGCCAAATAAGTTATTTCTTCTTGAAAAGTTTTTTCGCTACAAGCTGGATTTGAATAAAGATATTGATGGTAATCTGGATGCCTTTACAAAGTTAGTGCAAGATATAAAACAAACGGGTGACAAAAACATTGATGATTATTCCCCTATTGTGCTCTTGAATGCTATCCCTGATGCTTATAATGATGTGAAATCTGCGATACAATATGGAAGGGATTCTGTTACTTTAGACACTGTTATAAGTGGCTTAAAGAGTAAAGAATTAGACTTGAAATTTAACAAGGTTTCTAAACCTGTCTCTGATGTTAATTTTGTTAGGTCTAAACATCCCATTAAAAAGAAACCGTTTGTCAAAACTGATTCTGAAAAGTCTAATAAGAAAAAGGGGCAATGGAAGGATAAATCCAAATTCCGGCCTAAGAATCGCAAATGTTATAATTGTGGTGAACCTGGTCATTATATACAAGAATGCACCAAACCTAAAAAGAATTTGCAAAATGATCAGGCAAATTTAACTATGGGCGATGTCTTTATGGTATCTGATGATTTGCATCTCTCTGTGAATTCTGTGTTCTCTGGTCTGTGAAAATGAATGGTTGCTGGATTCTGGATGCACTCATCATATGACACCTTATAAACAGCATTTTACAAGTTATACTAATCTTGGTGATCGGTATGTTTATATGCCTGATAAGGTGAAATGGGTTGTGGCCGGAATAGGAAATGTGTGCTTGAAATTCGCTGATGGTACTCAATTTACTCTAAAAAATGTCAGACACATTCCTGATTTATCTAATAATCTGATATCTTGTACCACTTTGGAAGATGAGGGCCTTCGAGGGTCTTGGGGGAATGGTTGCATGATAATTTCCAGAGGATCCTTAATGTTGTTTAAAGGAATTCGAAAATTTAATCTATACATTTGCCAAACTGAAACTGCTGCATGTTCTAATCTGGTCTGTGTGGATAAAACCGAATTGTGGCATAATAGGTTAGGACACATGAGCATGAAGGGATTAGAGATCTTGCATAAACAAAAATGTTTTGGAAAAGATAAAATCTCTAAGTTGTCTTTCTGTGACTCCTGCATGTATGGAAAACAACATAAAACTCAATTTCCAAAACCTCCTGATTCCCCTGATCCCGTTTTTGAGAAATCTGGTAAGAGTTCCAATGTGCTTGATTATGTTCATGCTGATGTTTAGGGTCCTACCAGTGTTACAACTCATGGCAGAAACCGGTATTTCTTGTCCATTATTGATGATTACTCTAGAAAAGTTTTCGTGTTCTTACTCAAATTAAAATCTGATGTGTTTGAAACATTCCAAACTTGGAAAACTTTGGTGGAAAATCAAACCGGAAAACGGATCAAAAAGATAAGGACCAATAACGGCCTTGAATTTTGCAATACTCAGTTTGATACTATGTGTTCTGAAAATGGCATCCTTAGGCATAAGACTGTCCCTTATACCCCTCAACAAAACGGGGTGGCTGAGCGAATGAATCGTACCCTCCTTGAAAAGGTTAGGGCCATGCTCGCTACTTCTGGGTTGTCTAAAAGTTTTTGGGGTGAGGCTCTTTTAACTGCTTCATATCTCATTAATAGATCACCTTCTGTACCATTAAATGGCAATTATCTCGAGTCTGTGTGGTCGGGTCATGCTACTGATTTTTCGAACATTCGTGTGTTTGGTTGTGCTGCTTATGTGCATCAAAATGTTGATAAACTTGAACCCAGATCCTTGAGATGTGTTTTTCTTGGATATCCTGACGGTATTAAGGGTTATCGTTTATGGGTCAGATCTGAACCCGGATTAAAGGTGATTATTAGCAGGGATGTGGTCTTTAATGAAACTGAATTTCCATGTCTTGATAATCCTATACCTGCTCCTGTGCTAGCTACTGAAAATTCTCCCCACCCTATTCAGATTAGGGTGGAGCATCTTAGTGATAACGAATTATCTGCTGAATCTGATAATATAGAAAATCCTGAACCTAATAATCAATCTGATAATGGGGATGAATCTGAATCTGCTCCTGACTTATCTGATTATCAATTAACTAGGGATAGGCCTAGAAGGAATGTTAGGAGACCTATACACTTAGATGATTTCCATATGGCTTCTCTTGCTTTCAATGTGTTTGATATGCTTGATGGTAATGAACCTAAGTCTTACAATGACGCTTTGATGTCTAATAATTCAAATGAATGGCTAAGTGCAATGAATGTAGAAATGACATCCTTGCATGCGAATGATACTTGGAAACTTGTTCCAAAACCCAGAAATTGCTCTTTGATTGATTGTAAGTGGTTGTTTAAAGTGAAAAAGGAGGAGGATAATGTCAGATTCAAGGCAAGGTTAGTAGCTAAAGGCTTTACACAACGTGAAGGTATCGACTATACTGAAATTTTTGCACCAGTAGTTAAATTCACCACTGTTTGCATCATGCTTGCATTAGTTGCACATCATAATTGGGAGATGAAATAATTAGATGTTAAAACAGCATTCTTGCATGGTGAATTGAAAGAAACTATCTACATGAAACAACGAGAAGGTTTTATAGATACTAATCATCCTGATCATGTGTGCTTGCTCAATAAAACCCTATATGGCTTAAAGCAATCCCCTAGAGAATGGAACAAAAAATTCAATGATTGCATGCTGTCCTTGAAATTTCGTCGTAGTGCTTATGACCCATGCCTTTATTTCAAGTATGACAGTGGTGTGCCTATGTTCTTACTTATTTATGTAGATGATATGCTCTTGATCACTTCGTGCATTAAATCTATTGATCATGTTCAAAGTTGCTTAGGTGAACAATTTGACATGAAATACTTGGGGGATGCTAAAAGGATATTGAGCATGAATATTGTTCGGGACAGATCTAAAAGCACCTTATTTTTAAATCAGTCCTCTTACATTGGTAAAATTCTTGAAAAATTTTCTATGACTGATGCTAAAATTGCTAGTGTGCCGTTAGCTTCTCATTTCTTATTATCCAAAACTCAGTCACCTAAAATCAATCAAATTCGTGAAATGAGATCTGTCCCGTATGCTAATGCCATAGGATCTGTCATGTACCTTATGGTTAGTACTAGACCAGATATCGCTTATGCTGTTAGTTGTTTAAGTAGGTACATGGCTAATCCAGGAAAACCTCACTGGGAGGCCCTTAAGTGGTTATTGCGGTACTTAAAAAATTCCGCTTCTGATGGTCTTATTTTCTCTAAATCTGATGATGGGGTTAATCTAAAAGGCTATGTTGATTCTAACTATGCCAATGACCGGGATGTGTAACACCCCCAATCCACTCAGGGATATTACACGCCGTAGACCCTCTCCTCGAAGATCTACCAGGCTGGTAACAACATTTAACATCTCGACAATGCCTTCAAGGCTAAATGACTCAGTAGACCGATTTGGTCTTTCAATAAAAATATACAGCTGAATTACAACATATACCCACGCAGGGGTCAAAATACAATAAACTCCCGTACAACGGGGAAAAGATACTGCAGCGGAAAAGAAAATATAACTAGACCAATACGACATCAACGGATCCTCGTGTGATTAGTATCGTTCATCTTTCATCATCCTTCGTGCCGACCCTGTGCTATGCTCCAAAACCTGAATGCAAAAATAGACATCCACCCCCCGAATACTCGGGGGTTAGCAAAACTCTACTGTTTTGCTAGTGCAAGTATAAATACGAAAACAAGCCATACATATCATACTCCACAAAAACAGAATAATCGCGAATATACTTCCCGAGAAAATTCAC
Organism: Orobanche coerulescens; assembly: GCA_033398695.1. Taxonomy (NCBI): domain Eukaryota; kingdom Viridiplantae; phylum Streptophyta; class Magnoliopsida; order Lamiales; family Orobanchaceae; genus Orobanche; species Orobanche coerulescens. The sequence continues at coordinate 140,498,738 of CM065815.1, read as the reverse complement.
TTGATCAAACCATTCAAAACGTGAAAGGTAGGAAATAACCCAATGTCCATATTACAAAACATTTGACGATCTCGGGAGTTTAGAAAACATTTGGGATATAAGAATTCTAAAACCTTTCGAAAACATTTAGGGACACAAACCAAAAGTCATTTTCTAAAATTCAAGTTCCTAGAATAATACGCAGTGGTCCACAACCCATTTCACAAAACACGGGGTTCGTGACCCAAATCACAAATCACATGTTCCTAAGGATTATTCGTGTCCCGTGCTAACAAGCCACGAACCTCAGATGCTCCCGAAGAACAAACCCGAGTGAATAACCCAATAGGAAAAACATATCAAATCACATGTCTCCACGACACGAATATCACAACCAAACCACAACCATAAGTTATCCCGGCATCGCGCTAACAAGCCACGAACCTCGGAGTCCCCGCAAGACATACCCGATGATAACCCCACAAGTTATCCCGGCATCGGGCTAGCAAGCCCCGAACCTCGGAGTCCCCGCAAGACATACCCGTATTGGATAACCCTACGATTTCACCCGACCCATACTAGCAAGTATGGATCCCGGAGATTCAACAATCCTACCCGGAGGCACATCACATACAACAAGCACACAACAATAGTCGATTATCAAGACAAGCAACATTAAGCATCACAACCTCCTTTCAAAGGAGTAACGACTAACATCACATCATGTCGAATACCCACCGAACAAACATACAATTCAATACACAATCCTCGGCAAACAATTATGGTCTATTATATTCACTCAATGCGATTATAACATCTCTCAACGTACGAAACTAACACACATATTCCGAGAACATATCCATTCACGAAGTATTCGAATTATCGTTGAAAGACAATATTTATCGAGGACATACCAATCCTTTTTAACGTTCATTAAACATTGGATTTCGCATAAAATCATTTATCAATAATTATGCCGATGAAATATGAAATGTATGGGCAAGATACTTGCCTCGAATAATCGCAACACGGAGAATCGACCGAAGTAGGTTGACACGAACCGACTACGAACCCACCGACTCCACTGATCGCCAACTCGCGGTCATAAACTTGATTCGCTGGATCAAAGGATGATAACGGATGATTGATTGATGATATGAACTCAATAACTTCATGGATTTGTTGTCAAACAACATGGCTCCATGGTGGTATCACCCTCAGCCGCGGAAGGAAATGAGAAGAAGGAGAAAAATGGCCAAAAACCCGTGTGCAGGACCATAAATAGGCTGCACAGTGTGCCGCGGCCCAACGGGAGTGTGCCGCGGCACAGGCCCAAAAATGGCTCCCAGTGGTCGGCAGTGTGCCGCGGCTCAGCCGGCGTGTGCCGCGACACCCGGTACAGTCGTGTTGGCCGAAAAATGCCACAGAGTGTGCCGCGGCCCTTCCAGCATGTGCCGCGACCCTGCCAGCCAGTGCCGGCCTGGGCCAAGATTGCCCGGCCATGACTCGGCCGGGGCCAACTCCGACGGCCCGAACGACCCCGAAACCCGAACCTGAATACGAATCGATGATACGGTTACGACGTACTCGCAAAGACGAATCTAAGAGCTAAGAGAACACACAATTCCGACCACCCAAAGGCTCGGAATTCAACAACGGAAGTAATTACCCAAAACTTTGGGAAATTACGAAAATGGCCCAAAACGTCCGAAAATCACGATACGCGATCGAAACACCAAACCAAAGCTCACAACATGAATAATAACATTAAATGAACTTACGAGAAACTCGAAACAACAGCTTGACGAGATTCGCAAGAATCGAACTCAAGTGCGGAAAAGTCGCTAAAAGCTCGGAACTCAACAAAACGATACCGAAACGAACTCGGATGACAAAAAGTGCAGAATTAATCATTCTCGAAATGACGAAACGGTCATGAGAGAGTCACAAACGGACTCTGTCCGAAAAAGAAATTTACCGAAAATCGAAATTGCGGATATTACATTCTACCCTCCTTAAAAGAAGTTTCGTCCCGAAACTTAAAACAAGTAGGGAGAAGCAATATCCCACCAGGAAAACTCAACGAGATACGAAAGGAAACGCGTAACTTACGCCCATCGGCGAAACTTTACAAGCAACGCAAAGGAATATACGGCGTGAAAACACGCTCCACGATTTACCAACACAACGTCGCCGTTAGGTATATTATAAAACCAACAAGTGTCAAGCGTAATCAAATGGATAATACAATAAAGTTAATTATCCGAACAATCACAAAACACTAACCTCCGTGCACAGTAGAGAAAACAAAAATAAACACAAAACGATCCACTTCGAATAAAAGAACTTAATCTCCAAATTCAAACAACCAAAGTTAGGAAAAATCATAACATACAACCGATAGACCACGCCCTGTGGACTCCTCGGAGTTGGTCCCGATATCGATGTTCAAGTCCGTGCCTCGGAAGGCTCGACGACTAACTCGCAAAACCGAACCCGATGTCCTCAAGCCCGCACTTGTAACACGTTACTAGCGGAGAAGGACAATGTGCACGGACATGCCCCGCCACATTGCGGTTAAAACACCTCCCGGCTTTACCAGAGTCAAAGCAGACGACTTGGAACTCTCGGTCCTACGTAACGAGCGGCTGAGCTTCACAAAGAAAGACTACGACGTTGCGAACTAGAACCACCAGCTCCTGCACCGTCCATAAGGTCATCGGACTTCGCCTCTGCTTCTTGGCTCGAGCACACGCTCCGATGATAACGGTTAGTTCACGCCAAGGCCCGATCTTGGTAGTCCTCAACGGCGCAAGTGAGTCCCGACATATACACGCGAATCTCTGGCTTCATTCGTCTGTCAAAATGAAAGATCCTCTCTTCCTCGGTTCTCACCCGATCTCGCACATAACTGAGTTGTTTGCTATAGTCGATGATAGCCTGTGACACTGAAATATCTTGCGGCTCTGCCAAATAAAATTCGTGAATCCTCTGCTCTCTAATCGGTTTCGGACAGAACTCAGCCTCCATAAATGTCTGGAACTCCGCCCACGTGACATCACGATCACAAGGCTTAACAGCTTCCCACTGTAACACCCCCAAAACCGTATGGGAATATTACACGCCGTAAACCCTTTCCGCAAGGATCTACCAGGCTAAACGTCCATAAACAACCAAATGCTTGCCCGTCCAGGGTCAAACAATATAATAATACACTGGCCAAGGTCACTTACACATAAACACATGGCCAGATGAGGTCACACAACTCTATCAACAGGATCGACTAACAACATTACCCACACAGGGGTCGAAATACAATACAACAAGACCGAATCAACTCTAACAATACAACTAAACTCTACCAACTCTCCACTCTTGATTAATATCGCACTCGTCATCCCTCTTGTGCCAATCCACGTGATCGCCTGAACTCGCATGTACTGACGCAGTATCAGACATCCACCCCCGATTTCGGGGTTAGTAAAACTCCACTGTTTTACTAGTGCAAGTATCAAATCATACGAAATGTAACAAGCAATAAAAAATCAAGTATCAAAAATTCCCGGGAGGTTATCACAATAGAAGATAATCTATGAAGCATTCCAAAATAAGAAAAACATCTCGGGAATTTTAAAGAATATCAAAACCTTAAGATCTCAAGTCTTTATTCACAAAACCTTTCGGAAAACTTAAGGGCCTTAACCCAAAACTTGTTTCATAATTCAACAGTTTACAATACCGGAAACATTTCCATAAATCTCGTGGGGCTCGGCCCAACATTCTTTTCTTAAAACTTTCTTACAAAAAAGTTTGATTTACAAAACATAGTTCGTGACACCGTGATCCCCTATCACGTGTCTCCGTAGGTTCAACAACCCGCACGGACTTAACCAATCACAACAATCACAACAATCAATCATGCTCATGACTCCGTGATCGCTTGCCACGAGTCTCCGTAGGTTCAACAACCCACACGGATCGAGCAAACACAACAATCACAACAATCAATCATGCTCATGACTCCGTGATCGCTTGCCACGAGTCTCCGTAGGTTCAACAACCCACACGGATTGAGCAAACACAACAATCACACCAAATGCCCCGACCCCGTGAACTCCGTGTCACGTGTCACCGTAGGTTCCATCGAACCCGCACGGCCGACGTCGTGTCCCGATTCAATGGACTGTGCCATGAATCATCGTAGGCCTCGCTGACCCGCACGATTGGACCTCGGCACCACACACTAAGTTCCGATCCCATGGACTGTGCCATGAATCCTCGTAGGCCCGTCGAACCCGCACGAGTGAACCTAGCGTTCCAAAGACATCACATTCGCATTACATACAACAATGAGCACAATTAATCAATCACCTTGATCACCACAAAATCATACATTGCACGCACATAACACAACCTCAACACTCGCAACAACTATCATCAATCAACGACATTTAACCAACATAACACACATTCGGTACACAATACATTGCACAACCACGTGTACAACCATCTCATATGTACATCGCAATCCCGCACAAATGGCACAATGCCTAACACGTATACCAATATAACACTATTATCACAAAGCCTTCAAATTTCGGAAAACACAACCAACTCAAACGGAACATATTTACGAAGGCACGCAAAATCATCATAAATCTCATACGTGATTACTAGTCGCAAGATACAAGTCGTATAGTAAGATACTTGCCTTAATAACCGCTACCGAACGCTCCGAAGAACACGGTTCGACCGAAGCTCGGACCCCAAAGAAGGCAACGAACGGAAGGGTTCCGACTCGAGTTCTTCACAAGAATTCGTTCCTAAGTCACAACGATATCAATTCAATCACAATTCTACGAAAACGTATGGAACTTCCCAAGTTCTACCCATTGAAGCATTTTATCGGACACTTTGAAGGCGTAGTCCAATTTAATCGATTATTCAAAGAAATACTCAAATCCGTTCCACAAAACTTCAAGGGTATTGAATGATTACGAGTTTACAATCAAGTTCTAACAATAATATGAATCAAAACGAAGCAAATCGGCCAAAACACCAAGAAACCTCAAGAACATCCAAAACCAAAAGTTTAGGTGTTCTTACCTTCGATCCGGTGGAAGATGATGTTAATCAATGATTAGAACTTCCAAAACATGTTGCTCTATGTCATATCCATCCAAATCCATCCATTATTGACGAAGAAACGCGAAGAAACGAAGAAAAGGGTGAAAAATGGCCGGATGACTCGGTCCAGCCCTTAAATAGCCGACCACGGCGGCGGGGACTCGACCGTGTCCTGCTAGACACGGTCGCGTCGCCCGATAGTGACCCGTCCGACAATGACTCGGCACGACTCGACCGTGTCCTGGAACACGGTCGGGCGTGTCAGCGGTCGGTCCGGCATTTCCGGACGAGTACGGCACGGGCCGTGTCGGACGACACGGTCGGGTCCTGAGACAGAAACTTTCGTCTTATCCGGACGAGTACGGCACGGGCCGTGTCGGACGACACGGCCGAGTTCGGCCGGCAGTGATCGGCCAATAACGAGCGGGTGAGCTAAAACGACCATAACTCTCTCGTCCGGACTCCGATTGACTCACCGTTTGAACCATTGGGAAGCTAACTCGATGCTCTATAATATTGCAAAGATTCAGATTTTTGGAGTTACCAAAAATTAATGGTGATCTAACAAAGTCGAACTCATACTTAGAAAAGTCGTTTAGTAATCCTGAATTCAACAAAACGACACTGAAACCCGAACCTGAATATGAACCGAAGATACGGTTACGAAGTACTCACAAAGACGAATCTAAGAGCTAGTAGAACACACGATTCCGACCACCCGAAGGCTCAAAATTCGACAACGGAAGGTAATTACCCCAAACTTTGGGAAATTACGAAAATGGCCCAAATGCCCGAAAATCACCATACGACAACGAATAATCAAACCGAAGCTCACAACACGTAAAACAACGTTAAATGAACTTACGAAAAACCCCAAACGACAGTTTCAAACGAGATTCGCAAGAATCGAACTCAAGCGCGGACAAGTCGCTAAAAAGCACGGAACTCAACAAAGCAGCACCGAAACGAACTCGGATGACAAAAAGTGCAAAATTAAATATTCTCCGAATGACGAAACGGTCAAAATCGAGTCGTCAAAACGGACTTCGGCCGAAAAAGAAATTTACCGAAAATCGAAAATTTGCAGATATTACATTCTACCCTCCTTAAAAGAAGTTTCGTCCCGAAACTTAAAACAAGTAGGGGGAAGAATTATTCCGCCAGGAAGAACTCAACAAGATACACAAGAATGCGTAACTAACGCCCAACGGCGAAATGTTACAAACAACGCAAAGGAATATACGGCGTGAAAACACGCTCCACGGCGACCAACACAACGTCGCCGTTAGAGATATAATAAAACCAAAAAATGACAAGCGTCATCAAACGGATAATATAGCCAAGTCAATTATCCGACAATCACAAAACACAACGAACGAAAATCAATATGATTGACCAACCCAACGGTACATCAATCAAAACGCGAGCCAACCGCTGAACAAATACGGAATCCCACCGCCCAAGGGTCGGAAGATCGAAAACGAGACTAATTTCCCGAACTTAAGGGAATTAGGAAGGAGCCTGAATGCTCAACAATCACGAAACGAGAACAAAACCGAACAAACAAACGATCGAACTACAACGATCGAGACAACAAAAATCGAACAATCATGTTCGAAACACGAAGGATAAGAAAATTCAAACAACAACTCCCAGGATGATCTGGTGAGAACAACAAGACGTGCATTCCCATAAGATCCACAGGAAAGGGAATAGCGATTGAAAAGTCACAACGACAAATGAGTTATTCCAAAACAATACCACACTCGTTCGATCAACAAAAGCAAGGGGCAGGACAAGCTCAAATGTCAACGAACATAATGAGTCGACAGAGTCGAAACACAAGAGTTCCAAATCCGATCCACTTCGAATAAAAGAACTAATAGAACCAGATGAGGTTACTCCCGAACAAGGTTCACAAGAATCGAATCGAACCAAAAAGTCACATCGATAACCGATCGACCCACAACAAGATCACATTCGTTCGAGCGATGAAACGAAATACGTAACAAGTTCATAAAGTATCAACGAAACGACGAGTCGATAGACTCGAGAAAGAGGAAATGTAGAAGTCAAAACGATACGGGCATTACATTCGACCTCTTATAAAAGAAATGTCGCTCCCGCAACTCACAACAAGCGGAGTAAGGTGACAACACAAAAAGCAAACGATGTAAATATCTCCCATGGGCCTCTCGATCCGATCCTCATATCTATATCAAGTTCGCGCCCGAAAGACTCGGAACCCAACTCGCAAAACCGGATCCTGTGTCTCTCGGGTCCACACTTGAAAAGCGCATCGATGAGAAGGACAATTGGCACGTACATGCCCCGACAATACGTTCGAAATGCCTCGGCTCGGCATATCGAAAATACGGATGCTAGATACAATGGAACATAACACCGCAAAACAACATACCGAGATGCCAACTCGGCATAATAAAGAATCATAACACATATCATATACAACGATTACCATCGTAAAGTAATACACACACAAACACTACAACAACGATGATCGTTCGCGACATCAACGGCCCGAACGATAATCAGCACATAATTACAAACATTATGAAACAATCACACATGTACACAAACGTACAAACCCAAGCTTCAACATCTCACACTCGTGCGACAACACGCAAATCGCCACGAGGCGATAAATGAAACACCGGTTCACACCTCTCACAGAGGGCTAGTACAAAGAAATGCGTGGCAACGCCTCGACGTTCATGGCACCAATTCGATCATACTCGGGAGCAAACATCATAACGACAACGTGAACATCATACATACATACCCAGCCCTCAAACGGGAATGGATAGGTTTTTAAAAACGAAAACCTCCTTTTGAAAATAATTTTGGAAACACCGATTGATCTTGAGTATCACCCTTCAAAAAAAAAGTACTATCGTGAAACATCGTTATCGAGACTTTGGAAAACTATTTCGCATTCGATAAAAATGAGGACACTTTCTTTTCGTGAAAAACTTTCGGAAATATTCGACCCTTGGGTCTAAGTAAAAGTGTTTATAAAACATTGAAAAATATCTCAAAACATTTTGGTCCTCGAGGTAGAAGAATTCGGAAACATATCGTGGCACCTTGGAAGTACCATGAGAAAATAATTCATTTTAAATGTACGTCTCGAAATTTATTTCTAGGATACTCAAGATTTTCAAAGATAATTCAATGGGCTAGAATGCCCAAAAATCTCAGGTAATTACGCGGAGCATTATAGCGTTGTGGGTCCTGCGCCGGAACCCAGCAGGATAAAAACTATTTACAAAAACGCCAAAAGGGCCGATGACGGTAATATTTCAAAAACTCACAAAAGCCATTTACAAAATACTAAATACCGTCATAAGAATTTCGCCAAAACGATCAAGGCCATAATGTCAAAACTCGGTTAAGGGAATCGATTTTCAAAATAAAACTCAGTCGCCGATACCTTTTCGAAATCCATCAAGGTTTACAACTTCCACACCATACCACACCACCCGGTGGTTCAAAGATAAAACAATAATGTGCCCAGTTCTATACACATACTATATGCCACAAGTACTAAACACAATTATATTACACAATACATGTAAAGAAAATCATGCACCGCAATTAACTCACTAAGATAAAATCGAGATACAGTGTACTTCGCATAAAAGAGGAGACTTACATCCACAGGTCGCACGGAGGTGACGGTCGCCCACGATACCAATCTCGTCCGACAACATAACCGACACGTTGTGACTACGCACAACTCAACTTGTCACCTGATGACTCAAACGACATGACAACACATTACTCGACAAATCACGACTTGACTCAACCCGACAGCCTAGGTTTCTGCAACCTAAAGCTCCGATACCATAAATGTAACAACCCCAAAACCGTATGGGAATATTACACGCCGTAAACCCTTTCCGCAAGGATCTACCAGGCTAAACGTCCATAAACAACCAAATGCTTGCCCGTCCAGGGTCAAACAATATAATAATACAGACCGTCAAGGTCACTTACACATAAACACACAGACCGATGAGGTCACACAACTCTATCAACAGGACTGACTAACAACATTACCCACACAGGGGTCGAAATACAATACAGCGGAAGACTGAATCGACTCTAACAATACAACTAAACTCTACCAACTCTCCACTCTTGATTAGTATCGCAGCTCGTCATCCCCTTGTGCCAATCCTGTGACTGCTCCCCTGAACCTGCATGTACCTGGACGCAGAACAGACATCCACCCCCCGATTACTCGGGGGTTAGTAAAACTCCACTGTTTTACTAGTGCAAGTATCAAATCATACGAAATGTAACAAGCAATTAATAATCAAGTATCAAATATTCCCGGGAGGTTTTCACAAGAGAAGATAAGCTATGAAGCATTCGAAAATAAGATTATCATCTCGGGAATTTTTTAGAATTTCAAAACCTTAAGATCTCAAGTCCTTATTCACAAAACCTTTCGGAAAACTTAAGGGCCTTAACCCAAAACTTGTTTCATAATTCAACAGTTTACAATACCGGAAACATTTCCATAAATCTCGTGGGGCTCGGCCCAACATTCTTTTCTTAAAACTTTCTTACAAAAAGTTTGATTTACAAAACATAGTTCGTGACACCGTGATCCCCTGTCACGTGTCTCCGTAGGTTCAACAACCCGCACGGACTTAACCAATCACAACAATCACAACAATCAATCATGCTCATGACTCCGTGATCGCTTGCCACGAGTCTCCGTAGGTTCAACAACCCACACGGATCGAGCAAACACAACAATCACAACAATCAATCATGCTCATGACTCCGTGATCGCTTGCCACGAGTCTCCGTAGGTTCAACAACCCACACGGATTGAGCAAACACAACAATCACAACAAACAGTCCCGACCCCGTGAACCTGTGTCACGTGTCACCGTAGGTTCCGTCGAACCCGCACGGTTGGACGTACTGTGTCCTGATTCAATGGACCTGTGCCATGAATCATCGTAGGCCTCGTCAGACCCGCACGATTGGACCTCAGCACCACACACTAAGTTCCGATCCCATGGACCTGTGCCATGAATCCTCGTAGGCCCCGTCGAACCCGCACGAGTGAACCTAGCGTTCCAGCACATCACATTCGCATTACATACAACAATGAGCACAATTAATCAATCACCTTGATCACCACAAAATCATACATTGCACGCACATAACACAACCTCAACACTCGCAACAACTATCATCAATCAACGACATTTAACCAACATAACACACATTCGGTACACAATACATTGCACAACCACGTGTACAACCATCTCATATGTACATCGCAATCCTGCACAAATGGCACAATGCCTAACACGTATACCAATATAACACTATTATCACAAAACCTTCAAATTTCGGAAAACACAACCAACTCAAACGGAACATATTTACGAAGGCACGCAAAATCATCATAAATCTCATACGTGATTACTAGTCGCAAGATACAAGTCGTATAGTAAGATACTTGCCTTAATAACCGCTACCGAACGCTCCGAAGAACACGGTTCGACCGGGAAGCTCGGACCCCAAAGAAGGCAACGAACGGAAGGGTTCCGACTCGAGGTCTTCACAAGAATTCGTTCCTAAGTCACAACGATATCAATTCAATCACAATTCTACGAAAACGTATGGAACTTCCCAAGTTCTACCCATTGAAGCATTTTATCGGACACTTTGAAGGCGTAGTCCAATTTAATCGATTATTCAAAGAAATACTCAAATCCGTTCCACAAAACTTCAAGGGTATTGAATGATTACGAGTTTACAATCAAGTTCTAACAATAATATGAATCAAAACGAAGCAAATCGGCCAAAACACCAAGAAACCTCAAGAACATCCAAAAACCAAAAGTTTAGGTGTTCTTACCTTCGATCCGGGTGGAAGATGATGTTAATCAATGATTAGAACTTCCAAAACATGTTGCTCTATGTCATATCCATCCAAATCCATCCATTATTGACGAAGAAACGCGAAGAAACGAAGAAAAGGGTGAAAAATGGCCGGATGACTCGGTCCAGACCCTTAAATAGCCGACCCTGGCCGGCAGGGACTCGACCGTGTCCTGCTAGACACGGTCGCGTCGCCCGATAGTGACCCGTCCGACAGCGACTCGGCACGACTCGACCGTGTCCTGGAACACGGTCGGGCGTGTCGGCAGTCGGTTCCGGCATTTCCGGACGAGTACGGCACGGGCCGTGTCGGACGACACGGTCGGGTCCTGAGACAGAGACTTCTGGCTTATCCGGACGAGTACGGCACGGGCCGTGTCGGACGACACGGCCGAGTTCGGCCGGCAGTGATCGGCCAATAACGAGCGGGTGAGCTAAAACGACCATAACTCTCTCGTCCGGACTCCGATTGACTCACCGTTTGAACCATTGGGAAGCTAACTCGATGATCTATAATATTGCAAAGATTCAGAATTTTTGGAGTTACCAAAAATTAATGGTGATCTAACAAAGTCGAACTCATACTTAGAAAAGTCGTTTAGTAATCCTGAATTCAACAAAACGACACCGAAACCCGAACCTGAATACGAACCGAAGATACGGTTACGAAGTACTCACAAAGACGAATCTAAGAGCTAGTAGAACACACGATTTCGACCACCCGAAGGCTCGAAATTCGACAACGGAAGGTAATTACCCCAAACTTTGGGAAATTACGAGAATGGCCCAAATGCCCGAAAATCACCATACGACAACGAATAATCAAACCGAAGCTCACAACACGTATAACAACGTTAAATGAACTTACGAAAAACCCCAAACGACAGTTTCGAACGAGATTCGCAAGAATCGAACTCAAGCGCGGACAAGTCGCTAAAAAGCACGGAACTCAACAAAGCAGCACCGAAACGAACTCGGATGACAAAAAGTGCAGAATTAAATATTCTCCGAATGACGAAACGGTCAAAAGCGAGTCCTCAAAACGGACTTCGGCCGAAAAAAGAAATTTACCGAAAATCGAAAATTTGCAGATATTACACCCACCAATTAGCGGCATCTTTATCAAGAAGGTACTGCGCAATAGGTACCTTCCGCTCTGCAGGACAATCGACAACCTCGAATATCTTTCTCAACTGGAAAAGCCAACCATCCCAGCCCAACGCATCCGCAACACCGGCGAATCGAGGGGGATTCATACGAATTACCTCCCGAAGCCACTGATTTGCGCCAGTGTTCTGGTTCACATCTGTAACGCGCTGAACTGCCTGAGTCAACTGAGTCATCTGTGTAGCTACCTGCTGTAAAATAGTAGCGACGCCGATACCAATATCATCACCGGCAGCATGATCTCGACCATGCATCCGATCGCCACGACCACGACCTCGGCCCCTCGGCATACTGAATAAGTAACCACTCAGCACAACAGAAAATCATAACACATAACACATACTACGATTACCATCGTAAGGCAACACACACATGAATATCACAGTAACGACGGCATCGTTCGGCGACATCAACGACTCGAACGATAACCAGTGCACAATTACAAAACATCATGAAACAATTCCCCATGAGGCGACAAACATTAAATACCAACATCACACCCCTCACGGAGGCTAACAAGTCTAACGACAATATTAACATCGTACACACATTCCCAGACCGCAAACGGGAATGATAAGTTTTAAAAATGGAAACCACCCTTTTTGAAAACAATTTAGAAACACCAGTTGATCTTGAGTATTACCTTTCAAAAAGTAGTACAAACATTGTTATCGAGACTTTGAAAACCATCTTGCGTTTGATAAAAATGAGGACACTTTTCTTTTAGTGAAAAAAAAAATTTTCAAATATATTCGACCCTCGGGTCTAAGCAAAGCATTTCTAATTAATTTGAAAATATCTCAAAATATTTTGGTCCTCAATTGGAATAATTTTGAATCGTATTGTGGCACCTTGAAAGTACCACGAGAAAAAAAATAATTCATTTTAAAATGTACGTCTCAGAATTCATTCTCTAAGATACTCAAGGTAAAAAAAATATATATTAGGCTAGAATGCCTAAAAACTCACATGATCATTTATCAAACCGTCATAAAACATTCAAGGCCAAAATGCCAAAAGCTCGGTTAAGGGAATCGGTTTTCGAAATAAAACTCGGTCGGTAAAATACCGAAAGTCATTACAAAAGAACTCACGCAGCGGATAAAAGAAATACAGTTCAACATGCACAATCCAGCAACACTACTCCTCATATGAACGAAATATGAGAGTCAAATAACCACATATCACAAAATCAAAATCCATAAGAGGATTCCGTCACTTAACCAATAATCATAAAAATGGCTCGTGTCACACGAGGCACAACACAAAGAAGGGAGACTTACATTCACAGGTCGCACGAAGATGATGATCGCCCACGATACTAATCACGACCAACAAACTCAGACGACGCGTCGCGACACGACTCAGTCAGACAAAATCCGAAGAGACCAAAAACTCAACAGACACCACTGACCCGACAACCTAGGTTTCCACAACCTAAGCTCCGATACCATTTATGTAACACCCCCAATGCACTCAGGGATATTACACGCCGTAGACCCTCTCCTCGAAGATCTACCAGGCTGGTAACAACATTTAACATCTCGACAATGCCTTCAAGGCTAAATGACTCAGTAGACCGATTTGGTCTTTCAATAAAAATATACAGCTCAATTACAACATATACCCACGCAGGGGTCAAAATACAATAAACTCCCGTACAACGGGGAAAAGATACTGCAGCGGAAAAGAAAATACAACTAGAATACGACATCAACGGATCCTCGTGTGATTAGTATCGTTCATCTTTCATCATCCTTCGTGGCCGACTCGTGCTATGCTCCAAAACCCGAATGCAAAATAGACATCCACCCCGAATACTGGGGTTAGCAAAACTCCACTGTTTTGATAGTTCAAGTATAAATACGAAAACAAGCCATACATATCATACTCCACAAAAATAGAATACTCGCGAATATACTTCCCGAGAAAATTCACTTGATCAAACCATTCAAAACGTGAAAGGTAGGAAATAACCCAATGTCCATATTACAAAACATTTGACGATCTCGGGAGTTTAGAAAACATTTGGGATATAAGAATTCTAAAACCTTTCGAAAACATTTAGGGACACACCAAAAGTCATTCTCCAAAATTCAAGTTCCTAGAATAACAATACGCAGGTCCACAACCCATTTCACAAAACACGGGGTTCGTGACCCAAATCACAAATCACATGTTCCTAAGGATTATTCGTGTCCCGTGCTAACAAGCCACGAACCTCAGATGCTCCCGAAGAACAAACCCGAGTGAATAACCCAATAGGAAAAACATATCAAATCACATGTCTCCACGACACGAATATCACAACCAAACCACAACCATAAGTTATCCCGGCATCGCGCTAACAAGCCACGAACCTCGGAGTCCCCGCAAGACATACCCGATGATAACCCCACAAGTTATCCCGGCATCGGGCTAGCAAGCCCCGAACCTCGGAGTCCCCGCAAGACATACCCGTATTGGATAACCCTACGATTTCTCCCGACCCATACTAGCAAGTATGGATCCCGGAGATTCAACAATCCTACCCGGAGGCACATCACATACAACAAGCACACAACAATAGTCGATTATCAAGACAAGCAACATTAAGCATCACAACCTCCTTTCAAAGGAGTAACGACTAACATCACATCATGTCGAATACCCACCGAACAAACATACAATTCAATACACAATCCTCGGCAAACAATTATGGTCTATTATATTCACTCAATGCGATTATAACGTCTCTCAACGTACGAAACTAACACACATATTCCGAGAACATATCCATTCACGAAGTATTCGAATTATCGTTGAAAGACAATATTTATCGAGGACATACCGATCCTTTTTAACGTTCATTAAATATTGGATTTCGCATAAAATCATTTATCAATAATTATGCCGATAAAATATGAAATGTATGGACAAGATACTTGCCTCGAATAATCGCAACACGGAGAATCGACCGAAGTAGGTTGACACGAACCGACTACGAACCCACCGACTCCACCGATCGCCAACTCGCGGTCATAAACTTGATTCGCTGGATCAAAGGATGATAACGGATGATTGATTGATGATATGAACTCAATAACTTCATGGATTTGTTGTCAAACAACATGGCTCCATGGTGGTATCACCCTCAGTCGCGGAAGGAAATGAGAAGAAGGAGAAAAATGGCCAAAAACCCGTGTGCAGGACCATAAATAGCCGCATGTGCCGCGGCCCGGGAGTGTGCCGCGACAGCCCAAAAATGGCTCCAGTGGTCGGCGGTGTGCCGCGGCTCGGCAGCGTGTGCGGCACCAGACAATCGGCAGGTTGGCCGAAAAATGCCACAGTGTGCCGCGCCCGCCAAAGATGTGCCGCGGCCCTACGGCGGCCTCGCCGCCGAAGCCGCGATCACCGCGACCGTGACTCGGCGGAAGCCGCGAGCACTACGGCCGTGACTCGGCAGGCTGCCTGGGCCTGATTGCCCGGCCATGACTCGGACGGGGCCAACTCCGACGGCCCGAACGACCCCGAAACCCGAACCTGAATACGAATCGATGATACGGTTACGACGTACTCGCAAAGACGAATCTAAGAGCTAAGAGAACACACAATTCCGACCACCCGAAGGCTCGGAATTCAACAACGGAAGTAATTACCCAAAACTTTGGGAAATTACGAAAATGGCCCAAAACGTCCGAAAATCACGATACGCGATCGAAACACCAAACCAAAGATCACAACATGAATAATAACATTAAATGAACTTACGAGAAACTCGAAACAACAGTTTCGGACGAGATTCGCAAGAATCGAACTCAAGTGCGGAAAAGTCGCTAAAAAGCTCGGAACTCAACAAAACGATACCGAAACGAACTTGGATGACAAAAAGTGCAGAATTAATCATTTTCGAAATGACGAAACGGTCATGAGAGAGTCGTCAAAATGGACTCCGGCCGAAAAAAGAAATTTACCGAAAATCGAAAATTGCGGATATTACAGGATGAATGTAAGTCCACAACTTTATATGTGTTTACCTTGTGTGGCTCGTGCATTTCTTGGAAATCTCAACTTCAGCATATTGTTACATTGTCTACTACTGAAGCTGAATATATTGCCACCACTGAAGCCTTTAAAGAGGCTATTTGGTTGAAAGGTTTACTAACTGAAATTGGTGTTCTTTGTGATAATGTTGTGGTCTTTTCTGATAGTCAATCAAGCATACATCTGTGCAGAAATCCTGTTTTCAATGATCGTACAAAGCATATTGATGTCAGGCGACACTTCATCCGTGATATAGTTGAAAAAGGCATAATTGGTTTGAAGAAAATCCCTTCACAGTCAAATCCTGCAGATATGAGCACAAAGTGCCTACCGATCGAGAAAACCAGATCTTGCAAGTCGATACTAAATATCGACTCCCTTAACTGAAGACAGTCTAGTCTTCCTGTTTGCTATCTTTGTGATAGCTCCTCTAGTTTTTCTTTGTGATTCCTAGTTCTTTCTTTCTTAGTGATTGTTTGTCTTTATACTTGTACTAACTTTGTGTTTTGTGCAGGTGGTGTGACGTTCGGCGATGATGACCTCCCTCTCAAAAATAAGTGTACCCCGATGGCTCATTTGGTCCGGGTGGAGATTTGTTGGTTTTAGGCCCAAATGAAATAATGTTTTTGATTGGGCCCAATAATTAAAAATCTGGCAGCCCAGTCCGTTTTTTGAACAAGCTCAGGCCCGGTTTCTAATTAATACCCTTGACCAGATCTGGACCGTCCCTTTGTGGGTTTTATCTCACCCGTCCATCCCCTGGGTATTTAAAACCCACCTAACCCTAAACCTTCCCATTTCTCATTTCACCCAGTCGGCGCCTCCCCCCTTTCTTCTCTCCCGTTTCCTCTCACGTCTGTTTCTTCCGCTGTGCGATTCCTTTGATCGATTCCGATTTAATAGCAACCCTTATCAAATTCAATGATAAGTTCGGGTGCTCTAAATCCGGGCGACCGTTTCTGGGGTTGTTTCTACCCCTATAAATTTTGGGATCCATTTTGAGGGGAACGACACGAAACCTACGACTGAGATTTGAGTGTTCTTGAGGCAACAAAATCATTCTTTGTGAGATTCTTGTTTTCTTTGTGAATCCTTCTCGGCTGAGGGTTGTTTCTGGGTTATTGGGGTTTCTGGTTACGGGTCTTTGTGATTTAACGAAACCGCCTGGGTTTGTGGCTCGATTCGGACTGGTGGACGCCGTATTTTTGGAGCTCTGGACGCGGGTACACGAGAGTGGAGGACTGAGCCGACTTTGTGTCTGAATATCACCACCTGCGTTCGTAATTTTTAAGCGATCTGTTTGGTCAGATTTCTTCGACCTTAATTTTTTGTTCTTGTGTTCATTTTTCCAGTCTATTTCGTGCGGCTCTTTCAGTGTTATTTAATTTTGTTGTGTAACCCTTAATCCCATAAACATAGGAAATTTATTTGTAATTTGTTTACTGTTGTGTTGTGTAATTTTATGTATTCCGGATAGATACCCTACAAGGACTTATTTTAATTCCGCCACTAACCAAAAACAAGGTGTCAAAAATCAAATTTTAACCTCATACCATCTTACATGAGGGCATGTAAAGTGTGCTACTGCACAAGGTTTATGATTTTTAAAGGACCTCAAAATTTACTTCTATATACTTCATCCGTCCACAATAAATTTACCACATTATGGATGGTACGAGTTTTAATAAAACGAGGCATTATCCAACCCGTGCGATGCACGGTCTTTAGTTGAATATTACGTGTTTTGTACGTAATATTGGGGCAGACGGTTGAATGAGCAGATGACAGAATTTAAATGCATTTTAGAGAAGTTTATATATTTTTTTATTGTTATTGTCCTTTATTTTAGTCTATGTAATTAGGCTTTACTAACCCGTATGTTGCTCCAGGGTTGTTTTTGGTTTATTCAATCCGTGCGATGCACCGATTGTATCTAAGATTTCATAGCTAAAATTAAACCATCTTGTAATTTATACTATCATTTAAAAGTTCATTTTAATCACCTTGTGTATTAGAAGGTGCATTTGCATTGTGATGTTTATCATAACTTTTGTATTTAAATTTGTTTATTTACATTAAAAGTTACAATTAAAATAGTCTCTTCATATATTTACAATTAAAAGTTACAATTAAATTCCCCTTTCACATTAAATTAAGGGGGACAAGTTTTATATAGTATAGATAGTGGTAGTGTGTGAGTGGAGTAAGGGTCCTACTATAAACAGTGTTCTAAAAATCAGCCTGGGCGGCCGCCTAGGCAGCGCCTAGGCGCTAGGCGGCCCCCGGGCACTCCGATTATGTCCTGGGCGTTTGTCCTGGGCGTTCGGGTGATTAATCGGCCGCCTAGGCGGGCTGGGCGGGCGCCTAGGATGGCAAGGTGGGCAGGCGTCTAGGCGGCTGAGCGGGCGCCTAGGCAGCTGGGCGGGCGCCTAGGCGGATAAATATTTTTTTTATTTTTTTATATTAGCGGTACTATAAATTCCTGAATTGAGATACTATGGACTATGTTATGCTTATGTCAATGTTTAACAATTTAATATATGATCGATTATATGTTTGTTTAAATATTTAAATATTATATGTTTTTTATTCTTTATATATATATATATAATATTTTATATATAAAAATAATTATTATAATAATAAAAAATAAATCTGCCTAATCCGATTAATCCCCGACTAATCCCCGATTAATCCTCTGGGCGCTAGGCGTTAGCAATCCGAACGCCTAGCGTTTTTTAGAACCTTGACTATAAATAAATGGTTGGTATTGAGAGTTAGAGTGGCCGGAGGTTGTATTTTATATCACATATATATGTGTTCTTTGTTCGAAATATTAAAATAATTCTAGCATTAATTGGTGTGGTCATGTCCTTTTTAGATGACGTGGGAACTCCTCTATCAATACTCTTTTTTTGTATGACTTGGGAACCCACAACCGCTACTCTTCGAGTGCGTACAAGATAAACTCTCGACTGAACGTAATAGCCTGCAAACTACGCCAACCAGGTAAACCACATTAGGCAACCCCTGTGTGACAAGCTCAACCAAAAAAGTGTTAGTAGGGAGAATCGAACTCATTACCTTTCAGTCCCGCGCTCACCTATTCCACCAACTTAGCTACCTTTACGGGTTTAACTCCTATCAATACTCAATCACAGAATTACCGGATCGGAAAAATATGCAATTAACATTAGGATTTTGGGTGCTGATTACTACTGTAGTTCATAAAAATATTATATTTATCTCTATACATTAATTAAATGAAGGGTTAACGACGCCAAAATTCACAACCTTTCATCCAACTTTCATTTTTTCCACAACCTTTTCAAAAATCCTGTAAATCCACAACCTTTGGCACTTGTTCGATTTTTCCATAATTTTGATTTAGCCCCAAATTCGGTCCTACGTGGATCCTACGTGGACGTCGGGAGTGTGTCGCCGCCGAAAATTCAAACTGCATCGATTTTAAGCTTAGGATTAATAACGCCAAAATACACAACCTTTGATGTCCCTTTCATTTTTTCCACATCCTTTGGCACTTGTTCGATTTTTCCATTAGCAGCATCTAAAAAGTTGAAAATTATTTTCAATTTTTAGTTTTTTTTTCACAATTTTAAGGACGGCTTTATAATGTAGTTCTATTTTTTTTTTTTTCAGAAAAAAAAATCAGTTTGTAGAGTTCCTCTTTTTAGATTTATGACTAGTTAGTTTTCCAATTAGTATATCATGATCTTAAAACAATATACTTCCTAAAAACTGAAAGCTAAGAAAAACCCAAAAAAAAAAATCAGTGTTTTTTCTTGTGTGTGTGTGTGTTTCAGATGTCAATTGTTTGTTTGTAAGGTGATTTGGTTTTATGGCAATAAATAGGCAAGAATATTTTCCTTAATTATTTGCACTTATGTAATATAATCTGTTTTTTCCCCATATTTCAACTGTATTTTTTTTTGTTTTTTCTTAGCTTTCAGTTTTTAGGAAGTATATTATTTTAATATCATGATATACTAATTGGAAAACTAACTAGTCATAAATCTAAAACGAGGAACTCTACAAACTGATTTTTTTTCGGAAAAACCAAAAAAAAAAAAATAGAACTACATTATAAAGCCATCCTTAAAATTGTGCAAAAAAACTAAAAATTCAAAATATTTTTCAACTTTTTAGATGCTGCTAATGGAAAAATCGAACAAGTGCCAAAGGTTGTGGAAAAAATGAAAGGGGCATCAAAGGTTGTGTATTTTTGCGTTATTAACCCTAAGCTTAAAATCGATGCAGTTTGAATTTTCGGCGGCGACACACTCCCGGCGTCCACGTAGGATCCACGTAGGACCGAATTTGGGGCTAAATCAAAATTATGGAAAAATCGAACAAGTGTCAAAGGTTGTGGATTTACAGGATTTTTGAAAAGGTTGTGGAAAAAATGAAAGTCGGATGAAAGGTTGTGGATTTTGGAGTCATTAACCCTTAAATGAATCGATCATCCCCTTGTATGTTTAACGGAAATTACTAGCAAATCACTTTTGGGTTATTTTCAATTTACCCAAACAAAAATTCAAAATTTCAATTTGATGCTACACTCCTTGTAGAATTTTATTTTAATCGTTGTAATTTGAATTTAGTCACGCTTTCAGTTCAAGTTAACATAGATTAATCATCCGACATATAGGTCAGATTTGATGATATATAATTTAGACATACCTAAAATACTTTCAATTTAGTCACTCTTCCAAATTCATATATTTTTAATATTGAAGGGAAATTTCTCAAGTTTGTTCAAAATGAAAATATATAGAACTTACGAAAGCGAAAAGATAATATTCAAAACTTATATTTAGGGTTAATATTTTCTTTTGAAGACTTGATTTTTTTTTCATGAGTTGTTCCTAAATTATTTTACTTTTTGAGGCTTATTTTTTAAGGGTTTATACTATCCTTTTAGGATTTATCTATATTTATTCTATACATATTTCTTTCATGTTTTATGGCTGATTTTTGAGACTTTATGATTTATTCTAGAATTTATTTTAAAATTACGAAGTTTTTTTAATTATATGTAGTTTATTTTTATATTTTTTTAATATTGATTGTGTTTATTTAAAATATTTAGTGAACTTTTCTTTCGGGACTTATTTTCTTTATTTTTCATTTGTACTTGTCTTATTTACTCTAATTTGTATTGTTGACGGCTGATTTGGTCAACGTCACGTGTGCTGATCTGGACGAATGGATCGAAGCCACGTAGGAAATAATAAGAGGGACGTATAAACAGAAGTAAAAATATTGGACCGTTAAATGTTTATTGATGATCTTGATAAAGAGTAGAACCGGGCCGAAAATGTTTTGGCCGTCCGTCTGATTAGTCTTGTTATTCAAGTCTTATCCTTTTCTCTTTCTCTTTCTTTTTTATCTCTCTTTTTTCTCTCTCTATCTCTCTTTTTCCAAAGTCCCCTTTTTTATGCCTGCTTCGGGCATATATATAGGTGTTTCCCGCCATTCATGAGAGGACAACAGGGCGATGGGGATGACTATGCTGATGACATGTGTCGTGATGAAGGTGACTCCTTTGACACATGTTGTCTTCTTACGTGTGCTATGTGTAAGGATATGACAGCTCTTACTTACTTTATCTGTCACACTGTTCTTCGGGCCTTCGATATTTATCTGTTATGACCGACAATGAGGTCGGCCCTTCAGCCTCCTGCTACTCTGGTCGGCCTTATCCGTGATTATGGATTGTTTTCATATAGGGCCTTCTCGGCCTTTCTGGTCCAGATTCCGGGTCGGCTCTAAGGTCTCTGCCCGGTCTGGTCCTTTGTGCGAACCCGAGCAACGATCAAGTTTAAGACCGGTTTAGCTCCGGGATCGGCTCGGCCGTTCGGCTGTCCGAAGCGCTTAGGTGGACGCCAAGGCGGATCGACTACCAACAAGGGCCCCCGAGTCCAGGGTCGTGCCGGGTCGGCCGGTGCTGGAATCGTCTCAGATTGAGGTCGGTCCGATTTGGAGGTGGATAAGATCCTTTGAAGGGTCATATTTTTGAGAGTCGCGTCGATTTGACTTCGGGATCTCCAAGAGTCACAGCGAGGGGGACGCGTGGCGGGATGTAATTCGTCGCGGTGTCTCACGCGTTCTTAATTTTCGCGATGATTATGAATCGCCGCTTCAGTAATTAATACCCCTGCCTCCTCCTATAAATATAGAGTGTCTCCTTCATTGCTTCCTTCGCCATTTTTACTGCAGAGAGATCTTCTTAGGCAATCTTTCTTCTTTTCGGGTTTATGAGACTTTCTGGTAAGCTTGCTCCTCCTCCCCTTTCTTCTTGTTTACGATGTCGGAGCGGAGGACACGGCGGAGGAGGCGGTTGTGTCCCAGCACCGCCGGGAGTGGTAGATTTGTCGACAGATGACGCTCCGTTGGTCGGAGCGATGAGAGTGGAGGTGAGGCCGCAAGGTCGCCGGATTCTGGAGATGCAGTTTCTGGAGACGTGGAGGTGGCGACGTCGTTGACGGCGGGTGGCGAGATTGGGGGCTGGGTTCGGCCTCGGCCGTCTCCTTTTGTCGAGGCGGAATGGGACTCGGCCTCGATATGCAGCACGGTCACCGATGGGCAGTTGGAGGCTTGGCGGGGGCGATTTAAGATACCCGCGGTGGTGCGGATGTTTGTTCCGAACCCAGAGGAGAGACCCCACACCCCTCCTGTTGGATGTACGGCGGTGTACTACCGGTCTTTATTGTCTGGGCTAAGGTTCCCTCTGCCGTTGGTTCTTTCCCGGTGGTTGAGGCAGTGGGGCCTTTGCATTGCCCAAATTCATCCGAATTCTTGGGCCCGGATGGTGGGTCTTTTAATTCTTTTTAGTCAGCATGGGTGGCCCGAGCCCAGTTTCGAAGAGATTAACAGTCTCTTTTTATGGAGGTCGGTCGGCCGATCTGGTTCCATTTGGTTTTATTTGTGACCCGGCACGCGATGTATAAGGATTTGGTGGAGGTGCGGAGACCATACATAGCCGGGAAAGACCGGTGGTTTTATGTGGGGGACCGTGGTGAGCTCGGTTGATGAGTGGGAACTGGCGTGATGGACGCCGAGCTGCAGGTCCCGAAGACTTTGTTGCCAAAATGAGTAAGTGTTGTGTTCTTCACTGCCGTACCTTTTTGTCCGACGCTCATAATTTGTTGTTTGTGCGAACGTATTCCGTCTTCAAAGACCTCCTCTTTGTTTGACGGCCAAGGTTGAAACGACTCTTGGATCTTCCGTTGATCGGAGGAAGTCATACCTTTTGATTACCGAGGACAATCTCTGGGCTGCGGGCTTGATCCACTAACCGACAGAATGTCTTCATCAGGTAGCCTTTTTTTTTTTTTTTTTTTTTTTCATCCAGGCCCCAAGGGTAGGAGCTCGACTGGACGGAAATAGACGCCTTTCTGTGGTGGCGAGGCCGGCGCAGAGGCCGCGAGCGTAGGAGCGTGCGGGCAAACGGAAGAGAGTAGAGGCCGAGCTCGAGGATAACTTGACCAGGGCCGAGGGCTTCCCCTTCCCGAGATCGTCGTGCCTGCTTTGAGCCCTGCCCGGACAGCCGGCAAAGGGTAAGGAGCCCCTAATTGATTTGGAGGGCCACTATCTCCCGATGAATAAGGATCGGGAAGAGCCTTGTGCTCGGATGAAGGGGCGGAGACCGCGCTGGTTCCTCGACTACGTCCAGCGGCCACTCCCACCGCCGAATCGCTCGATCGTGTTCCCCCTCGGTGGTTGAGTCCACCACGTTCCCCTTTTGGGCCGGACACCAAAGATGGAGATGGTGACCAACGATATGGATCCGGCGAGCGGATCCATTTTGGAAACGCTATTACGGGCGGGCGTTGTGCACCTATGTGAAGGCGGCTGGAGGCTGCGCCTCGGTGGGAAACATAAAAAGCGAGAGGCCGATCTCAAGGCCTTACGGGAGGAACACCATCTCGCCTTCGCTTATCAAATCTTTGGAGGAGGAGATGGCTTCTCGAAGGGTAAGATGGAGCTTCGAGAGCCGGGCCTTTGAGGCCGAGATATGGAAAGGAAGGTGACGAGATGGCAGCGGCGAGTGGGAAGGCGCAAAAGCAGTGCACTGGACATCGGGGCGAGTACGAGGCTCACTTGCAAAGCGCTAAGGCCCAACTTGAGCAAGCGACCGAGCGGGTTCGGGCTTGCGAATCTGCGGGTTCTGACGGGGGCCTTGCCGACGAGCTGCTTTTCAAAGACGCCCGAGTACGAGGAGTTGATCAACCTTAACTACGTCTCCACTTGTTATGAGATGTTGGATCTCATGAAGGAAGGGAAGACCGTTGAGGAAGTCCGTGCCTACATAAAGTCCCAGCGGCCGACCTGAAGGTTGAAGCTCTCGGGGATGATGAGTCGAAGGCCGCCGAAGGCGTCGAAAATCCCGAGGAGACCTTGTTTGGAGGAGGTGGGGCGGTCTTCTCGGCGGCCGATCGGGAGGACAAGGCCGAGTAGACTTTTGTTTTATTCCATGTATGGCTGCGTGCCACTCTTCCTTGATTTTTGTATGGAACTTATTTCGAGTGAATACGATCTTTTTATGGTATTGTTGCCTTTTTGTGTTTGGGCTCTTTTGGTCGACCGCGTTTTTCTGCCGGATGGGCCGATCTTATAAGGTGCCGAGGCGAGCTCGGACTTCGGTCACGGTGGACCGGTCTTTATAAGGTGCCGAGGCGAGCTCGGACTTTCAGTGCCGGGTGGACCGGTCTTTATAAGGTGCCGAGGCGAGCTCGGACTTTTAGTGCCGGGTGGACCGGTCTTATCAGGTGCCGAGGCGAGCTCGGTCTTTTAGTGCCGGGTGGACCGGTCTTATAAGGTGCCGAGGCGAGCTCGGACTTTTAGTGCCGGGTGGACCGGTCTTTATAAGGTGCCGAGGCGAGCTCGGACTTTTAGTGCCGGGTGGACCGGTCTTTATAAGGTGCCGAGGCGAGCTCGGACTTTTAGTGCCGGGTGGACCGGTCTTATTAGGTGCCGAGGCGAGCTCGGACTTTTAGTGCCGGGTGGACCGGTCTTATAAGGTGCCGAGGCGAGCTCGGACTTTTAGTGCCGGGTGGACCGGTCTTTATAAGGTGCCGAGGCGAGCTCGGACTTTTAGTGCCGGGTGGACCGGTCTTATAAGGTGCCGAGGCGAGCTCGGACTTTTAGTGCCGGGTGGACCGGTCTTATAAGGTGCCGAGGCGAGCTCGGACTTATAGTGCCGGAGGAGCCGGTCATTCGAGGTGCCGAGGCGAACTCGGTCTTATGGTGCCGGAGGAGCCGGTCATTCGAGGTGCCGAGGCGAACTCGGTCTTATGGTGCCGGAGGAGCCGGTCATTCGAGGTGCCGAGGTGAACTCGGTCTTATAGTGCCGGAGGAGCCGGTCATTCGAGGTGCCGAGGCGAACTCGGTCTTATGGTGCCGGAGGAGCCGGTCATTCGAGGTGCCGAGGTGAACTCGGTCTTATAGTGCCGGAGGAGCCGGTCATTCGAGGTGCCGAGGCGAACTCGGTCTTATGGTGCCGGAGGAGCCGGTCATTCGAGGCGCCGAGGTGAACATAAAATCAAATTTTATTGACTGTACCCTAATGGCATTCAACAAATGAATTGACCCTTGGTCACTTACATATTCTAGCTAGCAACCTCCGTTCTGACGGGCTTCGTTACTGGGATTCAGGAGGCCCCGTATCGGGCCCCAGTGCTCATTTTAACAATGAGGTCATTAGCCTGGAAACTCTGATAATCCTCGGATGTCTCGTAGAATACGTTCCGCCTTTTCGGGCGACGAGGTCCAAGTTCTCGGGGTCAAATTGACCTTGTTCTTTGAAACGACTTCTCCTATGGGTGTATCCCAATTTCGACCGGGGTCATCGTAGAACGCCTGGGATTCTTCTTGGGTCGGCCGTCGCAGTACGGTCAGTGACTCGGTCGGTCGGGCCCCTCTTTTCTTACAGACTACTCCTCGGCTCATTTTAGTTTCACCGGGATTTTCCCCTTTTCACGGCTTTTTCATCACTTGGAGTTTTGAGTCACGCCGGTGGCCTCCTAACGATCGCTGGTCGGGTGATTATGGGGAAACCTCCTTTATGGATTACTTTTGCTTTGACTTCCAATCCCCTGGTAAGGGCCGCCACGGCTCTTCTAACATATGGCTCAATACTTGGAGATGCTTTCGGTAGCGGGTCCATTACCGTTCGGATTACCCGGACCCTCGCGGGTGGATGGGAATTCCGAAGGAGTTTTCAGATGTTGCAGCGTATGTTGACTGCAACTTTAATTTGAAGGACACGAGGACTCTTTGAGACCTTCCCTGGACTTTTGAGCGACGCTCAATATCCTTCAAATTATGACCTCTCAGGGGTCAGCCGAGTCGAGCAGGAGCCCGTGGTCACAATGGCTCCTGCTCTTTCACCTTCATATTACGATGATTCCTATGCTTTCGACTCGTAGTTACGATGATTCCTATGCTTTCATCTTACCATCCCTTGGTGGGCGTGGTTATTTCCGGATGAACACAAGGTGTGTCAAAATGCTCCGCCATCCGACTGTCTTTCAAAACATCTGCGTGCTGATTGCAGTTTGGCGTGAAGCCGTGTTCGCCCTGTACACACTAAGAATAGTCCGATACGTCCATGCATGATAGAGAACTTCTTAGCGTGTATACCTCATAACGGTGTCCTCCATCGCATAACGGGCCCTTTGGACGGGCCTGATGGTAATTCGTCACTTGTGGTTGGAGATGGAGAATCCTATACTTAACAAGAAATCTTTTAAAGAAAAGCATAGGATTGGCTTGCAATATGAACGAGAAAAGCGTAGGTTGTGGCGGTTAACCACAAGGTCGCTTGCAATATGAACGAGAAAAGCATGGGTTGTGGCGGTTTCCGCCGCAGCCGCAGTGCGCGGCCCCCTCCTTCTAGCGCCAATCTGTTGACGGCTGATTTGGTCAACGTCACGTGTGCTGATCTGGACGAATGGATCGAAGCTACGTAGGAAATAATAAGAGGGACGTATAAACAGAAGTAAAAATATTGGACCGTTAAATGTTTATTGATGATCTTGATAAAGAGTAGAACCGGGCCGAAAATGTTTTGGCCCGTCCGTACAGTTGGTGCTTGTTATTTACAAGTCTTATCCTTTTCTCTTTCTCTTTCTTTTTTATCTCTCTTTTTTCTCTCTCTATCTCTCTTTTTCCAAAGTCCCCTTTTTTATGCGTGCTTCGGGCATATATATAGGTGTTTCCCGCCATTCATGAGAGGACAACAGGGCGATGGGGATGACTATGCTGATGACATGTGTCGTGATGAAGGTGACTCCTTTGACACATGTTGTCTTCTTACGTGTGCTATGTGTAAGGATATGACAGCTCTTACTTACTGTCCTGTCTGCCTGTTCTTCGGGCCTTCGATATTTATCTGTTATGACCGACAATGAGGTCGGCCCTTCAGCCTCCTGCTACTCTGGTCGGCCTTATCCGTGATTATGGATTGTTTTCATATAGGGCCTGCTCGGCCTTTCTGGTCAGTTCCGGTCGGCTCTAAGGTCTCTGCGATCACGGTCCTTTGTGCGAACCCGAGCAACGATCAAGTTTAAGACCGGTTTAGCTCCGGGATCGGCTCGGCCGTTCGGCTGTCCGAAGCGCTTAGGTGGACGCCAAGGCGGATCGACTACCAACATGTATGATTCATAATTTATTTTATTATTTATTTTATGATTATGTAGATTTTCCATTACTTTATTTTTTATTTTTATGTTTCTTTACATATTGATTGTGTTTTTTTTCCAAATCGACTGGATTTGTTTTTTAAGATACATGGATTGTTTCTAAAGTATTTTTTAGTTTTTTAAAAGTATAATATATTTTTTTAAAAAAAAATTTAGATAAGTCTAACCTACATGCCTAAAAGTCCAACCTATATCGTTGTTGTAGTGACTACTTTCGAAATTGAATCAAGAATTGTTAGATTAAACTGAAATTGATTATGAACCGCTTAACTAACTTGGAAGGTGCAAAATTACCTTGACTATGAAATTCATGTATTCTTGACGGACCAGCTTGCAAGAACCTATATTTTCAGAATATCCCGATTGTCCTCCTGTATAAATTAAATAAGTACACTACTCCACGTTCTCCCCACTTGTTTCTAAAATGTGCTTTGCCCCTTCAATCATATTGTACACGAAAAGAGTGATAAGCAACGTTCATAAAATACATGGGATCAATCTGTAAATTTAAATGTACCTATTTAATTTTCACAAGGAGGCATTCGGCCTATTTTTTAAGAAGGCATTTGGTTCCAATAAGAAAAACGAAAAGGAATGAAGAAAGGAAAATATGAAAAAAGAGAAGGTAAATGGATATTTACCAACATGATTTTTTTTTTTTATCTTCCCAACATGATTGGTTCAAACCATGAAAGAGACCGTTTCCTTTTGCAACTGTTGGTTATAAAAGTGATTGTGGAGACGGTGTTAGTGCTGGCAAAGGTGATGGTGGTGCAGTGCTGACAAAGTGGCGGTGACAGTGGCAGTGGCGGCGGTGGTGGCGGTTGTGGTGGCAGTGGAGCTGCGATGTACCGTGGCATTGGTGATGACGGCTGCCATAGATGTTAAAGGCGCACCTCAGACACGAGACGTGCAGAAAAAAAACACGGGTCACTTTTTAAGCTCAAAGGCGCGCCATTTCAACAAGGCGTGTGCCTCAGTACGCCTTTTTCCTGAGCCTCAGTGCGCATTGGTGCCCCTCAGGCCTGCCTAACGCTTAAGACCTTTTTTTTCTTCAGAATTCTTTAAAAGTTATTTTTATTCTTCTGACATTTTAATTTTGTTAATTATTTATTTTTTTGATAGTTATAATTTTCTTTTTTGGTTTCTATGCGCCTCACGTATCTCAGGTGCGCTCCTCGCCAGGCAGTGAGAGTCTATATCGTCTTGACACGCCTTTCGCTTACAACAATTATAGTGGCTGCGACAGTGATGGGGGTGCCGAAGATGATAATTAATGGTGGTGGCGGCGACAGTGGCACCGCCGACAGTGGTGCTAGCGCCAGTGGCGGAAGCAGAACATTTACTCAGGAGGGTCCGGAGCGATAAAAATTATGGAGGTCAGACAACTATATATATATATATAGCTTCCCCTATTTTAAAAGGAATTTCCATCCGCTGGGGGGTCCGTGGACCCCTTGGAAGTTGGACCCCCTCCTCCGCCCCTGGTGCCTCAGTGCCTGCAGCAGTGGAGGGGGGTGATGGTGGCAATAATGGTGGTAGGTGATAAGAATTTGTAGAGAAAATAAGGTAATTTTAAAGGTGAATAAAAATATAAAGAAAAATGGAGGAACTGTTTTTTGAAAATTAGGGTGAGAGAATCCGAGAACCACTCAACTAAACAAAATTAAAAAGAGACAAGAGAACGGAGTAAATATAGAGAGAAATGGAGGAACTATTTTTGAAAATTACCCTAGATAAGAATATTTAAAAAACGAGTTCTGATCCTCTCCATTTTCGGAGAGGATTGTAGGGATCTGCACCCTCTAGTGCAACCCCACACATACACACACCCGTGTGGGTGTGTGTGATCTGGGCGGTTCAGATTGAACTGGACCGTCCAGTTACTGGAGAAAATCCCGGTTCCTAAAAAATACTCAACCAAAAAAAACAAAAACAAAAAAAACAAGAAGTTTTCATTTCTTTTTTCTTTTCCTGAATACCCTCAAATGCCTCTTAAATACACATAAGCTATTGGACTTGTTTAATCTTTTTATATATGAAGAGAATATAGTGATTTTCTGAAGGAGAATTCCCGCCTAAATGTAGTTGGGTTTTAGGTGGTTTTAATTGGTGCAAACAATATGGTAATTTGTCTCAAAAATCGCTGCACTATAAGTAACTGCCGGTGCATTATAAATAACTGCCAGAACCAGTAAACTGCCTCTTAACTGCTTTATAGATAAAATTGTTGTCCAAATTACACAGCAAACTGCCGCTTAGATAAAACTGTAGGGGCTATTGGTAGTTTACCAGAAAACTGCCTCTTTTTGCGGTTTAGTGGGTTATTGGCTGCACATTCTCCACTACTTCAGTCATTCAATATCAAACTACAAATAACCGACATACTACTGGAAAACAATATAAAAGGAGGCTCCTGGAAAGGAATATACATCAACCCCATTCCATTTTTTCTATAGTATCAGATAAGATACGTCTTCCCTTAAAATATTAACAATAGACAGACAGAATGCCGATGTGGAGCAACATCAGAGATCTGAAACCAAGAAATTTTGGTTGGAACATGAGATTACGTCTGGTCAGATCATACGATGTACTTGATTTTTCTGGAAAAGACATAAAAACAGTCGAATGTGTATTCCACGATGAAACAGTAAGATTATTCTATTATTGTAATTACATTTACTTATTATTTATGTCTTAGTTCTACTTGCTGCAACACGATTTAAATTCTATTTATTTACAGGGAGACAGAATCCATGCTCAAATAAAAAAACCATGGGTTTCGAAGCACAAGCCTGTAACACCCCCGATATATTCAGTAATATTACAGCGCCGTAAATCCTTTACATAAGGATTTACAAGGCTGAAGAATTGAACAGACATTAAAAGGTACTAACGAATGGAAATAACGGAATTACGGTACAATAGTTCTGACCAAATACAAAAATAGTACAATTGTTCAACAGAACTCAATAATACATCACCAAATTCAAATCCATCATAAATGACTTCGTACTCGAGTACTTATTGAAAATAACCAATAAACAACAGACAAATGAACCCGGCCGAAACATCACTCTGCACCCTCGTCGTCATGCAGCTCCAGTGGTTGTTTTCCCGCTCCCCTGGATCCTGAACATAAACAAAATGTTCACCCCCGAAGGGGTTAGCACAACGATGCTAGTACAAGTACCACAACATATTATTTCAACGTCACACGCAGAATAATAATAATAACGTAAATGATATACTGTCCAACGAGTCTTCTCCTACGAGAAACTCAAACATAACATATACAACTGATAATCACAACATGATATCATAACATACACATGGTAATTCCGTCGATCCAGCGTTCACTGCCTAGAACCCACAATGATCCCGTCAGACCAACCCGTGGTGGAAAAACCCGTCCGATGATCCAGCGCACGCTAGCATAGATCCCCCGATGATCCCGTCGGACCAACACGAGGTGGACATACAATAACGACATACATGCACGACAATATGTATAACAACAATACATAAAACAATTAAGGTACTTGCTTCGATTTGAAGACAAGAATAATACTTCCACGAAAACGAACACTCGAAGGTCGTCCTCCTCAATCAATCACGTAACGAGACCAAACCTTAACAAAAGAAATGATATAAGATTTATCTCACGTTGTACGAATGTTTAACAATTCGATTCACGGCCAAAAGTTCATAAAATGCAATCTGCCTGAACTGCTTAGCGCACGCTAAGTACTCTGTGTAGCGTGCGTTAAGTCTGCTCGATAGCGCACGCAAACAACAAAGCCTAGCGTACGCTAACTATGCATGGTCAGTACTTCACTGACCAGCCAACTGACTCGTCTGATGGTATAGCGTACGTTACGTACCAAATGTAGCGCACGCTAACTCGTGCTCGATAGCGCACGTTAATATTCATAGCATAGCGTGCGCTATCTATGCATGGCAGTTTACTGCTGAGCAGTAAACTGTTCTCGCCATGATCGAAACAATGAAATCTTCCGTGATAATTCATGTTACCTCCATGAATATAATGTACATACGTTTATGAATGATCTTACGGATAACAACAACTTCAGATTCAAGGGTATGCATACCATTATAAAACCATATTCCATTTCGACTACAATTCTTCATATGACGATTCGAAAAGCTCAACGGTTGATATCAACACCTTATATCAATCAATATTATCATGCTAAAGTTGTTTAAACGTTCCATCTATACTAGATAAATCTTTCCATGATCAATCCTTTAGATTTATCCAACAATAATGATTGTTAAAGTCAAGTCCATGATTATTATGAAGTCATCTACTAGATTCGAATTACCAATGATAGAAGCTTCTCTTTACATATTCAGTGTAATAAGATTCGAATCATGATGATTATAATCAAGGTACTTAAGGCTTATTCATCTCAATATTCCAAACATGATATACTTGGATAATTCATCTATGAAAATCCATATCTTGTTAACATGATCATCCAAATCGTTAGAATCCAACTCTAAGTCTTGAGATAGATTGAACATACCTTAATATGATGAAAATCACTGAACCGTAAGGTAGAATCCAACTCCGGTTGGTTGTATGCCACTCCAAGGTGCTATTCCTCTTCAATGATTATTCCCAAATGATAACCAATATATAAACACCAACAAGATGTGTTCTAAGTGTATAGAAGTATTACTACAGCTCTCTGAACTCTCAAGGATGAAGAATGAGCGAAAGAAATGAAAGCCAAAACGGTTGTTGTCCCATTTATAATATTCTGCATTTTAACAAGTTAGCGCACGCTACTAAGCATTCCTTAGCGTGCGCTAATAATGGTTGACTTCAGAATTGTCCGGGTGCATCCGCGGGAATCTTATCCGGACCCATGTCCCGGCTGGCGCATGTGCTAGCCGTCCCGCTCAATAATTGAGTTCTTAGCGCACGCAACTCCTATCTTCATAGCGTGCGCTAATATTAGCCCGATAGCGCGCGTTAAGATACATTCTTAGCGTGCGCTATCACGAGGTTGCATGAGCAATTTTGCATGTTTCTATACTTATGTACAATGATATCAATGCACGAAATATCATACTCTAATAATCAAAACCACCAATCCGAATAATACAGGGTTTGAAAACAGATGAAATACACCGTAATAAATCCGGATATTACATACTCTCCTACTAAAAAGGAGTTTCGTCCCGAAACTCAAGAGGAAAATAACTCGGGATATCTAGACTTTATATCAGCTTCCGTTTCCCAGGTGGCTTCTTCCATTCCGTGACGTGACCACTGAACTTTGACCAAAACGATTGGTTTGTTTCTCAGCTGCTTAACTCGACTCTCGAGTATCTTGACTGGTCTTTCTTCAAACGTCCCATCCTGCGCGACTTCGATCTCGCCGAAATCAATGATATGACTGGGATCTGGTATATATCTCCGTAACTGGGATACGTGGAACACGTTATGAACATGGCACAATGACGGCGGCAATGCCAATCTGTATGCCAACTCCCCAACTCTCTCGAGGATCTCAAATGGTCTGATATATCTCGGACTCAGCTTTCCTTTCCTTCCGAAACGAAAGATTCCCCGAATAGGAGAAACCTTCAAAAGTACATGGTCTCCAGTATTGAACTCCAATGGGCGACGGCGTACGTCCGCGTAGGATTTCTGGCGACTCTGGGCGGTCAATAGCCTTTCACGAATCAAGGCTATCTTCTCTCGAGTCTGCACGATCAACTCTGGTTCTGTTCCGATCAAGTCTGACGAATCGTCCCAGCATAGGGGCGACCTGCACCTCCTCCCGTATAATGCCTCAAACGGTGCCATCTTAATGGAAGCATGCTAACTATTGTTGTAGGCAAATTCAATCAACGCTAGGTGAACTTCCCAATCGTTTGACCAATCTAAGGCACAGGCCCTTACCATGTCTTCCACCGTTTGAATAGTCCTCTCGGATTGTCCGTCAGTCTGCGGGTGATAAGCTATACTGAAGTTCAATTCGGTCCCCAAGGCCTTATGAACTGCTTTCCAAAAGTGAGACACAAAACGGCCGTCTCGATCAGAAACAATGGTCTTCGGTGTACCATGCAATTGAACTATCTCCGAAATAAATACTCGTGCCAACCTATCTGGTCCCCACGTATCCTTAATGCCTAGAAAATGAGCTGATTTGGTCAAACGATCAACTATCACCCAAATCATGTTCATTCCTGTCCTGGTTTTCGGCATATTAGTGATAAAGTCCATCGATATGTCCTCCCACTTCCATTCAGGAATCGGGAGTGGCTTCAACATTCCGGCAGGCCGTTGATGCTCGATCTTAACTCGCGACAAGTCAAGCATTTCAAACATAGTCCGCTACATCTTTCTTCATGTTGCCCCACCGTAAATTCTCGCTTCAAGTCCTTATACATTTTTGGTGCCGGGTGGATAGAATAGGGCGAACTGTGAGCTTCCTTCATAATCGTCTGTTTCAGAACATCATCATCGGGAACACAGAGTCGGTTCTGAAATCTCAAAACTCCATCATCATGAATTATGAATCCGGGGGCCTTTTCTTTGATCACTTCATCACGTAACCGAATCATCAGAGGATCATCTGCCTGTTTAGGTTTGATTCCTTCGGTTAATGATGAAGTTATCTCCATTACGCACAGTTGTCCTTGGACTCTTTGTAACCATACTTCAATCCCTTCACGAATCATCTCTCGTTGAAGGCTAAGTTGGGAGGTCAGCGTCTCCAGCATCTGAATAGAAACAGGCTTGCGGCTAAGTGCATCGGCCACTACATTCGCTTTGCCTGGATGATACAAAATCTCCAAGTCATAGTCCTTGATCAGTTCTAACCATCTTCTTTGCCGCATGTTCAACTCTTTCTGACTGAATATGTACTTGAGACTCTTATGATCCGTAAAGATCTGACAGTGAGTCCCGTACAGATAATGCCTCCAGATCTTCAAAGCAAAAACTACTGCTGCTAGCTCCAAATCATGTGTCGGGTAATTCACTTCATAAGGTTTCAGCTGTCGCGACGCATAAGCGATCACCTTATCATTTTGCATCAATACGCACCCGAGTCCTTGGTTCGAAGCATCACTGTAAACTATAAATCCTCCAGTTCCCTGTGGAAGTGATAGAATCGATGCCGTCGTCAATCTCTTCTTTAATTCATCAAAGCTAATCTGACACAACTCATTCCACTCAAACTTTTGAGTTTTCTGCAGGAGTCGGGTAAGTGGGCGGGAGATTTTAGAAAACCCTTCCACGAATCGACGATAATATCCAGCAAGTCCTAAGAAGCTTCGGACTTCTTTCACGTTCTTTGGAGGCTCCCAATCCATAATTGCTTCGATCTTCTGAGGATCTACTCGGACTCCTTCAGCTGACACTACATGGCCGAGGAACATTACTTCCTTTAGCCATAATTCACACTTAGAAAGTTTGGCGTACAATTGCTCGTTTCTCAAAAGTTCCAATACAATCCGCAAATGCTGCGCATGTTCCTCCGGACTCTTAGAATACACCAGTATGTCATCAATAAACACGACCACAAATTTGTCCAAAAGTTCAATGAACACACGGTTCATCAATTGCATAAATACAACAGGTGCGTTAGTGAGACCAAACGGCATCACTACAAACTCATAATGTCCGTAGCGAGTTCTGAACGCTGATTTCGGAACATCAGATTCCTTAATCTTCAGCTGATGATATCCTGATCTCAGATCGATTTTAGAAAATACTGTTGCCCCTTGCAGCTGGTCAAACAGATCATCAATTCCTGGCAACGGATACTTGTTCTTAATCGTCATCTTGTTCAGCTCTCGATAGTCAATACACAGTCGGAGTGATCCATCCTTCTTTCGGACAAAAAGAACTGGCGCTCCCCAGGGTGAAACACTTGGCTGAATATAGCCCTTGTCCAGTAACTCCTCTAGCTGCTTCTTCAGTTCGTACATCTCAGTAGGTGCCATACGATACGGCGCCTTGGAAATTGGTGTAGCTCCGGGTTCCAGCTCAATAGTAAATTCCACATCCCTTCGTGGAGGTAGTCCAGGTAACTCGTCAGGAAATACATCTGGAAATTCGTTCACAACAGGAATGGATGAAAGTTCCACAATTTCGTCTTCTTTCTTCATCACATAGCACCAATATCCGGTACAGCCCTGTTTCAACAATTTGATAGCTTTCATTGCCTTGATCAATTTTCCTGAGCTTCCCGGTTTCCACCCCTCGAACAATATTTCGGAACCATCGTCAGCGATCAGCGATATATTCCTCCTTCGGTAGTTCACAATTGCTCCATATCGATTAATCCAATCGTCTCCGAGTATGAGGTCGTCTCCTTGCATTTCTATCACGATCAGATTTGAGAGCCACTCTCTGCCTCCAAATGATACAGGTAAATTTCTAGTTTCTAAATTTCCGACAATCCTTTCTCCACTCGGTAAACCAACAACATAAGGTTCACAAGTATGAAAATCGGAAATATTCAAACGATTTACACAAGACAAAGATATAAAAGAATGTGTAGCTCCTGTATCGAATAAAACGCTAACTGGCTGGGAAAGGATCTGGACAGTACCTGATGCGATAGCAGCATCCTGATCATCTGTCCTCCTCATCTCATACAGACGTGGGGTAGCAGATCCGGCACTCGATGTCCCCTTTCGGTCCCATTGTCCTCTGCCTCGTCCACGGCCAAAATTCTGAGGCATCTGAACACTTTGCTGCGTCTGTTGGATACTGGCTTCCTCGGATCGGCCGTGGTGTACGGGCTCAAAAAGACTTTGCAGCCTCTTCACAAAACACTGCCCGATGTCCCTCTCGTCCACAATCAAAACAAGTCACGGCAGGAAGGGGGCAATTCCGTCGATAGTGCCCCGTCTGGGCGCAGTTAAAGCATTTCCTGGTAACATTAGTAATAGTCGATGTCGCTCCGAAGTTCTTTCCGCTCCTAGTTGGGTGCGGAGGTTTCTTGAAAGAGTGAAAGGATGACTGGGCCTTACGGGGCCCGCTGTTCTTGTGCTCTGTAAAAGTACCAGAGACTTTCTGTTTCTTGGATTCCGAAAATTTCTCCATAGCTGCTTCCTTGATCTCATATGCCAACGCCTTATCCTGGTATTGACGGAGTGTGGTACATTCAAATCCGGACATGTACCTCTGGATTTCTGGTTTCATTCTCATATCGAAATGGATCATCATTTCTGCATCTGTTCTGACCAAATGTCGAACAAATGCCATTTCCGGTTAAACGTCTTAATCGCACAGGATACGGCACATCGAAGGCCGAGCGGAGAAAAACTCCCGAACTTTGGCTTCCCTCACGGGACGAGGGCAATCCGAGCTTCCATCATTAATCTAAACTCTGTCAATCGGCATCATGGTTTACAGCCGGATGGCTTCCCACCATTCGGATGCTTCCCTATCGTAAAATATTAAGCGATAGAGGCTCTCCGTGCTGGCGATTACTTAGGAAAAGATTTTCTCCAGTTCTTTCAACCAATGATCCTGTGGGAGTCTCGAAATACCGTCGAATTTGGGTGGTTGCATCTTCGCCACCTCTTGCACCCACCGGTCACCTCGATTTCCCATGTCCTGGGATCCCTTGTCGCCTCTCTCCCTGCCGTAGTCCCACCGCCACTTGCATTCGGTCCACGACTGGCGAACCGAGTCATCCTGGTTCACCACTTGACGAAGGATCTCTGCACAGCAGGATCTGGTTCGTTATTAATAGATTGTTGCGGCTCGCCGAGCTATGATCGCCCGATTAGAAGGCGACGCTTCCCTTTCATCATTTCTTCGTCCGCGTCCACGACCGCGACCACGTCCACGTCCGCCTCTCAACATACTGTAAGCATAAATACTCAATATACAGGAAACAACATCGTTCTAATTTTCGAGTATAAAGAGACACAACATGTAAAGAACGAGATAGAGTTTAGGAACTTACAACCACCGTTCGCATGAAGACGTAGGCAGTGCAGTGATGTCATTCACGGCCGGTTACCTCAAAAGACATAAATGACCCCTATTTTAACCCAATGGCCAAGATATCCATAATCTTAGTTCCGATACCATATTCTGTAACACCCCCGATATATTCAGGAATATTACAGCGCTGTAAATCCTTTACATAAGGATTTACAAGGCTGAAGAATTGAACAGACATTAAAAGGTACT
The DNA here is from genome assembly GCA_033398695.1 of Orobanche coerulescens. Lineage (NCBI taxonomy): Eukaryota > Viridiplantae > Streptophyta > Magnoliopsida > Lamiales > Orobanchaceae > Orobanche > Orobanche coerulescens. Next base: position 140,460,584 of record CM065815.1, on the reverse strand, counting down.
AACGAATGCAAATAACGGAATTACGGTACAATAGTTCTGACCAAATACAAAAATAGTACAATTTTTCAACAGAACTCAATAATACATCACCAAATTCAAATCCATCATAAATGACTTCGTACTCGAGTACTTATTGAAAATAACCAATAAACAACAGACAAATGAACCCGGCCGAAACATCACTCTGCACCCTCGTCGTCATGCAGCTCCAGTGGTTGTTTTCCCGCTCTCTTGGATCCTGAACATAAACAAAATGTTCACCCCCGAAGGGGTTAGCACAACGATGCTAGTACAAGTACCACAACATATTATTTCATCGTCACACGCAGAATAATAATAATAACGTAAATGATATACTGTCCAACGAGTCTTCTCCTACGAGAAACTCAAACATAACATATACAACTGATAATCACAACATGATATCATAACATACACATGGTAATTCCGTCGATCCAGCGTTCACTGCCTAGAACCTACGATGATCCCGTCAGACCAACCCGTGGTGGAAAAACCCGTCCGATGATCCAGCGCACGCTAGCATAGATCCCCCGATGATCCCGTCGGACCAACACGAGGTGGACATACAATAACAACATACATGCACGATAATATGTATAACAACAATACATAAAACAATTAAGGTACTTGCCTCGATTTGAAGACAAGAATAATACTTCCACGAAAACGAACACTCGAAGGTCGTCCTCCTCAATCAATCACGTAACGAGACCAAACCTTAACAAAAGAAATGATATAGGATTTCTCTCACGCTGCATTTAATGTTTAACAATTCGATTCACGGCCAAAAGTTCATAAAATGCAATCACTGACCGCTTAGCGCACGCTAAGTACTCGTAGCGTGCGTTAAGTCTCGCTTCGATAGCGCACGCAAACAACAAAGCCTAGCGTCGCTAACTATGCATGGTCGATTTCACCGACGGCCAACTGACTCGTCTGATGGTCTAGCATACGTTACGTACCAAACGTAGCGCACGCTAACTCGTGCTCGATAGCGCACGTTAATATTCATAGCATAGCGTGCGCTATCTATGCATGGCAGTTTACTGCTGAGCAGTAAACTGTTCTCGCCATGATCGAAACAATGAAATCTTCCGTGATAATTCATGTTACCTCCATGAATATAATGTACATACGTTTATGAATGATCTTACGGATAACAACAACTTCAGATTCAAGGGTATGCATACCATTATAAAACCATATTCCATTTCGACTACAATTCTTCATATGACGATTCGAAAAGCTCAACGGTTGATATCAACACCTTATATCAATCAATATTATCATGCTAAAGTTGTTTAAACGTTCCATCTATACTAGATAAATATTTCCATGATCAATCCTTTAGATTTATCCAACAATAATGATTGTTAAAGTCAAGTCCATGATTATTATGAAGTCATCTACTAGATTCGAATTACCAATGATAGAAGCTTCTCTTTACATATTCAGTGTAATAAGATTCGAATCATGATGATTATAATCAAGGTACTTAAGGCTTATTCATCTCAATATTCCAAACATGATATACTTGGATAATTCATCTATGAAAATCCATATCTTGTTAACATGATCATCCAAATCGTTAGAATCCAACTCTAAGTCTTGAGATAGATTGAACATACCTTAATATGATGAAAATCACTGAACCGTAAGGTAGAATCCAACTCCGGTTGGTTGTATGCCACTCCAAGGTGCTATTCCTCTTCAATGATTATTCCCAAATGATAACCAATATATAAACACCAACAAGATGTGTTCTAAGTGTATAGAAGTATTACTACAGCTCTCTGAACTCTCAAGGATGAAGAATGAGTGAAAGAAATGAAAGCTAAAACGGTTGTTGTCCCATTTATAATATTCTGCATTTTAACAAGTTAGCGCACGCTACTAAGCATTCCTTAGCGTGCGCTAATAATGGTTGACTTCAGAATTGTCCGGGTGCATCCGCGGGAATCTTATCCGGACCCATGTCCCGGCTGGCGCATGTGCTAGCCATCCCGCTCAATAATTGAGTTCTTAGCGCACGCAACTCCTATCTTCATAGCGTGCGCTAATATTAGCCCGATAGCGCGCGTTAAGATACATTCTTAGCGTGCGCTATCACGAGGTTGCATGAGCAATTTTGCATGTTTCTATACTTATGTACAATGATATAAATGCACGAAATATCATACTCCAATAATCAAAACCACCAATCCGAATAATACAGGGTTTGAAAACAGATGAAATACACCGTAATAAATCCGGATATTACAAAGCCCATGCTGCAGGAAGGAAAATTATACAGAATGTTAAAATTTTTGGTTGCCTTAAATGACATGCCATATCCAACAACTGATGCACCATTCATGATCAACATTTGCAGATCAACTCTCATATATGAAGATCCGAAAGAAGATTTCCCAAATTTAAGATTTGTGCTTAAAAGTTTTGCAGATTTCGAGGCAAACACAAACATCGTCACAGGAAAACTTTACGGTACTACCCAAGTTAGAAATTTCGGTCTCTAAGAATATTTTTCTACATTCCATTATTGATTATTTTCGAAACTAATGTAGATATCATCGGACTGGTCGTTAACTTTTCCGAATCGAAGGAGTTTACTAATAAGAACGGGCGTCGATCTAAGTTTTCTGACATAATTCTGGAGGACACCGAGTATGCATTAATTTTAGTGTTAAACTATAATTTGCAACACTAGAATTCATTTTACTAATCCTCTACTTATCCAATGTAGGTCACGCAGACTTTGCCATACCCTATGGGGGACTCAGGTAGATCAAATGCAGTCATATATAGAACAAAATGGAAGGGAGGTGGTCATTTGCCTGATACAACTATGCAAAACTAAGATGTTCAACGAAAAGTACACTACTGCAGATCAATGGCGTGTGACGCAAATGTTCATCAACGAAGACTGGGAGATTTTCTCGAGCTTCAAAACAAGGTATTGATATTTGTACAATATATAAACTCTGTATTGTCTTTTAATTATGATTGAAATTAACAGGCTGGCTGAGGTTAACAAAACAATATCGAATGCATTGTTTCTGCATCCACTGGTGGTCCAATGGATATTGCCGAGGAATGTCATCTTTTCAGGACTATTGAAGAGATTTTCGAGGATAAAGGGGTAAAAAGGTTAATTTTTCGAGGATAAATGGGTAAAAATGTTAAAGATTTTCAACTTTGAAAGATGACATTTTTGACAATTACTTTATAAATTTTGTAGAATAAAAGGTGGGGTTCTTACTGGATATGCGCTACCATCAAATCCATTGGCAAGTACGGGAGGAAAAACAAATGGTATTTCACAGAATGCGACACATGCAAAAAGGAGGTGCATGATCTAGATCGTGGGTACTACTGTCTTGAGTGCGACAAAGAAGTTTGTACGACATCAAAAAGGTCAACTATTTACATACTACAACATCAAACAGTAACTCTGTCCTGAACTACTTTTTTTTCAGATATAGACTATTTATGAAAGTGTCAGATTCCACTGCAAGTGCAGAGGTCATAGTGTGGGACAAGCATTGTGCTGAAGTGATTGGCAGAACAGTTTCTGAGTTGATGAAAGATCTGATTAAAAAGGTAAACAATAATATTCACCAATTCATTTAACCAAATCTCTATATATACTTAAAGTTGTTTGTTTATTGTTACACAGGACGACAATCTAGACGATATTCCTGAGCAGATCAAATATTTGCTTCTCAACAGAAAAATGCTATTCAAAATTCAGATAAAGCCAGACGAGAACTATAATTATACAGAATCTTTTGGTGTAAAGAACCTCATCACCGATAGAGCCAAAGTATCAGAATACGCTGGTTTTTTCAGTAGAAACAAACAAGAATCGGATGTTTACACTATCGGTGAAAGTGAAGTCAAAAGCAATTCACATAAGAGTGTAAGAACTTAAAACTAGAAAATAAAAATATCATACTGATTATCTAATGTTGCTAAATTTTTTAAATAAATCGATCCAGGAAATTGTTTCGGACGAGGAAGTCAGCCCTCCTAAGAAGGCCAAAGGCAAAGAGAAAGCTGATGAAGGCATGTATTGTAAGACCATAAAGCGTAAACTTTATGATGAAATGTCTGCCACGCGGCCGAGGAGAAAAGCAAAGGGTATTGCAATCAAGGAAGAGAAGACAAACAGTCCTTGATCGAGTTTCCAGATTTTTTATGTTGCTTATATTTATTTTTTTAAACGATGTTTTCATGCATTTTATTCCCAGACTTCCACTTCGTTTAGTTGCATTTTTTTAAATGATGTTTTCATGCATTTTATTCTAAGACTTTCACTTCGTTTATTTTATTTCAATTAAATTACTTTATAATAAGTTGAGCGGGCTATGTAAGATCTATAGCTTTTTCTTAGGTATTCCTAAAACATTACTATATCAATTAGAAACATCTCGATATCCTAACTATCAATTGAAATTAACCAACTCATAACATAAGGAAAATGTCAGTTCAACCAAATTAAAATGGACCTTTTAAGTTATGATGAGTTTGGGCCAAAAAAAAAATTATCCTTTTTTTGATTTTCGTTTTTATTACAGACAAATCTAAGAAAATTACTTAAGTAATTAATTACAACCATATCGAACTAAATAATAATATTACTTACATTTCACACAACCAATGGTTACATATAAATAAAAATCTAATTACAACAAATTACATTCATGAACGCGACGAAAATCATTTGAAGGATAATCTTATATTTTGGGCCCAAACTATCATGAACTAATTTAGTCGACTCATACATTCAACATTTAGCAAGCAACTCATAAATCAAATAGAATTAATGTATTATAGTTAAAAATCATAAGTACATAGTTTTTAAGAATATCGTCTATTCTGAACTATGTTGATTAAAAAATGTTTTGATTACTATGGTAGTTGGATAATTAATATTTTTTAAAAAATTTATACCCATTGATAAAGTATTATACTCGGCAGTTTTATAAAACTATTTTATTACAATAATATATTCTAATTTGAAATATGTTCATATAAGATTATTTTAATTTATTTTAATTAGAATGGCAGCGTGGCAATTAATAATACATAAAATATTTTTATACATATAAAATGTTCGATTATAATATTAATATATATATATATATTCGTAATTACTGTAAAAATAGTATGAATAAAAAATATAATTTCAGCAGTTTAAAATAGCAGTATTGTTTTAACCGCCAAAAGTACCCAATAAATGAAATGTCGATTATAATATAGATAATATTAATATATATATATATATATAATAAAGGGCAGTTAATTTAAAGAAAGTGCTGTCAAGTTAATGGGCAGTTAATAAAGACAATGGGCAGTTTCAATAACTACCGATTTTCAACTATAAAGCAGACCATATATATAAACATAAAGATAAAGATGTGCAGGGTATCATTTCTCAAATAAGATTTATAGTAAGTTTTTTCAAATTAAATTTAAAACTTTTCCTATTATTCAAACTATTTCTATACTTTTTTGCTAGAAAATTTGTGTTTCTATGAAGAGATCAGGGTTCAACAGATAACTCCGATGCATTCAAAAGCATGAAAAAGATAACTAAATCCACAACCATCAACGGCAAACTACAGAAGCAGGATGAAAATTTTTCAGGTACGATATGAAGATATACTTAATCATACCTTGAGATCTATTTTTTTCTGCTGATATTTCATTATAATTTTGTCATGAAACTCTTTTGAGGTGATTATCTACAAGAAAAAATTAGAACATAAGTTAATGAATAATTAACACATATTAATATATAAATTTGCAAAATTCATTTTACAATGATAAGTAAACTTATCTGTTATCTTGAGATTTTTAATACTTCAATTTTAACGTTGCTCAGTGTATTACCCCCAAAACTTTAACTGCAGACAGTAATTGTAATATATGAAGTTATCAGATCACTAATGGCAGACATTAAACATATGATGAACAAAACTCGACATGCTAGATACACAATAGAAAATGAGTGCATAATCCAGCACAGAGACTGAATAGCTAATTGTACATAATACTCATCCCATATAAGCTAAAATTGGGAAAAAGGATAATTTTTACCAATCTGTTTTGGAGTATCCATCGTGTAGTGTATGCTAGGAATCTGGAGTACGAAAATAAGTTCGCATTGTTGTTATCTTCGTGTCACTCCTTGATTTCTGGGGCCATCTACAAACAACACATTTTTCTGTGGTTCACTTTGCATGAACAGGTGGTAGTTTTCTGCAAAGTTAAATTAGTGAGAATACATGTTATTCATTTACCAATGCATAATCAACATAAATTAAATGTGGTGTACCAAATCAAACCAAGCTACAACCTTTCAGAAAAGCAAACAGCTGCAGTTCATCTAACAGCATAGAATCGAAGCCATGCATATTGTACTCTACCATCTGTACCAAACAGATGTTATAAGAGAAAATCAAGAGCATGTCACAAAATCATAAAATAAACAGTTGTTCAGGAACTAACCCATTTTATAAGTGTTAGATTAGAGCCCTTTACTTTAACACTATACTTCCACTTCTTCGCTCTACATCCTGTATGCCGTTCCCACTGATTGAGCCCAAACTTTGTCCCACCGACTCGATTTGATTTTTGAGATTAAAACCCTTTTAAATTAAAATCGGGATCCTCAAGCTCCTGAAAAAGATCCGAGGGACACTATCGGTCCTGGCAGCGCAGGATTAGTGCTGTTTTGGATTTTAAGGTTTTAATTTATTTGGATTTTAATTAATAAGGAAACAAGAGTCGCCCGAAAACTGAATCCAACCAGATAACACAGAAATAGGCCGCGGCAAGCAAACCGATAACAAACAGTTTAAGGATAGCAAATGACAATAGAATCGAAGCTAGCAGTAATAGTAAAAGATGAGGTTCAAGCGATTGAGGCCGTTCATAAGGCTGTTCCCACTGATTGAGCCCAAACTTTGTGACATGTTCATGAGGCCGTTCCCACTGATTGAGCAACCACACATACATTAAATAAAATTTTTACATCAGAATAAAAAAAATCAACTAAATAAAAAAAATAAACATGTCATACGGCATAGATCGAGCTCGATTTTGGAAAAAATATTAAGGGTGAGCTCAAATTAAATCTGCAATGAAGATCTATTAGAGTAGTAAAAATAGAAATTATCATATATGAAACAATTATTTTCAAAAACTAATAAAATGCCTCAGATCCAAAAATGATATTTCTTAAGATTCCAAAAAAATCGTGAGAAAAAAATATCGACAACTGGGTTAAATGAAAAATATAATAGAAAGCCTTAATGAACCTTTCAAAGTGAAACCTTTCTATTCAAATCTGCCAATAATCTCTCCAACATGAAACAGAAATCAAATGGTATCAAGAAAATGAAAATCAGAAAAAAAAAAAGGTCAAATCGAATCTATGTCACAAAATTTTTCCAGTATCATCCCAATTTAAATCAACTATAAAAAAAATATTATCTTCATCTTCTTCACTTTTATTTAATTTCTAAAAGATTAAAAACAAAAACAAAAGGCCTGATGAAATAAAATTACTCCTTCGATGCAGGATTAGACGTCTGTTGAAAACACTGGGGGTAATGTTAGAAGTGAATACGAATCAGGAGGGCGAGATCTGGGCGGTGGAAGGTGAAAGACTCCTCACTTTAGGAGCTGGGAGGGCTTGCGGCGGAAGGTGAAGGGAGTTGGCGAAAAAAACTCTTCATTTTAGGGTTTCAGCTGAAATGGGTAGAAATGTGGTTTACCTTTCTATTCAAATCTGCGAATAATCTCTCCAACCTGAAACAGAAATCAAATGGTATCAGGAAAATGAAAATCAGAAAAAAAAAGGTAAAATCGAATCTATGTCACAAAATTTTTCCAGTATCATCCCAATTTAAATCAACTATAAAAAATATTATCTTCATCTTCTTCACTTATATTCGATTTCTAAAAGATTAAAAACAAAAACAAAAGGCCTTATGAAATAAAATTACTTCTTCGATGAAGGATTAGACGTCTGTTGAAAACAAACACTGAGGGGTAATGTAAGAAGTGAATACGAACCAGGAGGGCGAGATCTTGGTGGTGGAAGGTGAAAGACTCCTCACTTTAGGAGCTGGGAGGGCTTGCGGCGGAAGGTGGAGGGAGTCGGCGAAAAGAAACTATTCATTTTAGGGTTTCAGCTGAAATGGGTAGAAGTGTGGTTTTATGCGGTGCTCAAGCTCAAGGGTTTCTATATGAATTTTATTAATTCTGACCGACCTCTCTTTCTTTGGTTTTTAAGTCGGTAGACACTTTTTATATATATCGACACTTTATTATTTCTTTGAGTCGGCAGTTATATATATATATATTAATTTATTTTTACATCTCATGAGTTAACTATTATTTATACATTCATAATTATATTTGTTTTCATGAAACTATACTTCCGCAATTCCACATCCATATCGTCTATGTGTATATCTCTATACATATATACATATACATATATATATATATACATATACATATATATATATATATATATATATATAAAGATACTGACATTACATGTGGTGAAAAGATTGTTCAAATAAAGATAATACAATAAGGATAAGTATTAATTTGATATATTTTTTAGCTGAAATATAATTGATATGGAAAAGTTATAATCGTTTAAATTATTAACTAAAATAAAATATTAAACGGAGATAGACTTTTTGTTTGGTTAATAAAATAAAATATCTCATTTTTGTTTTTCTTTATGTAGCAAGTATATTTTTAACTACAATGATTAATCATGATGGTTGTTCAAATAGCTACATTGTAAGTGAAAATATTAATTAAACTTAAAATAAAACAGTAGACAGAGATAAACCTTTTGTTTGGTTAATAAAAGAAAATATCTCATTTTTATTTTTCTTTATGTAGCAAGTACAATTTCTACTGGAATGATTAGACATGATGATTGTTCAAGTAGTTACGTTGCAAGTGAAAATGTTCCTCATTATTTCGATATATTGGATTTAGTCTTTATATATCAATTTATTAATTATTAATATATAAGTGATACTCTTAATTGATTTTTCTTACAAAAAAAAGCAAGTGGAGCTATTAATGAGGATGGTGTTGCAAGTACCAATATTGCGAGTAGAAGTGTTAATCTTTGTTCCGGTATGCCAATTTTCAATAATGGGTAAATTATTATATTTTCCGTAGTTGTTTTCTTTTATTTGTATGCACCTATAATGAAATAATATATCTGATTGTTTTTTCTATTGTAGCTCGTGATGACAATATAGATACTACAAGTAAAAGAAAAAAACATATGAGCAGAGATATTAATCAAGCTATAAATAGTAATGGATCATCAAAGCATGTTGGTATGTTTAATGCTTTTTAATTCATAAAGTCATACTTGCAAACATTATTATAATATATGCAGTTTCGTTATTACATTTTTCATTATGAATAAATATGTATTTAGATGTATTAATTATTATTTTTTTACATTCAGAATATTGGGACATTGGCGATCTGTCATATAATTGCAGATATTGTGGTGCTTTGTTCTGGTGTGAGGAAAGATTATCTATCGCCTCAAAGATAAAGCCCGTGTATTCTGAATGTTGTGGAAGGGATGGAAAAATACAGTTCCCCAAATTGAACAACCCTCCTCAAATATTGCAACAACTATTACACGGAGACAGTGATAAAAGCAAATATTTTCGTGATAATATTCGATCATACAATAGCATGTTCTCATTTACATCCATTGGAGCAAAAATAGATACGAGTATTAATCAGGGTAAATCACCTCCGATCATTAAGATGCTGTAATGTCCGGTATTCTCATTTTTTGTTATCTTGAATTGTTTGTGTCATGACATCGGACATTTTCTTGTTGACGAGAATCGGAGTGAATTCTATCATAATACTATATTTGTTTCTACCGCATAGTCGTTGTGGTCGGGTGCGACTTGTTGTCATCCGCAATTTCAAATTTCCGGTAATTTTCTTTTTTCGGTAGAGGTCCGTTTCGACGACTCGATTGGGACCGTTTCATCATTCTGAGAATGATTAATTCTGCACTTTTGTCATCCGAGTTCGTTTCGGTATTGTTATGTTGAGTTCCGTGTTTCTTAACGACTTTTCCGCACTCGAGTTTGATTCTTGTGAATCTCGTCCGAAATTACTGTTTTGAGTTTCCCGTAAGTCCGTTTAACTTTGTTAGACGTGTTGTGAACTTCGGTTTGGTTATTCTATCACGTATGGTGATTTTCGGACGTTTTGGGCCATTTTCGTAATTTCTCAAAGTTTGGGGTAATTACTTCGGTTGTCGAATTTCGAGCCTTTGGGTGGTTGGAATCGTGTGTTCTCTTAGTGCTCGAATTCGTCTTTGTGAGTAATTCGTAACCGAATCTCCGATTCATAATCAGGTTCGGCTTTCGGGGTTGTTCGGATCGTCGTTGTCGGAATCATTTTTTTTTGCATCTGGGGGGTGCTGGACGGCCCTGGGCAAAACGGCCCTGAAAATAGCTCTGCCGAGTGCCGTGTCCTGCGCCGGGTCGGCCAGGACTGGCAACCTGCCGAGACACGGCCGAGACACACGGCGCTGGTCTGGGCCGGTTGCTGCGCCGTGTTCGGCAGGCGTATAAATATGGCCGAGCAGTCGTTTTTTTCACTCGTTTTCATTTCCTATCCTTCCTGTCCGCGGCTGGAATCTTTGGGAAGTCGAAGACATGTTGTTATACTATGAATCCACGATGTTTTGGAGTTCATATTATCGATTGATCATCACATAACATCCTTCAATCCAGCAAATCAAGGCAAGTTTTCTTAAAATCTAGTTTTGGGGATTTTGTTCGATTTGTCCGTTTAATCCGAAATAACTTAGATTATTGATGGATTATTGATTATTTAGATGTATTATATCGAATTCCTTGTTATTCCATGGTTGGATCGTATTGATTCGTTGTTTTGGTCGAGTTCTTAGTCGACGTCTTGAAAGTGTCCGACAAAAGGTCTTAGAGGGGGGATTGGACGTTGTATGATTATTATCCATCGTACGATTGTTGATTTATCATTGGTATGACTTAGGGATGAAATTCTTGTGAATAACTCGAGTCGGAACCCTTCCGTTCGTTGTCTTCTTTGGGGTCCGAGCTTCCCGGTCGAATCGTGTTCTTCGGAGTATTCGGTAGCGGTTATTAAGGCAAGTATTTTACTATACAAATTGTGTCTTGTGAATAGGGACGTCGTATTATGGTTGTGATGCATTGGTTTACTTTCGTATATATATACTTCGTATGAATTGATTATTATGAGCAATTGATGGTAACGATAATATCTTCACTTAGTTAACATCGTGGAATTATGTTGGATGTGCAAATCATATAAGTTTGTGCCGGGCGTGGTTGGTCATTGTCGAGTTGTTGTGATGATCATGATATTTGTGTTGTTTTTGGTTTACATACTTGATTGTACATTTCGGTGTAATGTGGAATGGCTTGACATTTGATGATTATGAGTTGTGTTGTGTCGATGTGTGTGTGTGTGTTCCAGGTAGGGTCTGACGAGGCCTCTGGAGTTTGGTGTTGCTACCCAAAATATTATCTGGAGATAGATATTGCTGGAATGGATGGATAACAAACAAATGCAAGAGCACTTCCGTGAGAAAGATAAATAACACAAGATTTGCCGGGGTTGTTAGTCCCGGGCTTGAATGCTCTCGCGAGATATTATTAATACTAATATTCGGGGATACAAGTACTAATGTAAGAATACAATTACAATGAGTGTAAAGATTCTTGTTATCTTAGCTAGTGAGCGTGTAGATTGCCGGAAGAACCAGATTTGATGCTCTGTGAGTTCTTGTAACAAAGGAGATGAACAGTCGCGGCGGTGAGGGATCGACAGTCTCTCACGGCGAGTATTAGTGGGATGCTTGAGCTCCTAAGCTTATGAATCTCTTGGAATCTGTCTAGTGGAGACTTCCTGCCTCTGCCGATCGTCTTTTGGACGAGAGATTTGGAGAGAGAAGTCCTGAGATGGATTCCGGCGAGAAAGCGGGGAGCTTGATGGTATGTGTGTTCTACTGTATTTCCGTGAATGAATTCGGAATGTAGGTGAATGAGTTGGGGACTAATTCGGAACGTAAGTGAACGAGTTCTGAACCTTTTTACACTAGGAGGAAGTTCTCTATTTATAGGACTTGGATACGCCGGGCGATCGCATTTTCTGTATTATAATAATCGGGCGATCGTCTTTTAGCA